>JAYESD010000001.1:269898798-270498798 GCA_036927565.1 Tuctoria greenei | reverse complement strand
ACTTGGGCGGAATTCAAGGAGAACTTCCGTTCTCATTATGTGCTCGAGGGTGTTATGATTTTGAAGAGGCAAGAATTTGAGAACCTGAGGCAAGGAAGATCAAGCGTGAGTGAATATCTCAATAAGTTCACTCAACTCTCAAGGTATGCGCCTCAGGATGTGAGCCGGGACCGCCGAAAACAATACTTGTTCATGAGGGGCTTGAACAATGAGATCCAAGTGCAATTGCTCAATTGTGACTATGCAAATTTCCAGAAGCTTGTGGACAAAGAAACCGTGGTTGAGAACAAGATCCGTGAGATGGAGCAAGACAACAAGAGGAAGACGCCATATCAAGGACAACATCAAGGAAGTAATGTGCGCCCTCGCTTTGCACCGCCAAATGCGCCTTACTTCAGCTCTTCTGCGCCTTCTCAACGCCCTGGTTATGCACCGTGCCCAACTCAGTTTGTGCAGCAGCGCCCTATCATGCAAGCACCTAGGCCTCCAATGTCTTATGCACCCCGTGCCAACTATCCTGGTGCCAATGTTCAAAACAAAGCTCGTCCCAATAATTCTGGTGGAGTTAAGAAGTGCTATACTTGTGGAGAAGCTGTACACTTTGCGCATCAATGTCCTAAGTCAGGCCTTGGTCAAGGAAGCAATGCACCGAGGCAAAACCCAAGACCCAATGGAGGGCAGCCACAGGAGAACCGTGGACAGCAGAATTTTGCTCGTGGCAACGTGAACCATGTCTCTACGGAGGATGCTCAACAAGTGGATGACGTGGTCATTGGTATGTTTCTCGCCAACTCCAACCTCACGACTATGTTATTTGATTCTGGAGCATCGCATTCACTCATTGCATCGAAGTATGTTGCCAAGTATAGTTTGCCTATCTCTCATATGAAGTTTACTCTATTGGTTAAATCTCCTGGAGGAGAGATGAGGATAAATATAGTATGTCCAAAAGTAAGCCTTAGAATAATGGGGTAGACTTCTCCGCCAACCTCATTGTTTCTGATTCTCAAGGATTGGACATTATACTTGGTATGGACTGGTTGAGGAAGTACAATGGAGTTATTGAGTGTGCCATGATGACGGTGAAGTTGACTAATGAAGAAGGAATCACCGTAGAATTTGAAGCATCTCAAACCACACTGAAGAAATTGGAGCTGAATCATATGGACGGTGCCACAATTGAGGAGATTCCGGTGGTGTGTGAATTTTTGGATGTTTTTCCAGATGAGTTACCAGGTATGCCACCTGATCGAGACATTGAGTTTGTTATTGATTTAATACTTGGAATTGCACCTAAAGCTAAGAGGCCGTATAGGATGCCTCCTATGGAATTAGCGGAGCTCAAGAAGCAGACTCAAGAGCAACTAGAGAAGGGTTTTATTCGCCCCAGCTCTTCACCTTGGGGAGTGCCCGTTCTATTTGTGGACAAGAAGGATGGATCCCAAAGGATGTGCGTAGATTATCGAGCTCTCAACGAGGTAACCATCAAGAACAAGTACAGCTTGCCACGCATAGAAGACTTGTTTGATCAGATGAAGGGTGCTTGTATCTTCTCTAAGATTGATTTGAGGCCGGGATACTTTCAAATGAAGATTAGACCATCGGACATACTCAAGACAACTTTTAGGACGCAGTATGGATCTTATGAGTACACCGTGATGTCCTTTGGATTGACCAATTCACCTGCGTACTTTATGTACCACATGAATAAGGTCTTCATGGAGTACTTGGATAAGTTCATTGTGGTGTTTATTGATGACATTATGATCTACTCGAAGGATGAGAAGGAACATGAGGAACACTTGAGGCTTACGCTGCAGAAATTGAGGGAACATCAATTGTATGCCAAGTTCAACAAGTGTCAGTTTTGTTGAAAGAGGTGTCGTTTTTGGTCATATAATCTCAGGAGGAGGAGTATCGGTTGACCCCGGAAAAGTGAGAGACGTGTTGAAGTGGGAACCACCGAAAAATGTAAAGGAAATAAGGAGTTTTCTTGGAATGGCTGGATATTACCGTCGATTCATCAAGGACTTTTCCAAGATAGCCAAGCCAATGACTGAATTGCTAATGAAGGGAAAGGCAATCCATTGGACTCAAGCTTGTCAAGAAAGTTTTGCGGAGTTGAACAAGAGGTTGACAACATCCCCAATTTTGGTATTGCCGGATGTAAGCAAGAGTTTTGATATTTATTGCGATGCATCAAGACAAGGACTTGGATGTGTATTGATGCAAGAAGGTCAAGTGGTCGCCTATGCATCAAGACAATTGAAGAAACATGAGCAGAATTATCCTACACATGATCTTGAACTAGCAGCCGTGGTACATGCATTGAAGATTTGGATACACTATATCCTTGGACATAGGTGTGAAATTTATACGGATCATAAGAGTTTGAAGTATATTTTCACACAAATGGATCTTAATTTGAGGCAACAGAGATAGTTGGAGCTCATCAAAGATTATGATTTGGGGATCAACTATCATCCGGGAAAAGCCAATGTAGTGGCCGATGCTTTGAGTAGAAAAGGAGTAAGTCATCAAGTCACGGTTCGAGAGTTACCATCCAACTTATGTAAGGAGTTTGAACGGTTGAACCTTAGATTTGTAAATGAGATGGAGACGATGGAGTTAAACCCAACCTTGGAGCAAGAAATTCGAGAGGCACATACCAAGGATGAGGAAATTAAGGAAATCAAGGAAAGGACCCAAGAGGGGAGAGAATTTAGATTCGATGAGGATGAACATGATACCTTATGGCTGGGAAAAAGGATTGTCGTGCCTAATGTGAAGCATATTCGGGAGACGATATTAAAAGAGACACATGACTCACCTTACTCAATTCACCCCGGTTGTACAAAGATGTACAAAGACTTGAAGACTTTCTATTGGTGGGATAGCATGAAGAAGTACATAGCTGAATACGTAGCATTGTGTGATGTGTTCCAATGAGTCAAGGCGGAACATCAAAGGCCAGCTGGAATATTACAACCATTAAAGATTCCGGAATGGAAGTGGGAAGAAATCGATATGGACTTCATAGTTGGTTTACCGCGTACCCAGTCCGGGTATGACTCAATTCGGGTAATCGTGGATCGATTGACCAAATCAGCTCATTTTGTTCCTGTAAAGGCCAAGTATACAACTGCACAATTGGCCGAAATATACATGGAGAATATTGTGTGTCGACACGTAGTACCGAAGAAGATAGTCTCGGATAGAGGTTCTCAATTTACCTCCAGGTTTTGACAAAAATTGCATGAAGCATTGGGAACGAGGTTGAATTTTAGTTCAGCATATCACCTTCAAACAGATGGACAAACTGAGAGGACCAATCAGATTTTGAATGACATGCTAAGAGCTTGTGCTTTAAAGCATGGGAAAAGTTGGGACAAAAGCTTGCCATACGCGGACTTCTCGTACAACAATAGTTACCAAGCAAGCTTGAAAATGTCACCATATGAAGCGCTTTATGGAAGTAAGTGTAGGACACCTTTATTCTGGAATGAGGCAGGAGAAACTCAAGTATTTAGTCCGTATGTGTTGCAAGAAGCCGAAAAGCAAGTCCAAATAATTCGTGAAAACTTGAGGGCTGCCCAATCAAGACAAAAGGGCTATGCAGACAATAGGAGAAGGAAATTAACCTTTGAAGTGGGAGACTTTGTTTACCTCAAGGTGTCACCGATGAGAGGTCATAAGAGGTTTAACATAAGAGGCAAGCTAGCACCTCGCTACATTGGACCATTCAAGATTTTGGACAAAAGAGGAGAAGTAGCATATAAGTTGGAGATGCCAACTCATCTTTCAGACGTACATGATGTCTTTCATGTTTCCCAACTCAAGAAATGCTTGAGAGTATCAGAAGAACAAGTGCCCATGGAAGGATTGGAATTAGAGGAAGATTTGACTTATGCAGAGCAACCGGTCAAAATTTTGGAAGCCAAGGAGAGAGTCACAAGGAACAAGGTTATTAGATGGTGTAAAGTTCAATGGAAGCACCACACAGAAAAAGAAGCGACGTGGGAATTGGAGGATGATATCAAGAAGGAATTTCCCTATCTCTTATCTTCCGCGTCGAATCTCGAGGGCGAGATTCATTTTAAGGGGGGTAGGTTTGTAACACCCTAATTTTCATGCATCATTCCCTACGTACATTCATATACATGTTTAACATTAACCCACATAAAGAGGAATGAGTTTAAAATTGATTTGGAACAAAACCACACTTAAAATGCTGAAAAGTGCGGACTAGTCCGATTTTAGTGAGGACTAGTCTGATTTATCTCTGACTAAAAATAGACTTGTCTGTTTTTGCTGCGGACTAGTCCGATTTTGCCTCTGGAAACTTTCAGACTTGTCCGATTTTGTGCGGACTAGTCCGATATTCCAAGAATTCTTGAAAATTTGCTAAGTCCCTGGACTTGTCCGGACTAGTCCGGTGTTCCAGCGGACTTGTCCGTTTTCCTCTCTGACTAAAGTCGGACTTGCCCGATTTTTAGCCAGACTTGTCCGATTTTCTCTCTGGACATTTTCGGACTAGTCCGGTCCTTTTCGGGCTTGTTCAATATTTTGCGACTCCGAATTGATCTTTTGTTTTACGACTTGTTTCTTGGGTTTCACGTTAAGTGGGCCTAGGGACGTCGTGCCTAACTCTTTTAGAGCCCATGTGGGACTCTAGACCGGCCTCTACTCCTCTCAAACTTGAAATTCATCTAACTCTAGCCTCCACCTCTATATAAACAACCCCACCCCTTGGCTTGACATCTATTTGCCACTTTTCCACCCCACCCAAACCCTAGTTCGTGGAGAGCCACCACCAAGGAGGGAGGAGGAGATCCCAAGCAAGAAGAAGAAGAGGAGGAAACGAAGGAGGATAAAGATCTCCATCAAGTTTCATTCTTCATCACCAATTCATCTCCAAGTTCATCCCCAACACTAGATCATCAAGATCCAAGTGTTACCTCCAAGTTTCTTGATTCATTGGAGTTCTAAACACCTGGTATATCTTCTATTCTCTTTTCCTTACATGAATTCAATCCCAAATCTCCAAATTCACGTCGATCTAGAAAACCCTAATCTGCTGATCTCGCAGACTGCGGACTTGTCCGCTCCCTAGCGGACTAGTCCGATTTTCCTGGTAAAATTGTGTTGAATTGATTCTAAAATTAGATCTAATCACATCCAAACCTGTATAAACTTGTTAAAATCTATTAGAACTAGTTAGTGATCATTAAAAGCAATCTATTAACAAGTTCTACCTTGCATTTGCATAAATCATGCATGTCATGTCATGTCATATTGAGTAATATTTGTGCACTCTTTGATTGTGTTTCTTGTCTTGTATGTTTATTGTGCGGATTAGACGGATTTGCGCTAGAGAGTGCCGCGGAGGATCTACAACACCAAGAGTTTGAAGGCTTTGACCCGAACCAATCCCAAGAGCAAGGCAAGTTTCCTTGAAGCATATTGATCCCGTTTTAAAATAAATGTTTTGTTTGCAAAACTGCATGCTTGTGTCAATTAAATGGGAATCCTATGATAGGAAGTTTACTAGACTTGCCTAACCACCCTTGTCACCCGGAATATATGGTAGAGAGTCAGGATGGGGTTTTTACCTTTTTGCTTCGCTTAATTAATTGGGATGGGAAAACAACACTACACATTTAATTATGCATTGATGTTATTCTGGTTAATGTGAACTGGTCAATATTATATGGTAATGGGTGATCTAAGCAAGCGTGATATGTGGATGGGTTGGATTTTATGGTGGTTTGCTTGCTTTAGATCTAAGGACTGGTTCATGCAAGAATAAGCCAGGACTACAGTGTCACCACGAGGCCAAGTATGGGTGCGGCGTAGCTGATTAATTAGGGCTTTGCCAGTGCTATTTGGACCATTAAGGATGCTCGGGGAAGGGTAGTCGGATTGGGTTTGTTGATGATTGGTGGGACTACCCTGGGATCCGAATGGCTCAAGAAAGGGCCCTTGGTTGAAGATGTGCTCCATGGGAGACATCACCACTGGTGAAACCTCAGTGGGGTCTAAATAGGCTAGTAATCACTTTGTAAAGTCTATTTTGTGATCTATTGGCCACACACCAAAGGAAGTGTAATTGGCGAAAGGGAGGTTCTTTAGTCGCCGATGGGTGATAAGATCACAAACACGTGGGTAAAGTGTTACAAACTCTGCAGAGTCAAATAAAACTATCATGATAGCCGTGCTTTCGGTTATGAGCACCTGGACAACTTCCATGATTATAGGGAACTTGGTATTGGGATGGTGTTTGGGATGGTTATGGTTTGGTAATGGTTATGGCTGGTTATGGATTAATTTCTGGTATTGAATATGGTTATTGGCAAATGGTGAAATCTGGAATTATTGATGATGCTAGTGAATTCGGACTGGTATTATGATATTACTTATGATTATTATGGGTTTACTTCACATACATGTAATATATTGCTTTTCAAATGTTTTAATGTACTTCTCAACACTCAACCCTTATTATTGTCGTCATTTGAATCAACCACATGTCATACTTTCCACACTTGCTGAGTACGACATGCACTCACTCTTTCAATCCCCCGAACAGTTGCAGGTTCGGATTGGGAGTTTAATGATAATGCGGAGTTCTAGGCCGTGTCTACCGTCAGCTTTGCCTGTGGTGTTTTGGGGCTGTGCTACCCTATTGCTTATGCTGCCTAGCTGTTTAGTCTGCTTATTTAAGTTTATTTCCCCTGCATTAGTTGGACTTGTCATTAATATTCATTAGAGCTTGTATTCGAGGATAATATGTTTTGTGTAATAAAATTTGGTTAATTAATCTTATGTTGCAGTAATTATCTGTATATCGTTTGTGATGCACTCATGTATGTGTGATGAATATCCTGGGCACACATATGCGTTCACTTGGTTCATTTTTCGGAACCGGGTGTCACACTAGGAGTTTGTCCTAGCAGCCACCTCCAAGTCCTTGGCGGACTAGTCTGGCAAGGAACGGACTAGTCCAATCTCAGTCAGGAACTACTTTTCCGGACAGAAACAAACTAGTCTGTTCGAGCGGACTAGCCCAGCCCACAATGCCGGACTAGTCCGATCCTTCAAGACTTAGACCTAGAAGGACACATACACACTCACCACAGACTAGTTTGTCCCCAAATAGACGAACTCATACAGAGACTCTTGGTCCGCCTAACATTAGATCAGTTCGATGTGGCCGGACTAGTCCGACCCTGTCTTTAGAGCTTCCTCAACTCATCTCTCAATCTAGTATAGCTTGGACTATGATCTCTTAGAAGATTCTCAACACTTGACTCATTGAACACACTCAAGCTAAGTAGCTAAACTCGACACAAAGAATTTAAAAGCCCAAATTCCATCCTTCGAGTTCTTCGCAATTTTCTTCTCTTTTTCCTTTTTGAGTGCATCCAATTATGTCCATCTTTTAATCACATGTGATTACACTTGTAAAGCTCATTAGTCCCTTAAGTGTTGTCATTAATCATCAAAGCACACGGGGATTAGGCTAGATGCACTTTCAATCTACCCCTTTTTGGTGATTTGATGACAACACATTGAGGTTTTTGATAAAAGATATAACTGAGTTGTTTTTTATAACATACATGTGCATAAGGATCTCCCCCTAAATGTGTGCATGGAAGGTTTGCAATAAATTTAATGCACAAGAATGAAGTCGATGGGAGACTTATACATTTGTGTGTTATGGTGGGGTGCCTACGTGTGATGCAAGTGTTGAGATGTGAAAAGTGGAGTTAAGTATGCATCTCAAATTTTAATTTAGCATCATCACACATATTTAATGAGAAAAATGGACAATAAGACTCACATAACGTGGAGAAAGATATCATAGTGATGAAAATGTCATTACAAACCAAATAAGCAAGAGTAGTGATAATTAACATTACAAACCAGATTTTCAAAATACCATAGCATAGTCCATGGATCTAATACTCCCCCTCAATCTCTCCCCCTTTGGCATCAAGACACCAAAAGGAAAAAGAATAAGGGAGAAGAGAGAGCCTAAATATACCCATCGTCACTCTCGCTCGCCTCTCTACGGTTTTGGTCACTTTCCGTCTCTTCATCATCATCATCTTGAGGGTCGTCCTCTTCGTCATCATCATCTTCAACCTCTTCAGCAGCAGGAGCAGCGCTAGAGGGACCACCCCCACCACCAAAGAGTGCAGCCTCTGCCTCCAAGAGCTATGAAAAGGGTGTGATGTCTTCATCCTCGGAGGACTCCAGTGACATATGAATGTCCGCCTTCTCACAAAGTTTGTGAAGGTACTTGTCTTTCTTCTTTGTGGTCTTGTGAGCCTTCATTTCCGCTTTCCGACACGAGATGAAGATTGACTTGAGAAACTTGAGAGTGGCACGAGCAAGGTCACCGAAGGAGGAGGAGGAGGCGGGAGCCGGAGCAGAAGAAGGCACAAAGGAGGCACCTCTCCTCGAGGCTCTGTCAATCTTCGGCCCAGGAGGAGGAATCTGAGGATGGAGTGCTCTATGCTTGACGTCCTCCACAAATTCTAAGCTTGGAACCTTCTCAATCAAGCACATGATAAGAAGAGTATATCCGCATGATCGGTTTGGAGTGTGGGATATGTTGAAGATGTCATTGTAGATATAGCCAAAAACATTTAACTTCTCATCTTCAACTATCAACTTCATCAGGTGCCTCAAATTTCCTTGGATCATGCCTGTGTCCCCATCCTTAGGTGCTAGGGTTTTTCTCAATATTCGATTGAGCACACTAAAGAAGGGGCGAAGAATCTTGGTTGTGGGGGTATTGTAGAAACCAACTTCATACATGAACTCCGTCTCCCCCAAATATAGAGCCTTGAGATTGTGAATGATCAAGTCATGGTTTAGGAACTCCTCAAGCCCAAGAATCCTAGCAAACTCATCATAGAGAATGGAGTATTGAACTCTATTGGTCAACCAAGTGATTTTTCTATCTCCAAAGGTGGAGAAGTAGCATGTGGTGTAGAATTTAGCCACCACCTCCGTGTTCCAGTTGTACCTGAATTCAAGTAACTCTTTGAGGCCATGGTGCTCAACAGCTCGAATTACTGCATTGAAGGCTTGGTGATCCTTCTTTTCCATATAGGACCAATCTACCCATTGAGCATTTGTCACTAGAGTCTTCTTGGATAGGTAGACAAGGCGATAGTAATCGCAATCAAAATCACACCAAAAGCAAGGATCTACTGTTGCTTTCTCATACTTGTAGGGATCCTTTAATCTTAGCCTTTTTGCTTTCTCAGCCCCTTGCCCTTTGAAAACATTGCTTCCTAGCTCCGGTTGCCGGTTGGGATCATGCACGGGAGGAGTCATGACCAAAGGACCAATGGGGCCTTGTGGAGGACCACGAGGCTCCGCGGGTTGGTCACGAATGGCCAAGCCTCTCCCCGCAAGAGATTTCTTCCTAGGAGGAGCTTTTTTGAGAGGCATCTTCTTTGTGGGCTCCTATCCCTTGCCTTTATCTTGGCTGCTCTCTCCCATGGGTGCTTTTTCTTTATCGGCCGCTTGGGCCTTTTGCTTCTCACCCATGGTAACAATCCTTTTCCTTTGGCTTGCTTGCTCTTCGGCCGCTTGAGCTTGGGCTGCATCTCGATCATGTTTCTTCTTGATCCGAGCTTCACGAATGCGCTCAAGCTCCGCTGCAATGGCTGCTTCCTCCTCATCCCTTCGGCGATAGCACTCTTGACGAGCCGCCTCCTTTTCTTGATCGGAAAGAAGAGAGGTGTTCTGCCTAGACAAGCTGAAATAAGGATAACAAAAGTATATAAGGTGAGATCAAGCAAGATATTGCAGTATAAGTGTAGAAAATTCACTAAGTTAGGAGTTAACCCTAGGTTAAGCCGGACTTGTCCGGTCCCTGGCCGGACTAGTCTGGTCAGGAACGGACTTGTCCGTGCATGGTCCGGACTAGTCCAGACCACCCAGTGTTCAACCCCAACTATGCGATTTTTCTACAAATTTTGATACCAAGGCGCAATATCACATGGAAAGGATCACAAGGTTATACATAAGCAAAGGAGACTCTAAGTCACAAAAGAACCGACCTGGAATCAACAGAATCAAAAAAGTTGGAGTTAGGTCAAAACCTCACCTTGAGATGCAAAGATCGAAGAATTCCGCGGTTGGAAGGGCGGAGTAGTTCAGGATTCGCCTTCCTGACACATCGGAGAAGCTTCCACAAAGATTCCTCAAAGATTTTGAGGGATGGAACCAAAAATCGCCAATGGGGGGGAGAGGCATGCATTAGAGAAGAGAGAGAGAGAGAGAATGAGAAAGGTGGAACCTGACGCTGGGGGATTAAGTCCCCAGAAGTCCGAACTAGTTCATTGGGTATACCGGACAAGTCCTGGCACCGGACCAGGTCCGGACTAAGCTTGAAGTTCGGACAAGTTCGGTGACAGGCCGGACTAGTCTAGTGTGGACTTGTCTGAGCCTGTCCGGACATGTCGAGGATGCCAGACTTGTCCGGCCCCAGGGGTGGACTAGTCCAGTCCTGGATAGCAAATTCTTCTATATATTGAGAAATTTGCAGGGAATGATCCATTTGGACTAATATTTCACAAAAATTCTCAATGAATATGGCTAGTAAAGCACACAAACATTCATACAATGACCATGATTTAAGGAGACAATAATTGAAAATAATTTGATAGAAAATTGAGAGAGGCAAATTTTCGAAAGCATGCATAATTTTGAAGAGAATACAAAACTAACAATCAGATGTGCAACATCTCAAGCCACGTTTTGAGAGTCAAGGATATCTAGTTCATTCCTAAGTTTGCAAAAGCATTTTTCATCTAGTGGGTTGGTGAAGATATCGGCTAGTTGTTTTTCGATTCTCACATGTGAAATGACAATATCCCCCTTCATTGAATGGTCTCTCAAGAAATGGTGCTGGATGTCAATGTGTTTGGATCTAGAGTGTTCAACGGGGTTATGGACAATCTTGATGGCACTCTTATTGTCGCATAGAAGTGGAATATGGTTCATATTCAGACCATAATTCCATAGAGTTTGTCACATCCAAATAAGTTGTGCACAACAACTTCTGGCTACGACATACTCCGCTTCGAGTGTGGATAGGGCAATGGAATTTTGTTTCTTGGATGACCATGACACTAGAGACCTACCAAAGAATTGGCAAGTCCCAGAGGTACTTTTCCTATCCACTTTGCATCTGGCATAATCCGCATCGGAGTATCCGATGAGATTAAACTTGGACCCTTCGGGATACCACAACCCTAGGTTAGGTGTATGAACTAATGTAACACCCTCATTTTCATGCATCATGCCCTACATACACTCATATACATGTTTAACATTAACCCACAACAAGAGGAACGAGTTTAAAATTGATTTGGAGCAAAATCGCACTTAAAACGCAGGAAAGTGCGGACTTGTCCGCTTTTTGCTGAGGACTAGTCCGATCTCTCTCTGACTAAAAACGGACTTGTCCATTTTTGCTGCGGACTAGTCCGATTTTTCCTCTGGAAACCTTCGGACTTGTCTGATTTTGTGCGGACTAGTCCGATATTCCATGAATCCTTGAAAATTTGCTAAGTCCCTGGACTTTTCCGGACTGGTCCGGTGTTCCAGCGGACTTGTCCATTTTCCTCTCTGTTTAAAGTCGGACTTGTCCGATTTTAGGCCAGACTTGTCCGATTTTCTCTCTGGACGACTTCGGACTAGTCCGGTCTTCTCCGAACTTGTTCGATATTTCGCGACTCTGAATTGATCTTTCGTTTTACGACTTGTTTCTTGGGTTTCACGTTAAGTGGGCCTAGGGACGTCGTGTCTAACTCTTTTAGAGCCCATGTGGGACTCTAAACCGACCTCTACTCATCCCAAACTCGAAATCCATCTAACCCTAGCCTCCACCTCTATATAAACAACCCCACCCCTTGGATTGACATCTATTTGCCACTTTTCCACCCACCCAAACCCTAGTTCGTGGGGAGCCACCATCGAGGAGGGAGGAGAAGATCCCAAGCAAGAAGAAGAAGAGGAGGAAACGAAAGAGGATCAAGATCTCCACCAAGTTTCGTCCTTCACCACCAATTCATCCCCAAGTTCATCACCAACCCTAGATCATCAAGATCCAAGTGCTACTTCCAAGTTTCTTGATTCATGGGAGTCCTAAACACCTGATATACCTTCTATTATCTTTTCCTTACGTGAATTCAACCCCTAATCTCTGAATTTACGTCGACCTAGAAAAACCTAATCTGCCGATCTCGCAGAGGGCGGACTTGTCCGGTCCCTAGCGGACTAGTCCAATCTTTTTGGTTAAATTCTATTGAATTAATTCTAAAATTTGATCTAATCAACTCCAAACCTGTATAAACTTATTAAAAGCTATTAGAACTAGTTAGTTACATTAAAGGCAATCTAGTAATAAGTTCTACCTTGAATTTGCATTAATCATGCATGTCATGTCATATTGAGTAATATTTGTGCACTCTTTGATTGTGTTTCTTGTCTTGTATGTTTATTGTGTGGATTAGACGGATTTGCGCTAAAGAGTGCCGCGGAGGATCTTCAGCACCAAGAGTTTGAAGGCTTTGATCCTAATCAACAGCAAGAGCAAGGCAAGTGTCCTTGAAGCATATTGATCCTGTTTTAAAATAAATGTCTTGTTTGCAAAACTGCATGCTTGTGTCAAATTGATGGGAATCCTATGGTAGGAAGTTTACTAGATTTGCTAAACCACCCTTGTCGTGTTGAATACATGGTAGAGAGTCGGGAAGGGTTTTTACCTTTTGCTTCACTTAATCAATTGGGATGGGAAACAACTATACCACTCAATTTAATTATGCATTAATGATATTCTGGTTAATGTGAACTGGTCAATACGGTATGGTAATGGGTGATCTAAGCAAGACCGGTATGTGGATGGGTTGGATGTTATGCTGGTTTGCTTGCTTTAGATCTAAGGACCGGTTCATGCGAGAATAAGCCAGGACTACAGTGCCACCACGAGGCCAAGTATGGGTGCGGCGTAGCTGATTAATTAGGGCTTTGCCAGTGCTATTTGGACCATTATGGATGCTCGGGGAAGGGGTAGTCAGATTTGGTTTGTTGATGATTGGCGGGACTAACCTGGGATCCGAATGGATCAAGAGAGGGCCCTTGGTTGAAGATGTGCTCAGTTGGAGACATCGCCACCGGTGAAACCTCAATGGGGTCTAAATAGGCTAGTAATCCCTTTGTAAAGGCTATTTTGTGATCTCTTGGCCATACACCAAAGGAAGTGTAATTGGCATAAGGGAGGTTCTTTAGTCGCTGACGGGTGATGAAATCACAAATACGTGGGTAAAGTGGTACAAACTCTGTAGAGTTTAAATAAAACTATCATGATAGCCGTGCTCCCGGTTATGAGCACCTGGACAACTTCCATGATTAGAGGGAAATTGGTATTTGGGATGGTTATGGTTTGGTAATGGTTATGGTTGGTTATGGATTTATTTCTGGTATTGAATATGGTTATTGGTAATGGCGAAATCTGGAATTATTAATGATGGTAGTGAATTCAGACTGGTATTATGATATTACTTATGATTATGATGGGTTTACTTCACATACATATAATCTATTGCTTTTCAAATGTTTTTATGTACTTTTCAACACTTAGCCATTATTATTGTCGTCATTTGAATCAGCCACATGTCATACTTTCCACACTTGCTGAGTACGACATGTACTCACTCTTGCAATCCCCCCAACAGTTGCAGGTCAGGATTGGGAGTTTAATGGTGATAATGCGGAGTTCTAGGCCGTGTCTACCGTCACTTTGCCTGTGGTGTTGATTGGAGCTACGCTATCCCTTTTGCTTAGTTTGCTTAGTTGCTTAATTAGTTTATTTTTGCTGCATTAGTTGAACTTGTCATTAATATTCATCAGAGTTTGTATTCGAGGATAATATGGTTGGTTTAATAAAATTTGGTTAATTAATCTTGTTCTGTGGTAATTATCTGTATATCATTTGTGATTGCACTCGTGTATGTGTAATGAACGTCCTGGGCACACATATGCGTTAGCTTGGTTCATTTTTCGTAACCGGGCATCACAGATTGGTATGAGAGCCACAAGTTGACCGTAGGATGCAGCCTAGATAGAATGGACACTTTAGAGCACATAGGAGCACTTAGGAATCGATGTGTTTTTGCTTGGTGTGTTGTTGCTATATATATTGTTCGCTTGTGTGCTTAATAGAGGATTTTTGGGGTGCTTTAGCATTGCCATATCCACCTAGGCTAGTATAGCTAGTTGGTTAGCTTCATATCCCTTGATGCATATAGTTGGGGATGTTTTCTAATTCTTACCTATTGCTTTTCTTCAGATGGTGAGGACTCGCAACCAGAGGGATGGCAATGATGAGGAGGAGAACAATGGAGTGCCTCAGAACAACATTGGACAAGGATCTACTCAGGGAGCTATCAACATTGAGCAGCTATTGTCTATGCAAAACCAGCTCATGCAGACCATGATACAAACAATGGGACAACTGCAGGCTGGCAATATCAACAATCAGCCCCACATGCCTCCACCGCCACCCCCGCCTCCTCATAACCAATTGGGAGAATTTATGTGGACTAGGCCGCCGACCTTTGCTCAAGCTGTCGACCCTATGGATGCGGATGATTGGCTCAAGTCCGTGGATAAGAAACTTGCTATTGTCCAATGCAATGACCGGGAGAAGGTCTTGTTTGCTTCTCATCAACTAGTTGGAGCAGCTGCGGATTGGTGGGATGCTTATTGCAATGCTCACGAGAATCAAGAGAGGATTACTTGGGCGGAATTCAAGGAGAGTTTCTGTTCTCACTATGTGCCGGAGGGAGTTATGATAGGCAAGAATTTGAGAATTTAAGGCAAGGAAGATCAAGCGTGAGTGAATACCTCAATAAATTCACTCAACTCTCAAGGTATGCGCCTGAGGATGTTAGTCGGGACAGCCGGAAGCAATATTTGTTCATGAGGGGCTTGAACAATGAAATCCAAGTGCAACTACTCAATTGTGACTATGCAAATTTCCAGAAGCTTGTGGACAAAGCACTTGTGGTTGATAACAAGATCCGTGAGATGGAGCAAGAAATCAAGAGGAAGGTGCCATATCTAGGACAATAACAAGGAAGTAATGTGCGCCCTCGCCTTGCACCGCCCAATGCGCCCTATTACAGCTCCTCTAATTCCTGCTCAGCGCCCTGGTTATGCACCACGCCCAACTCAGTTCGTGCAACATCGCCCTGTCATGCAAGCACCTAGGCCTCCAATTCCTTATGCACCTCGTGCTAATTTTCCTGCTGCAAATGCTCAAAACCAAGCACGTCCCAATAATTCTGGTGGAGTTAAGAAGTGTTATACTTGTGGAGAAGCTGGAAACTTTGCGCATCAATGTCTTAAGTCAGACCTTGGTCAAGGAAGCAATGCACCGAGGCAAAACCCAAGACCCAATGGAGGACAACCACAAGGGAACCGCGGACAGCAGAATTTTGCTCGTGGCAACGTGAACCATGTCTCTATGGAGGATGCTCAGCAAGCGGATGACATGGTCATTGGTATGTTTCTCGCCAACTCCAACCCCGCGACTATGTTATTTGATTCCGGAGCATCGCATTCATTCATTGCATCAAAGTATGTTGCTAAGTATAGTTTGCCTATCTCTCATATGAAGTTTACTCTATTGGTTAAGTCTCCTGGAGGATAGATGAGGACAAATATAGTATGTCCAAAAGTAAGCCTTAGAATAAGGGGGGTAGACTTCTCCGCCAACCTCATTATTTTGTATTCTCAAGGATTGGACATTATACTTGGTATGGACTGGTTGAGGAAGCACAATGGAGTTATTGAGTGTGCCATGAAGACGATGAAGTTGACCAATGAGGAAGGGATCACTGTAGAATTTGAAGCATCTCAAACTGCACCAAAGCAATTGGAGCTGAATCATATGGACGGTGCCACAATTGATGAGATTCCGGTGGTGTGTGAATTATTGGATGTTTTTCCGGAAGAGTTGCCAGGTATGCCACCTGATCAAGACATTGAGTTTGTTATTGATTTAATACCTGGAACTGCACCTATAGCTAAGAGGCCGTATAGGATGCCTCCTTTGGAATTAGCGGAGCTCAAGAAACAAATTCAAGAGCAACTAGAGAAGGGTTTTATTCGCCCTAGCTCTTCACCTTGGGGAGCACCCGTTCTATTTGTGGACAAGAAGGATGGATCCCAAAGGATGTGCGTAGATTACCGAGCTCTCAACGAGGTAACAATCAAGAACAAGTATACCTTGCCATGTATAGAGGACTTGTTTGATCAGATGAAGGGTGCTTGTATTTTCTCCAAGATTTATTTGAGGTCGGGATATTTTCAAATGAAGATTAGACCATCAGACATACCCAAGACAGCTTTTAGGACACTGTATGGATCTTATGAGTACACCGTGATGTCCTTTGGATTGACAAATGCGCCTGCCTACTTTATGTACCTCATGAATAAGGTCTTCATGGAGTACTTGGATAGATTCGTTGAGGTGTTTATTGATGATATTATGATATACTCGAAGGATGAGAAAGAACATGAGGAACACTTGAGGCTTACGTTGCAGAAATTGAGGGAGCATCAATTGTATGCCAAGTTCAACAAGTGTCAATTTTGGTTGAGGGAAGTGTCGTTTTTAGGTCATATAATCTCAGGAGGAGGAGTATCGGTTGACTCCGGAAAAGTGAGAGACGTGTTGAAGTGGGAGCCACCGCAAAATGTCAAGGAAATAAGGAGTTTTCTTGGGATGGCTGGATATTATCGTACATTCATCAAGGACTTTTCCAAGATAGCCAAGCCTATGATGGAGTTGCTAATGAAGGGAAAGGCTTTCCAATGGACTCAAGCTTGTCAAAATAGTTTTGAGGAGTTAAAGAAGAGGTTGACAACAGCCCTAGTTTTGGTATTGCTGTATGTGAGCAAGAGTTTTGATATTTATTGCGACGCCTCGAGACAAGGACTTGGATGTGTGCTCATGCAAGAAGGTCAAGTGGTCGCCTATGCATCAAGACAATTGAAGAAACATGAGCAGAATTACCCCACGCACGATTTGGAACTCGCGACCGTGGTACACGCATTGAAGATTTGGAGACACTATATTCTTGGACATAGGTGTGAAATTTATACAGATCATAAGAGTTTGAAGTATATTTTCACACAAACGGATCTGAACTTGAGGCAACGAAGATGGTTGGAGCTCATCAAAGATTATGATTTGGGGATCAACTATCATCCGGGAAAGGCCAATGTAGTGGCCGATGCTTTGAGTAGAAAGGGAGTAAGTCATCAACTCACAGTTCGAGAGTTACCATCCGAGTTATGTAAGGAGTTTGAAAGGTTGAACCTCGGATTTGTAAATGAGATGGAGATGATGGATTTAAACCCAACCTTGGAGCAAGAAATTTGAGAGGCACAAACCACAGATGAGGAGATCAAGGAAATCAAGGAAAGGATCGAAGAAGGGAGAGAATTCAGATTCGACGAAGACGAACATGGTACCTTATGGCTTGGAAAGAGAATCGTTGTGCCTAATGTAAAGCACATACGGGAGACAATATTAAAGGAGGCACATGACTCGCCATACTCGATTCACCCCGGTTGTACGAAGATGTACAAAGACTTGAAGGCTTGCTATTGGTGGGATAGCATGAAAAAGGACATAGCTGAATATGTGGCATTGTGTGATGTGTGCCAACGAGTGAAGGCGGAACATCAAAGGCTAGCAGGATTATTGCAACCGTTGAAGATTCCGGAATGGAAGTGGGAAGAAATTGGAATGGACTTCGTAGTTGGGTTACCACGTACTCAGTCCGGGTATGACTCAATTTGGGTAATTGTGGATTGCTTAACCAAGTCAGCTCATTTTGTCCCTGTGAAGACCAAATATACAGCTGCACGATTGACCGAAATATACATGGAGCATATTGTGTGTCGACATGGAGTCCCTAAGAAGATAGTCTCGGATAGAGGTTCTCAATTTACCTCCAGATTTTGGCAAAAATTGCATGAAGCTTTGGGAACGAGGTTGAATTGTAGTTCAACGTATCACCCTCAAACGGATGGACAAACCGAGAGGACCAATCAGATTTTGGAGGACATGTTAAGAGCTTGTGCTTTGAAGCATGGGAAAAGTTGGGACAAAAGCTTGCCATACGCGGAATTTTCATACAACAATAGTTACCAAGCAAGTTTGAAGATGTCACCATATGAAGCACTTTATGGGAGGAAGTGTAGGACACCTTTATTCTGGAATGAGGCAGGAGAAACTCAAGTATTTGGTCCAGATGTGTTGCAAGAAGCCGAAAAGCAAGTCCAAATAATTCGTGAGAACCTGAGGGCTGCCCAATCAAGACAAAAAGGCTATGCGGACAATAGGAGAAGGAAATTAGCCTTTGAAATAGGAGATTTTGTTTACCTCAAGGTGTCACCAATGAGGGTTCATAATAGGTTTAACATAAGAGGAAAGCTAGCACCTCGTTATATTGGACCATTCAATATTTTGGACAAAAGAGGAGAAGTAGCGTATAAGTTGGAGATGCCAGCTCATCTTTCAGACATACATGATGTCTTTCATGTTTCCCAGCTCAAGAAGTGCTTGAGAGTACCGGAAGAACAAGTGTCAATGGAAGGATTGGAGCTAGAGGAAGATTTGACTTATGCCGAGCAACCGATCAAAATCTTGGAAACCAAGGAGAGAGTCACAAGGAACAAGGTTATTAGATGGTGTAAAGTTCAATGGAAGCACCACACAAAAAAATAAGCGACGTGGGAATTGGAGAATGATCTCAAGAAGGAATTTCCCTATCTCTTCTCTTCTGCGTCGAATCTCGAGGGCGACATTCATTTTAAGGGGGTAGGTTTGTAACACCCTCATTTTCATGCATCATGCCCAACATACACTCATATACATGTTTAACATTAACCCACGACAAGAGGAACGAGTTTAAAATTGATTTAGAGCAAAATCGCACTTAAAACGCAGGAAAGTGTGGACTAGTCCGATTTTTGCTGAGGACTAGTCCGATCTCTCTTTGACTAAAAACGAACTTGTCCGTTTTTGCTGCGGACTAGTCCGATTTTTCCTCTGGAAACCTTCGGACTTGTCCGATTTCGTGTGGACTAGTCCGATATTCCATGAATCCTTCAAAATTTGCTAAGTACCTGGACTTTTCCGGACTGGTCTGGTGTTCCAGCGGACTTGTCTGTTTTCCTCTCTGTTTAAAGTCGGACTTGTCCGATTTTAGGCTAGACTTGTCCGATTTTCTCTCTGGACGACTTCGGACTAGTCCGGTCTACTCCGGACTTGCTCGATATTTCGCGACTCCGAATTGATCTTTTGTTTTACGACTTGTTTCTTGGGTTTCACGTTAAGTGGGCCTAGGGACGTCGTGCCTAACTCTTTTAGAGCCCATGTGGGACTCTAAACCGTCCTCTACTCATCCCAAAATCGAAATCCATCTAACCCTAGCCTCCACCTCTATATAAACAACCCCACCCCTTGGATTGACATCTATTTGCCACTTTTCCACCCACCCAAACCCTAGTTAGTGGGGAGCCACCATCAAGGAGGTAGGAGAAGATCCCAAGTAAAAAGAAGAAGAGGAGGAAACGAAAGAGGATCAAGATCTCCACCAAGTTTCGTCCTTCACCACCAATTTATCCCCAAGTTCATCACCAACCCTAGATCATCAAGATCCAAGTGCTACTTCCAAGTTTCTTGAATCATCGGGGTCCTAAACACCTGGTATACCTTCTATTATCTTTTCCTTACGTGAATTCAACCCCTAATCTCTGAATTTACGTCGATCTAGAAAACCCTAATCTGCCGATCTTGCAGAGGGCGGACTTGTCCAGTCCCTAGCGGACTAGTCCGATCTTTCTGGTTAAATTCTGTTGAATTAATTCTAAAATTTGATCTAATCAACTCCAAACCTGTATAAACTTATTAAAAGCTATTAGAACTAGTTAGTTACCATTAAAGGCAATCTAGTAACAAGTTCTACCTTGCATTTGCATTAATCATGCATGTCATGTCATATTTAGTAATATTTGTGCACTCTTTGATTATGTTTCTTGTCTTGTATGTTTATTGTGTGGATTAGACGGATTTGCACTAGAGAGTGCCGCGGAGGATCTACAACACCAAGAGTTTGAAGGCTTTGATCCTAATCAACAGCAAGAGCAAGACAAGTGTCCTTGAAGCATATTGATCCTGTTTTAAAATAAATGTTTTGTTTGCAAAACTGCATGCTTGTGTCAAATTGATGGGAATCCTATGGTAGGAAGTTTACTAAATTTGCTAAACGACCCTTGTCGTCTAGAATACATGGTAGAGAGTCAGGAAGGGTTTTTACCTTTTGCTTCGCTTAATCAACTGGGATGGGAAACAACTATACCACTCAATTTAATTATGCATTAATGATATTCTGGTTAATTTGAACTGGTCAATACGGTATGGTAATGGGTGATCTAAGCAAGCCCGGTATGTGTATGGGTTGGATGTTATGGTGGTTTGCTTGCTTTAGATCTAAGGACCGGTTCATGCGAGAATAAGCCAGGACTACAGTGCCACCACGAGGCCAAGTATGGGTGCGGCGTAGCTGATTAATTAGAGCTTTGACAGTGCTATTTGGACCATTATGAATGCTCGGGAAGGGGTAGTCGGATTGGGTTTGTTGATGATTGGAGGGACTACCCTGGGATCCGAATGGCTCAAGAGGGGGCCCTTGGTTGAATATGTGCTCAGTTGGAGACATCGCCACTAGTGAAACCTCAGTGGGGTCTAAATAGGCTAGTAATCCCTTTTGTAAAGGCTATTTTGTGATCTCTTGGCCATACACCAAAGGAAGTGTAATTGGCATAAGGGAGGTTCTTTAGTCGCCGACGGGTGATGAAATCACAAACACGTGGGTAAAGTGGTACAAACTCTGCAGAGTTTAAATAAAACTATCATGATAGCCGTGCTCCCGGTTATGAGCACCTGGACAACTTCCATGATTAGAGGGAAATTGGTATTTGAGATGGTTATGGTTTGGTAATGGTTATGGTTGGTTATGGATTTATTTCTGGTATTGAATATGGTTATTGGCAATGGCGAAATCTGGAATTATTAATGATGGTAGTGAATTCAGACTGGTATTATGATATTACTTATGATTATGATGGGTTTACTTCACATACATATAATCTATTGCTTTTCAAATGTTTTTATGTACTTTTCAGCACTTAGCCATTATTATTGTCGTCATTTGAATTAGCCACATGTCATACTTTTCACACTTGCTGAGTACGACATGTACTAACTCTTGCAATCCCCCCAACAGTTGCAGGTCAGGATTGGGAGTTTAATGGTGATAATGCGGAGTTCTAGGCCGTGTCTACTGTGAGCTTTGCCTGTGGCGTTGATTGGAGCTGCGCTATCCCTTTTGCTTAGTTTGCTTAGTTGCTTAATTAGTTTATTTCTGCTGCATTAGTTGAACTTGTCATTAATATTCATCAGAGTTTGTATTCGAGGATAATATGGTTGGTTTAATAAAATTTGGTTAATTAATCTTGTTCTGTGGTAATTATCTGTATATCGTTTGTGATTGCACTCGTGTATGTGTGATGAATGTCCTGGGCACACATATGCGTTAGCTTGGTTCATTTTTTGGAACCGGGCGTCACAACTAAATATTGGAAGATTCTCTTTACGGCTGTCTAGTGACTCTCCTTAGGAGCGGCTTGAAACCTTACACACATGCATACACTTAACATAATATAGGGTCTAGATGAACAAAGGTAAAGGAGTGATCCAATCATGGAACGATATACCTTTTGGTCGAAGCTAGGGCTGTTTTGATGGAGATCGAGATGTCCATTCGTCGCCATTGGCATCTTGATGGGCTTGGCCTTCTCCATGTCAAACTTCTTGAGGATGTCTTGAGTATACTTGGTTTGACATATAAAGGTGCCTTCCTTGAGTTGTTTTACTTGGAAACCTAAAAATAACTTCAACTCTCCCATCATCGACATCTCAAATCTTTCCGTCATGATTTTGCTAAACTCTTCACAAAAAGATTGATTCATAGAACCAAATATTATGTCGTCAACATAAATTTGGCATATGAATAAATCATCATCCATGTTCTTAGTAAAGAGTTTATAATCAGCCTTTCCTATCTTAAAACCATTATCAATGAGAAAGTCCCTAAGGCACTCATACCAAGCTCTAGGAGTTTGTTTGAGGCCGTAGAGAGCTTTATGAAGCTTAAAGACATGGTTAGGATACTTATCGTCCTCGAAGTAGGGCGGTTGCTCCACATACACCTCCTCCTTGATTGGTCCATTGAGGAAGGCGCTTTTCATGTCCATTTGATACAACTTGAAATCGTTGTGAGATAATAGGCGAATAGATTCAAGCCTAGCTACGGGAGCAAAGGTTTCATCAAAATCCAAACCTTCGACTTGGGAGTATCCTTTGGCTACGAGTCTAGCTTTGTTTCTTGTTACCTCGCCATGCTCATCTTGCTTGTTGCAGAAGACCCACTTGGTTCCTACCACATTGGCATTAGGTCTTCTCACGAGCTCCCATACTTTGTTCCTCTTGAATTTGTTGAGCTCCTCTTGCATTGCTATCACCCAATCCGTCTCGTAGGGCATCTTCAACCTTAAATGGCTCCAAAGAAGACACAAAAGAATAATGAGCACAAAAATTAGCCATACAAGAGCGAGTCATTATCCCTTGGAGATGTCTCCAAGTATGTTGTCAACGGGATGATCCCGTGGAACACATTTATGAACTCTTGGGTGTGGTACACTTAGTCTTGAGTCAACTTCTTCATCTCCCTCATCTTCATAGTCTCCCCCTTGACCATTGCCACCATCTTGATCTTCCATTTCTTGATCATGGTGATCTTGATCATGTTGTTGGTCTTGGGGATCTTGGACTTGATCTTGTGCTTGGGGCACCTCTTGTGATGGAGTTGGGTCACTTGGGCCTTGTTGCTCTTGAGGTCTTACATCACCAAGCGCCATCCTTCTCAATGCAACACATGGTGCCTCTTCTTCATCTAGCACACATTGATAAACTTGCTCCACTTGGGAGCTATTAGTCTCATAAAACACCACGTCACGTGCGATTTCAATACAACATATCGTGTTTTGTTTAAAACACGATAGGTGTAGGTGTTTGAGTCGTAACCAAGCAAGAAACCTTCATCGAAATTCAAGCGAACTTGGTGAGAATGTAACATTTGCTACCTAAGACTCTAAAGTAGAAGATGTTCGGTTTGTTACCCGTTAGAATTTCATATGGAGTCTTCTTCAATAGGCGATGGAGGTAGAGGCGGTTTGTGGCATGGCAAGCGGTGTTGACCGCTTCTGCCCAAAACCTATCGGAAGTCTTGTACTCATCAAGCGTGGTCCCTGACATCTCTATTAGAGTTCGGTTCTTCCTTTCGGCCACCCCATTTTGTTTGGGTGAGTAGGGTGCCGAAAACTCATGCTTGATGCCCTTCTCGTCCAAGTACTCTTCAACTTGAGTGTTCTTGAGTTTGGTGCCATTGTCGCTTCTTATTTTCTTGATTCTCAAGGAGAATTCATTTTGAGCGCTTCTCAAGAAACTCTTAAGGACACCTTGTGTTTCACATTTGTCATGAGAGAAAAACACCTAAGTGAAGCGGGAAAAGTCATTAACAATAACTAAACCATATTTGTTACCGCCAATGCTTATGTAAGCAATGGGACCGAAAAGGTCCATGTGCAACATCTCCAACGGTCTTGTTATCGTCATCACATTCTTGGCGGGATGAGCTGCTCCGACTTGTTTCCCGGCTTGGCACGCTCTACAAGGCCTATCTTTCTCAAAAACAACATTCTTAAGTCTCGGACGTGATTGCCTTTTAGAAGTTTGTGAAGATTCCTCATACCAACATGGGCTAGCCTATGGTGCCACAACCACCCCATGTTCGTCTTTGCAATCAAGCATGTGTCAAGTTGAGTTTTATCCGCGGTGAAGTCCACAAGATAAAGCTTTCCCTTGAGCACACCCTTGAAGGCAGTCGAGTTATCTACTCTTCTAGTGACAACCATGCCCTCATTAGAAAACAAGCAATTATACCCCTTTCGCATAATTGAGAAATGGATAAGAGATTATAATATAAGGACTCAACATGCATTACTTGTGAGATGGTATGTTGTGGAGAAATAAAGATTTTACCCATACCTAGTACCTTATCTTGACTATTGTCGCCAAAGTATATACCTTGACTTGGATCTTCGTTTTCTTCATACTCCACATACATTCTTATCACTCCGGTCATGTGATTGGTGCAACCACTATCTAGCACCCATTTTGAACCGTCGGAGGAGTTAGCCTACAAGACAAGTTTAGGCTTTATTTTTAGGTACCCAAGCTTGGTTGGGTCCTTTGAGGTTAGTAACAAGGCATTTGGGCACCCACACACAAGGCTTTGAGCTCTTGCGGTGTGGCCCAACATATTTAGTATAAGTATAAGCAAATTTGTTTCTCATTAGCACAAAAGATGCATAAAAGTCATGAAACATGGTTAAGTTGACATTTTTTAGCATTTTGGAAAATTTTGTCAAGTTTCACCATTTCAGTAGAGGTAGATGCATGATGTTCATTCTTGACTTGAAATGGACCCTCCTTGACAAATTCAATTTGCATATTTTTATTCTTGAGAATTCTAGCATTTTGCTTTCCTCCTCTTGAATAGCCAAGACCATCTTTGACTAAGGGAGATCTCGTGATCGATTATGCACTACGTGCATACTTGATCTTCTCCTTGTAAAGATGCCACCCTTAGGTGTGCCCTTACTCTTTGCCAAGTTGAGCTCATTCTTTAGGTCAAGTACAAGATTAGCACATTTGCAAGCTTTGGTGTCCAATTCCATTTTAGGCAAGTTTGAGCTTGTTGAGGGGAAGAAGGGACACTTGACTTTAGAATTGTGAACTGTGCCTCAAGACTCTTGTGGGCTTTGTTCAAGCTCACAAGTTCATCTTGGAGCACAACATTCGAACTCTTGAGGCTTGAGGAAGCATCCTTACATTTCGCAAGTTCAAGTTCAAGTGCCTTGTTCTTTTCCTTCTCAAGACAAACAATTCATCTTGTTCCTCGAGAAGTTCATCGGAAAGCTTTTTCATTTTAATGATAGCACTTTTACTTAAACCTTCAAACATGTATTTATTTTCGCTATCACTATCAAAATCTTCATCTTTAATGGAACGCAAGGAGAGTTTAGATTTAACCTTTCATTTTCCTTCCTTGGCCATAAGACAAGTGTGGCTTGAGCTTTTCCACTCTCCTTTGTTTGGTAGGAGAGTCTTCTTCATTGTTGGCTTCTTGATGGCGACGGTTGCCACTCCCGCTTCATCATCGGAGGAGGACTCGTGGTTGGAGTCCCACTCCTTGCCAACATGAGCGTGCACATGTGCTTTCTTCTTATTGAACATTTTCCTCTATTGAGGCTTCTCATCCTTGATCTTCTTCTTATTGTCATCTTCCTTTTCGTATGGGCAACTCACAATGAAGTGCGCATACTCACCACAGTTGTAGCAAGCTCTCCTTGGTCTTGACTTGCTCTTGTCCTTGCCCTTGCTCTCATAGTTTGACCCTCTTCTTTTCCTTATCATCCTCTTGAATCTTTTGATGAACAAGGCCATTTCCTCTTCATCCATTTCAGTGCTTTCTTCTTCTTTTCACTATCATCGTCAGTGCTTGAAGCTTGCACCTCTTTGCCTTTGGACTTGGGTGAGACTTTGACAACAATGCCTTTCTTCTTGGAGGATGTGATCTTGGCAAGGACGTTGACATGGCGTGCTTCCATCTCCATCATCTCGTGATTGATGATCTTGCCAAGCACCTCATCCAGAGTCATCTTGTGGAAGTTGGGACTCTCGCGGATGAGAGTGCAAAGCGTCACATTGCGAGACATGAAGGCTCTTATCATCCTCTTGACCACTTCATGCTAGGTTCACTTCTTGCATCCGTACGCCCGACTCCTATTGATGAGAGTCTTGAGTCGGTTGTACATCTCTTGAGGGGTCTCGCCTTCTTCCATGGAAAAGATTCTAAGCTCCCTCTCGATCATCTCAATCTTTGCTTCCCTCACGGACCGATTGCCTTCATGTGCAATCTTGAGAGTGTTCCAAATTTCCTTGGCTTACTCCAACCCATCTACTTTATTGAATTCTTCTTGGTTCAAGGCTGAGTTGAGCACGACTGCTGCTTGAGCATTGCGATGGATGAGTTGTTCTTGATCCGGGATCAACTCTTCATCGTCCACGGGGATATCTACACCTGTGCACACAACATGCCAAAGTGTAGGATTGAGAGAAATAAGATGCAACTTCATGTTGTGTTTCCACATAGTGTAGTTAGTCTTATCAAAATGTGGATCTTTGCCCATTGCAATAGAAAGGTAGTTTGAATGTGAATTGGGGCGCTCATAGTTAAAAGGATATCGCTTGTAGTCCTCCTCGGGCTTCTTGAGCTTCTTCTCCATTTCAAGCCTTCTCATCCTCTTGGCCTCATCTCTTGCTTTTTTAAGAAGGTCTGCAAGACGCTTCACTTCTTCATCTTCATCTTCGGTTTCTCCATCGAAGGGAGGAGGCCTTGGCTTGTCCTTGGAGGTGTTGTCGGTCTTGTCGTGCAAAGAATTGGATCCTTGTTCTCCGGTGTGGCTATTCTCACTGGTGCCGGTGGTTTTGACGATTGGCATCTCCTTCTTACCGTTTTCCCCCATCTCCTCTCCAAGCGGTTAAGCTTTTGGGAGAGTTAGGCTCTAATACCAAATGAATGTTGCCTAGACGGCGGGTGAATAGGCAGATAACCTAAAATTTAACTGAATAAAAGCTAATCAAATTACAGAGTGCGGACTAGTCCAGCCTGGGGGCAGACTAGTCCGGTCAGGATGATAAACTTGATCAAAGGTGAGATTTTTATGCGATCCAACAGACTTAGATTGATGAAACAGAAAGTGTATGAACCTAGCAATCTAGTAGATGGTGTGCACGAAGTAAAAGCAACTATATCAAGGCGGATCACAAGATTGAGACGAAGAACATAAGTAGCCTTAACTTGATCTAGCGAAGAACGAGGAAGTCAAATCAAAGACACAAGACACAAGATTTATCCCATGGTTCAGCCCCACAAAAGGAGCCTACATCCACGTTGAGGATGCCCACGAAAGGTAGGGTTTCACTCAACCCTTTCCTCACTTAGCCACCACGAAGGTCAGCTACTCTTCCACTAAATCACAAGGGTAATCACCAAATTCGTGGGACAACTCACAACATGAGGCTCCCACAAGTTTACAACTCAAAAAGACCAAAGATCAACACCCACACGAACTCAAATCCATCAGTCAAACCGAGAGAACCAACCAAGAGCTCAAGATCAAGCAAACCCTTCTCTCTCCTCTTCCACAACTCACAAATCCTCAAGAATCGCTCTTAGGACACCGAGAATGGTTGAGAGAGGGCTAGGATGGCTCTAGGAAGGTTGTGGCGACACTAGGGTTTGAGAGAGTGCCTTTGGAGGCTGGGATATCCCTTTTTATAGGCATCCCGACAAGCAGCCGTTGCCACCAGAAAAAGTGCGAACTAGTCTGACCTTTGACCCTGGACTAGTCCGGCCTGTGGGGACCAGTGATGTCACCCTTGACCAACCACAAAATACCCCACCACATTCTGAATTCAAACCGTCACTACACCACGGACTAGTCCGTCCTACAACGGACCAGTCCAATCTCACACAGAAATGTTTGTTCTGGTTGAGAACGTACCAGTCTGGCACACCGGACTAGTCTGACCCTTGAGGGCGGAAAAGTCCGGCCATCTAGGAGTTATTCCCAGCAGACACCTCTAAGTCCTCATCGGACTAGTCGGACAAGGAATGGACTAGTCCGATCTCAGTCAAAAACTACTTTTCTAGACAGAAACGGACTAGTCTGTCCGAGCAGACTAGTCTGGCCCAAAAGGGCAAACTAGTCCGGTCCTTCAGGACTTAGTCCAAGAAGGACACAGACTCACTCATCACGGACTAGTTCGTCCACAAACAGACAAGTCCGAACTCATACAGAGACTCTTGGTCCGCCTAACATCAGATCAGTCCGATGTGGCCGGACTAGTCTGACCTTCTAGCTCAAAGAAGTCCTGCCCTGTCCTTAGTGCTGCCTCAACTCATCTCTTAATCTAGTCTAGCTTGGACTATGAGCTCTTAGGAGATTCTCAACACTTGACTCATTGAACACACTCAAGCTAAGTAGCTGAACTCGACACAAAGAATTTAAAAGCCCAAATTCCATCCTTCAAGTTCTTTGCATTTTTCTTCTCTTTTTCCTTTTTGAGGGCATCCAATGCTTTCCATATTTCAATCACCTGTGCTTACACTTGCAAATATCATTAGTACCTTAAGTTATGTCATTAATTATCAAAACCCACATGGATTAGCCTAGACGCACTTTCAATAGGGATCCTGACAAGTAGCCATTGTCGCCAAAAAAAGTGCGGACTAGTCCAGCATTTAACCATGAACTAATCCAGCCTGTGGAGACCAGTGATGTCACCCTTGACCAAACACAAAGTCCCCCACCACCTTTTGAATTAAAATAGTCACATCACCATGGGCTAGTTTGTCCCGAAACGGACTAGTCCGATCTCATCCAGAACCTTTTGTTCCGTTTCAGAGCGAACAAGTCTGGTGCACTGGACTAGTCCGACCCCTTAGGGCGGACAAGTCCGGTCATCCAGGACTTAGTCCTAGCAGCCACCTCCAAGTCCTCAACAGACTAGTCTAACTCAGAACGGACTAGTCCGATCTCACACAAAACTTTTTGTTCCGGTCGGAAACGGACTAGTCTGACAAAGTGGACTGGTCCAGTCCTTCAGGACTTAGTTCCAGAAGGACTCATACACACTCATCATGGACTAGTTCGTTCCCAAACGGACAAGTCTGAAATCAAACAGAAACTCTTGCCCCGTCTAACATTGGATCAGTCCGATGTGGCTGGACTAGTCTGGCCCTGTCCTTAGGGCTGTCTCAACTCATCTCTCAAACTAATCTAACTTGGACTATGAGATCTTAAGAGATTCTCAACATTTTGACACATTGAAGTGGCTAAACTCGACACAAAGAATTTAAAAACCTAAGTTCTACTCTTCGAGTTTTCGCTAATTTCTCTTCTTTTTCATTTTGTGAGTGCATCCAACATCGTCCATCTTTCAATCACTTGTAATTACACTAGTAATTCTCATTAGTCCCTTAAGTGTTATCATTGATCATCAAAACCCACAGGTATTAGCCTAGATGCACTTTCAATCTCCCTTTTTTGTGATTTTATGACAACACATTGAGTTTTTTGATAAAATTGTCATTGAGTTGGTTTTAATAATGCACAAGTGTATAAAGAGCTCCCCCTAAATGTGTGCACAATTGATTTGCAATAATCTTGTTACACAAGATTGAAATCTATGGGAGTTTTATACATTTGTGTGTTATGGTGGGGTGCCTACGTTTGATGCAAGTGTTGAGATGTGAAAAATAGAATGAAATGTGCACCTCAATTTGAATTAAGCATGATCACACATATTGGACTAAAAAGATATTTAATAACATCAACATAGCTTAAGAGACGATAGCATAGCATTAATGTCATTACAACACAAATATGCAAGAGTAACAATAAATAGCAGCATTTAAAAAAAACATAGTCCATGGATCTACTACTATACTCCCCCTCAATATCTAACCCTTTGGCACGAAGACGCCAAAAAGGAAAAATTTTAAGGGAGGAGAGAGAGCCGAAGTCTACTCATAATCGCTCCCGCTGTCATCTCCACGGGTTGGGTCGCTTTCTGTCTCTTCATTATCTCCATCTCCATCATTGTCCTCCTCTTCATCATCTTCAACCTCCTCAACAGCTGGAGTGGCACTAGAAGGGCCACCCCCACCACTAAGGAGTGCAACCTCTGTCTCTGTGAGATCTGGGAAGGGAGTGAGTTCTTCATCTTCGGAGGAGTCAGGGGACATGGGAATGTCGGCCTTCTCACACAGTCTTCGTAGGTAATTATCTTGCTTCTTTTTCATCTTTTGTCTCTTCACTTCAGCTTTGCAGCAAGAGGTGAAGATGGACTTGAGAAACTTGAGAGAAGCACTAGCAAAGTCACCGACGAAGGAAGATGCGTGAGCTGGAGGAGGAGGAGGTGCATTGGAGGCACCAATCTTCGACGGGGGAGAAGAATTTGTGGATGAAGAGCTTGATTCTTGATTTCCTTTACAAACTCCAATCCGGAGACTTTCTCAATCAAGCACATCACTAGAGGCACATATCTACATGAACGGTTGGGAGTGTGGGATATGTTGAAGATGTCATTATAGATGTAGTCAAAGACATTGAACCTTTCCTCTTCTGCCAAAAGCCTCATCATGTGCTCATCAGGTGCCTCATATTGCCTTGGATCATCCCGACATCACAATCCTTAGGTGCCAAAGTCTTTCTCAAAATCCGATTGAACACACTAAAAAAAGGACGAAGAATCTTTGTAGTGAGAGGAGTATAGAAACCAGACTCATACATAAACTCCATCTCCCCCAAGTCCATAGCCTTCAGATTGTGAATGATCAAGTCAAAACTCAGAAATTCTTGAAGGCTAATGATTCTAGGAAAATCATAATAGAGGATAGAGTATTGGACTCCGTCGGTTAACTAGGTGATCTTGCTATCTCCGAAGGTGGAGAAGTAGCAAGTGGTGTAAAACTGTGCTACTACTTCCCAGTTCCAATCATATTTGAAACTAAGCAAGTCCTTTAGTCCATGGTGCTCAACTGCCTGAATAGCTGCATTGAAGGCTTTGTGGTTCTTCTTCTCCATGTAAGCCTAGTTAACCTACTGAGCATCTGCCACTGGAGTCTTCTGGTTCAGGTAAACCAGCTGATAGTAATCACAGTGGAAGTCACACCAGAACCTGTGATCAGTTGTGGCCTTCTCATACTTGTATGGATTATTTAATTTGAGCCTATTTGCTTTTTTCAGACCCTTTCCCATTGAAAACATTGCTTTCGAGCTCCGGTTGCCGATTGAGATCATGCAAGGGAGAAGTCATCACCAATGAACCAATGAGGCCTTGTGGAGGTCCACGAGGCTTCGTGGGTTGGTCACAAATAATTAAACCTCTCCCTGCAAGAGCTTTCTTCCTAGGAGCAGCCTTCCTGAGTGACATCTTCTTTTCGGGCTCCTATCCCTTGCTCTTGGCAGTGCTGCTCTCCACAATGGGTGCTTTTCCCTTGTTGGTCGCTTGGGCCATTTCCTTCTCACCCACTGTGACAATCCTCTTTCTTCTACTTGCTTGCTCTTCAGCCGCTTGATCTAAGGCTGCATCTCAGTCATGCTTCTTCTTAGTTCGTGCTTCACTCATGCGCTTAAGCTCCGCTGCAATGGCTGCTTGCTCCGCATACTTCTGGCGAAAGAATTCTTGACGAGCCGCCTCTCTTTTCGAATCGGAAAGAGGAGAGTCATTCCCCCGAGACATGCTAAAACAAAGATAACAAGAGGATATGAGATGAGATCAAGCAAGATATTGCGGTAGAGGTGTAGAAAATTCACTAAGTTAGGAGTTAACCCTAGGTTAGGCCGAACTTGTCTGGTCCCTGGCTAGACTAGTTCGGTAAGAACGAACTTATCCGTCCTAGGTCCGGACTAGTCCGGACCACCCAATGTTAAACCCAACTATGTGATTTTTCTACAAAACTCAATACCAAGGCGCAATATCACTAGGAAAGAATCACAAGATGTTTTTTATGCAAATGAGACTCTAAGTTACAAGAGAAGCAACCTAGAATCAATGGAATCAAAGAAGTTTGAGTTAGGGCAAAAAGTCACCTTGAGATGAGAAAAATGGAGAAATCTGCGGATCGAAGAGCGGAGTAGTTTGGGATTTGCCTTCCCAACACTTCGGAGATGCTCTCACACGGATTCCTCGGAGACTTTGAAGGTTGGGATAAAAAATCGCCAATGGGGGGCGGTTTTTGGAGAGAGGCGCGTGTTTGAAGTTGTGAGAGGATGTGAGGAGTCGGGCTCAACGCAAGGGTTAACTTCTGAGGAGTCTGAACTAGTCCGTTGGGTATACCGGACAGTTCGAGCGCCGGACCAGATCTGGACTAATCTAGAAGTCCAGACAAGCCTGGTGACAGGCTGAACTAGTCCGGTTTGGAGTTGTCTGAGCCTGTACGGACATGTCTAGGATGTCGGACTTGTCCGACCCTGAGGGCGGACTAGTCTGGTCCTAGACAGCAAATTCTCATATATATTGGGAAATTTGCAAGGAATGATTTATATGAACTAAGTTTTCACAAATATTCTCAATGAATATGGTCAGTAAAGCACACAAACAATCATACTATGACCATGATTCAAGGAGACAATAATAAAAAATAGTTTGATAGAAAATTGAGGAAGGAAGTTTTCAAAAGCATGCATAATTTTGAAAAGAAAGGACAACTAACAATCAGATGTGCAACATCTCAAGCAACATTTCGAGAATCAAGAATAATTAGCTCATTTCCGAGTTTGCAAAAGCGTTTCACATCTAGTGGCTCGGTGAAGATATTGGCTAGTTGTTTTTCGGTTCCCACATGTGAAATGACAATATCCCTCTTCATTGAATGGCCTCTCAAGAAATGGTGTCGGATGTCAATGTGTTTGGTTCTAGAGTGTTCAACGAGGTTATCAGCAATCTTAATAGCCTCTCATTGTCGCATAGGATTGGAATATGGTTCATATTGAGACCATAATCCCTTAGAGTTTGTCGCATCCAAAGGAGTTGTGCATAATAACTACCGGCTGTGACATACTCTGCTTCGACTATAGATAGGGCAATGGAATTTTGTTTCTTGGATGACCATGATACTAGAGACCTACCCAAGAATTGGCAAGTCCCGGAGGTACCTTTCCTATCCACCTTGCATCCGGCATAATCCGCATCGGAGTATCCGATGAGATTGAATTTGGACCCTTTGGGATACCACAACCCTAAGTTAGGTGTATGAAATAAATAACACAAGATTCTCTTTACGGGTGTCAAGTGAGACTCCTTAGGAGCAGCTTGAAACCTTGCACACATGCATACACTTAACATAATATCGATCCTAGATGCACAAAGGTAAAGAAGTGATCCAATTATGGAAAGTTATACCTTTTGGTCGACATTAGGGCAGTCTTGGTTGAGATCGAGATGTCCGTTTCCATTGGCGTCTTGATGGGCTTGGACTTCTCCATGTCAAACTTATTGAGGATGTCTTGAGTATACTTGGTTTGACATATGAAGGTGCCTTCCTTGAGTTGTTTCACTTGGAAACCTAGAAAGAACTTCAATTCTCCCATCATCGACAGCTCAAATCTTTCCGTCATGAATTCGCTAAACTCTTCACAAATAGATTGGTTAGTAGAATCAAATAGTATGTCATCGACATAAATTTGGCATACAGATAAATCATCATCCATGTATAATCGGCCTTCCCTATCTTAAAACCATTGTCAATGAGAAAATCTCTAAGACACTCATACCAAGCTCTAGGAGCTTGTTTGAGGTTGTAGAGAGCTTTATGAAGCTTAAAGACATGGCTAGGATACTTATCATCTTCGAAGTTGGGTGGTTGCTCTACATACACCTCCTCCTTGATTGGTACATTGAGGAAGGCACTTTTCACGTCTATTTGATACAACTTGAAATCGTTGTGAGTAGCATAGGACAATAATATGCAAATAGACTCAAGCCTAGCTACAGGAGCGAAAGTTTCATCGAAATCCAAACCTATGACTTGAGAGTATCCTTTGGCTACGAGTATAGATTTGTTTCTTGTTACCACGCCATGCTCATCTTGCTTGTTGCGGAAGACCCCCTTGGTGCCTACCATGTTGGCATTGGGTCTTTTCACAAGCTCCCATACTTTGTTCCTCTTGAAGTTGTTGAGCTCGTCTTGCATGGCTATCACACAATCCGGATTTCGTAGGACATATTCAACCTTAAATGGCCCCAAAGAAGACACAAAATAATAGTGAGCACAAAAATTAGCCATACGAGAACGAGTCGTTACCCCCTTGGAGATGCCTCCAAGTATGTTGTCAATGTGATGATCCTGTTAAACACATTGATGGACTCTTGGATGTGGTACACTTATTCTTGAGTCAACTTCTTCATCTCCCCCGTCTTCAAAGTCTCCCCCTTGCACATTGCCACCATTTTGATCTTCATTTTCTTGGTCATGGTGATCTTGATCTTGTTGTTGATCGTGGGGGTCTTGGCCTTGTTCTTGTGCTTGGGGCACTTCTTGTGATGAGGATGGATCACTTGTGCCTTGTTGCTCCTGAGGTCTTACATCACCAAGTTCCATCCTTCTTAACGCCATACAAGGTGCCTTTTCTTCATCTAGCACACATTGATCAACTTGCTCCACTTGGGAGCCATTAGTTTCATCAAACACCACGTCACGTGCGATTTCAACACAACCAGAAGTTTTTTGAAGACACGATAGGCGTAGGTGTTTGAAACATATGCAAGAAAGAAACCTTCATCGAATTTCGAAGCAAACTTTGAAATCTGAGGCTTCTTGTTAAGAATGTAATATTTGCGTCCAAAGACTCTATAGTAGGAGATGTTTGGTTTGTTACCCATTAGAAGTTCATATGAAGTCTTCTTCAATAGGCGATAGAGGTAGAGGCGGTTTGTGGCATAGCAATCGGTGTTGACCGCTTCCACCCAAAACGATCGGAAGTTTTATACTCATCAAGCATTGTCCTTGACATTTCTATACCAGTTTGGTTCTTCCTTTCAGCCACCCCATTTTGTTCGGGTGAGTAGGGTGCCGAAAACTCATGCTTGATGCCCTCCTCATCCAAGTACTCTTCAACTTGAGTGTTCTTGAATTCAGTGCCATTATCGCTCCTTATCTTCTTGATTCTCAAGGAGAACTCATTTTAAGCTCTCCTCAAGAAGCTCTTAAGGACACCTTGTGTTTCACCTTTGTCATGAAGAAAAACACCCAAGTGAAGCGGGAAAAGTCATCAACAATAACTAAACTATATTTGTTACCACCAATGCTTATGTAAGCAATGGGACCGAAAAGTTCCATGTGTAGAATCTCCAATGGTCTAGTTGTCGTCATCACATTCTTGGCGGGAGGAGCTGCCCTGACTTGTTTCCTGGCTTGGCATGCGCTACAAGGCCTTTCTTTCTCAAAGAAAACATTCTTAAGACCTTAGACATGATTGCCTTTTAGAAGTTTGTGAAGATTCCTCATACCAACATGGGCTATCCTACAGTGCTACAACCACCCCGTGTTGGTCTTTACAATCAAGCATGTGTCAAGTTGAGTTTTATCCATGGTGAAGTCCATGAGATAATGTAACACCCTCATTTTCATGCATCATGCCCTACATACATTCATATACATGTTTAACATTAATCCACATCAAGAGGAATGAGTTTAAAATTGATTTGGAACATTTAAAATTGATTTGGAGCAGAACCGCACTTAAAATGCTGAAAAGTGCGGACTAGTCCAATTTCTCTCTAACTAAAAACGGACTTGTCTGTTTTTACTGTGGACTAGTCCGATTTTGCCTCTGGAAACTTTTGGACTTGTCCGATTTTATGCGGACTAGTCCGATATTCCATGAATCCTTGAAAATTTGCTAAGTCCCTGGACTTTTCCGGACTAGTCCGGTGTTCCAGCGGACTTGTCCTTTTTCCTCTCTGACTAAAGTCAGATTTGTCCGATTTTTTGCCAGACTTGTCCGATTTTCTCTTTGGACATTTTCGGACTAGTCCGGTCCTTTTTCGAACTTGTCCGATATTTCGCGACCCCAAGTTGATCTTTTGTTTTACGACTTGTTTCTTGGGGTTCACATTAAGTGGGCCTAGGGACTTCGTGCCTAACTCTTTTAGAGCCCATGTGGGACTCTAAACCGGCCTCTACTCCTCTCAAACTCGAAATCCATCTAACCCCAGCCTCCACTTCTATATAAACAACCACACCCCTTGGCTTGACATCTATTTGCCACTTTTCCACCCCACCGAAACCCTAGTTCGTGGAGAGCCACCACCAAGGAGGGAGGAGGAGATCCCAAGCAATAAGAAGAAGAGGAGGAAACGAAAGAGGATCAAGATCTCCACCAAGTTTGTTCTTCATCACCAATTCATCTCCAAGTTCATCCCCAACCCTAGATCATCAAGATCCAAGTGTTACCTCTAAGTTTCTTGATTCATTGGAGTTCTAAATGCATGGTATACCTTATATTATCTTTTCCTTACGTGAATTAAACCCCAAATCTCCAAATTCACGTCGATCTAGAAAACCCTAGTTCGCTAGTTCTGCGAAGCGGACTAGTCCGGCCTTCTGCAGACTAGTCCGATTTTGCTGACTAAATTGTGTTGAATTGATTCCAAAATTAGATCTAATCACATCAAAACCTTTATAAACTTGTTAAAATCTATTAGAAATAGATAGTTATCATTTAAAAGCAATCTATTAACAAGTTCTACCTTGCATTTGCATAAATCATGCATGTCATGTCATATTGAGTAATATTTGTGCACTCTTTGATTGTGTTTCTTGTCTTGTATGTTTATTGTGTTGATTAGACGGATTTGCGCTAGAGAGTGCCGTGGAGGATCTACAACACCAAGAGTTTGAAGGCTTTGACCCTAATCAACCGCAAGAGCAAGGCAAGTGTCCTTGATGCATATTGATCCTGTTTTGAAATAAATGTTTTGTTTGCAAAACTGCATGCTTGCGTCAATTTGATGGGTAATCCTATGATAGGAAGTTTACTAGCTTTCTTTAACCATCCTTGTCACCTGGAATTTATGGTAGAGAGTTGGGAAGAGCTTTTTACCTTTTTGCTACGCTTAATTACTTGGGATGGGAAAACAACTATACTATTTAATTATGCATTAATGAGATTATGGTTCACATGAACTGGTTAAATATGATATGGTAATGGGTGATCTAAGCAAGCCTAGTATGAGTATGGGTTTGATGTATAGTGGTTTACTTGCTTTAGATCTAAGGACCGGTCCATGGAGCGACCATCCAGGATTTACAGTGCCACCACGAGGCCAAGTATGGGTGCGGCGTAGCTGATTAATTAGGGCTTTGCCAGTGCTGTTTGAACCATTAAGGATGCTCGGGGAAGGGGTAGTCGGATTGGGTTTGTTGATGATTGGTGGGACTACCTGGGATCCGAATGGCTCAAGAGGGGGCCCTTGGTTGAAGATGTGCTCAGTTGGAGACATCGCCACCGGTGAAACCTCAGTGGGGTCTAAATAGGCTAGTAATCCCTTTGTAAAGGCTATTTTGTGATATCTTGGCCACACACCGGCGGAAGTGTGAGACGACATAATAGAGGTTCTAGTCATCGAAAGGTGATGAAATCGCAAACACGTGGGTAAAGCGGTACAACCTCTGCAGAGTGTGTCTAAAACTATCATGATAGCCATGCTCCCGGTTATGAGCAACCTGGAGCCTCACATCATTAGGGGGAAACTCGGTATTGGGATGGTATTTGGGATGTTTATTGTTGGTATTATAGTTATGGTTGGTATTATGGTTATGGATGGTTATGAATTGAATTCTGGTATTGAATATGGATATTGGTATATGATGATGGATATGGAATATGGATTGGTACTATGATTTTAATTATGGTTTATGATGGGTTTATTTCACATACATATAATATATTGCTTTTCAAATGTTTTAATGTACTTTTCAGCACTCAACCATTATTATTGTCATCATTTGAATTAGTCACATGTCATACTTTCCACACTTGCTGAGTACGACATGTACTCACTCTTGCAATCCCCCCAACAGTAGCAGGTCAGGATTGGGAGTTTAATGAAGATAATGGGGAGTTCTAGGCCGTGTCAACCGTCAGCTTTGCCTGTGGTGTTGATTGGAGCTGCGCTATACCCCATTGCTTATGTTGCATAGCTGTTTAGTTTGCTTATTTAGTTTATTTCCACTACATTAGTAGAACTCGTCATTAATATTCATTAGAGTTTGTATTCGAGAATAATATAATTTGTTTAAATAAATTTGGTTAATTAATCTTGTTCTGTGGTAATTTTCTGTATACTCTTTTGTGAATGCACTCGTGTATGTGTGTTGAACATCTTTGGACAAGGAATAACAAATATTCTTCTCGCTCCGATCATGTGATTGGTGCATCCACTATCCAACACCCACTTTGAACCACTGGAGGAGTAAGCCTACAAAACAAATTTAGGCTTTGGTTTTAGGTACCAAGCTTGGTTGGATTCTTTGAGGTTAGTGACAAGGCATTTGAGCACCCACACACAAGGCTTTGGGCTCTTGCCGTGTGGACCAACATATTTAGCATAGGTATAGCCAAATTTGTTTCTCATTAGCACATAAGATGCATTAAAGTCATGAAACAAGGTTAAGTTGACATTTTTAGCATTTTGGGCAATTTTTTCAAATTTCACTATTTCAAGAGAAGTAGATGCATGATGTTCATTCTTTACTTGAAATGAGGCTTCCTTGGCAAACTCAATTTGCATCTTGTTATTATTGAGAATTCTAGCATTTTGCTTTCCTCCCCTTGAATAGCTAAGACCAGCTTTGATCAAGGGAGATCTTGTGATCAAGTATGCACTTCGTGCATACTCGATCTTCTCCTTGTAAAATATGCACCCTTAGGTGTGCTCTTGATTTTTTCCAATTTAAGCTTATTCTTCAAATCAAGCACAAGGTTAGCACATTTGCAAGTTTTAGTGTTCGACTCAATTTTAGGCAAGTTTGAGCTTGTTGATGGAGAAAAAGAGACACTTGACTTGAGAGTTGTGAATTGTGCTTCAAGACCCTTGTGGGCTTTGTTCAAGCTCACAAGTTCATCTTGGAGCACAACATTCAAACTCTTGAGACTTGAGGAAGCCTCCTTGCATTTCGCAAGTTCAAGTTCAAGTGCCTTGTTCTTTTCCTTCTCAACCTCAAGGAGCTTCTCAAGGTCAAGATTCTTTTGCCTTTCTTGGTCAAGCAATTGATCTTGTTCCTCGAGAAGTTATTCCTTGTCCAAAATCTCATCGGAAAGATTTTTACTTAAGCCTTCAAACATGTGTTCATTCTCACTAGCACTATCAAAATCCTCATCTTTAATGGAACGCAAGGAGAGTTTTGATTTAACTTTCACTTCCCTTCTTGTCCATGAGGCATGTGGGGCTTGAGCTTTTCCATGATTTGTTTAAATAAATTTGGTTAATTAATCTTGTTCTGTGGTAATTTTCTGTATACTCTTTTGTGAATGCACTCGTGTATGTGTGTTGAACATCCTAGGCATACATATGCGTTCGCTTGGTTCATTTTCGGAACCGGGTATCACAGATAAAGCTTTCCCTTGAGCACACCCTTGAAGGCAATTGAGTTATCAACTCTTCTAGTGACAATCACACCCTCATTAGTAAACAAGCAATTATACCCCATTTCACATAACTGAGAGATAGATAAAAGATTATAATCTAAGGACTCAATGTGCATGACTTGTGAAATGGTGTGTTGTGGAGAAATACAGATTTTACCCATACCTATTGTCACCAAAGTAGATAGCTTGACTTGGGTCTACATTTTCTTCATACCCAACAAATATTCTTCTCGCTCCGGTCATGTGATTGGTGCATCCACTATCCAACACCCACTTTGAACCACCGGAGGAGTAAGCCTACAAAACAAATTTAGGCTTTGGTTTTAGGTACCCAAGCTTGGTTGGATCCTTTGAGGTTAGTGACAAGGCATTTGAGCACCCACACACAAGGCTTTGGGCTCTTGCCATGTGGCCCAACATATTTAGCATAGGTATAGCCAAATTATTTTCTCATTAGCACATAAGATGCATCAAAGTCATGAAACAAGGTTAAGTTGACAATTTTAGCATTTTCGGCAATTTTTTTCAAATTTCACTATTTCAAGAGAAGTAGATGCATGATGTTCATTCTTTACTTGAAATGAGGCTTCCTTGGCAAACTCAATTTGCATCTTGTTATTCTTGAGAATTTTAGCATTTTGCTTTCCTCCCCTTGAATAGCTTTGATCAAGGGAGATCTTGTGATCAAGTATGCACTCCGTGCATACTCGATCTTCTCCTTGTCAAATATGCACCCTTAGTTGTGCTCTTGATTTTTTCCAAGTTAAGCTCATTCTTCAAATCATGCACAAGGTTAGCACATTTGCAAGTTTTAGTGTTCGACTCAATTTTAGGCAAGTTTGAGCTTGTTGATGGAGAAAAAGAGACACTTGACTTGAGAGTTGCGAATTGTGCTTCAAGACCCTTGTGGGCTTTGTCAGGCTCACAAGTTCATCTTGGAGCACAACATTCAAACTCTTGAGACTTGAGGAAGCCTCCTTGCATTTCGCAAGTTCAAGTTCAAGTGCCTTGTTATTTTCCTTCTCAACCTCAAGGAGCTTCTCAAGGTCAAGATTCTTTTGCCTTTCTTGGTCAAGCAATTGATCTTGTTCCTCGAGAAGTTATTCCTTGTCCAAAATCTCATCGGAAAGATTTTTACTTAAGCCTTCAAACATGTGTTCATTCTCACTAGCACTATCAAAATCCTCATCTTTAATGGAACGCAAGGAGAGTTTTGATTTAACTTTCACTTTCCCTTCTTGTCCATGAGGCATGTGCAAGAGATCAAACCGAGAGCCAAAGCGCGATGATCTTCCTTTACTATCCTCCCCAAACCCTAATCTCTTCAAGATTTGCTCTTAGGGGGTTAGTAGGACGAGTAGAAGGCTTTGGAATGCTATAGGATGCTTGTGGTGGCGCTAGGGTTCAAGTCTCCTTCAAATGAGCCCGAGGGTCCTCTTTTTATAGAGGTCCCAAGCCCCTTTTGCTTACATCAGCAAAGGGGTAGACTAGTCCGGCCTTAGACCACAGACTAGTCCGACCCTATGGGACCACTGACCCCCTGGTCACTTCCTGACAACTGCCACACCGAGCAACGATCGTCACGCTACCCGCCAAATTTCCAAATTCAAACGGTCACTAGACACCGGACTAGTCCGGTCAACAATGGACTAGTCCGAAGTGGAACACAACCACTTGGTCCGTCCCAAAATGGACTCTCCTGGGTTGGTCCAGACTAGTCCGACCATAGGGGTGGACTAGTCCAGCCCCCTAGGGTTTTCTCTCGGCTTGTCACACTAAGTCCCAAGCGGACAAGTCCAGGCCCAAACGGACAAGTCCGAACTACTCCAGAGAGCTTTGGTTCGTCCAAAAATGGACAAGTCCGGACTTCTCGGACTTAGCTCCAAAATCACTCGAGAACACTCTAGAGACATTTGGTCTATCCAAAAACGGACTTGTCTGCCATGGCCGGACTAGTCTGGCCCAGAGGCCCGGACTAGTCCGACCTCCTAGGGTTTTTCTCATTTTAGGCTTCTCACTTAGGTTTTTCTCTAAACCACCACTTTGAGCCCCTTGATATGATCTCAATGCACATGATACAACCACCCTCTCACATTATACGGTTCATATAAGCTCAATACCATAGAAATCCTAATTTCTACGCTTGAGTCTTTGACGCCCATTTTCTCCTTTTCCTTTTTGAGGGTTTTCATCTCATTTCAATCCTTGTACCTGTGCTTAAGATCAACTTAGCTAATTAGCCTCTTAATTATCGTCATCAATCATCCAAAAACCACGGGGATGCCTAGATGCACTTTTAGTCTCCCCCTTTTTGGTGAATTGATGACAACACATTAAGACTTCAACACCAAGGATAATAATTTGTTTTCATAACATGTATTTGTATGAGTGACTCCCCCTCAATGTATGCATCATGAGTAAAGAGATTAAGAGAGTTCTCATACATGTACATGTTATGGTGGGGTGCCTAAGTGATGTGTTCATAAAGTGTGATAAGACAATGATTATGCAAAATAGATATTAAAATGAGACAACACATCACAAATTTAGGCAAGATACATGAATACTTGAATACATATATTAAGTCTTACAATACACCTTTAAATGAGTTTTAAAACATAAGTCCAACATAGATCAATACACTCATACATCAACATCAATCTATTTTATCTCTCCCCCTTCATCTCTCCCCCTATGTCTAGGAGCCCGTCAAGCTATCTCCTCGCTATATCCCCCCCTTTGGCATCAAGACACCAAAAAGGAAAAGAAGAGAGGAAGAGCCCTTAGGACTACTCATCGTTGGAGTCGGAGTCATCATTGTCGCCTTGGGGCTCGTTGTCGCTTTCCGTGGCCTCCGGATCCTTGGTCAGGGTCGCGGTGGAAGTTCCAGCTTCTCCAAATTCAGCGAGCTCTTCGGCAGTGAACTCGGGAAAGGAAGTGAGCTCACTATCGGTTTCCTCGGCAGGGGACATAGGGATGTCCAGCTTGTCGCACATCGCTTTGAGATACTTCCCATTGCGACGCTCCATGCGACATTGCCGAATTTCCGTCTTCCAACACGAATAAAAGAGAGCTTTGAAGCACTTGAAGAAGCCGCTTCCGCATTGTGTCGAAGGCAGAGGTGGTGGAGGAGATGGCACAAAGCGAGAGGAAGAAGCGGGAGGATCCGCATTCTTCCTCCGAGGGGCAGCTGGCTCCGGAGGAGGGAGTTGTAGTCGAAGCCTCCGGTGAATGATATCTTTCTTGAATGTGAGCCTGGAGATCTTCTCTATCATGTACATAATGTACGGAGCGTATCCACATGATCGGTTGGGGGTGTGAGAGATGTTGAAGATGTCATCAAAGATATAGTCCACCACATTGAAGCGGACATCTCCATAAATGAGGACCATTAAATGCCTAAAATTGCCTTGGATGATCCCCACATCTCCATCCTTGGGGGCAATTGTCTTTCTGAGGACCTGGTTGAGCACACTATAGAAGGGCTTGCTATTTCTGATGTGCCCGGCCTCATACTGTCCATGGCTTGGATACGTATACTCCAATGTGTCCCGATCAACTAGCTTCAGATTGGAAATGATGATCTCATTATCCAGTTGATCCTCCAAGTCAAGCAACTGAGAAACTCCCAAAAGGTGGTAGAGTACTGCTCTCCATGGGCCATCCAGGTGATCCTCCTATCCCCATCGGTGTGGAAGTAAAGGGTGGAGTAGAAATGAGTGATGACCTCCACATTCCAGTCGTACTGGAAAGCCATAAGATTTTTCAGACCATGCCTCTCGACAGCCTCAATCATAGCATTGAAGGCTTGATGATCTTTTTGGGCCATGTAATCCTAGTCGATCCATTGAGCATCTGTGACAAGAGTTTGCTTGGTCATATAGACCGTCCTGTAGTAGTCACAGTGGAAGTCACACCAGAATTGGGGACCCACTGTGCTCCTATCACGCTTATAAACATTTATCTTCCTCGACTTGTGTGCCCTCTCAGCCCCTTGCCCTTGAAGATGTTTACATCAAAAGCAGCTGCACGGTTTGGGTTCCGTGTAGGAGAGGACATCCTCAAGGGGCCAATGGGTTGTGGGGCACGCTTCTTCAGTTTGCTTGCTGCCTTCTTGGACACAATCAACCTCTTCTTGGGTGCAGCATCAACAGGGGCCTTGCCCTTATCTTTGGAGGATCTTGCCCCCTGGGACTTGGCTTGCTCACCCAAGGTCACAAGCCTCTTCCTCTTTGGGGCAGCCTCGGCAGCAGCGGAGTTGTGCTCCTCATGCTGCATCTTCTTTGCCCTCTGAGAGGCAAAGTACGCAACATCCATCTCTTGATCCTCTCTTTGTTTCCGGCAGAAGAGAGCCTGCTTCTCCGCTTTGGTCTCGAGGTCGGAGAGAGGAACATACTCATTGTCCGACATGATTGCTGACAAGAGAAGCACGGAAAGTGGATAAGTCCAGAGAGTCAAGATAAATTGGGGCAATTCACAAAATCAACCTAGGTTAGGGTTTCCACTGTGTAACCCAGACTTGTCCACCCAGGGGCCGGACTAGTCCGCACTAGGTCGGACTTGTCCGCCCTGTGGCCGGACTAGTCCGATTCACACAGCAAGAACCCTAATCTAGGGAAATTTTGCAAAAACTACAGATCCTACCACCAAAATGGAGCTATATGATCACATTGATGTGTACAACAACATGTGTGAAGAAGATTTGATCAATGGACCCAAAAGAATTGAGTTTCAAGGATTTTGGAGTTAGGTCAAGAATAACTCTTCAAGTCTTCGATTTGTTGAAATGTGGAAGAGGAAGTGGTCTCCGATTCTTGGGGAAAAGTTCCTAAGCACCTTGGGGCTTCAATCCACCGATTGGAATCAAGATTTTGTGGAGGGAGTCGAAAATCGCTGTTTGGGAGACAGTTTTCAAGCGTTTTTGGACAGAGAGAGTGTTTGAAATGAAGTGGAGAGGTCGAGGGCACCCTTGGGAGGTTAAGTCCCCAAGGGACGGACTAGTCCGGTCAGGGACCCGGACTTGTCCGGCATCCGGACTGGGTTCGGACAACTCATCACCGTACTAGTCCTGTAAAAGGAGCGGACTAGTCCGGTCCCAAGACTTAAAACTCCTATATATTGAGTTTTGAGTGGAGATTTGATCCTTTTAGACTATATTTCACAAAATATCTTTGTAAATATGGTCAGCAAGCAATCAATAATCAAACTATGACCATGATTCACAAGGATTCAATAATTTCAAAATAATTTGTGGAAAAATTTGAGGAGGATGAGTTTTTCGCAAGCATGCATGGATTTTGAATATTGCAATCAGATGTGCAAGACTTGAGCCACATTTCGAGAATCCAAGATATTTAGCTCACTCCTAAGTTCACAAAACCTTTTCTCATCTAGGGGCTTGGTAAAGATATCGGCCAATTGTTTATCGGTTCTCACATGGGAAATTGCAATGTCTCCTTTGATGGAGTGATCTCTCAAGAAGTGGTTGCGTATATCGATGTGCTTGGTCCTTGAGTGTTCAACTGGATTGTGAGCTATTTTGATGGCACTCTCATTATCACATAGGAGAGGAACATGGCGCAAGTTTATGCCATAGTCCCTAAGAGTTTGTCACATCCAAAGAAGTTGTGCACAACAACTTCCGGCGGTGACATACTCCGCTTCGGCCGTGGAAAGTGCAATGAAGTTTTGTTTCTTTGAGGACCATGACACTAGAGATCTACCAAAGAATTGGCAAGTTCCCGATGTACTCTTCCTATCAACTTTGCACCCCGCATAGTCCGCATCGGAATATCCAATGAGGTTAAACTTAGAGCCTTTGGGGTACCAAAGTGCTAGGCTTGGTGTGTGAACCAAATATCTAAGAATTATCTTAATGGCGTTCAAATTACACACCTTTGGAGCAGCTTGAAATCTAGCACACATACACACACTAAGCATGATATTGGGCCTAGATGCACAAAAGTATAACAATGAGCCTATCATAGAACGATATACCTTTTGGTCTACACTTGGACCACCTTCATTGAGATCGAGATGCCCATTGGTTGCCTTAGGAGTCTTGATGGTTTTGGCCTTGTCCATGTCAAACTTCTTGAGTATATCTTGTGTGTACTTGGTTTGACTAATGAACGTGCCTTCCTTGAGTTGCTTCACTTGAAAACCTAGAAAGAACGTCAACTCCCCCATCATGGACATCTTGAATATTTCTGTCATTATCTTGGAAAACTCATCACAAAAGGCTTTGTTAGTAGAACCAAATATAATGTCATTAACATAATATTTGGAAAACAAACAAATCATCATTAAAATGCTTAGTGAATAGAGTATAGTCCGCCTTCCCAATTTTAAAACCATTTTGAGTTAGAAAGTCTCTAAAGCACTCATACCAAGCTCTAGGAGCTTGTTTGAGTCCATAGAGAGCCTTACGTAATTTGTACACATGGTTTGGGAATTCTTCATCTTCAAATCCGGGGGGTTGCTCCACATATACTTCTTCCTTGATTGGACCATTTAGGAATGCGCTCTTGACGTCCATTTTATATAGCTTAAAATCATGGTGAGTAGCAAATGCAAGTAATATACGAATTGATTCAAGCCTAGCTACGGGAGCAAAGGTTTCTTCGAAATCCAAACCTTCAACTTGTGAGTACCCTTTGGCCACAAGTCGTGTCTTGTTCCTTGTAACCACCCCGTGTTCATCTTGTTTGTTGCGGAACACCCATTTGGTCCCTACAGCATTTGCATTTGGCCTCTTCACAAGCTCTCATGCTTTATTTCTCTCGAAGTTGCTGAGCTCTTCTTGCATGGCCATCACCCAATTCGGATCTCATAGTGCTTCTTCAACCTTGTGGGGCTCCAAGGAAGGAACAAAAGAGTAATGTTCACAAAAATTTGCAACACGAGATCGAGTAGTTACCCCCTTGGAGATGTCTCCAAGTATATTGTCAATGGGATGGTACTGTTGGACGCTTTGATGCACTCTTGGGTGAGGTGCTTGAGGTCTTGATTCATCATCTTGGTATTCCTCATTCTCATTGTCTCCCCCTTGATTGATGCCTTCATTTTCATCTTCTTGAAGCGCATCTTGGGGAGGTTGATCTTGATCATTTGAGGAAGAGCTTGCTTGATGTATAGGATGGTTACTTGTGACTTGAGGTTGCTCTTGTGGTCATATGTCTCCAAGTGCCATCCTTCCTATCACCACTTGTGGAGCTTCTTCTTGACCTAGCACATGACGATCAACTTGCTCCACTTGGGAGACATTAGTCTCATCAAACACTATGTCATGTTCTACTTCAACAATTCCGGAGGATTTGTTAAAGACACGATAGGCGTAAGTGTTTGAGTCATATCCAAGCAAGAAACCCTCATCGGACTTAGAAGCAAACTTTGAAGTCCTAGGCTTCTTGTTAAAAATGTAGCATTTGCTCCCAAAAACACGAAAGTAAGAGATGTTGGGTTTGTTACCGGTCAGGAGCTCATATGACGTCTTCTTAAGTAAGGGTGAAGGTACAACCGATTTATGGCATGGCAAGCGGTGTTGACCGCTTTGGCCCAAAACCGGTCTGATGTCTTGTACTCATCAAGCATGGTTCTTGACATCTCAATTAGAGTCCTATTCTTTCTCTCGGCCACCCATTTTGTTGAGGGGAGTAGGGGGCTGAGAACTCATGCTTGATGCCTTCTTCATCCAAAAATTCTTCAACTTGGGTGTTCTATTCAGTGCCATTGTCACTCCTAATGGTCTTGATACTCAAGGAGAACTCATTTTGAGCTCTCTTCAGGTATCTCTTGAGGACACCTTGAGTCTCGCTCTTGTCATGCAAAAAGAACACCCAAGTGAAACGTAAAAAATCATCAACAATAACAAGACCATATTTATTACCACAAATACTAATGTAGGCGATTGGACCGAAGAGATCCATGTGTAGAAGCTCCAATGGTCTTGATGTTGTCATAATGTTCTTGGATGGATGAGGTGCTCCAACTTGCTTTTTGGCTTGGCATGCGCTACATGGCTTATCCTTTTCAAACACAACATTCTTTAAACCACGGATGTGCTCGCCCTTAAGGAGTTTTTTCAAATTCCTCACTCCAACACGGGCTATACTCCTATGCCAAAGCCATCCCATGTTAGTTTTCGCAATTAAGCATGTATCAAGTTGGGATTTATCCGCGGAGAAATCCACAAGATAGAGCTTTCCCTTGAGTACACTCTTAAAGGCAATTGAGTCATTGCTTCTCCTTGTGACGGTCACACCCTCATTAGTAAATAAACAATTATAACCTTTGTCACATAGTTGTGATATGGACAAGAGGTTATAATCAAGTGAATCAACATGTAAGACATTTGAAAGAGTATGATTAGAGGATATAACAATTTTACCGGTGCCAAGGATTTTTCCTTGGATATTGTCCCTAAAATAAATTCCTTCACTTGGATCTTCATTAAGCTCATACTCCACAAACATCTTCCTCTCTCCGGTCATATGATTTGTGCATCCACTATCAAGGACCCACTTGGTTCCACCGGAGGAGTATGCCTACAAGAAAGATTTAAGCCTTGGTTTAGGTACCCAAACAGTGTTGGGTCCTTTGATGTTAGTCAAGAGGCACTTGGGTACCCACACACAAGGTTTGGGACTCTTGCGGTGTAGCCCAACATACCTAGCATATGCCTTTACAAACTTGTTTCTTAATAAAATATATGAAGCATCAAAATCATGGAACAATGGATGCATTTCTTTCTTAGGCATTTTAGGTGTAGTAGCAATGTTCTTTCCCTTAGTGTTGTATGAGCCTCCTTTGAAAAAGACAATCAAGTCTTTGCCATTCTTGGGAGTTTTGACATTTTGCATCACCCCCCTAGAATAACCAAGACCATCCTTGACAAGAGGATGTCTTGTGTTGGTAAATGCACTACGTGCATATGCCACTTTCTCCTTGTCAAAAATGCCACCCTTGGGTGCTTGATTGGTTTGTGCCAACTTTAGCTCATCTTTAAGTTTTATGATTAAGTTTGATCATTTACAAGGTTGAGATGCTTCAGATTTAATATTTGTGGAAGGTGAGCTTGTAGAGGAAGAAGGTGCATTGACCTTGAGAGACTTCACTTGCGTCTCAAGGATCTTGTTAGCTTGTGTCAAACTAACAAGTTCATCCTTGAGCACAATTGTAGTGTTCTCAAGGTTTGAGAAAGTTTCCTTGCTCAAAGCGAGTTCACGCTCAAGTGCCTTGCTTCTTTCTCTTTCAAGCTCCAAGAGCTCCTCAACCTCTTGACATCTCTCCTTTTCTTGGATGAGCATGTCCTCTTGACGGTTGATGAGTTCTTCCTTCTCAAATATCTCTTCCGTTAACATTCTCAATCTCTTCAAGGTGCTTTTGCTCATGTCTTTAAGCATGTGTTCATTTTCACTACTACTATCAAAGTCATCATGAGAAGAAATTGAAGAGGAGGATTTGGATTTAACCTTATTTCTTCCCTCCTTGGCCATTAGACAAGTCGTTCTTGAGATTTCCAAGTTGGGGAAGAGCTTGTTCTCTGTTGTTGTCTTCTTAATAGCAATAGTTGCTACTTTCTCATCTTCATCGGAGGAGGATTCCTCATTTGAATCCCACTCCTTTCCAAGGTGGGCATGTTCGGATTGCTTCTTCTTCTTGAAGTACTTCTTTTCTTTGGACTTGCCCTCCTTCTTCTTCTTGTTTTATTCATGTGGACAATCCACAATGAAGTGATCATATTTTTCGCAATTGTAGCAAGCCCTTTTTGATCTTGTTTTGGGCTTGTCTTTGCTTCTCCTCTCATTTTGGTAGCTCCTCCTCCTCCTTCTAAACATCCTCTTGAAGTTGTTGATGAAGAGAGCTTCTTCCTCATCGGTGTCGGGACTCTCCTCATCACTCTCTTCCTTTTCTTAAGATTTTGAGGACGTTGCTTCGAATGCAATATCCCTTTTCTTGGAGGAGGAGAGCTATTGTAGATCGTTGTAGAACATTGCTTCTTGCTCCATCATCTCATGGTTTATGATTTTCCCTAGCACTTCTTCGGGAGTCATCTTGTGGAAGCCTGGACTTTCATGAATTAGTGAGCAAAGAGTGACGTTTCGAGGCATAAATGCTCGAATCATCCTCTTTACTACCTCGTGGTCGGTCCACCGGGTGCTTCCATATGATCGAATCTTGTTGATATGAGTCTTGAGGCGGTCATACATGTCTTGCGGAGATTCACCCTCCATGATGGTAAATCTCCCAAGCTCTCCTTCGATCATCTCGATCTTTGCTTCCCTTATGACGCGGTTGCCTTCATGAACGGGTGCAGGGTATCCCAAATCTCCTTGGTAGCCTCCAACCCTTCAATGCGGTTGAACTCCTAACGAGACAATGATGAGGTAATCACTCCAACGACTTGAGCATTGCGATGTAGAAGGACGGCTTGCTCCGGAGTGATGTCTTCCTCATTCTTGGGAAGGTGAACACCTGTCATCACAGTTTGCAACAAGCTAGGGTTTAAGGAAATGAGGTGCATCTTCATATTATGCTTCCACATAGAATAATCATTTCCATCAAATTGAGGAGGTTTGCCAATGGGAATAGACAAGTAATGGTTGCTAGCGGTAAGTTGCTCATAATTGTAAGGATACCGGGAGTAGTCTTGTGAACTACTCCCGTTGTCGATGTTGACCGGAGCAATTGCTTGATTTCTTTCTTTGGCACGTTGAGATTCTCACGAAGCCATGCTTTGAGCATCCGAACCTCTTCGTCGTCATTTGGATCGTCTTGAAGAACATCGACGTTCTTTGTCTTGGTGTCATTGACGACCACCGGAACCTCATTGTGACCCCTTTCGGCCATTACTTCTCCGAGTTGTTAGACTCTTGGGGAGAAGCCTGCTCTGATACCAATTGAAAACCACCTAGAGGGGGGGTGAATAGGCAATAATACCTGAAATGACTTAATTAAATGAGATTAATTCTCTATGGCCGGACTAGTCCGGTCAGGGCCGGACTAGTCCGCTCTGCACAGGGTGGAAACCCTAAAACTTGATTTCTACAAGTTATTTGCGGAATTAAAGTTCACAGAGAATAAAAGCAATATGTAACAAACTTTTGAAGCTCAGATTGTGATGTTTAAACACTTAGATTGCAGGTTTACAATAGTGATCAAGTGTAAGGAAATAAGACAAATGTGGACCCTAATAGCAATGCTAGTGATCACAAAAAGCGAAAGACAAGTGAAACGAGATTTATCTCGTGGTTCAGCTCCACGAAGAAGCCTACCTCTACGTTGAGAAGTCCACACAAGGACCAGGTCTCACTTGACCCTTCTCTCACCAAGCCACCACGATGGCCGGCTTGGTTTCCACTATATCAATGGGTAATCACAAAGTTTGATGGGACTGCTCACAACTTGAGGCTCCCACAAATCTATACAATGAGGAGCACATGAAGCTCAACTCATACAAGCCACAAAACACAACACAATGTGCAAGAGAACAAACCAAGAGCCAAAGCATGATGATCTTCCTTTACTCTCCTCCCCAAACCCTAATCTCTTCACGATTTGCTCTTAGGGGGTTAGTAGGACGAGTAGAAGGCTTTGGAAGGCTCTAGGATGCTTGTGGCGGCGCTAGGGTTCAAGTCTCCTTCAAATAAGCCCGGGGGTCCCCTTTTATAGAGATCCTGAGCCCCTTTTGCTTACATCAGCAAAGGGGCGGACTAGTCCGACCATAGACCACAGATTAGTCCGGCCCTATGGGACCACTGACCCCCTGGTCAGTTCCCGACAACTGCCACACTGAGCAACGATCGTCACGCTACCCGCCAAATTTCCAAATTCAAACGGTCACTAGACACCGGACTAGTCCGGTCAACAACGGACTAGTCCGAAGTGGAACCAAACCACTTGGTCCGTCCCAAAACGGACTCTCCTGGGTTGGTTTCGGCCCCCTAGGATTTTCTCTCGGTTTGTCACACTAAGTCCCAAGCGGACAAGTCCGAGCCCAAACGGACAAGTCCGAACTACTCCAGAGAGCTTTGGTCTGTCCAAAAACGGACAAGTCCGGACTTCTCAGACTTAGCTCCAAAATCACTCGGGAACACTCCAGAGACATTTGGTCCATCCAAAAATGGACTTGTCTGCCATGGCTGGACTAGTCCTTCCTCCTAGGGTTTTTCTCATTTTAGGCTTCTCACTTAGGTTTTTCTCTAAACCACCATTTTGACCCCCTTGGTATGATCTCAATGCACATGATACAACCACTCTCTCACATGATATGGCTCATATAAGCTCAATACCATAGAAACCCTAATTTCTACGCTTGAGTCTTTGACGCCCGTTTTCTCCTTTTCCTTTTTGAGGGTTTTCATCTCATTTCAATCCTTGTACCTGTGCTTAAGATCAACTTAGCTCATTAGCCTCTTAATTGTCATCATCAATCATCCAAAACCCACGGGGATGCCTAGATGCACTTTCAATGTGACCTTGGCAAGGTTTTTGACATGTTGTTCTTCCATCTCCATCATCTCGTGGTTGATGATCTTGCCAAGCACCTCAACCGGAGTCATTTTCTAAAAGTTGGGACTCTCACAAATGATTGTGCAAAGCTTCACATTGCGAGGCACAAAGGCTCTTATCATCCTCTTGAACACCTCATGGTCGGTCCACTTCTTGCATTCGTACGCCCGACTTCTATTTATAAGAGTCTTGAGTCGGTTGTACATCTCTTGAGGGGTCTCACCTTCTTCCATGGCGAATCTTCCAAGCTCCCACTCGATCATCTCAATCTTGGCTTCCCTCACGGACCGGTTGCCTTCATGTGCAATCTTGAGAGTGTCCCAATATCTTTTGCTTGCTCCAACCCATCCACTTTGTTGAATTTTTCTTGGTTCAAGGATGAGTTGAGCACAGTCGCCGTTTGAGCATTTCGGTGAATTAGTTGTTCTTGCTCCGGGGTCAACTCTTCGTCATCCACGGGGATATCTACACCTGTGCAAACAACTTGTCAAAGTGTAGGGTTGAGAGAAATGAGATGCAACTTCATGTTGTGTTCCACATAGTATAGTTAGTCCCATCCAAGTGTGGAGCTTTTCCCAATAGAATAGAGAGGTAATTGGAATGAGAATTAAGGTGCTCATAGTTGAAAGGATATCGCGTGTAGTCATCTTTGGGGTTCTTGAGCTTCTTATCCTTCTTAAGCCTTCTCCACCTCTTTGCCTCATCTCTTACTTTTTGAAGAAGATCCGCTGGTGCTTCACTTCTTTATCTTCATCTTCAGTTTTGCCATCGAAAGGAGAAGACTTTGGCTTGTCATAGTTCTTGTGTGGTAGAGGGTTGGAGTCTTGTTCGCCGCTTCTACTATTCTCGCCGTTGATGGAAGGGTCGACGTTTGCCAAGCCTTTCTCACCATTTCCCCCCATCTCCTCTCCAAGCGGTTAAGCTTTTGGGAGAATTAGACTCTGATACCATTTGAAAGTTGCCTAGAGGGGAGTGAATAGGTGGATAACCTGAAATTTGACTCAATAAAAGCTAATTAAATCACAGAGTGCGGACTAGTCCGGGCAGAGGGTGGACTAGTCCGATCAGGATGTTAAACTTAACAAAAAGTGATATTTTGATGCAATTCAGTGGACTTAACTTGATGAAATGTGAAGTGTATGAACCTAGCAATCTAGTAATGGATATGAACAAAGGGAAAACAACTAGATCAAGGCGAATCACAAGATTAAGGTGAAGAATGTGTGGATCCCTAACTTGATCTAGCGAAGAACGAGGAAGGCAAATATAAGGTACAAGACGCAGGATCTATACCGTGGTTTAGCCCCACAAAAGGAACCTACATCCATGTTGAGGAGGCCCACGAAAGGCAGGGTTTCGCTCAACCCTTTCCTCACCTAGCCACCACAAAGGCCCGCTAACTCTTCCACTAAATCACTGGGGTAATCACCAAATTCGTGGGGCAACTCACAATCTAAGGTTCTCACAAGATTACAACTCGAAAAGATTGAGGATCAACACCCACACGAACTCAAATCAACCAGTCAAACCGAGAGAATCAACCAAGAGCTGAAAGGTAAGCAAACTCTTCTCTCTTATCTTCCACAACTCACAAATTCTCAAAAATCACTCTTAGAACTCCACGAATGGTTGAGAGAGGGCTAGGATGGCTCTAGGAAGGCTTTGGCGGCGCTAGGGTTCGAGAAGTGCCCTTTGAGGGTCAGGGGATCCCTTTTTATATGTATCCCGACAAGTAGGCGTTGCCACCAGAAAAAGTGCAGACTAGTCCAGCCTTTAACCACAGACTAGTCCGGCCTGTGGGGACCAGTGATGTCATCGTTGACCAACCACAAAGTCCCCCACCACCTTTTGAATTCAAACGGTCACATCACCACAGTCTAGTCTATCCCAGAATGGACTAGTCCGATCTCACTTAGAACCTTTTATTCCGGTTGAGAGCGAACAAGTCTGGTCCACCAGACTAGTCTGGCCCTAGAGGGCAAACAAGTCTGGTCCACCAGACTAGTCCGGCCCTAGAGGGGAGACAAGTCTGGTCATCTAGGACTTAGTCCTAGCAGCCACCTCCAAGTCCTCAGGGGACTAGTATGATTCAGAATGGACTAGTTCGATCTCACACAAAACCTTTTTTCCAGTCGGAAACAGACTAGTCTGACGGAGCAGACTAGTTCGGTCCTTTAGAAATTAGTCCCAGAAAGACTCAGACACACTGACCACGGACTAGTACGTTCTCAAACGGACAAGTCTGAACTCAAAAAGAAGCTCTTAGTTCGTCTAACATCAGATCAGTCTTATGTGGCCGAACTAGTCCGGCCTTCCAGCCTGGACAAGTCAGGCCCTGTCCTTAGGGTTGTCTCAATTCATCTCTCAATCTAATCTAAATTAGACTATGAGCTCTTAAGAGATTCTCAACATTTTGACACATTGAGGACACTCAATCTAAGTGGCTAAACTTGAAACAAAGAATTTAAAAACCTAAGTTCTACTCTTTGAGTTTTTCGCCAAGTTCTCCTCTTTTTCCTTTTTTGAGTGCATCCAACGTCGTCCATCTTTCAATCACCTGTACTTACACTAGTACTTCTCATTATCCCATTAAGTTTTGTCATTAATTATCAAAACCCACGGGGATTAGCCTAGATGCACTTTCAGATATGCAGTTAGACGTAGTTGTAGAAGATCAGCAGCATGTAAAACTGCATGACCCCAACAAGATGTTGGCAAATTGCAACCTTGCAATAATTGCCTAGATATGAGTTTTACTCTCTTTATGAGAGATTATGCCGAACCATTTTATGTGTGAACATATGAAATAGAGTGTTGTACTTCAATACCTTGAGCCATACAATAATCATTGAAGGTCCAAGATGTAAATTTAGCAGCATTGTCCATACGGATACTTTGTATCCTATGTTCAGGATAATTCATTTTTAATCTTATGACTTGTATCATAAATTTAGCAAAAGCATGGTTACGTGTTGATAGTAAACACACGTGTGACCATCTAGTAGATGTGTCAATTAATACCATGAAGTATCTAAAAGTACCACACATAGGTTGTATGGGACCACAAATGTCTCCTTGAATGCGTTCAAGGAACTTTAAAGGTTTGGCATGGATCTTAAGAGGAGAAGACCACAAGATCAACTTGCCCGTAGCACATGAAGTGCACACAAAATCATTAGATTTATAAAATTTTGCATTTTTTTAATTCACGGCTGGTGCAGTTACCAATAATTTTCCGCATCATCCCTATTTCACGATGGCCTAGGCATGAATTTCACGTCTTGAATGTATCAACATTCTGGAAAATCACCTTGTATACAACATATGGTACAGTTTTAATGTATGTATAATACAATCCAGATGGAGTAGAAGGAATTCTTTCTAGAACTTCATAGCCATATCCGGAATTATTAGAAATAAGAAGAAATTCTTCTTTGTTATTTTCATGGGTACATATATGTAACCCATTTTTTCGGATATCTCTAAAACTTATGTGAATGACACCCAGTTCCGAAAACGAACCAAGTGAATGCATATCTGTGCCCAGGATGTTGATCACACATACACGACAAAACCACAAACGATGTAAAGAAAATTACCATGTCACAAACTAGTAAAAAGGCACTTTTATTATAATATTAGAATTGTTCTAGAAATTACAAACTCTAATGATCATTATTACTAATACTACAGCAGAAATAATCTAAACTAAGCAAACGAGGCAGTGCGGGTCCAAACATCCACAAGCAGTCGATGGCAGCACACAACCTAGAACTCATTATTATCCTCGTGATACTCACAAACATCATCTGAAACTATTGGTGGAGGAAATTTCAAGGGTAAGCACATGTCGTACTTAGCAAGTGTAGAAAAATATGACATGTAGCTTAAACAAGGAATGATAATAAATGCTATTTGCTAAAAAGTACATTTAAAACATGTAAAAAGCACACTACAATTTCTATGTGAAGTTAATCCCATCATAACCCGAATAATAACCAATTATGAGTCCAACATCATCTTTTAACATCATATCACATCCATCAATAATTAACCATCCATATACCAAATTCTTACCTTCATCATCAACCATGTCTATTTGTCATAACCCAATCCATAACCATAACAAAACCATCCCAATTCCCAAGTTCCACTCTAATCATGTAGGCCATCCAGGTGCTCATAATCGAGAGCGCGTCTATCATGATAGTTTTTAACACTCCGCAGAGGTTGTACCGCTTTACCCACAAGTTCGTGATTTCATCACCCGTCGGTGACTAAAGGAAACCTACCTTATTCCAAATACACTACCTTAGGTGTATGGCCAAGAGATCACAAAGTAGCCTTTACAAAGTGATTACCAGCATGCTCGAACCCACTGAGGTTTCACCATGGTGATGTCTCCAGCTAAGCACATCCATCCAAGGGCCCCCTCTTGTACCGTTCGGATCCCAAGGTAGTCTTACCACTATTGCAAACCCAATCCAACTCCCATTCAAAGAGCCTTTCTAATGATCCGAAAGATACTGGCAATTCACTAATTAGTCAGCTAAGCCGCACCCATACTTGGCTTTGTGGTGGCACTGTAGTCCTGGCTTACTCTCGCATGAACCGGTTCTTAGATCCAAGGCAAGCAACACCATATATTCCAACCCAGTCCACAAACGATGCTTGCTTAGATCTACCAAGTCCCATGTTACCAATTAATCATATTCATCAATTCACATCATACACATGCTCATTAATTCATAGTTAAGCCATTTGGTTGTTTTCCCATCCCAATTAATTAGAGTGAAGCAAAAAGGTAAAATACCCTTCTCAACTCTCTACAATATATTCCAAGCGACAAGGATGGTCAGACAAGACTAGTAAACACCTATCATGGGTTTACCATCAATTTGACACGAGCATGCAGTTTTGCAAACAAAACGTTTGAAAACAGGATCAAAATGATCAAGGACACTTGTCTTGCTCTTGAGGCTGGTTAGGATCAGAAACTTCAAAAATCTGGTGTTGGAAGTCCTCGAAAGCACCCTCTAGAGCGTTACCTTCTATTTCGCGCAACAAACATACAAAACAAACATTACAATCAATAAATGCTCATATATTACTCAATTTGTTATTACATGCATGCATGATGCAATTACGTTGTGATACATGTTATTAGGTTGCTATTATAGTTTACTAACTGGTTACAATTAAGTTTTACATGTTAGAGCAAGTTCCAAGTTAATTTGGAGAAAATTAAAGAAGTTCTAGAAATTTCCAGATTTGGGAGACTGGAGTAGTCCGCACCTTGGCCAACCATGCCTGTTCGGGACTAGAGAGTTAAACGGACTAGTCCACATCGGACCGGACAAGTCCGCTACGACTAGGGTTTTGGCGAATTTCAACTAGAACATAGTTTGAGTTAATATGGAACAATAATTTACATAGAAAAGATGGATCTAAGGTATTTACCGTGAATTCAAGGGTTCTAATGTTGAAGGCTTGAGAATTGGACGTCTAGATCGAAGAAAACGAAGAATTAGTGAAGAAGGATGTTGACGTCGAAGAGTTGATGAAGATGATCGCAGCAGCGATGACGATCTCCTGTGATCCTCCTTCTTCCTTCCTCTTCCTTCTTCTCCCGGTGGTGGAGGCTTCTCAATGGCGGCTCTCACGTAAACAGGGGTTTAGGGTTTTCTCCTAACGTGGCAAAGAGCTAAAAGGTGTGTGATGGGGTGTTTATATAGGAGGAGAGGTGGTAGGGTTTGGTGGAATTTAAGTAGAAACCGGTAGAGGCCTTGATGGGGTCCCACTTGGGCTCCTCTGGGGCAGGACATGATGTTCTTAGGCCCAATTAAGGTAAATACCCAATAACTTGTCGTGGAAGAAACATATAATCCGAGTCGAAACCCTCAATATCGGACTAGTCCGTTTGGGGACCGGACAAGTCTATTCGGGGTTATAGAAAGTTGAACGGAGAAGTCCAGTGTCAAGATGGACAAGTCCGTTCAGAGTTATAGAAAGTTGATCGGACAATTCCGCCGCTAGGCCGAACAAATTCGGGGCATGTCCAAAATCAAATCTAGACTAAGTTTTTGGGAGTTTTCAACAGTGATTATCGAACTAGTCCGTACATACAATGGACAAGTCCGGACGGGAACAAAAACTTAACCGGATTAGTTAACAAAAATTATCGAACAAGTCCGGAGAAACATCAGAAACATTTTCATACTAATCCGTAGCAATTAACGGAAGGGTCTAGGGAAACAACAGAGAGTTGAACGGACTAGTCTGGGGTACAATCTGGACAAGTCCGTACTGAGCCAGGGTTTTATATGTTGGTTTGGTTCTGATTCATTTTATCTTTGTTCCTTTTTGGTGTTGCTTAATGTTAAGCATGTATAAGTATGTATGTAATGCATGATGAATGAAAATGAGGGTGTTACAAACCTACACACCTTAAAATGAATCTCGCCCTCGAGATTCGACGTAGAAGGGAAGAGATAGGGAAATTCTATCTTAAGATTACCTTTTGGCTCCCAAGTTGCTTCAGATTTCGTATGATGCTTCCATTGTACTTTGCACCATCAAATCACCTTGTTTCTTGTGACTCTATCCTTAGTTTCCAAAATTTTGATAGGTTTCTCAACATCAGTCAAATTTTCCTCTATTTCCAATCCTTCCATTGGAACTTGTTCTTCCGATACTCTTAAGCACTTCTTGAGCTGAGAAACGTGAAACACATCATGAACATCAAAAAGATATGTTGGCATCTCCAACTAATACGCCACTTCTCCATGTTTGTCCAAAATCTTGAATGGCCCAATATAGCGAGGTGCCAACTTGCCTTTGATGTTAAATCGCTTATGACCTCGCATAGGTGACACTTTGAGATATACGAAGTCTTCCACTTCGAAAGATAAGTTTCTTCGCCTATTATCCGCATGGCCTTTTTGTCTTGACTAAGCCGTCCTTAAATTCTCGCGGATTGTCTAAACTTGCTTTTCGGCCTCTTGCAGTATATCAAGTCCAAATACTTGGTTTTACTTTGTCTCATTCCAAAGAAGAGGTGTTCTACACCTTCTACCATACAATGCTTCAAAAGGTGACATTTGCAAGCTGGCTTGGTAGTTGTTGTTATATGAGAACTCAACATATGGAAAACTCTTATCCCAGTTGCGTCCATGCTTCAAATCTCAAGCTCTCAACATATCCTCCAATATCTGATTTGTCCTCTTAGTTTGTCCATCGGTTTGTGGATGATATGCGGAGCTGAAATTTAACCTTGTACCCATAGCCTCGTGCAGTTTCTCCCAGAACCTAGAGGTGAATTGAGAACCTCGATCGCAGACTATTTTCTTTGGAACTCCATGTCGACATACAATAAGTTGCATATATAGTTCTACTAGCTTCGCGGTGGTATAGGTGGTCCTGGCAGGAATGAAATGAGCTAATTTGGTCAACCGATCTGCAATAACCCATATAGAGTCATAACTAGACTGGGTGTGCGGTAATCCAACTATGAAGTCCATACCAGTTTCTTCCCACTTCCACTCCAGAATCTTCAATGGTTGCAATAATCCGGTTGGCTTTTGATGTTCAGGCTTGACCCGTTGGCATACATCACACAATTCAACATACTCAGCTACGTCTTTCTTCATGTCGTCTCACCAGTAGCACGTTTTCAGGTCCTTGTACATCTTCGTACTACCAGGGTGAATTGAGTAAGGCGAGTCATGTGCCTCTTTTAATATTGTCTTGCGAATATGATTCAAATTAGGCACAACAATCCTTTTCCCCAGCCATAGAGTATCATGGTCATCCTCATCAAATCTGAATTCTCGTCCTTCTTGGATTCTTTCCTTGATTCTTGGATTTCCTCATCCTTTGCTTGACCCTCTCAAATTTCTTGTTCTAGAGTCGGATTCAACTCCGTTATACCCATCTCATTCACAATTCCTAGATGCAACCATTCAAACTCCTTGCATAGCTTGGATGGCAACTCCCTAATAGTGGGTTGGTCGCTTGCTCCTTTTCTATTCAAGGCATTGGCCACTACATTAGCTTTTCCTGGATGATAGTTGATTCCCACATCATAGTTCTTAATGTGAGACCTATGTGTGCTGAATACATTGACTTTGACAATAAAAGTTTTGAATGCTGCCATAACATCTTTTTAGCAAGGTCCGACTCTAGCTCCGAGCTTCTGCAAGGTCCGACATGTTTTTGGGTAAGCTCTGGCATGTATTTGATAGCTCCGGCATGTCTTTGTTAAGCTCCGATATGTTTTGCTAGATCTGACTTATGTTGGTTGGCTCCGACATGTTTTTCTAGCTCCGACTTTTGGGATGACTAGGTCTGACTAGTTTTGGTTAGCTCCGGCGCTAGGTCCGACTAGCTTTGGTAATCTCTGACGCTAGGTTGTGCTAGCTTTGGTAAGCTCCGGCGTTAGGTTGTACTAGCTTTGGTAAGCTCCGGCTCAAACTCCGGTTAGCTTTGGCAAGGTTCGGAGCTTGATCGTAATATTCCAAATTTTCATGTGAAATGTTTCAAACTTGCTTTACACTTATGGAAAGATTGATTAGTATTCTTTTACTAAGTTTTTTTTGGTGTGTTTTGGTGGTTAAGTCTTATACTATTTTACTGTGGTTTTGCAACATGCTTATGTGAGGTGCTCACGTGAGGTGTCATTTTCGGAACTAATTTGAGTCAAGTCGCGGACTTGGGCTCGTACGGATTGGTTGTTTATTCATGTGCAGGTGTTGCTTGAGTTCAAGACACGGCTGGTGACGGGATCCATTGAACTAGTCCTAGGGAGAAGATGAGGTTCAACAACCAAGTTCGGGAGGAATTGTGGTTGAGTTGATCGGGAGGTTGCGCAACATGTTTGAATCAAGAACAATGCATATGAAGGTATCATGGACGTCATTGGAAGATGTTTGAACGTGTGCAAGGAGTGCATGGACGTGGATACATGGTTCCGAGGCGTGATGAAGAGATGTGGACGTAAAGAATTGGTCGGAAAGGTCCAACCGACTAGGTTATGGACTCAGGATGCGGCTGAGTTGGGTTTGACTCAAATATGGAAACATTTGAGTTGGTTATGTTAGGATTTCGTATGGGACACAAATTTGGGTTGTTTTAGGAATGTGGGATATGTTCCTAAGGTGTTTGGAAGTCTTAAGATTGCTTCTATCTGCGTATAGAAGAGTTCTAAGCAGTTATGAAAAGTTTTGATTCGTGATCTGAGTAGGATTAGAGTCCTAGTTGAGATTGGGTTGGCCTAAGGGCTGGTTATATAAGCAATGGAGACCAGAGCTCGTGGTATACGACTTTGGTTCTGTTCCCCTTGTGTTCTATTGAATAAAATTTGTAGTTGGAAGGAACTTTTGTGCCTTGCTCGTCTGACTTGTTCCAGACAAGTTTTACTCATCGAGTTTCTGAACATCACTACCTTTTATTGGTGGTTTTATCATAACTCGAGTTTTACAGATCCAATTGACGTGATTCTTTTTGGTTTGTCTTCAAAACTTGATTATCTATCATTTGTCAAAATTTCACGGTCATTGGATTTGTGGTTTCTGATCTACATGAGTTTCTTTGCAGCGTTCCAAAACTGTTTTTCTCGGGTAGGACAGATTGACCTTCGTTCGATCTTTCGATCATAAATTGAGTTTCTCTCGATGGATTTGAGTGATTCTTCTTTTGTTTTCTTTGTGACTTGATTATATCTGATACATATCACTTTTTTCACGGTGAAACACGTTTAGTTTAGTCTCAAACACGATTTTTTTAACAGATCGTTTTTCTGCCAAAGGGGTTGGGATTTAATTGTTTCCACTGCGTAAGATTTCTTTAAATCTACCATTCACCCCCCTCTGGTAAATTTTCACGTGCTCTTCGATCCTACACTTAATGAGCTCCAACCATCGTTGTTGCCTCAAATTCAGATCTGTTTGTGTGAAAATATACTTGAGACTCTTGTGATCCGTGTAGATCTCACACCTATGACCAAGAATGAATGTCTCTAAATCTTCAAGGCATACACTATGGCTGCAAGTTCAAGATCATGCATACGATAATTCTGCTTATGTTTCTTTAATTGCCTCGATGCATAGGCTACCACTTGGCCTCCTTGCATGAGCACACATCCAAGCCTTTGTCTTGATGCATCACAATAAATATCAAAACTTTTGCTCACATCTGGCAATACCAACACAGGTGCGGTTGTTAACCTCTTCTTTAGCTCCTCAAAATTGCCTTGACAAGATTAGGTCCATTGGAATGTCTTTCTCTTCATTAACAATTCTGTCATGGGCTTGGCTATTTTGGAGAAATCATTGATAAATTGACGGTAATATCTAGCCATTCCAAGAAAACTTCGAATTTCCTTCACATTCTGTGGTGGATCCCATTTTAGCACATCTCTCACTTTTCCTGGATCGACCGACACTCCTCCTCCAGAGTTGATATGTCCCAAAAATGATACATCTCATAACCAAATTCGGCACTTGCTGAATTTGGCATATAATTGGTGTACCCTCAATTTCTGCAATGTGAGCCTCAAATGTTCCTCATGTTCTTCCTCACTTCTCGAGTATATTATAATATCATCAATTAACACCACAACAAATTTATTCAAGTACTCCATGAAGACCTTGTTCATGAGGTACATCGAGTATGCCGGTGCATTTGTCAATCAAAAGGACATAGCAGTGTACTCATAGGATTCATATCGTGTCCGAAAAGCCGTTTTGGGTATATCTGACGGTCTAATCTTCATTTGAAAGTAACCTGACCTCAAATTGATCTTGGAGAAAACACAAACGCCCTTCATTTGGTCAAACAAATCATCTACAAGGGGTAACATATACTTGTTCTTAATCGTCACCTCATTGAGAGCTCGGTAATCCACACACATTCTTTGGGATCCATCCTTCTTATCTATGAAGAGCACTGAGGCTCCCCAAGGTGAAGAGCTTGGGCGAATAAACCCCTTCTCTAGCTGCTCTTGAATTTGTTTTTTGAGCTCCGCTAACTCCTTAGGAGGCATCCTATACGACCTCTTAGCTATAGGTGTGGTTCCAGGTATTAATTCAATGACAAACTCGATATCACGATTAGGTGGCATACCTGACAACTCATCCGGAAAATCGCACACCACTGGAATCTCCTCTATTGCTGCATCGTCCATTTGATTTAGTTCCACCTTCTTTGTTGTGGGTTGAGATGCTTCAAACTCTATGTTGACCCCTTCTTCATTTGTCAATTGCACAGTCTTTGTGGCACACTGAATTACACCATTGTGCTTCCGTAACCAATCCATTCCAAGTGTTATGTCCAATTCTTGTGAATCCAAAACAATGAGGTTGGCGAGGAAATCTACCCCCCCTCCCTATTCTAAGGCTTACTTTTGGACATATTATATTTGTCCTCATCTCCCCTCCATAAGATTTAACCAACAAAGTATACTTCATGTGAGATATGGGCATACTATACTTGGCAACATACTTTGATGCAATGAATGAATGTGATGCTCTAGAATCAACTAACATAGTTGTCGGGTTGGAGTTTGCGAGAAACATACCATACACATAGTCATCCGCTTGTTGGACCTCCTCCGTAGAGACATGGTTCACTTTGCCACAAACAAAATTATGCTGTCCACGGTTGCCTTGTGGCACTCCTCCATTCGGTCTTGGGTTCTGCCTTGAAGCATTGTTCACTTGATCAAAGCCTGACATAGGGCATTGAGATGCAAAGTGTCCCCCCTCACCACAAGTACAGCATGTCCTTGTTCCACCAGAATTGTTAGGGCGAGCTTGGTTTTGAGCATTAGCAAGAAAGTTGGCACGAGGCGCATGAGGCATTTGGGGGTGTGAATGTGGCCTAGAGGGGGGTGAATAGGCCTTTTTGAAATTTAGTCGGAACCTGCTACACTTAACAGACTGATCAAACCCGAGATATCGGACTAGTCCGGTGTGTGCGGACTAGATCGATCAAGTTTGATCGATTATCTCGATCCTAGACTCTATGTAGCAGAAATATAATTGTAAATAGAGGTAATACTTCTATGAAACTGATTGTTGCACAAGTTAATCTTATACTCAATGTTTTAACATAATGTGGACAAGATCAAGTGAAACCCCTAGATAGCAATGAAAAGTAAGAACAATGTGCACAAAGTGAATACACAAGATTTTATCCCATGGTTCGGTTCCCACAGAGGCAACCTACGTCCACGTTGAGGAGCCCACTAAAGGACCGGGTCTTCACTGACCCTAACCTCGTCGAATTGCCACGAAGGCCAATTCTCTTTCACTATCACAAGGGTAAATCACCAAGTTCAAGGGGTCTTCTCACAAGTTGAGGGCTCCACAAGATTATAAAGCAAACACCACCAAGAACACACTCTTAAGATCAACAATGAAACAACAGGAGTGTGTTAGAGATCAAACCCAAGAGCTCAAACGTGTGAATTGTGTCTCTCCTTTGATCCAAGACGAATCCTCAAGGATTTGATCTTTCTTGCGTTGGTTTGCGGGGAGAGATGTGTTTTCTAAGCTCTTGGAGGGTGTGACGGCGCAGGGAGTCGAGAGAGTTGAAAGTAGGGTTGTGCACATCTATTTATATGGTGTTTCCAAAAGTTACCGTTAGAGTTTCGAGGGTCTGGACCAGTCCGTGGTGGAGTCCAGACTAGTCCGGTGTGTGGTGTGCAGGAAACCCTAAGTTCTCAAGAAGATCGGACTTGTCCGACTTAGGGCGGACTAGTCCGATTTAGGCTCTGGAAAAGTTTGGACTAGTCCGATTATTTTCGAACAAGTCTAGTTGTGGTGATCTCCTTAGTGAATTGGGACAAGTCCGCATTTAGAGGACTTGTCCAATTTTATTCAGAGAGGTTATCAGACTAGTTCGTGGTGATTTTGGACTTGTCCGATTTCATGCAAATCTGCGAAGTGTAGAGGACAAGTCCGCACTGGGAAGGACTAGTCCGATTTTAGTCAGAAAGATATTGGACTAGTCCGTGGTGATATCGGACTAGTCCGGTCTGTGTAGACTCGGACTATGCAGACAAGTCCGCACTGGGAGGACTTGTCTGATTTTGAACAGGGGGGTTATCAGACTAGTCTGGATATTATCGGACTGGTCTGGACCTGTATAAATTAGTGCAGTGAGTGAGTTTTCTTGGGATTGAGCTCTTGGGGTGTGTTTCTCCAACATACTCCCTACACAATAATCTAATCTATTTAGCTCTTGAGATCTTTTCCATATAGATCCTCATTCTCCTTTCTTTTTGCGCTTTCTTCATAATTTCTTTTAAGACCTGCGCTCATCTCAACAATTTGGTTATGATCTCATTTGTTTGCCATAAATCAACTAAAACCCACATGGGATGCCTAGATGCACTTTCAATCTCCCCTTTTTTGGTGATTGATGACAACCAATTGAGATTTCATAAAATATGATAAAAATACAGAATTTTCATAAAGTGTGCAGATATGAGCTTGAAACACATTTAGCAATGACAACATAAGGCATATGTGCACTCTTTATGTTGGGATGCAAAACTAAGTGAGTGTGAGCAGTAATCATGATGACAGTGAAATAATTGACATTGATATAATTGACATCAATATATCAACAACAAGCATATATGTCAATTTCAAAGCAAAATCACATATTTCATAAATATGAGCATAAATAGTTCATAGCATTGCATCACAAGACCAAAAGTATCAAAAGAGCATAATGAAGTCTTACAACTCAAAAGAGACAAAAAGATGCATAAATGAAGCTCTCATCTCTCAACCTACAGCTAAGACTAGTGACCCCCCCCCCCCTCAATCTCTCCCCCTTTGGCATCAAGACACCAAAAAGAAGGAGAAGAGAGATCTAGTGGCTCATTCCTCGCTGTTTGTTCTCTCCTCATCTTCATCTTCATCTTCCAGCTGGGTAGAAGGAGGAGGAGCGGATCCACTCGTGGTGCCCCCAATGATAAAGTAGGCAAGCTCGGAGGGAGTTAAGGGCCCGAGCTCAGTGAAATCATAGGCTGAATCTTCAGATATGCCTAGGGATCCAATAGGCTCGATCTCCAGCTTCAGGCAAATGTGCTTGACATTTTCTTTAACATATCTCATATATGCCTTCCTCGCCTTTTTCAGCTTATGAGTGTTCACTTCGGCCTTCTTTCATGAGTCAAAGATTGCTGCTAAGTACTTCAAGATTCCACTAGGAGACCCTTTTTGGGGAGGGGCCCTAGTGGTGAGAGCAGTCCTCTTATCTCCTCTAGCTCTCCTCATCATTTGGTGCTATTGTCTTTCTCAAGCACCCTGGTGAGCACCATGAAGAAAGGCTTCATGTTCTTGGTTGAGGGAGGATTGAACTTCAGGCTTGTGTCATAGAGGAAGTCCATCTTGTCTTTTCCTAAGACATTGATGTTTTGGATGGTCAATTCATTGTTGCCGGTGTCTTCTAGATGAAGGAGTCATGCAAACTCATCATATGTGATAGTGTACTTGGATCCATGTGTCATCCAAGTCACTCTCTCTTCATCATCACTAGCATAGAAACAAGTGGCATAGAACTGGGCAATGATCTCATCATTCCAATGATATCTGAAGGCAAACAAGCCCTTCAGTCCATGCCTAGCAGCAGATTCCACCACTTGATCAAAGGCTCCACAGCTCTTCCTCTCAATGTCATTCCAGTCGATCCACTGGTTGCGGACCATCGGAGTCTTCATAGTGAGATACACTGAGCTGTAGAAGTCTGCATGAAAATTGCTCCAAAACTTGCATCAGCAGCCTTCTTGGGTTGACTGTAGCAGTCTAGGAATATGAGTTTGGAAGCAGTGTTGCTTCCCTTGCCGTTGAACTTCTCCTTGGAGGGATCTCTGTTTTCCTGCCTCAGAACATGCATCTTGAGAGGGCCGACTGGGCCCATTTCAATTCCCTTCCCTTTGCCCTTCACTTGGCGAAGAGCCGCCGAGCTGAGCCAACTGCGTCCTTGGCCTTGGACGCATGCTTCTTGGCAAGCACCTTGCGCCGCACCTGAGGTGGGGAAGGTGCGGGCTCAGAGGGGCGCTCTTGCCTCTTCTGAGTGCGAGACTCCGAAGCTCGCGGCAACAGGTCTTGTTCCATTTCATCTTCAAAGTCGGAGATGTTCTCGTTCGACATTGTCCTGAGAGAGCATTGCACAATGTAGGGATAAGAATTGATGGCAAGGAAGTGCATTGAGGAATGTGAAATTCAGGTTGAGTTCAGGAAAAATCGGACTTGTCCGGTATACAGGTATGGACTAGTCCGGGGGTACAGGACTTGTCCGTACATGGACTGGACTAGTCCGGTGTTCATCATCTCAAACCCTAACAAGACAACAAATGGTGATTCCCAATGCAAAACTAGTTCAAGGTAAATGTAATATAGCTAGGAGACATGTATTAACCGAGAGGAACTAGGCTATTTGGTCAACAATGAGGAAAATCACGATTTCTAGGGTTTGGGAGGAAATTTTATCGAAGATCCTTGATTCTTGGAGATGAAGGGGTTGAAGTTGCGTACAAGTCTGTGTCTTCAATCCATATGAAATGGAGATCGTTTTCCACCCAAACTTGAAGGGATTCGATGGAGAATGGAGGAAATCGCCTTGGGAGCACTTGAGCGAGGAGAGAGAGCGTGGGGCAAGTTGTGAGGATGAAGAATATTAGGTCTTGGCGGTGTCTTGGGTTATGGAGTCGAAAAATCGGACTAGTTTGTGGTCCTCCGGACTAGTCCGGACTACCGGACACTCTGCGGACTAGTCTGCAGGGGCGAACTAGTCCGGGTGACCACGGACTGGTCCGTGGTCACTAGAATAGAAATGCTTAGCCCATTCTTATATATTCGAAGGTACTTATTAAGAAAATAGTGGGGCAAAACAAATCAAATAATCTTGATGAATATGGTCAGTAAGCATACAACAATCAAGCAATGACCATAATTCACCAAGATCGAGTAATTGAAATAGTTTTTTCGGAGAAAATTTAGAGAGATGGTTTTCACAACACAATCAACATATTTTGAAGAAACCATACAGGTATGCAAGTTTTCAAGCCACATTCCGTTCATCAAGGATATTGAGTTCGTTTTGGAGCTCGCAAAAATGTTTTTCATCAAGTGGCTTGGTAAATATATCGGCTAGTTGTTTATAGGTGTTGACAAGGGAATAGCTATGTCTCCATTCATTGAGTGGTCTCTCAAAAAGTGATGTCGGATGTCTATGTGTTTGGTTCTAGAGTGCTCAATTGGATTATGAGCAATTTTAATGGCACTCTCATTATCACAAAGGAGTGGAATACAGCTCATATTGTAATTGTAATCCCTTAGAGTTTGTCGCATCCAAAGGAGTTGTGCACAACAACTCCGGGCTTCAACATACTCCGCTTCGGCCGTGGATAAGGCAATGGAATTTTGTTTCTTGGAGGACCAAGAAACTAGGGATCTACCTAGGAATTGGCGGGTGTCGGAGGTACTTTTTCTATCTACTTTGCATCCGGCATAATCTGCATCGGAGTATCCAATGAGATTGAACTTGGAACCTTTGGGATACCAAAGCCTTAGGTTGGGTGTATGAACAAAATATCTCAAGATCCTTTTAACGGTTGTCAAATGACACTCCTTACGATTGGCTTGAAATCTCGCACACAAGCATACACTCAACATAATATCAGGCCTAGATGCACATAAGTAAAGTAAGGATCCAATCATGGAGCAATATACCTTTTGATCCACGCTTGGTCCATCTTCATTGATATCCAAGTGTCCATTAGTTGCCATGGGAGTCTTGATAGGCTTCGCCTTGTCCATCCCAAACTTCTTGAGTATGTCTTGAGTGTACTTGGTTTGGCTTATGAATGTCCCTTCCTTTTGTTGTCTCACTTGGAATCCCAAAAAGTACTTCAGCTCTCCCATCATAGACATCTCAAACCTATATGTCATAGTCTTACTAAATTCTTCACAAAAGGATTTGTTAGTTGAACCAAAGATAATGTCATCAACATAGATTTGACAGATAAAAAGATCATTGTCAAAGTGTGTTGGAGTCTGGTTCTGGCAATTCTCCCAGCACTACTGATAGCAGTCGCGGAGTTTCTTAGTTCAGTTAGGGCGCGCGGAGATTCAAAACAAGATGGTGACTTCACATGAGGATTTATGTGGTTCGGGCCGCCTGAGCGTAATACCCTACTCCACGGGTGTATTGTTGTTGTTGTTGTTGTTGTATTGAGTGTATGAGCGTGTGAGGGCGTGAGCCAGAGAGAGCCCCTTGAGCGCGTGTGTCAGCCTCAGACCAGAGTCCCTTGGGTGAGTGTGTCCGCCCCCGTGTATCGCTCGGGTAGTCCTTTTATAGTACAAGGGTTGACCATTACATCGTTAGCCTGGCCCGACATGTGGCCCTGGCGGTTACTGATGCCTAATACATTGTTTAATGTACTTAATTCCCCTTAATAGCATGCTAACGCGCCTTAATAGTGGTGTTACTAGTATTAAGGGTCCTCTAATCGTGTGTCATTAAGATAGCATTAATGACACATAATCAGGTCTTGAAGCCTTTAATGTCCCTTGAAGGTCCGAGCCGTTGCAGGTCCACCAATCTGCCTGTTGAGGTTGAAGGTCCGGCGGTTGGACGCGTGGCAGCTTCGGAGCTTACCGTCTTAGACGAGTAGATCCGGTGCCATGGTACACGTATCGGTACTAGAGCTTCCCTCTGTCGAGGGTTAGGTCCAGGGGTGCCACACAGGTATCCAGTCTGGAGCATTCCCATGTAGGGATTGTAGCTCCGGTTTTATGATACACGTGGCGGCACTGGGATTAACCATATGAGGGAGGCAGGTTCGGTTACAAGTGACACGTGGGGCCTTCAAAGGTCTTCAACTCAGATAGGTGGAGTTCCTTTACACTCTTTGTAGTTCCAAGGGGTATTCGGTACGCAATGTATCGACAGTGGCCCCCTAGCCCACCTCTAGGAGAGACCCTCTGGATTAAGTCGTTCTGCCGGAGGTGGGTCCATCTTTTGATTTCTGCGCCATGTCTTTAAGGGTTTTTGGATGTACCGTTGAGGTGATAGTTCGTAGTTAAACCATCGTCGCGTGGCATCTTCTGGACGTGGCAGGTGAGATTTGTGCGTGCAGATCTCATGCAATTGAAGGTCGTCGGTTCCCAATACGAAAATCGTATTGGTTCTACGTGCCATGTCAGTCTGCCGCCCTTGGGTTTCCTGCCTCTCATCATGAAAACTGTTTTCCTGGGGTAAGGGCCTCGACTTGATCGTCTGGGTGGCCCCGGGCCCCTTTGTCATTGGCGGGGTGTAATTTTTGAAAAGTGCTCTTGATCTCATTGCGGTTTCCATCTAAGCGTCGCAGAGGCTTACTTAAGAAGGAAAGTGCACACGGGTTGAAGACTCTTTATGCCTTTGATCATCTTTGCACTCAGAGCCTCTCAACCTCCTCCTAACTTTCCATCCTTTGCTCCACTTTGCCCCGCGATGGAGTTGGGTCTCCGCAAGAGCCGTCTCACGAGTGATGACGATTTGAAGAGGGTCCGGACCTACATGGGGTGGTCTAGCGACTCCTTCAACCATCTGGTCTGTGCCAGCCAGCTCCCGTTCAAGAAGAAGCGCGGCGGTGACATGGTGTACTTCTCTGCGTACGCCATGGTGGGGCTGATCCCACCTTTCTCAACTTTCCTCTTGATGCTGTTATACTTCTATGGTCTGCAGTTATACCACCTTGGCTCCCATTCTATTCTTCTTGTGTCAACATTTGTCCACTTCTGCGAGATGTGGGTGGGTATTCCCCCCTACGTCAAGCTTTTCTGTACCTTCTTCACCATCCACACCACTGGCAAGAGTTCTAAGTATCTTGGCTTCTACTATTTTGTGAAGCGCAAAAAATGCCCCTACAAGTACTTGAGGTCGTTTCCTTCCGGCAAGGTGGACGACTGGAAGAAGGATTGGATTATCATCACGGCAGAGGAGCACGAGAAGTTGGAGCTGCCTAAAGGTCTTCCCGATGTTGACACTGACGCATGGAGTGATGTTTCGGTGCTGTCAGAGGCCTTCAACCCTGCCTTGACCAGGATCCGTGAGTGTGTGGAAGGAGGGGTCACCCCCCAGATGGTCTTCTGCAACTTCTTGGTCAATAGGTGGGCTCCACTGAAGAAGAGGGAGAAGCTCGCCTGGGCCCTCAATAGCGTGATGGATGATCATAGTGCTGCTTTCGAGCTTCATCTCAAGAAGTTCCAGCATGGCATTGACGTTGAGGGCAACAACTTAACTCTGCCAGCGGCTTTCCTCCATCTGAACATGGAGGCAGAGTTCAGTAGGGAGCTCCGGAGGAGCATGCCGGTGCTTGACAACCTTGGTGAGGTAGAGAGGCATCCGACCACCAGATTGGTGATCCCCGGAGCTTCTGAGCGTGGCCCTGCTTCCGCCCCGAGCCAAAGAGCTGAAGTCATAGGAAAGGGCAAAGAGTTGGTTGAGCCCTCCTGCTGGAAGAGGAAGTTGAAGCACTCTAACGGGAGGTCCGTAGACCTTCTCATTCCACAACAACTCCTTCTCCCCGGCGAAGGAGGTCTTCGACGGCGACACCAACTCCATCATCGGCGTCTCCCCGGAACGCCAAATCCGACCAGGTGACACCGGCACCAGGGCCAGCCAAGGGCTCTAGGTCCGAGGGTCCATCTCATTCAGGGGGGGGGGGCAACCAAGACGTCACTGACGGCAGCAGCAAGCTCCGAAGAGCCTTCTGGAGTTACTACACCAGTTGCGACTGGGTCAGGCTCTGAGCATTCGACGAAGAGGTTCCGCGCTAGCTGGAGCGGAAGCCTTCCAAGGTAAATTTGCTTTTTTACCTCAGTTTGTTATTTTTGTTGTAACCATATTTTGAGTTTCTTTGTCCTTCATCCATAGCGTATCAAAAAAGGGGCTGAAGCTCCGGTTCCTGTGACAGCAGCTGATGCTGTGCAGGCGGAGGCTCCGGCTCCAATTCCAGTGCCGCCCCATGTGATGGCTGAGGTCACGGCAGCTCCAGCGCAAGCTGTCGTGGTTCTGGACCTCGACTCATCTCCCGAAGCTCCCGTGGTAGCGCTGGACAACGGGAATGAAGATGTACCAGCAGCACCAGCTCTGGCGGTTGAAGCTCCAGTTTTGGATGCTACGATGATGGATGCTCCGGCCTCAGAGCCGGAGGTAGCTGCAGTTCTGGCCTTCGAGCCGGATGTTACGGAAGCCCCGGCAGTGGAGCCGGCAGTTCATGAAGTTTTGATGCCTGAGCTAGTTACATGGAGGTGCTGGCACCCGAACCGGTGGAGGTGGAAGTGCCGGTGCCTGAACCGGCAGGCGCCATGGAGGTCGAAGCGCTGGTGCCTGAACCAACAGTGGAGGAAGCACCAGCGTCGGGGCTAGAGATGGCCTCAGCTCCAGCTAGGTCTTCACTACATGCCTCAGAGGTGGTAGTTCCGGAGGTACCCGTTCCTGAGCCAGGGTGCCAAGATGAAGCGGTCGGTCCCTTGCCTGAGGGGCCAGTTGATGATGACCTGGCGGCAGGACCTTTCGAGCTGACTCCAGAGGTAGAAACTCCCGTGGAAGGACCTACCTGGACGACGACCGAGGCACTCCCAGAGGGTGGTCCTAGTGCCGCAGAAGCTCAAGGGACCGCTCTTGTATAGTGTGACCCAATTTTTGTTCTGAAGAACCCGCTGGAGTTAGCGAAGAGGACCCCGGCAGGTCCGAAGCCAATCCCCCTATCGTTATCCATCGACAATGCCTGCTCCAGCCTTCGTTAGGTCCAGCTTGTATTTTATCACAAAAGCAAGGCCCTCGAGGAGGAGCGCCAAGCTTTTAGGAGGTGGCGCAACCGACTCCAATTCGAGACCAAGCTGGTGCAAACAGGGCTGGCCGACGACAAGGAGTGGGTCAAGAGGGAGAAGGCCCGGATGGAGTACCGGGGCCAATTGTTGGATGAGAGGGAAAGCATGGTGCGATCCCTTGACAATCAGTCTTGGGCTATATACGAACAAGCCCTGGCTGCTAATGAGGCGGCGAATGGTCACCAAGAGAACCTCAATACCATCCATGAAGGTCTCGTCAAGCGCTGGGAGGGTCTCTACGAGCGAGAGAAAAAGCTCGAAGAGGAAGAGCAAAAACTCCTAGAGCTGAGAGATGACCTCGTGAAGAGGTAGGAGAAGCTCGCCCAAGGGATGGCTCTGAGTGACAAGAGCCTTGCAGAGCGTACCAAAAAGTTGGAGGAGCTCTGCAAGAGCGAGGAGGAGAAGGCCTGGCAGCGGGGACAGGACCTTACCAAAAGGGAGGTCAAAGTCACTGCCAGGGAGAAGAAGGTGCGAGGCCAGGAGAAAGACCTGGTTGACCGTCGGAACCGGATCCACGTCCAAGAGAAGGAGCTTGGTGACCTTGAAAAGCAAGTTACTGAGAGGATTCAGCAGCAAACCAAGGAGGTCGAGCGCCTTGTCCGGGAGGGTTCGGAGCTTGCGGTAGCCAAGAGGTCCTTGGAGGAGATTCGAGGCTCAAGGGCTGTGGAGTCTCAACAAGTATGGGACTTCGTGGGAAAATCCGATGTCGCGCTAGCGCCGCTGGGCTTTAGCCCCGTGCGTCCGGACAATCCGGAGCCGGAGCTGGACCATGCGTTGGGGCGCTGAGCTCGGTTGCCAACAAACTCGGCACGATGGGCGATGTCATCGCAGATCAATTGGAAACTGAAGGAAAATCCCTTGCGCAGAACGTCGTAGAATACATGCTGACGTTCTACACAAGCCGAGATCCTCATTTCCCACTAAACCCGGTGCTTGAAGGTCCCTTCGACGGAGAGGGAGACGCCACCAAGACCAGCGTGTCGGAGTTTGCCCAGAAGGTCGCCTCGTTCTTCCATAGAACTTAGGACTGTCTCCTTTTAGCTCCCACTTGTATCTTCTCTTCTTTTCTCCAATTTTGTAATGTCTTGTCTTCAGATGAATGAAATCCAAAAAAATTATGAATTTCATCTTTTGTCTTCAACCTTTGTCTTACTCGGCCCCCTGGTAGATGTACACAATTTGATTGCGAACATGTACTAAAAGGATGTAGTATTTTGTTGAAGACTTGAGTGCTTCGAACTTGTAGAGTATAGGTCCGAAGTTTTGTTGCGTCAACAGCAAGGGCCCCTTGGGGTTGTTGGAGCTTAGTGGCTCCAGTAGCAACCACCATCAACACGTAGAACATTGACGACCGGCCCTCTGGGGTTGTCGGAGTTTAATAGCTCTGGTAGCAACCACCATCAACACGTAGAGCGTTGACGGCCGGTCCTCTAGGGTTGTCGGAGCTTGGTCGCTCCGGCATTGACCACTGTCAACACGTAGAGCATCGACAGCAGACCCCATCGGAGTGTCCTTCTACCATATTTTTTTCCACTCCTTTTATTTCTTCACGTTGACGACTGGCCCCTGGATTTATCCGAACTTGATAGCTCCGGGGACGCCAACTATTAATGTTTAAAACATCAACGGCGGGCCCCCTTGGGGGATGTCGAAGCTTTGATAGCTTCGGCATTGTCCACCATCATCATGGGATTTTCATTTTTCCTGCACACTGAAGTCATGAAAAATAGTAAAATCCATTTCGTATCTATAACTCATTTGCGACTTATTATTCTCATATGGAATTTTGGGTCGACAGCAATTCTATATACAATCAATCGTGTTGGTTTATTTTCTCCACGTCCAATCGTTTTCTAGACTCACCTTACTTAAGCCTGCTGGGGTGTAGGTAGAGTGGCGTACTTAGGGTGCAGGACCAGGCTAAGTCGATAGCACACTCCGGACCTAGATTGGCTTAGCGTTCAGGCGAGTAGGCCATTCAACGATGTTAAGACCCGAAAGAAATAACAATGCAACTTGAATTAGATATGAATTGTTCAAGCTAAATCTTCTTAAGAATTGCACAACTTTGTTATAGACAAGAAGGAGAAAATAAAAAAGAATGAGCATGTACAAAATAAATGCACGTGGAGTCTGTTTTGACATATCGATGTCTTTTCATTATAGGTCCAAGGTACAGAGGAGACAAGTACACTCTTAGGGTATGAAACCAAGCTAAGTGTGTTACATTTCTTGTTCGACCCAGGGTAGCTAGCTACACTTTTAGTTCTAAGACTGTGTCAAGTGTTGCTTGAACTTTGCGGACCTTCCTGGAAAGGTCCAGCTGTCCTCCCAGAGGAGCTACCCGTCTCTGTACAATGATGCTATAACATACATCATATGTAATTACAGACTCACCTCCATGATATTAAGCGTAAAACTTACGGAGGTGCTCAATGTTCCAAGGATTAGGGAGTGGTGTCTCATCCTCGGTTGCCAAGCGAACGCATCCGGGACGGGATACTTTGATCACTCAATAAGGTCGTTCCCAGCTGGGGGAAAGTTTGTTTAACCCTTCTCGAGTTTGTATTCTCCGTAGCACCAGATCGCCTTCCTCGAGTTGTCGGCTATGCAAATGCCTTTGGTGATAACGCCGGAGCGCTTGGCGGTATCGTGCATTTCGAACAGCTGCTCGGCACCTTCCCTCTTTAACGAGGTCAAGGTCTTCACGTCGGAGCTGGTCCTACGTGGCTATGTCGAAGGTCCGGACCCAGAGCGACCCCAAGGTGATTTCCGGAGGAAGGACTGCTTCAGCTCCGTAAACCAGGAAGAAGGGTGTCTCTCCAGTTGACCGGATTGGAGTTGTCCTGTTTGCCCACAAGGTGGGCGGAAGCTCCTCAATCCAGTTGGCTCCGTGTTTTTTCAAGCGCTCATATGTGCGCGTCTTGAGTCCTTTTAGAATTTCTGCATTTGCTCTCTCAGCTTGGCCATTGCTTGCCGGGTGAGCCACGGAAGCGTAGCTGACTTGAATGCTGAGGTCTTCGCAATATCCTTGGAATGCAGAACTTGTGAATTGGGTCCTGTTGTCAGTTATGATCTTGTTTAGGACTCCAAATCTGCATACTATGGACTGCAAGAACTTGATAGATGATTGCTTGTTTATTGTCACAACTGGAGTTGCTTCTGGCCACTTGGTGAAATTGTCGATGGCGACATACAGGTACTTGTAACCTCCGACGACTTTTGGGAAAGGTCCCAAAATATCCATACCCGACACAGCGAATGGCCATGTCGGAGGTTCATTTGTAGAGGTTGAGCTGGTGTGTGAATTTGCTTTGCATAAAACTGGCATGCTTCACATTTCTTCACTAGCTCGGTTGCATCCTAGAGTGTTGTAGGCCAGTAAAAACCATGTCAGAAGGCTTTACCGACTAACATGCGGGAAGACGTGTGGTTCCCACACTCGCCTCCATGGATTTCCGCGAGGAGCTCGCAGCCTTCTTCCCTTGTAATGCACCGCATTAGGATGTCGTTGGCACCACACTGGTAGAGATCCCCTTCTACCAGTGTGTATCTTTTAGCCAATCTGACTATCCGGTCAGCAGATACATTGTCTTCAGGAAGTATGTTGTCTTTCAAGTAGATCTAGATCTCCGAGATCCATGCATCGGAGCTAACTTGAGCTTCTGAGTCTTGCGTGCTGGGTTGCTTGGAGCTTCCTGCAGCACCTACGACCCTTGATGGACGCCATGGTAATAGGGCCATTGGGACCGCCAGCTTCGAGGTGCTAGTCTCGCCCCCTTCGCTAAGTTCGGCAGGCTGAGCAGTTGGTCTTGACAATCTCTGGACGAAGGTTCCGTCGCGAGCCAAAACTCCGGTTGAAGCTTTCGTCGAGAGTTTGTCAGCTTCAGTGTTGTTGAGACGCTGGACATGGCAAAGATCTAGGACTTTGAAATCCTTCTGAAGCTTCTTGACTTCAAGAAGATATGCAACTAATTTAGGGTTGTTGCAGCAGCATTCACCTATGACTTGTTTTATAATGAGATGTGAATCACCCTTTACCAATAGCTGCTTGACACCATATGATAGTGCCACCTTGAGCCCATAGATTAGTGCTTCATACTCCGCCATGTTGTGGTCGACTTGAAGTCAAGGTGAACCGTGTATTTGACCTTCTCCCCCGGTCGGAGCAAGGAGAAGGATTCCAGCTCCGACCCCCTGCTTTTGCATGGAGCCGTCGAAGTAAAGAGTCCAGTAAGGCTTAGTGAAGACCGAAACCTTAGGTTCCGGTTTCTACTCACTGGGGCCCCCAGGATTTGATGGAGAGTGGGTCCATTCCGCCATAAAGTCTGTCAATGCTTGACTCTTGATCGCTTGTCTTGGGACGAATTCAAGATCGATCTCAGCCAATTCTGCTGCCCACTTTGCGATGTTCCCAGTAGAGTTGGGGTTATGCAAGATTGCACGCTGTGGATAAGAGGTTACCTCTGAAATCTTGTGAGCTTGGAAGTAGTGACAAAGCTTCCTAGAGGCAATAAGAATTGTGTAGAGCAGTTTGGAGTCTGGATTCCTGAACTGGAGATGGTTCTGGTCTTTCCGCAACCAGGACCATGCTGATAACTGAAATGTAAAGCAGAAGTGGCTCACTAGGATTCAGAGCTACCAAAGTTGGTAGAGTGATGAGGAGCTGCTTCAGCTCTTGGAATGTCTTTTCTGCTTCTTCGGACCATTGGAATGGTCTGGACTTCCTCAATTGTTTGAAGAAGGGTAGCGCCCATTCCGCCAGTCTTGAGATGAATGACTTAGGGCAGCTAGACACCCAATCAGCTTCTGGACATCCTTGATGCGAGCTGGTGGCTGCATGTCCTCAATAGCTTTAATCTTCGCTGAATTCACCTCTATTCCTCGGTGGTTCACCAAGAATCCAAGAATCTTTCCGGAGCTAACCCCAAAGACACACTTGTCTGGGTTCAGCTTTGTACATGTGATTCGCAACTTGTCGAAGACAGCTTGCAAGATGTCAAGAAATGACTCCTTGTTCTTGATCTTGACGACGATGTCATCGACGTACACTTCCACTACATCTCTGATGAGCTCTCCAAAAGTTTTGTACATAGCTCGCACAAACGTTGAAGCAGCGTTTTTGAGACCAAATGGCATGGCAGTGTAACAATATAATCCATCTACTGTGATGAATGCAGTATGCTCTTCATCTTCCCTAGACAGATTTGATGATACCCAGATTATGCATCTAGGAAACATAGTAATTCACACCCGAAGGTGGAATCCACTATCTGATCTATTCTAGGTAGTGGAAATGGATCCTTTGGGCATGCCTTATTTAGTGTTGTGTACTCGATACACATCCGAAGCTTCCCATCAGCCTTAGGTACAACGACTGGGTTTGCCAGCCATTTTGGGTGGAAGACTTCCCGGATGAATCCAGCTTCGAGCAACTTCTTCACTTCTTGGCGTATGAGGTTCTGTTGCTCTACTGATTGCTTCCGAGGCTTCTGATGTATAGGTCGAGCGTCGGGACAAATCTTCAGATTGTGCTCAATCACTTCCCTAGGGATCCCAGGCATTTGTGACGGTTGCCAGGCAAACACGTCGACATTAGACCGGAGGAAAGTGATGAGCGCGAGTTCCTATTTGTCGTTCAGACCTCCCGATATACGGGTGGTTTGAGCAGCGTTGAAACCAATTTTGACGACTTTGACGGGAATGCCGGTGTCGCCGCTTGGTTGCACACAGGGTGCGGAGGTTGACCCTCGATGACGAATGCTCGGAGGCTTCGGAGCTTGCTCCTTTCCAGATTCTTCCTCCTACGTTGTAGCAAGCACGTGGAGTTCTTCCAGAGCCGTAACTCCGGCGGTGCAATCTCTGCGGATCCGGAGAACGCCTGAGGGTGTTGGCATCTTCAACACCAAGTAGCCATAATGAGCAGCAGCCATGAATTTGTATAAAGTTGGCCTGCCAAAGATGGCATTGAATGGCAAGTTGATATGTGCCACGTCGAAGACCAACTTCTCAGTCCTGTAATTCTTCCGAGTTTCGAAGGTCACCGGGAGAGTAATGGCACTGAGTGCGGTTATGGCCCCCGGACCTACTCCTGAGAAAGGTCGAGAGGGATGAAGGTCCGAAGATCGGAGCTGAAGCTTGATGAAGGCTTTGAAGCTTATGAGGTTTAGCCCTGAACCTCCGTCCACCATTACTTGATGGAGCTGGATGTTATTGATGGTCAGAGATACCATCAATGGAAGTTGGCCAGCTCCGATCATGTTTTGAGGACAGTCTGAAGCATCGAAGGTGATGGCAGTATCCATCCACTTCCGATGAGGCTCCGCCCTGGCGGTGGGAACTATAGAGGCCATGTCCCACCGCATTGTCCTGAGGACACAGCGGGAAGTGATGTCCCACGAACCACCAAAGATGGTGTTCATGGTCTTCCGACGCTCGTTGTCGGAGACATCAGAGTCGTCTTCAACAGAGGTGTAAACAGCCTTCAAGACCTTTTTGGGGTCCTAAAATCCTAACTCCTCTTCAGCCAGAGCTTCGTCGACATTTTGTTTTCCTTCCCTTTGATGGAAAGGAGCTTCTTCCCGGTGCTTGTTGTAGCGCTCGACGAGGTTCTGGACCTCTCGGCAGTCATCCAGGTTGTGCCTGTCCGTCTTGTGTATGTGACACTACATCTTGGAGCTGCCACCGTCTTCAGACGACAGCTGAGGTCGTTTCTCAGGGCGTGGCCCCTGGCCACCCAGAGTTGCGGCAGCTACAGCAGTAGGTGTGTTGGCCGATGGCTTTTTCTCGCCGTTGGACTTTTTCTTCTTCTTGCCACTCCCGGAGGTAGTGGCTTCATGTAACACCCTCATTTTCATGCATCATGCCCTACATACGCTCATATAAATGTTTAGCATTAACCCACAACAAGAGGAACGAGTTTAAAATTTATTTGGAACAAAACCGCACTTAAAACGCAGGAAAGTGCGGACTAGTCCGATTTTACTGAGGACTAGTCCGATTTCTCTCTGACTAAAAACGGACTTGTCCGTTTTTGCTGCGGATTAGTCCGATTTTGGCTCTGGAAACTTTCGGACTTGTCCGATTTTGTGCGGACTAGTCCGATATTCCAAGAATCCTTGAAAATTTGCTAAGTCCTTGGACTTTTCCGGACTAGTCTGGTGTTCCGGCGGACTTGTCCATTTTCCTCTCCGTTTAAAGTCGGACTTGTCCGATTTTAGGCTAGACTTGTCTGATTTTCTCTCTGGACGACTTCGGACTAGTCCGATCCTTTCCGAACTTGTTCGATATTTCGCGACTCCGAGTTGATCTTTTGTTTTGCGACTTGTTTCTTGGGTTTCACGTTAAGTGGGCCTAAGGACATCGTGCCTAACTCTTTTAGAGCCCATGTGGGACTCTAAACCGGCCTCTACTCCTCCCAAACTCAAAATCCATCTAACCCTAGCCTCCACATCTATATAAACAGCCCCACCCCTTGGATTGACATCTATTTGCCACTTTTCCACCCACCCAAACCCTAGTTCGTGGAGAGCCACCACCAAGGAGGGAGGAGAATATCCCAAGCAAGAAGAAGAAGAGGAGGAAACGAAAGAGGATCAAGATCTCCACCAAGTTTCGTCCTTCACCACCAATTCATCCCCAAGTTCATCACCAACCCTAGATCATCAAGATCCAAGTGTTACCTCCAAGTTTCTTGATTCATTGGAGTTCTAAACACCTAGTATACCTTCTATTCTCTTTTCCTTACGAGAATTCGACCCCTAATCTCCAAATTCACGTCGATCTAGAAAACCCTAACTTGCTGATCTCGCAGAGTGCGAACTTGTTCGGTCCCTAGCGGACTAGTCCGATCTTTCTGGTTAAATTGTGTTGAATTAATTCTAAAATTTGATCTAATCAAATCCAAACCTGTATAAACTTGTTAAAAGCTATTAGAACTAGTTAGTGATCATTAAAAGCAATCTAGTAAAAAGTTCTACCTTGCATTTGCATTAATCATGCATGTCATGTCATATTGAGTAATATTTGTGCACTATTGATTGTGTTTCTTGTCTTGTATGTTTATTTTGCGGATTAGACGGATTTGCGCTAGAGAGTGCCGCGGAGGATCTACAGCACCAAGAGTTTGAAGGCTTTGATCCTAATCAACAGCAAGAGCAAGGCAAGTGTCCTTGAAGCATATTGATCCTGTTTTTAAAATAAATGTTTTGTTTGTAAACTGCATGCTTGTGTCAAATTGATGGGAATCCTATGATAGGAAGTTTACTAGAATTGTTTACCCACCCTTGTCACCTGGAATTGTGGTAGAGAGTCGGGATGGACTTTTTACCTTTTGCTTCGCTTAATCAACTGGGATGGAAACAACTATACCACTCAATTCAACTGTGCATGGATGAGATTATGGTTAACAAGAACTGCATAACATGATATGGTAATGGGTGATCTAAGCAAGCCTGGTATGTGGATGGGTTGGATGTTATGGTGGTTTGCTTGCTTTAGATCTAAGGACCGGATCATGCGAGAATAAGCCAGGACTATAGTGCCACCACGAGGCCAAGTATGGGTGCAGCGTAGCTGATTAATTAGGGCTTTGCTAGTGCTGTTTGGACCATCGTGGATGCTCGGGGAAGGGATAGTCGGATTGGGTTTGTTGATGATTGGTTGGACTACCCTGGGATCCGAATGGCTCAAGAGGGGGCCCTTGGTTGAAGATGTGCTCAGTTGGAGGCATCGCCACCGGTGAAACCTCAGTGGTGTCTAAATAGGCTAGTAATCCCTTTGTAAAGGCTATTTTGTGATCTCTTGGCCATACACCAAAGGAAGTGTAATTGGCGTAAGGGAGGTTTCTTTAGTCGCCGACGGGTGATGAAATCACAAACACGTGGGTAAAGTGGTACAGACTCTGCAGGGTTAAATAAAACTATCATGATAGCCGTGCTCCCGGTTATGAGCACCTGGACAACTTCCATGATTAGAGGGAACTCGGTATTGGGATGGTATTTGGGATGGTTATGGGTTGGTAATGGTGATGGATGGTTATGGATTTATTTCTGGTATTGAATATGCTTATTGGCAAATGGTGAAATCTAGAATTATAGATGAGGATGGTGAATTGTGGATTGGTATTATGGTATTACTTATGGTTATGATGGGTTTACTTCACATATATATAATATATTGCTTTTCAAATGTTTTAATATACTTTTCAGCACTTTGCTATTATTATTGTTGACACTTGAATAAGCCACATGTCATACTTTCACACTTGCTGAGTACGACATGTACTCACTCTTGCAATTCCCCCCAACACTTGCAGGTCAGGACTGGGAGTTTAATGGTGATAATGCGGAGTTCTAGGCCGTGTCTACGGTCAGCTTTGCCCGTGGTGTTATTGGAGCTGCGCTATACCCTATTGCTTATGCTGCCTAGCTGTTTAGTTTGCTTAATTAGTTTATTTCCGCTGCATTAGTTGAACTTGTCATAAATATTCATTAGAGCTTGTATTTGAGGATAATCTGGTTTGTGTAATAAAATTTGATAATTAATTTTGTTCTGTGGTAATTATCTGTTTATCAATTGTGAATCACTTGTGTATGTGTGATGAACATCCTGGGCACACATATGCGTAGCTTGGTTCATTTTTCCGGAACCGGGCATCACAGATTGGTATCAGAGCCACAGGTTGACCGTAGGATGCAGCCTAGATAGAATGGACACTTTAGAGCACATAAGAGCACTCAGGAATCGATGTATTTTGGATGGTGTGTTGATTTCTATATATTGTTTGCTTGTGTGCTTAATAGAGGATTTTGGGATGCTCTAGCATTGCCATGTCCACCTAGGCTAGTGTAGCTAGCTGTTTAGCCTTATATCCCTTGATGCATATAGTGGGGGATGTTTTCTAATTCTTAACTATTGCTATTCTTCAGATGGTGAGGACTCGCAACCAGAGGGATGGCAATGATGAGGAGGAGAATAATGGAGTGCCTCAGAACAACATCGGATAAGGATCTACTCATGGAGCTATCAACATTGAGCAGCTTTTGGATATGCAAAACCAGCTCATGCAGACCATGATACAGACTATGGGACAGCTGTAGGCTGGCAACATCAACAATTAGCCCCACATTCCTCCACCGCCACCCCCGCCTCCTCATAACCGATTGGGAGAGTTTATGAGGACTAGGCCGCCGACCTTTGCTCAAGCTGTCGACCCTATGGATGCGGATGATTGGCTCAAGTCCGTGGAGAAGAAGCTAGCTATTGTCCAATGCAGTGATCAGGAGAAGGTCTTGTTTGCTTCTCACCAACTAGTTGGAGCAGTTGCGGATTGGTGGGATGCTTATTGCAATGCTCATGAGAACCAAGAGAGAATTACCTGGGCGGAATTCAAGGAGAGTTTCCGTTCTCATTATGTGTTGGAAGGTGTTATGATCTTGAAGAGGCAAGAATTTGAGAATTTAAGGCAAGGAAGATCAAGCGTGAGTGAATACCTCAATAAATTCACTCAACTCTCAAGGTATGTGCCTGAGGATGTTAGTCAGGACAGCCGGAAGCAATATTTGTTCATGAGGGGCTTGAACAATGAGATCGAAGTGCAACTACTCAACTGCGATTATGCCAATTTTCAGAAGCTTGTGGACAAAGCGATTGTGGTTGAGAACAAGATTCGCGAGATGGAGCAAGATAATAAGAGAAAGGCGCCATATCAAGGACAGCAACAAAGAAGTAATGTGCGCCCTCGCTTTGCGCCGCCCAATGCGCCTCATTTCAGCTCCTCTATTCCTGCTCAGCGCCCTGGATTTGCTCCGCGCCCAACTCAGTTTGTGCAGCAGCGCCCTCTCATGCAAGCACCTAGGCCTCCAATGCCTTATGCACCTCGTGCTAACTTTCCTGCTGCAAGTGTTCAAAACCAAGCTCGTCCCAATAATTCTGGTGGAGTTAAGAAGTGCTATACTTGGGGAGAAGCTGGACACTTTACACATCAATGTCCTAAGTCAGGCCTTGGCCAAGGAAGCAATGCACCGAGGCAAAACCCAAGACCCAATGGAGGAGCGCCACAAGGAAGCCGTGGACAGCAGAATTTTGCTCGTGGCAACGTGAACCATGTCTCTATAGAGGATGCTCAACAAGCGGATGACGTGGTCATTGGTATGTTTCTCGCCAACTCCAACCCCACGACTATGTTATTTGATTCTGGAGCATCGCATTCATTCATTGCATCATAGTATGTTGCCAAGTATAGTTTGCCTATCTCTCATATGAAGTTTACTCTATTGGTTAAGTCTCCTGGAGGAGAGATGAGGACAAATATAGTATGTCCAAAAGTAAGCCTTAGAATAAGGGGGGTAGACTTCTCCACCAACCTCATTGTTTTGGATTCCCAAGGATTGGACATTATACTTGGTATGGACTGGTTGAGGAAGCACAATGGAGTTATTGAGTGTGCCACGAAGACGGTGAAGTTGACCAACGAAGAAGGGATCACCGTAGAATTTGAAGCATCTCAAACCGCACCGAAGTAATTGGAGTTGAATCATATGGACGGTGCCGCAATTGAGGAGATTCCGGTGGTTTGTGAATTTTTGGATGTTTTTCCGGACAAGTTGCCAGGTATGCCACCTGATCAAGACATTGAGTTTGTTATTGATTTAATACCTGGAACTGCACCTATAGCTAAGAGGTCGTATAGGATGCCTCCTATGGAATTATCGGAGCTCAAGAAGCAAATTCAAGAGCAATTAGAGAAGGGTTTCATTCGCCCAAGCTCTTCGCCTTGGGGAGCGCCCGTTCTATTTGTGGACAAGAAGGATGGATCCCAAAGGATGTGCGTAGATTACCGAGCTCTCAACGAGGTAACAATCAAGAACAAGTATACCTTGCCACGTATAGAGGACTTGTTTGATCAGATGAAGGGTGCTTGTGTCTTCTCTAAGATTGATTTGAGGTCGGGATACTTTCAAATGAAGATTAGACCATCGGACATACCCAAGACAGCTTTTAGGACACGGTATGGATCTTATGAGTACACCGTGATGTCATTTGGATTGACAAATGCGCATTCCTACTTTATGTATCTCATGAATAAGGTCTTCATGGAGTACTTGGATAGATTCTTTGTAGTGTTTATTGATGACATTATGATCTACTCGAAGGATGAGAAAGAACATGAGGAACACTTGAGACTTACGTTGCAAAAATTGAGGGAGCATTGATTGTATGCCAAGTTCAACAAGTGTCAGTTTTGGTTGAGAGAGGTGTCGTTTTTGGGTCATATAATTTCAGGAGGAGGAGTATCAGTTGACCCCAGAAAAGTGAGAGACGTGTTGAAGTAGGAACCGCCGCAAAATGTCAAGGAAATAAGGAGTTTTCTTGGGATGGCTGGATATTATTGTAGATTCATCAAGGACTTTTCCAAGATAGCCAAGCCTGTGACGGAATTGCTAATGAAGGGAAAGGCTTTCCAATGGACTCAAGCTTGTCAAAATAGTTTTGAGGAGCTGAAGAAGAGGTTGACAATAGCCCCAGTTTTGGTATTGCCGGATGTAAGCAAGAGTTTTGACATTTTTTGCGATGCATCAAGACAAGGACATGGATGTGTATTGATCCAAGAAGGTCAAGTGGTCGCCTATGCATCAAGACAATTGAAGAAACATGAGCAGAATTACCCCACACATGATTTGGAACTCGCGGCCGTGGTACACGCATTTAAGATTTGGAGGCACTATATTCTTGGACATAGGTGTGAAATTTATACGGATCATAAGAGTTTGAAGTATATTTTCACACAAACGGATCTGAACTTGAGGCAACAAAGATGGTTGGAGCTCATCAAAGATTATGATTTGGGAATCAACTATCATCCGGGAAAAGCCAATGTAGTGGCCGATGCTTTGAGTAGAAAAGGAGTAAGTCATCAACTCACGGTTCGAGAGTTACCATTCGAGTTATGTAAGGAGTTTGAACGGTTGAACCTCGGGTTTGTAAACGAGATGGAGATGATGGAGTTAAACCCAACCTTGGAGCAAGAAATTCGAGAGGCACAAATCGCAGATGAGGAGATCAAGGAAATCAAGGAAAGGATCAAGGAAGGGAGAGAATTCAGACTTGATGAAGACGAACATGGTACCTTATGGCTTGGAAAGAGGATCGTTGTGCCTAATGTAAAGCATATTCGGGAGACAATATTAAAGGAGGCACATGACTCGCCTTACTCAATTCACCCTGGTTGTACAAAGATGTACAAAGACTTGAAGACTTGCTATTGGTGGGATAGCATGAAGAAGGACATAGCTGAATATGTAGCATTGTGTGATGTGTGCCAACGAGTCAAGGCGGAACATCAAAGGCCAGCCGGATTATTGCAACCGTTGAAGATTCCGGAATGGAAGTGGGAAGAAATTGGAATGGACTTCATAGTGGGGTTACCACGTACTCAGTCCGGGTATGACTCAATTTGGGTAATTGTGGATCGCTTAACCAAGTCAGCTCATTTTGTCCCTATGAAGACCAAATATACAGTTGCACGATTGGCTGAAATATACATGGAGCATATTGTGTGTCGACATGGAGTCCCGAAGAAGATAGTGTCAGATAGAGGTTCTCAATTTACCTCCAGATTTTGGCAAAAATTGCATGAAGCTTTGGGAACGAGGTTGAATTTTAGTTCAGCATATCACCCACAAATGGATGGACAAACCGAGAGGACCAATCAGATTTTGGAGGACATGTTAAGAGTTTGTGCTTTAAAGCATGGGAAAAGTTGGGACAAAAGCTTGCCATACGCGGAATTTTCATACAACAATAGTTACCAAGCAAGTTTGAAGATGTCACCATATGAAGCGCTTTATGGGAGGAAGTGTAGGACACCTTTATTCTGGAATGAGGCAGGAGAAACTCAAGTACTTGGTCCGGATGTGTTGCAAGAAGCCAAAAAGCAAGTTCAAATAATTTGTGAAAACTTGAGGGTTGCCCAATCAAGACAAAAAGGCTATGCGGACAATGGGAGAAGGAAACTAGCCTTTGAAGTGGGAGATTTTGTTTACCTCAAGGTGTCGCCAATGAGAGGTCATAAGAGGTTTAACATAAGAGGCAAGCTCGCACCTCGTTATATTGGACCATTCAAGATTTTGGACAAAAGAGGAGAAGTAGCATATAAGTTGGAGATGCCATCTCATATTTCGGATGTTCATGATGTCTTTCATGTTTCCCAGCTCAAGAAGTGCTTGAGAGTACCGGAAGAACAAGTGCCAATGGAAGGATTGGAATTAGAGGAAGATTTGACTTATGCCGAGCAACCGGTCAAAATCTTGGAAACCAAGGAGAGAGTCACAAGGAACAAGGTGATTCGATGGTGTAAAGTTCAATGGAAGCACCACACAAAAAAAGAAGCAATGTGGGAATTGGAGGATGATCTCAAGAAGGAATTCCCCTATCTTTTCTCTTCCGCGTCGAATCTCGAGGGCGAGATTCATTTTAAGGGGGGTAGGTTTGTAACACCCTCATTTTCATGCATCATGCCCTACATACGCTCATATACATGTTTAGCATTAACCCACAACAAGAGGAACGAGTATAAAATTTATTTAGAACAAAACCGCACTTAAAACGCAGGAAAGTGCGGACAAGTTTGATTTTACTGAGGACTAGTCTGATTTCTCTCTGACTAAAAACGGACTTGTCTGTTTTTGCTGCGGATTAGTCCGATTTTGGCTATGGAAACTTTTGGACTTGTCCGATTTTGTGCGGACTAGTCCGATATTCCAAGAATCCTTGAAAATTTGCTATGTCCTTGGACTTTTCTGGGCTAGTCCGGTGTTCTAGCGGACTTGTCCGTTTTCCTCTCTGTTTAAAGTTGGACTTGTCCGATTTTAGGCCAGACTTGTTCCATTTTCTCTCTGGACGACTTTGAACTAGTCCGATCCTTTTAGGACTTGTCCGATATTTCGCGACTCCGAGTTGATCTTTTGTTTTACGACTTGTTTCTTGGGTTTCATATTAAGTGGGCCTAGGGACGTCATGCCTAACTCTTTTAGAGCCCATGTGGGACTCTAAACCGGCCTCTACTCCTCCCAAACTCGAAATCCATCTAACCCTAGCCTCCACATCTATATAAACAGCCCCACCCCTTGGATTGACATCTATTTGCCACTTTTCCACCCACCCAAACCCTAGTTCGTGGAGATCCACCACCAAGGAGGGAGGAGAAGATCCCAAGCAAGAAGAAGAAGAGGAGGAAACGAAAGAGGATCAAGATCTCCACCAAGTTTCGTCCTTCACCACCAATTCATCCCCAAGTTCATCACCAACCCTAGATCATCAAGATCCAAGTGTTACCTCCAAGTTTCTTGATTATTGGAGTTCTAAACACCTGGTATACCTTCTATTCTCTTTTCCTTACGAGAATTCGACCCCTAATCTCCAAATTCACGTCGATCTAGAAAACCCTAACCTGCTGATCTCGCAGAGTGCGGACTTGTCTGGTCCCTAGTGGACTAGTCCGATCTTTCTGGTTAAATTGTGTTGAATTAATTCTAAAATTTGATCTAATCAAATCCAAACCTGTATAAACTTGTTAAAAGCTATTAGAACTAGTTAGTGATCATTAAAAGCAATCTAGTAACAAGTTCTACCTTGCATTTGCATTAATCATGCATGTCATGTCATATTGAGTAATATTTGTGCACTCTTGATTGTGTTTCTTGTCTTGTATGTTTATTGTGCGGATTAGACGGATTTGCGCTAGAGAGTGCCGCGGAGGATCTACAGCACCAAGAGTTTGAAGGCTTTGATCCTAATCAACAACAAGAGCAAGGCAAGTGTCCTTGAAGCATATTGATCCCGTTTTTAAAATAAATGTTTTGTTTGTAAACTGCATGCTTGTGTCAAATTGATGAGAATCCTATGATAGGAAGTTTACTAGAATTGTTTACCCACCCTTGTCACTTGGAATTGTGGTAGAGAGTCGGGATGGGCTTTTTACTTTTTGCTTCGCTTAATCAACTGGGATGGAAACAACTATACCACTCAATTCAACTGTGCATGGATGAGATTATGGTTAACATGATATGGTAATGGGTGATCTAAGCAAGCCTGGTATGTGGATGGGTTGGATGTTATGGTGGTTTGCTTGCTTTAGATCTAATGACCGGTTCATGCGAGAATAAGCCAGGACTAAAGTGCCACCACGAGGCCAAGTATGGGTGCGGCGTAGCTGATTAATTAGGGCTTTGCTAGTGCTGTTTGGCCATTGTGGATGATCGGGGAAGGGGTAGTCGGACTGGGTTTGTTGATGATTGGTGGGACTACCCTGGGATCCGAATGGTTCAAGAGGGGGCCCTTGGTTGAAGATGTTCTCAGTTGGAGGCATCGCCACCAGTGAAACCTCAGTGGGGTCTAAATAGGCTAGTAATCTCTTTGTAAAGGCTATTTTGTGATCTCTTGGCCATACACCAAAGGAAGTGTAATTGGCGAAAGGGAGGTTTCTTTAGTCGCCGACGGGTGATGAAATCACAAACACGTGGGTAAAGTGGTACAAACTCTGCAGAGTTAAATAAAACTATCATGATAGTCGTGCTCCTGGTTATGAGCACCTGGACAACTTCCATGATTAGTGTGAACTCGGTATTGGGATGGTTATGGGTTGGTAATGGTGATGGATGGTTATGGATTTATCTCTGGTATTGAATATGGTTATTGGCAAATGGTGAAATCTGGAATTATTGATGAGGATGGTGAATTGTGGATTGGTATTATGGTATTACTTATGGTTATGGTGGGTTTACTTCACATATATATAATATATTGCTTTTCAAATGTTTTAATGTACTTTTCAGCACTTCGCTATTATTATTGTCGACACTTGAATAAGCCACATGTCATACTTTCCACACTTGCTGAGTACGACATGTACTCACTCTTGCAATCCCCCCAACAGTTGCAGGTCAGGACTGGGAGTTTAATGGTGATAATGCGGAGTTCTAGGCCGTGTCTACCATCAGCTTTGCCCGTGGTGTTATTGGAGTTGCGCTATACCCTATTGCTTATGCTGCCTAGCTATTTAGTTTGCTTAATTAGTTTATTTCCACTGCATTAGTTGAACTTATCATAAATATTCATTAGAGCTTGTATTCGAGGATAATCTGGTTTGTGTAATAAAATTTGATAATTAATTTTGTCCTGTGGTAATTATCTGTTTATCAATATTGAATCACTCGTGTATGTGTGATGAACATCCTGGGCACACATATGCGTTAGCTTGGTTCATTTTTCCGGAACCGGACGTCACACTTCACCCTTGGAGGACTTTTTGTTGGCCTCTGGAGGTGGTTGGGAGTGCATTTCACGACCCTCTGCAGCCTTGGCACATTTTTCTGCCAAGCTGAAGAGTTTTGTGACGCTGGTGACTTCCTTGGTCGCCAGCTTCTCCAGCATTTTCTTATCTCGAATGCCCTGCCTGAATGCTACAATAACAGAAGTGCTTGAGATAGAAAGAATGGTATTTCGTACCTGGGAGAACCTCTGGATAAAAGATCGCAAGGACTCTCCCCCCTTTTTTCTTGACAGCAAAATGATCCAGTTCTGTGCCTGGTCGGGTGTATGAGCTCCCAAAATTGGTGGTGAACTATTGGCACAACTCCGCCCAACTATTGATGGAGTCAGGCGGAAGGCTCATGAACCAAGACCTGATGGTCCCAGTCAAAGCCACAAGGAAATAATTGGCCATCACAGCCTCATTGCCCCCAGCCGCAAGGATAGCGGTGGAGTAGATTTAAAGAATTCGACGGGGTTAACAGTCCCGTCAAATTTCTCCGGCAAGTGAGGTCAGAACTTCTGCGGCCATCTGACCATGCGTATGTGCATGGCCAAGGCAGAACAACCTCCTCCTACTCCCTCAGGAGAAAGACTGTCCCGAGCCTCTCGCCTCTCGCGAGCACGCTCGATGTGTTCATGTGGACGCGGCCGTCCTGTTGCAAGTAACGACGATCGAGCTCCGCCTGGAGGTCGTGAGTCGAAAGCCTTGTTACTGTGTGAGTACGTCGCGCCCCGGAAGGCAGCGATGTCACCTGTTGAGATGCAGCATGTCTCATGTGCTGTGAAGCTTGCAGACCGAGTCTACCCGACAAGGTCCAATGCTGTGATGGGGCCCACCCCGAAGGGGGAGGACCTTGATGGCTGATGCCATCGGCTGCTGCTGTGACCAGATGATCCACATCAGCTCTCCACTGCTCCATTGCACCCTGGGGTGCTCCTGGAGGTGGTGGACGTTGGAGAAGAGCACGTGCAGCAACAAGCGCGTGTTCGGGGTTGTTGTTCATCGAGGCAGTGATCGACGCAGATGCCCCATCTCGATGTCCGGGTTGATTCACCAGAGCAGACGGTGGCAGCGGTGGTATGACCCGTGTTGGAGCCACATCACCTGTTGGCTGCTGCATGTTGGAGGGATTGCCTCTAGCAGGTTGCTCAGCATGGTTACCGTTGGATGATCCAGCAGCAGCATATACCATCTTTGAATCTCAGGCACCCCCTATCTGGCGCGTCAAATGTCGGAGTCTGGTTCTGGCAATTCTCCCAGCACTACTGATAGCAGCCACATAGTTTCTTAGTTCGGTTAGGGCACGTGGAGATTCAGAACAAGATGGTGACTTCACACGAGGATTTATGTGGTTCGGGCCGCCTAAGCATAATACCCTACTCCATGGGTGTGTTGTTGTTGTTGCATTGAGCGTATGAGCGTGTGAGGGCGTGAGCCAGAGAGAGCCCCTTGAGCGCGTGTGTCAGCCTCAGACCAGAGTCCCTTGGGTGAGTGTGTCCGCCCCCATGTATTGCTCGGCTAGTCCGTTTATAGTACAAGGGCTGACCGTTACATCGTTAGCCTAGCCCGACATGTGGCCCTGGCGGTTACTAATGCCTAATATACAGTTTAATTGACTTAATTCCCCTTAATAGTGTGGTAACACGCCTTAATAGTGGTGTTACTAGTATTAAGGGTCCTCTAATCGTGTGTCATTAAGATAGCATTAATGACACATAATCGAGTCTTGAAGCCTTTAATGTCCCTTGAAGGTCCGAGCCATTGGAGGTCCACCAATCTGCCTGTTGAGGTTGAAGGTCCGGTGGTTGGATGCGTGGCAGCTTCGGAGCTTACCGTCTTGGACGAGTAGATCCGGTGCCGTGGTACACGCATCGGTACTGGAGCTTCCCTCTGTCGGGGGTTAGGTCCAGGGGTGCCACACAGGTATCCAGTCGGGAGCATTCCCATGTAGGGATTGTAGCTCCGGTTTTATGATACATGTGGCGGCACTGGGATTAACCATATGAGGGAGGCAGGTTCGGTTACAAGTGACACGTGGGGTCTTCGGAGGTCCTCAACTCAGATAGGTGGAGTTCCTTTGCACTCTTTGCAGTTCCAAGGGGTATCCGGTACGCAGGGTACCGACAAAGTGTTTTGTAAATAATGTATAATCTGCTTTACCAATCTTAAAACCATTTTCAATTAATAAATCTCTAAGACACTCATACCAAGCTCTAGGAGATTGTTTGAGGCCGTAGAGAGCCTTACGCAGTTTAAAGACGTGGTCGGGGAACTCTTCATCTTCAAATCCGGGGGGTTACTCCATGTACACCTTCTCCTTGATTGGACCGTTGAGGAAGACGCTTTTCACATCTATTTGGTAGAGCTTGAAATCATGGTGAGTAGCATATGCAAGCAATATTCTAATTGATTCAAGTCTAGCTACGGGAGCAAAGGTTTCATCGAAATCCAAACCTTCAACTTGTGAATATCCTTTGGCCACAAGTCGTGCCTTGTTCCTTGTCACCACCCCGTGTTCGTCTTGTTTGTTGCGGAAGACCCATTTGGTGCCGACGATGTTCGTGTTAGGTCTTTCGACGAGTTCCCACACCTCGTTCTGTTTGAAGTTGTTCAGTTCTTCTTGCATCGCCACCACCCAGTCCGGATCTTTCAATGCATCCTCAATCTTGCGTGGTTCCAAAAAGAACACAAAAGAGTAATTCACACAAAAGTTAGCTATGTGGGATCTAGTTGTTACTCCCTTTTGGATGTCACCGATGATGTTGTCAATTGGGTGATCCCTTTGGACGCATTGGTGTACTCTCGGGTGTGGCACTTGCGGTCTTGTATCTTCATGATCTTCTTCTTCTCCCCCTAGATGGTTGCCCTCATTGACTTGTTGATCATCTTCATCTTCTTGAAGTTGATCTTGTGTGGAAGCTCCCCCTTGATCATTGGCCTCCACTTGTGGTTCATCTTCCTCATGTACATGTGGAGGTGGCTCTTGTGGTCGAACATCGCCCAACGCCATTTTTCTCAATGCTTGACATGGAGCTTCTTCTCTATCTAGCACACATGGATCAACTTGCTCTTATTGAGAGCCGTTAGTTTCATCGAACACTACGTCACGCGCTACTTCAACAAGTCTAGAGGTCTTGTTGTAGACACTATAGGCGTAAGAGTTCGAATCATAACCAAGCAAGAAACCTTCATCGGACTTCAAAGCAAACTTTGAAGTCCTGGGATTCTTTTTCAAAATGTAGCACTTAGAACCGAAAACTCAAAATAGGAAATATTTGGTTTGTTACCCGTGAGTAGCTCATATGATGTCTTCTTGAGTAGTCGATGAAGGTAGAGTCGGTTTATGGCATGGCAAGCGGTGTTAATCAATTCCACCCAAAACCGATCCGAGGTCTTGTATTCATCGAGCATTGTTCTCGCCATCTCTATGAGGGTTTGATTCTTCCTTTCGACAACTCCATTTTGTTGAGGAGAATAAGGTGCTGAAAACTCATGTTTTATCCCTTTTTCCTCAAGGTACTCTTCAACTTGAGTGTTCTTGAACTCCGTGCCGTTGTCACTTCGTATGTTCTTGATCCTCAATGAGAACTCATTTTGGGCACGCTTGAGAAATTTCTTGAGGGTTTCATGATTTTTTGTCTTGTCATGCAAAAAGAAAACCCAAGTGAAGCGCGAAAATTCATCAACAATTACTAAGCCATATTTGTTACCGCCGATGCTTATGTAAGCAATTGGACCAAATAGGTCCATGTGAAGTAGCTTGAGCGGTCTTGCTGTAGTCATGATGTTCTTCGCAGGATGGGGTGCTCCAACTTGCTTCTCGGCTTGGCACACGCTACAAGGCATGTCTTTCTCAAAAACAACATCCTTCAAACCTTGGATGTGATCGCCCTTAAGGAGTTTTTGAAGATTCCTCATACCAACATGTGGTAGTCGTCTATGCCACAGCCAACCCATATTGGTCTTTGCAATCAAGCATGTGTCAATTTCAGCTTTATCTTTGTTGAAGTCAACAAGGTAAAGCTTTACCTTTAACACACCCTTGAATGCAATGGAACCATCACCCCTTCTAGAGATGATCACACCCTCATTAGTGAACAAGCAATTATAAACTTTGTCACATAATTGAGATATGGACGGCAGGTTATAATCTAAGGAATTGACATGTAAAACATGAGAAAGAGTATGTTGAGACGATATAGCAATTTTACCGGTACCGAGCACCTTTCCTTGACTATTGTCTCCAAAATAGATGCCCTCGCTTGGATCCTCATTTTCTTCATACTCAATGAACATCCTTCTTTCTCCGGTCATATGGTTAGTGCAACCACTGTCTAGCATCCATTTCGATCCACCTGAGGAATAGGCCTGCAAAATAAATCATGTCTTGGTTTTAGGTACCCAAGCTTGCTTGGGTCCATTGAGGTTAGTTACAAGAGATTTGGGCACCCACACATGAGACTTGGTGTTCCCATGGTGTGGCCCAACATAATGAGCATAAACTTTACCAAAATTACTTCTCACTAGAACATAGGATGCATCGAAAGTCCTGAATAATAGTTGTTGTTGTTTATGAACAGAACTAGTCTGGGAAACCGGACTTCTCTGGAGGACCGGACTTGTCCGTGCGGATACCAGACTAGTCCGGTGTTCATATGTGTTGACTTTAGGCTTTCTAGCTTGAGAGGAGTTTCCCTTCACAAAGGCAATGCTCTCCTTGTTATTTTTATGGCTTCTAGCATATTTCTTTTCACCATAAGGATACCCAATGCCATATTTGACATTAGGAGGTCTTGTGGCCAAGTATGCACTACTTGCATATTTGATCTTCTCCTTGTCAAATATGTCACTTTGGGAAGGATGCTTGTCCTTGGTAGAGGTTTACTTGTCTTCCAAGCTAGTGTCAATTTTAGCACATGAACAGGTAAAAGTAGCTTCAGATTTAAGGGGTTGAGAAGGTGAGCTTGAAGTGTATGAGGGGTCACTTTGTTTGAGTGACTCAACTTGTACCTCAAGGATCTTGTTAACCTTGGATAGGTTAGAAAGTTCGTCCTTGATGGTAGTATGTGAGTCGCTTAACTTCAAGCAAGCTTCCTTGCTTGAGGCTACTCAAGCTCCAGTGACTTGCCTCGCTTCTTTTCAAGTTCGAGAAGTTTGTCAAGTTCAAGATATTCCTCCTTTTGGGAGATCATATCTTCTTGAAGGTTGATCAACTTCTCGTTATCAACAAGCTGATCAAGTAGAAATTTCATTTTTGCAGCTGTTTTCTTATCTAAGCCAACGAGTATGTCTTCATTATCACTAGCGACTTCACTATCACTAGAATAGGAATGCAAGGAAGAGGATTTGGTTGTTACCTTTCGTTTACCTTCCTTTGCCATGAGGCAAGTGTCGTTGCCCTTCCATGCGCCGAGATTTGGGAAGAGGGTGGACTTGTTAGTTGTCTTCTATATGGCTATGCTAGCCATCTCCTCTTCCACTTCGGAGGAGGACTCATCATTTGAGTCCCACTCCTTTCCTAGGTGTGCTTGTCCAGCTTGCTTCTTCTTCTTGAAGAATTTCTTGGGTTGAGGCTTTGTTTCCTTGGTTTTCTTCTTGTTTTCTTCGTATGGGCAATCAACTATAAAGTGGTCATATTCGCTACAATTATAGCATGCCCGCCTCAACTTCGGTCTTGATTTTTCTTTGTGTTTTCCTTCACTCGATTTACCCCCTTGTCTTCTCTTCATCATTCTCTTGAATCTCTTCATAAATAGGATCATAACTTCCTCATCTATGTCGTTGCTGTCATCATCGCTATCCTCTTCTTGTTGAGCTTCTCGAGCTTCTTTTAACAAGGGTTTGCAAGTGGACTTCAAAGCGACCCCTTTCTTCTTTGCCGAGGTGAGGTCGGCAATCTCCTTGACATGCTTTGCTTGCTTTTCCATCATCTTGAATTTGATGATTTTCCCAAGCAGCTCATCTGGGGTCATTTTCTTGTACACTGGACTTTCTCTAATCATCTAGCACAAGGTGACATTGCGAGGCATGAAAGCTCTAAGGATGAGCTTCACCACCTCGTGATCGTTCCACTTCTTGCTTCCGTATGCTCGAACCTTGTTGATGAGCGTCTTTAACCAGTTGTACATGTCTTGTGGCGACCATCTTCTTCTATGGCGAATCTTCCCAATTCGCCTTCGATCATTTCGATCTTCGCTTCTCGCACATGACGATCGCCTTCATGTGCAGTTTGCAATGTATCCCAGATTTCTTTCGCAATCTCAAGCCCATCCACCTTGGTGAACTTGTCCCGACTTAGAGAGGATGTAATGACTGCTGTAGCTTGAGATTTCTGATGAATTGCTTGCTCTTGATTTGGTGTAAGCTCTTCATCATCATCCGGGATATCTATTCCTGTACACACAATATGCCATAAACTGGGATTGAGTGAGATTAAGTGCATTTTCATGTTTTGCCTCCACATTGAGTAATCGTTGCCGTCAAAATGTGGGGCTTTTCCTAAGGGAATAGACAAATAATGGTTATTATTGGAATTTAATCGATCGTAGTTGAAAGGATATTGGGAGTAGTCGGTGTGACTACTCCCCTTCTTCTTGTCCTCGATCTTCACTTTACCTTTGGAGAGGGCTTTCTTCCTTAGGAGCGCCTTGAGTTCAAGCGTCTCCTCATCGTCATCCTCAAAGTCTTGAATGGCGTCGAGGAGCTTCTCCAATTTTTGAGCTTTGTAATCTTCAACCTTGTCTTGGTTGAGACTCTTGTGCACATCCTTCATGTCCGACATGTTCTCTTCGAGTGATTAGTCTCTTGCGAAGAGTCCCGCTCTGATACCAATTGAATGTGGCCTAGAGGTGGGTGAATAGTCCTTTTTGAAATTTAGTCAGAACCTGCAACACTTAACAGACTGATCAAATCTCGAGATATCGAACTAGTCTGGTAGAGTGCGGACTAGTCCAGTGTGTGCGGACTAGATCAATCAAGTTTGATTGATTATCTTGATCCTAGACTCTATGCAGCAAAAATATACTTGTAAATAGAGGTAATACTTATATGAAACTGAGTGTTGCACAAGTTAATCTTATACTCAATGTTTTAACATAATGTGGACAAGATCAAGTGAAACCCTAGATAGCAATGAAAAGTAAGAACAATGTGCATAAAGTGAAGACACAAGATTTTATCCCGTGGTTCGGTTCCCACAAAGGCAACCTATGTCCACGTTGAGGAGCCCATGAAAGGACCGGATCTTCACTGACCCTAACCTCATCGAATCGCCACGAAGGCCAATTCTCTTTCACTATCACAAGGGTAAATCACCAAGTTCAAGGGGCCTTCTCACAAGTAGAGGGCTCCCCAAGATTACAAAGCAAACACTACCAAGAACACACTCTTAAGATCAACAATGAAACAATAGGAGTGTGTTAGAGATCAAACCCAAGAGCTCAAACGTGTGAATCATGTCTCTCCTTTGATCCAAGATGAATCCTCAAGGATTTGATCTTTCTTGCGTTGGATTGCATGGAGAGATGTGTTTTCTAAGCCTTTGGGGGGTGTGATAGCGCAGGGAGTCGAGAGAGTTGAAAGTAGGGCCGTGCACATTTATTTATATGGTGTTTCCAAAAGTTACTGTTAGGGTTTCGAGGGTCCGGACTAGTCCATGGTGGAGTCCAGACTAGTCTGGTGTGCATCGTGCAGGAAATCCTAAGTTCTCAGGAAGACCGGACTTGTTCGACTTAGGACGGACTAGTCCAATTTAGGCTCTGGAAAATTTTGGACTAGTACGATTAGTTTCGGACAAGTCCGGCTGTGGTGATCTCCTTAGTGAATTGGGACAAGTCCACATTTAGAGGACCTATCCGATTTTAGTCAGAGAGGTTATCGGACTAGTCCGTGGTGATTTCGGACTTGTCCGATTTAATGCAAATTTGTGAAGTGTAGAGGACTAGTATACACTAGGGAGGACTAGTCCTATTTTAGTTAGAAAGATATCGTACTAGTCCGTGGTGATATCATACTAGTCCAATCCGTGTAGACTCGGACTGTGCAGACAAGTCCGCACTGGGAGGACTTGCCCGATTTTGAATAGTGGGGTTATCGGACTAGTCCGGACCTGTATAAATTAGTGCAGTGAGTGAGTTTTCCTATGATTGAGCTCTTGAGGTGTGTTTCTCCAACACACTCCCTACACAATGATCTAATATATTTAGCTCTTGAGCTCTTTTCCATATAGATCCTTATTCTTCTTTCTTTTTGCGCTTTCTTCATAATTTCTTTTAAGACCTGCGCTCATCTCAACAATTTGGTTAGGATCTCATTTGTTTGTCATAAATCAACCAAAACTCACAAGGGATGCCTAGATGCACTTTCAGGGCGAGGTGCTTGCATGGTGGGGCATTGTTGCATAGGCTGAGCTGGGCGCAGTGGAATAGCAACGCGATATGCAGGAGCGGAGGGGTTGTAGTATGGTGCATTTGGTGGTGCAAAGCGGGGGCGAACACTGCTTCCTTGCAGGTGCCCTTGATATGGCATATTCCTCTTATTTTCTTGCTCCATCTCACGAACTTTGTTCTCAACCACGATAGCCTTGTCCACAAGCTTCTGGAAATTTGCATAGTCACAATTGAGCAATTGGACTTGAATCTAATTGTTTAGTCCCCTCATAAACAAATATTGCTTACAGTTGTCCCGTTTGACATCCTCTGGAGCATACCATGAGAGTTGAGTGAATTTATTGAGGTACTCACTCACACTCGACCTTCCTTGCCTTAGGTTCTCAAATTCCCGCCTCTTCAAGATCATAACACCTTCAGGAACAAAATGAGAATGGAAGCTCTTCTTGAATTCAGCTCAAGTGATCCTCTCTCGATTTTCATGGGCACTGCAAAGCGATTCCCACCAATCTCGAGCTGCTCCAACTAGTTGATGGGAAGCAAACAGAACCTTCTCCCGGTCATTGGATTGGGCAATGGCAAGCTTCTTCTCCACAGATTTCAGCCAATCATCAGCTTCCATAGGATCATTGGACCCAATCCGACTCTCATTCCCCGAGCCTTCCTAATGATCTGAACGTTACTGGCAATACACTAATTAGTTAACTAAGCCTCACCCATACTTTGCCTTGTGGTGGCACTGTAGTCCTATCTTATTCTTGCATGAACTGGTCCTTAGATCCAAGGCAAGCAAAACCACCATATCTTCCAACTCAGACCACAAACCATGCTTGCCTAGATCTCCAAAGTCCCATGTTACCAATTAATCATTTTCATCAATTCACATCATACACATGCTCATTAATTCATAGTTAAGCCATTTGGTTGTTTTCCCATCCCAATTAATTAGAGCGAAGCAAAAAAGGTAAAATACCCTTTCCCACTCTCTACAATATATTCCAAGCGACAAGGATGGTCAGAAAAGATTAGTAAACACCTATCATGGGTTTCCCATCAATTTGACAAGAGCATGCAGTTTTGCAAACAAAAAATTTGAAAACAGGATCAAAATGATCAAGGACACTTGTCTTGCTCTTGAGGTTGGTTAGGATCAGAAACTTCAAAATTCTGGTGCTGGAAGTCCTCGAAAGCACCCTCTAGAGCGTTACCTTCTATTTTGTGCAACAAACTTACAAAACAAACATTAGAATCAATAAACGCTCATATATTACTGTCATTACATGCATGAATTATGCAATTATGTTATGATACATGTTGTAAGGTTGCTATTATAGTTTACTAACTAGTTACAATTAAGTTTTACATGTTAGAGCAAGTTCCAAGTTAATTTGGAGAAAACTAAAGAAGTTCCGGGAATTTCCAGATTTGGGAGACTGGAGTAGTTCAAACCTTGGCCGACAATGTCCGTTCTGGACCAGAGAGTTAAACGGACTAGTCCACATCGGACCGGACAAGTCCGCAACTACTAGGGTTTTGCGAATTTCAAATAGAGCATAGTTTGAGTTAATATGGAACCATATTTTATGCAGTAAAGATGGATCTAGGTATTTACCATGAATTCAAGGGTTCGGATGTTGAAGTCTTGAGAATTTGACATCTAGATCGAAGAAAACGAAGAATTGGCGAAGAAGGATGTTGACGTCGAAGAGTTGATGAAGACGATCGCAGCAGCGATGACGATCTCGCATGATCCTCCTTCTTCTTTCCTCTTCCTTCTCCTCCCGGTGGTGGAGGCCTCTTAATGGCGGCTCTCACTTGAACAGGGGTTTAGGGTTTTCTTCTAACGTGGCAAAGAGCTAAAAGGTGTGTGATGGGGTGTTTATATAGGAGGAGAGGTGGTAGGGTTTGGTGGAATTCAAGTAGAAGGCGGTACAAGCCTTGATGGGGTCCCACTTGGGCTCCTCAGGGGTAGGACACGACATTCTTGGGCCCAATTAAGGTAAATACCCAATAACTTGTCGTGGAGGAAAAATAAAATCCGAGTCGAAACCCTTAATATAGGACTAGTCTGTATGGGGATTGGACAAGTTCGTTCGGGGTTACACAAAGTTGAACGGAGAAGTCCGGTGTCAAGTCAGAAAAGTTCGTTCGGAGTTACAGGAAGTTGATCGGACAAGTATGTTGCTGGTTCGGACAAGTCCAGGGCATGTCCAGAATCAAATCCAGACCAAGTTTTATGGAATTTTCAACGGTGATCATCGGACAAGTCTGTACATACAATGGACAAGTCTGGACAGGAACAGAAACTTAACCAGATTAGCCCGCAATCGGACGAGTCCAGAGAAACATCAGAAACATTTTCGAACTAATCCATAGCAATTAATGAAAGAGTCCGTGAAAACAAAATAGAGTTCAATGGACTAGTCCGGGGTCCAATCAGGACAAGTCCATACTGAGCCAGGGTTTTATATGTTGGTTTGGTTCTAATTCATTTTATCCTTGTTCCTTTTTGGTGTTGCTTAATGTTAAGCATGTATAACGATGTATGCAAGAGTACGAGTAGAATCAGGATACAATAAAGCATCATCGATCATGACTTGTGTACCATTTGGAAACATTATAGTGGCTCGATCAGAGCCAACTGTTGTTGCATCGCGTCCAGCGATGGTTAAAACATTTCCTGACCTTCTAGTTAGGGTTTGGAAATATTTTGTTTCTCTAAGTAGAGAGTTTGTGGTGCAACTATCCACAATGCGCATTTCTTCTTCCATCTTATCTTCCCGTGAGATCTTACAATTAAGAATTAGAAAATTCAATTAATTGCATTAAAACATATATTTAAAAATTTTGAGTATTAAATAACTCTAATACAAAATAATAATTATATTCATTACAACAAACTTTATTACATAGACTATAGTATTTACAAACTTCTATGGTAAGCGATCTATATGAAATCGTCGAACATGTCGTTCGATTTTGTATTCTAACATAGCATTGTTCATGTTCATGTAGTCGTAAACATTTAATATTGGATCGTTGTTACTTGGATTTTCAACATCATTGATTGAACAACCGGCTTTAAATATTGGCTTTGTCGGGATACTAAAATGAGTTTCATACTCATTTCTCGACCCTTGAGTTTTCTTGTCTTTTCTCAGTGATTTCTGGTACAAGGCCACAAGGTGTTTAGGAATGCGACATTTGTCAACAGTATGCTTATAAGTGCCACATGCCTTACACTTCATATTTTTCCTTTTTGAAAGAGTACCATCATTTTTCATTGTCTTTGAGAATTTCTTATTTTTCTGCCTATTACGGCGGCGTCTAGCAGATCTACCATTCTTGTTAGGATTTGAGTCCTTAGAAGCATAAGCTTTCTTCTGATTATGATGAATTTCAAGTAGAGCGGCAGTCCCAACACGAGGTTGGTGATGATTCTTAATAGTAAGTTCATCATGCTTCTCTGCCTGAAGTAAATAACGAATGAGGTCAGCATATTGTTGGTAGTTGCACGCCTGGTATTGATGTTGTAAGACCGAATCTGAGGGGGCATTGTTTGAAGTGTCTTCTTAATTTTGTCCTTCTCTGATGGTTCTTTCTCACAAAACCTTAATTTGGCAATGACCTTATGAACAACATAATTATAGTCTTCTATAGACTTAAAGTCTTGAAGACAAAGTTGAGTCCATTCATGATTGTCCTCTCCAATAATATTATCTTTTATTGTTCATAGCGGCCTTTTAATACCACCCAAAGATTATGAGGTTCCTCCTCCACCACATATTCCAACTTTAAATCAGGGTAAAGGTGGTTCCGGATGATATAAAGTGTCTGATACTTGTATGTATCTAGAAATATTGCATCTCTTTGTGCGGAAGGAGTAAGTGCAGGCATGATTTCTCAAAAAGTCAAGCTTATCTTGACGTCAAGAGCCCATGTAAGGTAATTGTGACCATCAAGAGCAAGTTCTTCAAACTCGCGAGCCATTGATTCCTACATATAGGAAACCAAAGATTTTATTAATAAAATCATCATGGTGGTGTTGTAATAAGTGTGATTATCATAAAGATAACACTTAGGAATATTCATTTATGTTCAGCCAATTATTCAAATTATCTTAACAAAAAGAATAATCCTAGATATATATCATATTCAAATATAATTGATGAATGTGACTTATACACTTTTCACATGTAAAGAGATGATTCTTGCTCATATTAAGCCAAATCATATGAAATAGCTTAACAGAGATGAGTCAAATCATTTTATTTTGTGTAACCACATTGCCAAATTATAAACCATATTTTTTGTTTTAAATAGCATATGTTAAATTTCTGAGTATAGTGAACAAAATTATGTGTATTTGGGCCAAATTTTCTCAAAACTGACCAAAAAAAAGAAAATGTTGATAGTGTATTACTGAAAAATTCATATTTATATTTGGCCAAAATTTTAAAATTAGCAAAAATAGAATTTCTCATGACATTTGCAATTAAATATAGTATTTAAATGCAATATACACTTGTCATATAAACACATATATTGTTCAAAAATATTTTACAGAAATTCACAGGATTACACAAATTCTGCAGTAATTAGATTTACTTCTAAATAGTAATTAATTTCTTAAACTGCAAAATAATTAAACATTAAAATAGATAAATAGTAAATTTGGCCTTAATGAGGGGCATGGCCCAAAGCTCAAGCGCGGCCCAGGCCAACGCTTGGCCCAGCCAGCGAGGCCCGTAGCCAATGAATAAAAGGAGGCTAGTTAGGGATAAACCCTAACCGCGTCCTTATCTGTGATATTCTGGCTCAAGGATTAATAGGATTGATAGAATACTCATGTCACTAAGGTATACCTTCTTTTTCGAAAGCCCACCTGCAAGGAACTCCGAGGTTAAGTGTGCTTGGCCCAAAACAATTTACGGATGGATGATCGACTGAGAAGTCTTCTCGGGTGTGCACGAGTGAGGATCAAATGCACAGAAAAGACTAGTGTCAGTTTGTGAGTCTAGTTTGTGATCCTAAAGAGTTACCAAAAGTAACGACCGCCAGGTCCGTAGTAGCTGGGGTGTTACATTATCCATTCCTCCTCTGCCGCACTTCACTTTGCTTCAGCTGTTTCCTCTTCCTCGGCGATGTCGCTTCCCATTTCTCCACCTTGACAACGCCGCACGTCCTCCCTTCCATTGTTCACCGACTATGGTAGGCCTCCGAGTCCCCAGATCTGGGTGTTCGATCCTTACTGATGAGGTGGGCAAACCAGCGTAGAATTCAATTGACACATGGGCTCATGAGTGCCGGTGGTGAGTTGGACCAGAAGGTCTGTCTCCTCCTTGAAGGGATTCCGGTAGGGGGACGTGGGCGATGATGGAGGAGAGTGGCGCTTGCGGAGTTGCTTGCATCTCCGGTGTTGAGGGTGATGCCGACGATGGATGTGGAGTCCTTGAAGCCAAAGGTCCTCGAGGTTGGCCTCTTGGGCTGATGCGAATTCTCGCCGTCCGACGAGTCACCAGTGGTGCCACTGCCTCGAGGACTACGGTGATGATTCGGTTGTCCTCCTCCACCCTTCTCCCTTCTTCCTCCCCCTGACACTTGATGATGACAGATCTAGAACCGGCACAACCCGGTTCAGAATCTCTCCATCGTGGATGGTGCTCGATTCGTCTTGGTGACCCATTTGTTGGGCATCCGGATTCGAGAGTATGTTTCAAGAAGGGGATGGGGGCTTCTCCATAGTCCGGCGGTGTGGCATTGTTCTTGTTGTTGCAGGGGGAATAGCAACTCATAAGCAGTGGTGGTGGCAACCACCACGGCCAGTCCTTTGACTTGTGCCACTTTTGCGGTTTCTATGAGCAGAGATGACGCCCAGAAAACGCTGGCGATGGTGGCGTCTACCACCACCGCGATTTCGGCATCCTCCATCGATTTGTTGGGAAGGATTGTCATGGAAGATGTCGGTACCCTGCGTACCGGGTACCCCATGATACCGCATGAAGTGCAAGAGAATTCCACCTGTCCGAGTTGAAGGCTTCCTCAGGCCCCATGTGTCACACGTCATTGGACCTACCTCCCTCATATGGGTAGCTCCGGTACTGCCACATCTAATATAAGATCGGAGTTGAACTACCGACATAGGGAAGCTCCGGTGTTGACACATGGATAATGACCCCGGACCTTACCCCTCGTAGAGGGAAGCTCCGGTGCCGCCACGTGTATATCAGTTCTGGACCTATCTCCCCACGAGGGGAAGCTTCAGAACTGCCATGTGTGGAGCTTCCGGACGTACAACACCAACACAGACATTGGTTGATCTCCAACAGCATGGACATTCAAGGGATAGTTAAAGCGGCAGTTACAAGACATGATTACATGTCATTAATGATATATTAATGACACACGATCAGTGGACTATTAATAGGGGTAACATAGCCATTAAGGCACGTTATCACCCTATTAATCACGCTTAATACTCATAGATTGTGTATTAGGTTATTGAATACGCCAGGGCCACATGTCGGACCAGGCAAATGTTGTAACGACCATTCCTTAGACTATAAAAGGATTGTGCCGCATAGTACATGGGGGGAGGCTAATCCAAGCTCATACGTACACTAGCACTAGGGAAATCCTCAATACAACACACACACACACACACACACACACACACCGTGGAGTAGGGTATTACGATCAAGGGGCCCGAACCACGTAAAATTTCACGTATCATCATCTTGTTCCAGATCTCTGCGCGCCCAAACCAATACAAGAACCTCCGCGGGCTATATTTAGTAGTACCGGGAGAAGTGTTGTTTAAACACTTTGACATTTGGCACGGGCGCCTGAGATCACGAGATGGTGAACTCCACCGCAGGATCTTCCAACGGCAACCACGATGAATAGCTTGCTGGAGGCAATCCCTCCAACATGCAACAACCGGCAGGCGCCGTTGTTCCGGCGAGCGTCATGCCACCACCACCACCATCTGCCCTAGCAAATAATGTTGGATAGCAGGATGGGGTACTTGTGTCGGTCACAACATCGGCAAACAACAACCCCGAGAATGCACTAATTGCTGCGCAAACTCTGTTGGAGCGCCCACCAGCACCGAGAGCACCTCAGGGTGCGATGGAGCAGTGGCACGCTGATGTACAACATCTGGTTGCAGCCGCAGCTGATGCCATCAGCAACCAAGGTCCTCCCCCTTCGGGGCCGGCAACAGCTCAACGTAGGACCTTGTCTAGAAGACTTGGTCCTCACGTGTTACAGCACCGACAGCGTGCTACATCCCAGCAGGTGACTTCGCTGCCTTCCGGGGCACGATGCACCCACACCATCACTAGGATTGCGACTCATGACCTGCAGTCGGAACTTGATCGCCATTACCGGTAGCAGGACGGCCGCGTCCATATCGACCGTGCTCGCGAGAGGCGAGAGGCTCGGGACAACACTGCTCCTTAGGGAGTAGGGGGAGGTTGTTCTGCCCTGGCCATGCATTTATGCATGGTCAGATGGCCACAGAAGTTCCAACCTCATTTGCCAGAAAAATTCGACGGGACTGTCAACCCTGCCAAGTTTCTTCAAATCTACTCCACTGCTATACTGGCGGCAGGGGGGGCAATGAGGCCGTGATGGCCAAATACTTCCCAGTGGCTCTGACTGGGGCTGCAAGGTCCTCGTTCATGAGTATTCCACCTGACTTCATCAACTGTTGGGAGGAACTATGCCAACAGTTCACTGCCAACTTTGGGAGTTCTTACACCCGGCCCAACACAGAACTGGACTTGTTTGCTGTAAAGCAAACAATGGGGGAATCACTACAATCCTTTATCCAGCGGTTTTCTCAGGTACGCAATACCATCCCCTCAATCTCGAGCGCTTCTGTTATTGTTGCATTCAGATAGGACGTTCGAGAAAAAATATGCTAGAGAAGTTGGCGACCAAATAAGTCACCAGTGTCACGGAACTCTTTAGCACAGCAGATAAATGTGCTAAAGCTGTAGAGGGTCGTGAGATGCACTCCAAACCCCCTCCGGAGGCCAACAAGAAATCCTCCAAGACTGAATCCACTACATCCGGAGATGGCAAAAAAAAAGTCCAACAGCAAGAAGCCGTCAGCTGACGCACCTACTGTTGCGGCTGCTGCAGCTCCGGGTGGCCGAGGGCCACGCCCGCAAAAATGACCTCGTCCTTCATCAGAAGATGGCAGTAACTCCAAGATGTGGTGTACGATCCACAAGACGGACAAACACAGTTTGGAAGAATGCCGAGAGGTTCGGAACCTTGTCGAGCACTACAACAAGCACCGAGAAGAAGCTCATTTCCGCCAGCGGGAAGGAAAACAAAAGGTCGATGAAGCTCCAGCTGAAGAGGAGTGTGCAGACCGGAGTCCGCACATTCCAGGAATCGCATTGGGTGGTGTCGTGCGATGCGGCACCCAACAGCACACAAGAAAAACCTTACAAAACAACCAACACAAATATTTTATTTCACAAGATGATCCTCTTTTACAACATAATATACAGCGCAGCAGAAAATACATACTCATACTCTCAACTAGCTATGCACAAGAGAAGCAGTCCATCCCCGCGGACGCTTCTCACTAGCAACACGAAACAGAAAGTAGCGGCAAGGTTTCCGTGAGAGATACATCTCGACATGCTCCAGATCTCATGGACAACCACAACATAAGCGTAAGCTAATAATACCTGCAAAAACCACAATTTAACAACCGTGAGCACAAGGCTCAGCAAGACTTAACCGTCTCACCTAAACATGAAACTCTACATGCTAGAAACATTAAAGACTGGAAAGCTTAATTTGCAGGAATGGACTCGCCGAAAGTAAATCCTTTGTGGTCAGTTTTAAAGTAGCATACGCGATCCATGGGCATAGCATCATTGTGAATTCCACAATCAAACAAGAAACACTTCATCCACGATGATACTTGCTCAAGGTTTCATAAGCCTTATCCAAGTTAAATGTTTGGAAATTGTAAATTTGATTATGCTATCTATATAGCAGCCAAGATTTCAATACAAAGAATTATTCATGGCAAGCTATTCATAGTCCTTCCATTTCTCTTTCTTACTACATCAAGACTCAGTGTCCAAGTATGCTCAAATAACCGCGAGCGACGGTGATTCGAATCATAACACTCGGACTGCACAATACGTACGCCCATACTCGGAGTTGCATCGGCACACTCCACTAATGTCGCACGCAGCCACCTTTCCCCAAATTCAATCACATCGAAACAGTTCGATCGACCCGAACAGTGAGCTGCCCTCAAGGTGCACCTCCGCTGTGAGATGTTCATGAGTGAGTTACCTCCCATTGTACTAATAGCTGACAGCTTAAGCCGATTGAAAAGGTTCCAACATAGGATCCTCAAGGTACATCGGTTTCATGGGTTCCATATAGCCAGTATGCACCCGGTACAGTTCAAACTTGTTCAATAGGGCCAAGCATGAGACGGGTCTTAACCGACACAGACGGGGCTACCAATCCATCACCCCAACACCTGCCTCGCCATTACCGACCCAGGCACGATGTGGGCAAACCAACCTACACAAATCCCCGTCCACGTCTCATATTTAAGAGTTAATGTTATGGTAACAACTCGCGGGTAGGTTTCCTTCACTCGACTTCTCTCGCAAGTAGAATTCAACTACTTGACTTGTGATCAATAAAATGTGACCAATCTCGCGAGTAGTATCCAACATACTCGACTTCTACTGATCTTCTAACTAAACAATTAGCATAGCAATATAACTCGAGGGAGTCTTATACTACCCATCCACTCCAAGGATGTTTTGGTCATGCATGTAGAGTATTCAATCAACATAGACCTAATGCACATATCAAGTCTATTCAATACAGTGTGTATAAAAGCAAAAGTTTAAAAAGGCACTTAAATGCAAACCGGGGCTTGCCTTTCGGTTGCGATAAAAGTCAGTGACGATCAGTTAGTATTCTTCATCAAGAACTCACACCACAGCAGATCCAATAGAGAATTCCACTCCTCCAGGTTGTGCTTCTCGTTGACCACCTTCATCACGAACACTATTGAAATGATATGCAATTAGGAGATTGCAATTAATTATTATGAAAATAGAAGTTGATTATAACTTGATAAGGATTAATATTAGTTAGGACTTGAAGTTCTGTTCTTAGACTGGACAGCAACAGAAAGGAAACAAGATGACTTAGGCAATGGACATATGAAGTGAAATAGATATTGTTTTGTACATAGGGATGTGGTCTCAGTTTATACAGGTTCAACAGATCCCCTGAGCCTAAGAAAATTACAGGGAGTTCATTTGGTCATTTAGGAATAACCAGGTAAGTTTCAGATACAGCAATTGAATATATTGGTCTACAAAATTTTCTTAAGTGTTTAGCCTTCTCTAAATTTTCATTGTAATTCTGAAGGTCTATCATGTCTACCAGTGGTTGTATCATACGTAGGGGGTCTCACTGGTTCTATTAAAATTTGTTTCATAATTTTCTAATCATTATATTGTGAGATATTGAATTTACAAGTGGGGATATTTTACTGAATTGTTTCTGTTGTTTTAGGGCATTATGTGACCAGTTAGGAAAATCTTCAGGTTGAACTAGGTTAATAAAGTTCAATGAAGCTGAAATTTTTACAGGTATTCAGAAACTTACAAAAGAATATTTTTGCAAAATTAAGATTTTTCTATGAAGTGAATCATCAGATAACAATCAAACATGATTTTGCTTTAAAGGGCTCTATAGGAAAATCTAGGGATTTTCATGAAGATTGGGTTGTGGTTCTGGTTAGTGTGGATAAATATAAAACCAATAAATTTGGTTTGACAAATTTTGAAACTTTATACTGAGAGGTATTCAATTTAGAAGCTTGTACAAGTTTCTGTACAAATTCTAAATGAATGGGCTATTTTTATGTGCATAGAGAATACACAGGTGATCTGACCAGGTAAATGAAGTCTAATGCCCCTGATATTTTTACTGGTGTTCAAGGATATTCAAATGAAGGTTCTGGAAGAATTTGGAAATTTTCCAAAGAGCAGAACTATACTAATTAATTCTATAAGAATTTTTATTAATTGAATTATGTAGAAATTCATATGGGCTTTCGTACAAATACAAGTGCACTACTTGAAAGTATTCTTCATGCTGGTTCTAACAAAATTTATTTGGTAATTTTTGGACATTTCTACTCGGAGATATGGATTTTCAAAGTGGTAACTAAATCTGGAATTTAAATTTCAATTGGAAAAGGTTTGAATATTGGCTGGGCCCACAGGATTTAAAATGGGCCAATCGGGTTGAAGCAACACCGGGCCACTGGGTTCAGGGATGTAGCCACACAGAATCCTTGTCCGCACCAGATCTGGGCGCGCGTTGGTTAGACTGATGACCGGGGCCCACCCCGAGTCGGCTTCAACCTCGCGATGGCGGCGCTCGGGCGGCGCCCGACGGCGGCCCCTCACCGCAGATCGCTCCAGGGCATGGCGGCACCCCACTCTCACCGCCCCCACCTAAAATTAGGCGAGGAACTCGATGGTGATCCTCCCGACGGCGATAGATGGCCGGAAAAGCTCGCGCGACGGCGATGGCGGCGATTAGGATTTTGGCCAACACGAATTCGCCTCGGCAGGGGCCTAAATCACTCGGTAAAAGGTTGGAGAGCACCCTGGGATCATGAGTATGACCAAAATGAACTTCTATTGAGGTGGAAATGGCTGCAAATACAAGTTCGATGGCGACCCACGGCTTTTCCACCGGCGGCCGCAAGAACTTCAATTCCTATGTGTATGGTCGATCACTTTTGAGCGTTTTTGGCTATGGTGTGCACGAGAATGTTTAGAAGCTACTTGCTAAGCAATTCAAATAATTATTGCACGTGTAAACCGAATTTGGGTGAAGATCCAAGGCGGGCAAAAGAACTAAGCGTCGGTTCTTTGAGGAAAGCCCGAGCTACAAGCTATGACAAAAGCTGAAACTTTGCGAGCATGAACTAGGCGTGATTGCGAACCTTTTTCTTTAAAGTATCGAAGCTGGATAAGCCCGTAGCTGGGGATCCATGGAGAAGCAGAGGACTCTCTCGGCGGCCTCCCCGTTGGCGGTGAGAAAACCTCGAAATACAATCAACACAAGGCATGAAACAAGGAACAAATCGGTGGAGAAGATAAAGCAACGAGTTGGGTTACTTTTCTCTTCTTGGAGCAGGTGCAACACTGCTTCTTTTGGCCGGCAAGCTTGAACGACGGCGAGGTGGTGCTGTCCGGGCGGGTAGACGAAGAACAGGGAAGAAATGCCGACCAGAGGGAGGAGAATGAAGAAATAGCACCAAGCTTGGTTTTATAAGGGCAAGGGCAGCTGTGGACAGGCTTTGGAGAGGAGGTGGCACATGCAAATGGAGTGGTGTCACCATGGGAGAAGCAGAGAAGTGAAACACGTTCAGCTGAGCTCCATCTCTGTATGACAAGTGGGTCCCACAGCCCCCTCCGCTCAAACCTTCTCTGTACAAAGAAATATCCCACCAACTTGTGTCCAAAATTCATGAACTTTGTAGATAGGCTCAAACAAATATCTAGGATCTGATTCTGAAATTCGATTTCAAGTTTGGATATGTTTCATGTGAAATTCAAATTCAAGTTTGAATTTGACTAGAATTCAATGTACCCATTGAATTATATACAATTAGTGCTCCAAATATTATGAAAATTTGCAGGGGTGCTATTTGGAATATTTTCAATTAAATGGTGAACTCAGATTTTTATCTTGGCAAAGTTTGAACATGAGTTAAATTTGAATTTTTGAATTCTCTCAATTGAGGTTTAAATTGGTTTGAATTTTTTAGATTCTAGTTAAATTTCTTTTTCCCCTCCAAATTTCAATATCTCCCATCTCAACTTTGCCTTTGTAATTTAGGGCTTTTACATTCCTCCCCCCTTAAAAGAATCTCATCCCGAGATTACAAATAAAAGAGACGGAGATAAAAGATTACCGGAGATATGACGATAACATGTCTGGATTCTTTGTGCGGAGATAAAATTCACTCTCCCATGTTGCTTCCTTGACGGTGTGGTTACTCCATAGAACTTTATAAAACCACATCGTCCAATTCCTTGTGACACGAGACTTTTCATCGATAATCCGGATTGGATGCTCGACGTAGGTGAGATCCGGTTTCAATTCTTTCAATTCTTCAATACGGATGTCGGTAGATGGTTTGAGACATTTCCGTAATTTGGATATGTGGAAAATGTCATGAATACCAACTAGAGTTATTGGTAACTCCAATCTGTAAGCAACAGGACCACATCTTTCAGTGATAGCAAATGGACCGATAAATCGCGGAGCCAACTTTCCTTTTACTCCAAACCGATGAATTCCTTTCATCGGAGAGACACGAAGATACATGTGGTCTCCGATGCTGAAGCTTAAAGGATGACGCCTTTTATCCGCATAACTCTTTTGTCGAGACTGGGTGGCTTTGAGATTAGCTTGAATAACTTTTACTTGCTCTTCAACTTCATTTACTAAATCAATTCCATATACCACTCGTTCACCATATTCGCACCAGTTGAGTGGTGTGCGGCACTTCCTGCCGTAGAGAGCTTCATAGGGTGCCATTTTGATACTAGATTTATATTCGTTGTTGTACGAGAATTCCGCCAACGGTAATTGATCATCCCAATTTTCATCGTGGTGTATGGCACATGCTCTTAACATATCCTCAAGTATCTGGTTTACCCTCTCGGTTTGTCCATCAGTCTGAGGGTGATATGCGGAACTACGAATTAACTTTGTCCCCAATGATGCATGTAGTTGCTCCCAGAAACGAGCAACAAACAATGATCCTCTATCCGGTACAATGGTGCGGGGAACTCCATGTAAGCACATAATTCTTGCTATGTATAACTCTGCATATTTCTTCGCATTGTAAGCGGTATGCACTGGAATAAAGTGTGTTGACTTAGTTAACCAGTCAACGATCACCCCAAATGGAATCATGCTTGTGAAAGGTGAGAGGCAATCCGACAATGAAATCCATACTCAGATCCTCCCATTTCTATGCCGGTATTTTTAATGGATGTAGCAGTCCGCTTTTCCTCATGTGGTCAGCTTTCACTCTCCGACATGTGTCACACTCGGACACATACTTTGCTATTTCTCTCTTCATATGTGTCCACCAAAATTTAGTATGGAGATCTTGATACATTTTATTGCTTCCTGGGTGAATGGAATATTTGGACAAGTGAGCCTCATCCAAAATCTTTTTCCGTAGGTCCATGTCCTGGGGTACCACTATTCGATTCTTGAACCATAAAGTTCCTTGTTCGTCTTCCCGGAAACATTTCATTTCTCCACTTTTAAGTCTCCTCTGAATATGAGACATTCCCTTATCTTTCTTTTGAGCCTCTACAATCTCCTCTCTGGTTGTTGGTAAGAGAGAAGGGTTATACAGAGCTCCATAAGGAAACACACGTAGAGTTGGTTCATCTTCTTCCATAGGACCGATGGTCAAATTATAAACGTGAGACTTTCGACTAAATGCGTCGGCTACCACATTGGCCTTGTTGGGATGATAGTGAATCTCAAGTTCATAATCTTTGATTAACTCTAACCATCTTTGTTGTCTCATACTTAATTCCTTTTGTGTGAAGATGTACTTCAAACTTTTATGATCTATGTAGAGGTGCACTAAATTTCCCATTAAGTAGTGTCTCCACATCTTCAGTGCAAGAACTACTACTGCCAATTCTAAATCATGTGTCGGATAATTGTGTTCATGATTTCGGAGTTGTCTTGATCCATATGCGATTACTCTTCCATCTTGCATAAGTACGCAGCCCAATCCGATGTCGGATGCATAACAATAAACATCAAACTATTTCATCGTATCGGGTTGAGCCAAGATCGGGGCTGCTATGAGATGCTTCACTAGAGTTTTGAAGGCTTCCTCACATGATTCACTCCATACATACTTGTTGCCCTTATTTAATAAGTCTTTCATAGGTTTTGCAATTTTAGAGAAACTTGGAACAAATCTCTGATAATAGCCTGCTAGACCCAAGAAACTATGGACTTCATGTACGGAGTTGGGAGATTGCCATTTTAGCACTTGTACCACTTTACTCGGATCCACAACTATGCCTTTTGCTGAAATAATATGACCAAGGAATGGAACTTGATTAATCCAGAATTCACATTTACTGAATTTGGCATATAGCTTGTGATCATGCAGTCGCTGAAGCACAATATTGAGATGTTCAGTATGTTCCTCTTCTGACTTGGAGTAGACCAAAATATCATCGATGAACACCATGAAGAATTTGTCTAACTCTGGCATGAATACTAAATTCATCAAATACATGAAATGCATTGGGGCATTTGTGAGATTAAAAGACATAACCAAATACTCATAAAGTCCATATCTAGTTGAGAATGTCATTTTTGGTATATCTTCTAGTCGTATCTTAATCTGATGATAACCAGACAGAAGGTCCATTTTAGAGAATATCATAGCACCCACTAATTGATCGAAGAGTAGATCAATACGTGGTAGTGGATACTTGTTCTTTATAGTCACGGCACTAAGCGGACAATAATCCACACATAGCCTCAATGTCTTGTCCTTCTTCTTGACAAAGAGAGCCAAGCATCCCCATGGTGATGAGCTCGGACGAATGAAACCTTTACTCAATAAGTCATTCAGCTGCTCCTTTAATTCAGCTAACTCCTTAGGGGCCATTTTATATGGTCGTCGAGAGATAGGTGTAGTTCCCGGTATTAATTCAATCTTGAATTCCACATCTCAGTCGGGCGGCATACCCGGCAGATCATGAGGGAATACATCTGGGAATTAACGGACCACTGGAATGTCTTCCAACTTACTCGTTTCATAATGATACACCACTGCACTTTCTTGAACCATGTTCTCAAGAATTAAGGTGTGGTGGCCGTGAGTTGAAGAGTTGAGCTCAACGGTGCGAGGACTGATGTTTAGAACAGCTTCGTGGTTGCTTAACCACGACATTCCCAAGATTACATCAATCTTTTGACCTTCAAGGATGATAAAAGTAGTGGCAATATTCTACCACCCAGACATAATGGTGCTCGGGAGATAACATCACTTGCGGTGATATTACCTCCGGGTGAAGATATAAGATAGCGATGTTTTGTGGTAGTGGTTGGAAGCTGGTGCTTGAACACAAAGGATTGACTTATGAAATTATCTGTAGCACCAGAATCAAAGAGAATCAATATAGGTATATGGTTGAGAGTGAACATTCCCATTAACACGGGTTCTCCTTCCGGTACACCCTCAATGGTAGTATAGTGGACACTGCCAAGCTTTGATTTCTTTTGCTGCTGATTGGGAAACTGACTTGAATGTTGAAATGATGACTGGCTGCAGCTTTGATTTCTCTCTGGACAATATCTAGTAAAGTGACCCATAAGTCCACAAGTGAAGCACGAATATTTAATCGGTTCAGTGCTGACTTGTGGATGAGAACTGGGTATCTCTGGCTGCGGTGAAGATGGAAAAGAACGTATATGCTGCTGCTGCGGGGGTGATTTAAAACTTGATGCAAGCAGTGGGCAACTTTGATATGATGGTCAAGCAAATGGCTGCCATTCTTCACCAGATGGCGAACGATATACCAACCGATATTTCTAAGCAACCACACTAGTGTTGTCTTGCGGAATACTCCGCTTTCTCTTCTCCGCTTGGAGACAAAGAGCTCCCTTTCCTTGTAGGATAGCTGCATTGACTAATCCGTTGTACTTGCCATGATTGAACAACGCCAACCTAGCTCGAAGTTTGACCCTCAGCCCTCTGAAGAAGTGATCACATCTTAACCTTTTTGTATTCACATAGTCGGGCGCATATTGTGCCAAACGGTTGAACTCCTTAAAATACTCATGGACACTTATGTATCCTTGCTTGAGTTCAACGAATTCCTCATACTTGGTATTTATAATCCCTGTCGGAATATGAAGAGCACGGAAAGCCTCACGGAACTCACTCCATGCTATTTGATGACCTTCAGGGCGAGTCGCACTATATTCTACCCACCAAGCTCCGGCAGCTCCATGGAGTTGTTGAGCAGCGAACAATGTCTTCTGATAATCGTCACGGGGAAACACACCGAATTTGGATTCCATTACACGAAGCCAATGATCTGATTCTAATGGTTCAGTTGCTTCTGTGAAGATTGGCGGTTGTGTTGCCAAGGAATCCAAATAACTTTTTCGAGGTGGAAAAACTTGCTGCGTTTGATGAATTAGGCCTTGCTTCACCAAAGCTTGAAGTAACTTAGTGTTCTCTTGGTAAGACTCGAACATTTTTGACATGACATCCACCAATACCGTTGATGGTGGTGCCTGCGGTGGATCCGAATCATCACCATCTCGACGAGAACTTCCGACCTTACTCGATGAGCTAGTACGAACCATACTGCACAAATGAATTTGGGATGAGTCAAAGCTCGATCTCAACAATAAGTGAAGATAAGGAAAACATGAACATGTCAAGAACTTTGTTAAAGTATAACAATATTCATGTTCGCGCAAATCGTCCAACTCATGCTTCAATGATGAACTGTTCTGCCAGAAATGACCAGTCTGGAGAAATTTGAGAATTTCATCCAGTTAGAAGCATAATCATGCTTTGAGGTGAACAACAAAATTGTAGTTCACTTCCTGGAATCTCCGGAATGTATTTAATTGCTTCAATTTCAGTTGTGGTTAATGAGATATGAATTTCCAAAGTTGACAATGTTCCCAGATTTTCTGAGAAATTTTGACAGAACCTCCTTTGTATATGGCTGTTTTGTCCACAGTTTTTCATATACAAAATATCCAAATTTGTCAAAAATGTAAATTACAACATTGTCACATATCTCATATAGTTTCCATAAATATATCATATGCCCTCTTTCGATGTTTCTACTGAGAGTTATGATCAAATTGGTGAGAAGTACCGAAACAGTTCCAGTTTCTGTCCAGTTTTGACAGTTTTTAAAATTTCCAAATTTTAGCTATGATCCAGGGGGATCCTGCTCTGGTTATGAACATAAATTATTTAGAAGACTCACATACATTTCCAACCATGTATGGAACACCTTTATGGGATAATTCTATCAGGAGATATTACTTTTCAAACTGGAGCTAAGTTTCTGCCAGAATAACACAGGGAAGAACTGAGTTTGACAGTTTTGGTTCAAATTTCATTTTTATCATTTCAAGATAGGAATCTGCTTTGGATATTAACTTGACAATTTTGTGGCGAGCTACACCTTCGGCACGGATTTTAACCGTCGATGTGCCGATGTAACTCGAATGCAATGCCGGTACTACGTCCTCACCAAAAAAAAAAATCTTAAGCCGGTATTCCGGCATACGTCTCAACGGTGGCAGTAATGACGTTCACTCGCAAATGTTTTCTACTCGACCTACGAATAAAGTTGTTAGTGTACCTATCACTACACCCAAACTGCTGATCAATCAAATGGTACCGTACGGCACAACCCGCACGGGCGAACAGTTCACAATAATATATATGAAAGTAAAAACATTTGTCCCGTATCATTCCATACGGGCTGCCTCGAGTTAAGCCACATCTCGAGGTACATGACCGGATTTTCTACCACCCGACGGGGTCCCATGTCTTTGCATAGTGCTGCACCAGTAGGAGGCGCATCGGGTTATGTCCATCCCGACGGGGGCTCCCACTAACTTTGAAGCACGTTGGGGGTACCGCGTGTCATATGTTCTCAGAAACATGGAAAGTCTCAGAGACTCATATTGACATTTCCGTGCCAAGATACAAAAATAATCACATGCTACCTCTCGCATGGTGAGCTTACGCCAATTGATCAGCTTGCGGTGGCGTACCTTACCTCTTACCTGACGTCAAAGTGTCATTACAGAATATAATAACACATATGTTAGCTTTGCCACCTTAAGTAACTAAAACTATAATAGACCTTATGTGGGCATAATAAGTAATCCTCACTCGACTACTTCGTAGTTTTCAAAAAAAATAGGCGCTTTTCAAGCATGCTATTCCCAATACAGCTTTGATACCAAGTTGTGGGGACTGGAGTCCGCACATTCCAGGAATCGCATTAGGTGGTGCCGTGCGGAAAATACATACTCATACTCTCAACTAGCTATGCACAAGAGAAGTGGTCCATGCCTGCGGACGCTTCTCACTAGCAACACGAAACAGAAAGAAGCGGCAAGGTTTCCGTGAGAGATACATCTCGACATGCTCGAGATCTCACGGACAACCACAACATAAGCATAAGCTAATAATATCTGCAAAAACCACAATATAGCAACTGTGAGCACAAGGCTCAGCAAGACTTAACCGTCTCACCTAAACATGAAACTCTACATGTTGGAAACTTTAAAGACTAGGAAGCTTAATTTGCAGGAATGGACTCGCCGAAAGTAAATCCTTAGTGGTCAGTTTTAAAGTAGCATACGCGATCCATGGGCATAGCATCATTGTGAATTCCACAATCAAACAATAAATGCTTCATCCACGATGATACTTGCTCAAGGTTGCATAAGCCTTATCCAAGTTAAATGTTTGGAAATTGTAAATTTGATTATGTTATCTCTATAGCAGCCAAGATTTTAATACAAAGAATTATTCATGGCAACCTGTTCATAGTCCTTCCATTTCTCTTTCTTACTACGTCAAGACTCAGTGTCCAAGTATGCTCAAATAACCGCGAGCGACAGTGATTCGAATCATAACACCCGAACTGCACGACACGTACACCCATACTTGGAGTTGCATCGGTACACTCCACTGATGTCGCACGCAGCCACCTTTCCCCAAATTCAAGCACATTGAAACAGTTCGATCGGCCCGAACAGTGAGCTCCCCTCAAGGTGCACCTTCGCTGTGAGATGTTCATGAGTGAGTTACCTCCCACTGTACTAATAGCCAACATCTTAAGCCGATTGAAAAGGTTCCAACATAGGATCCTCAAGGTACATCGGTTTCCTGGGTTCCATATAGCCAGTATGCACCTGGTACAGTTCAAACTTGTTCAATAGGACCAAGCACGAGACGGGCCTTAACCAACACAGATGGGGCTACCAATCCATCTCCTCAACACCTGCCTCGCCATTACCGACCCAGGCATGATGTGGGCAAACCAACCTACACAAATCCCCGTCCAAGTCTCATATTTAAGAGTTAATGTTATGGTAACAACTCGCAAGTAGGTTTCCCTCACTCGACTTATCTCGCAAGTAGAATTCAACTACTTGACTTGTGATCAATAAAATGTGACCAATCTCGCGAGTAGTATCCAACATACCAACTTGTGTCCAAAATTCATGAAACTTTGTAGATAGGCTCAAAAAAATATCTAGGATCTGATTCTGAAATTGGATTTCAAGTTTGGATATGTTTCATGTGAAATTCAAATTCAAATTTGAATTTGAATTTGACTAGAATTCAATGTACCCATTGAATTAAATACAATTAGTGCTCCAAATATTATGAAAATTTGCAGGGGTGCTATTTGGAATATTTGCAATTAAATGGTGAACTCAGATTTTTATCTTGGCAAAGTTTGAACATGAGTTAAATTTGAATTTTTGAATTCTCTTAATTGAGGTTTAAATTGGTTTGAATTTTTCAGATTCTAGTTAAAAAAAATTTCCCTCCAAATTTAAATATCTCCCATCTGAACTTTGTCTTTGTAATTTAGGGCTTTTACAAGGAGCTAGGCTTTCAGGACCCCAAGAAGGTTCTGAAGGCTGGCTACAACACCGTCGATGATGACTCCGACGTCTCTGAAAACGAGCGTCAGAAGACCCTAAATACCATTTATGGTGGTTCTTGGGACATCACCTCTCGTCGCATTCTCAAGACAATGCGGCAGGACATGGCCGCTGCAGCTCACACCGCCAGGGCGGAACCTCATCGGAAGTGGATGGACACTCCCATTATTTTCGATGCTTCGAACTGCCCCCCTAACATGATCGGAGCCGGCCAACTCCCGTTGATGGTGTCTCCGACCATTAACAATGTTCAACTCCACCATGTATTGGTGGACGGAGGTGTAGGGCTGAACCTCATAAGCTTTGAAGCCTTCGTCAAGCTCCAGCTCCAATCTTCGGACCTTCGCCCCTCTCGACCTTTTTCTGGTGTAGGTCCGGGGGCCATTACTCCTCTCGGCTCCATCACACTCCTGGTGACCTTTGGGACTCGGGAGAATTACAGAACTGAGAAACTGGTCTTTGACGTGGCACATATCAATTTACCGTTCAACACCATACTGGGTAGGCCTGCTTTGTACAGGTTCATGGCCGCCGCCCACTATGGCTACTTGGTGTTGAAGATGCCAACACCTACGGGCGTTCTCTGGATCCGCAGGGATCGCACTGCAGGAATCACTGCACTGGAAGAACTCCACGCGCTTGCTACAGTGCAGGAGGAAGCATCTGGAAAGGAGCTAGCTCCGAGACCTTCGAGCTCTCATCATCGAGGCTCCACCTCCGCACCTCGTGTGCAACCAAACGGAGACGCTGACATTCCCGTCAAAGTTGTCCAAATTGGTTCTGATGTTGCTCAGACCACCCGTATATCGGGAGGTCTGAACAACAAATGGGAACTTGCGCTCATCACTTTCCTCCGGGCGAATGTCGACGTGTTTGCCTGGCAACTGTCACAAATGCCTGGGATCTCCAGGGAGGTGATTGAGCATAATCTGAAGATTTATCCTAACGCACGGCCTGTACATCAGAAGCCCCGGAAGCAATCAGTTGAGCGGCAAAACTTCATCTGACAGGAAATTAAAAAGTTGCTCGAAGCTGGTTTCATCTGGGAGGTTTTTCATCCAAAATGGATGGCAAACCCAGTCGTTGTACCCAAGGATGGCGGGAAGCTTCATATGTGTATCGACTACACCACCTTAAATAAGGCATGTCCAAAGGATCCATTTCCACTACCTAGAATAGATCAGATAGTGGACTCCACCTCCGGATGTGAGCTATTCTGTTTCTTAGATGCATATTCTGGATATCATCAAACCAAATGTCTAAGGAAGATGAAGAGAATATTGCCTTTATAACAGTAGATGGATTGTATTGTTATACAGCCATGCCCTTTGGTCTAAAAAATGATGCTTCAACCTTTGTGTGAGCTATGTACAAAACATTTGGAGAGCAAATTAGAAATTTAGTGGAGGTGTACATCAATGACATCGCCGTGAAGATCAAGAACAAGGAGTCACTCCTTGTTAACTTGCAAGCCATCTTCGACAAGTTGCACATCACGCGCACCAAGCTAAACACGAACAAGTGTGTCTTCGGGGTTAGCTCTGGGAAGCTACTAGGTCTCTTGGTGACTCATCGAGGAATTGAGGCAAACCCGGTGAAGATCAAGGCCATAGAAGATATGCGGCCCCCAGCCCGCATCAAGGACGTCCAAAAATTAACTGGATGCCTAGCTGTGCTCAGCCGGTTCATCACAAGACTGGCAGAGCGGGCGCTACCCTTCTTCAAACTTTTGAGGAATTCCGGACCATTTCATTGGTATGAAGAGGCAGAAAAGGCATTTCAAGATCTGAAGCAGCTCCTCACCACACTACCAATCTTGGTCGCTCTGAATCCTGATGAGCCTCTACTGCTTTACATTTCCGCAACTACAGAAGTTGTAAGCATGGTCCTAGTCGCGGAAAGACCGGAGCCACATCCAGTTCAGGAGCCTAGACCCTTTTGTGAGGGTTCGGAGCTACCTGAAGGCGAGTCTGGGTCCCAGCCCCCAGACACGGATCTTCAAGACAAAGTGCTAGAAGATCAACGTCTCTCATCTGAGCGAGTTCTAACAGCCGTTCATGAAGATTCGGACCCGTCCGACAAGGTCTGGGTTGAACATGAAGAAGATCTAGACCCCTTCGGGAGTGTCTGGGAAGCTCAACAAGAAGGTCCAGACCCCTTCGGGAGGGTCCGGGTCGATGGAGAGGAAGCTCCGGGCCCCTTTGAGAGGATCTGAACCTTCCATCGCCCAGTGTACTTCATCAGCGAAGTACTCCATGACGTCAAGACAAGATACGGTGAGGTGCATAAGCTGCTTTATGCAGTTCTTATTGCCTCAAGGAAGCTTCATCACTAGTTACAAGCCCACAAAATATTAGTGGTAACTTCTTATCCACTACGTGCTATTTTGCACAACCCTAACTCTATTGGGAACATCGCAAAGTGGGCAGCGGAGCTAGCCGAGTTCGATCTCGAATTCGTGTCACGACAAGCAATTAAGAGTCAGGATTTGGCTGACTTCATGGCGGAGTGGACTCCCTCTCCATCAAACCCTGGGAGCCCCAGTGAGCAGAAGATGGAACCCAAGGTCCCAGTCTTCACTGAACCACACTAGACTCTCTACTTTGACGGCTCTATATAGAAAAGGGGGTCGGAGCTGGACTCCTTCTCCTTGCTCCCACCGGGGAGAAGGTCAAGTACATGGTTCACCTTGATTTCAAAGCGACCAACAACATCGTGGAGTATGAAGCTCTCATCTATGGACTCAAAGTGGCACTATCCTATGGTGTCAAACAGCTGTTGGTGAAGGGTGATTCACAGCTCATCATCAAACAAGTCAAAGGTGAATGTTGTTGTAACAATCCCCAACTAGCTGCTTATGTCCTTGACGTTCAGAGGCTCCAGAAAGACTTCAAAGTCTTGGATCTCCACCATGTTCAGCGTCTTCACAACGCTAAAGCCGACGAACTTTCGACGAAGGCTTCAACCGGAGCTCTGGCTCCCAACAAAATCTTCGTCCGAAGGTTATCAAGACCAACAGATCAGTCTGTCGAACTGAGCGAAGGGGGCGAGACCAGCACTTCTATGTTGGCGGTCCCGATGGCCCTGTTACCATGGTGTTCACCAAGGGTTGTAGGTGCTGTTGGAAGCTCCAAGAAACCCAACACGCAAGACTCGGAAGCACAAGTTAGCTCCGTTGCATGGATCTCGGAGATCTGGAGCTACTTGAAAGACAACATCTTTCCTGAAGATAGTGTATCCGCTGACCGAATTGTCAGGTTGGCTAAAAGATACACACTGGTAGAAGGGGATCTCTACCGGCGTGGTGCCAACGGCGTCCTAATGAGGTGCATTACAAGGGAAGAAGGTCGTGAACTTCTCGCGGAAATCCATGGAGGCGAGTGTGGTAACCACGCATCTTCCCGTACGTTGGTTGGTAAAGCCTTCCGGCATGGCTTTTACTAGCCTATAGCACTCCACGATGCAGTTGAGCTAGTGAAAAAATGTGAAGTGTGCTAGTTCCACACAAAACAGATTCACACACCAGCTCAATTACTACAAATGTTACCTCCTACATGGACATTCGTTGTGTGGGGTATGGACATCTTGGGACCATTCCCAAAAGTTGTCGGAGGTAACAGGTTCCTGTATGTCGACATTGACAAGTTCACCAAGTGGCCGAAAGCTACTCCAGTTGTGACAATCAACAAGCAATCAGCTATAAAGTTCCTGAAGTCCATCATATGTAGATATGGAGTTCCGAACAAAGTCATAACTGACAACGGAACCCAATTTACAAGTGCTGCATTTCAAGAATATTGTGAAGATCTTGGCATACAAGTTAGCTACGCATCAGTAGCTCACCCAGCAAGTAATGGTCAAGCCGAGAGAGCAAATGCAGAAATCCTAAAAGGACTCAAGACGTGCACATACGAGCGCCTAAAAAAGCATGGAGCCAACTGGATTGAAGAGCTTCCGTCCACATTGTGGGCAAACAGGACAACACCTAACCGGTCAACTGGGGAGACATCCTTCTTCCTGGTGTACGGAGCTGAAGCAGTCCTTCCTCTAGAGATTACCATGGGGTCCCTCCAGGTCCGGACCTTTGATGAAGCAGCGCAAGACCAGCTCCGGCGTGAAGACCTTGACCTCGTCGATGAGGGAAGGTGCCAAGTAGCTGTTCGGAATGCACGCTATCGCCAAGCGCTCCGGTGCTATCATCAAAGGCACGTGCGCAACCGACAACTCGAGGAAGGCGACCTGGTGCTGCAGAAAATACTAACTCGCGAAGGGATGAATAAACTTTCCCCCAGCTGGGAAGGTCCCTTCCAAGTGATCAAAGTATCCCGACCCGGATGCATTTGCTTGGCAACTTAGGATGGGACTCCACTTCCTAATCCTTGAAACATCGAGCACCTCTGTAAGTTTTATACTTAGAATCACGGAGGTGAGTTTGTAATTATGCACAATGTATGTCATAGAGTCAATACACAGAGAAGGGTAGGTCCTCCGAGAGAACATCCGGACCCCTCCGGGAAGGTCTGGGAAGTTCAAGTAACACTTGATACAGTTATAACACTAAAAGTGTAACTACCTACCCAGGGCTAGTACAAGATGTATAGCGCACTTAGCTTGGTCTTGCATTCTAAGTGTGTTCTTGTCTCCCATGTAAGCTGGACCTATAATGAAAGACATTGTTGTGTGAAAACAGACTCCACGTGCATTTATTTTTGTACAAGGCTCGGTATATCAAATTATTATTTTATCCTTCTTGTCTATAATGAAGTTGTGCAATTCTTTTTCAGTTTTTGTCCAAGCTATTCATATGTGTTATAATTTATATTGGTTATCTCTTTGGATCTTAAAATGTTGTATAGTCTACTTGTTTGAACGCCAAGCCAACATAGGTCCGAAGTGTGCTATCGACTTAGCCTAGTCCTGCACCATAAGTACGCCACTCTACCTACACCCCGGCGGGCCTAACTAGGGTGAGTACTAAAAAAGCATAGAGATCTGGGAAGATTACATCAATATGCTTGTTACCATATTGAGTTTCTTCGGATTTAAAACTAAAATAAGAATGATAAGTCACAAACAATTTATAAACAAGAGGACGAATTTTACACTTTTCTTGTCTCTAATGTGCAGCAAAAACAGAAACTCATAGTGATGGTGGACGACACCGGAGCCACTAAGCTCTAAAATCCTCCAAGGGGGCCCACCGTCGATGTTTCATATGTTTACAGTATGTGCCGTCGGAGCTACAAAGCTCCGACAACCCCAGGAGGCCTGCTGTCAAAGATTTGAGCATTGACATCGGGAGCTACCGGACCTATCAAGCTCCGATAAATCCCAGGTGACCCGCCGTCGACGTGTTATATGTTGATGGTGGGTACCGTCGGACCTATCAAGCTCCGACAGCCCAAGGGGGCCAGCCTTTGACGTATTAGAGATAAAGACTTCAGACCTAAAATGTATAAATTTGAAGCATTCAAGTCATCAACATACTGTCAAATCTTACTGGTACATGTACAAACTCCAATTGTGCACATATACCAGGGGGGCAACAAGATCGAGCATAGTATATTGAAGACAAAGTGAAATTCATGGCAAAAAGAGTGAATTTCATTAATTCAAAGTACTAGATTACAAAATTGGGATTACAGCAAAGGGCAAAAGGAAAAGGTCCTAGCTACTGGAGGATCTAAGTCTTGTGGAAAACGAAGCAACCTTCTGAGCAACCTCTTGGACAGTAGCTCTGGCGACATCCTCCTCTTCGGCAATGAGTCCTTCAAACACTGGATCAAGAGAGAACTGGGAGTCTCACCTTCTGTAACACGCCAAGATATACTCGGTGACATCTTTAGCCAGAGATTTCCCTTCTGTCTCTAGCTGATCAGCGATGACATTACCCATTGCGTCAAGTTTACTGTCGGCAGAGCCAAGCGCCATCAATGTCTGGTCCAGCTCCTATGCTGGGTCCTCCGGGCGTACTAGACTGAAACCAAGAGGCACAAGGGCCCTGTCCGCACGTCCCAGAAAATCCCATACCATCAGAGATGTGGTTTCCTTTGAGCTCCACAGTTCCTCCAGTGACCTCCGGGCGGCCGCTAGCTCCGAACTCTCACGAGCGAGGTGTTCCACCACTTAGGCATGTTGCTGCATATTCTCAGCAACCTGCTTTTTGTGGGTTAATAGCTCTGTATCTCGGAGGTGGATGTGGTTCCGTCATTCGGCCAGGTCCTTCTCCCCGCCCCTCACTTTTCCTTCTCTGGCAGCAATATCAGTCTCTCTTTTTGAGAGATCCTGCCCCAGCTTTCAGTACTTCTCCTTTTCTTCCGCACTCCACAGATCCAACTTCTTAGTGCGCTCTGCAAAATTTTGCTCGGCTAGAGTCAATTTCTGGGTGAGCTCCTCCTCTCTCTTCAAAACTGAAAGTGCATCTAGGAATCCCTTGTGGGTTTTGGATGATTTATGACAAGCAAATGAGATCCTAACAACTTTGTTGAGATGAGCACAGGTTTTAAGTTGAAAATAAGCAAAGTGTCAAAAAGAAGGGAGAATGAGGAGCAATGTGGAGAAGAGCTCAAGGAACAAGAGTAGTAGATCATTGTGTGTGGAGTGTGTTAAGGAAACACACCCCAAGAGCTCAAACACAAATAAACACACACATTGCACAAATTTGTACAGGACCAGACTAGTCCGACTGACACCGGACTAGTCCGATATCTCTCTGCACAAGATCGGACAAGTCCGATATCACCACGGACTAGTTCGATATCTCTCTGACTAGAATCGGACTAGTCCTCCCCAGTACGTACTAGTCCTCAAAACACTTCACAAGTCACACAAAATCGGACAAGTCCGATCACACACCGGACTAGTCCGATATCTTTCTGATGTCAATCAGACAAGTCTAATATTAGCACAGACTAGTCCGAAAAACTCTCTGACCTAAATTGGACAAGTCCTCCAAGTGGGGACTTGTCCTCATAACTACTTAGGGTTTCACTGTCCGGACAAGTTCGATGTCTATCGGACTAGTTCGAAGATTTCCAGAAGTGAAATCGGACAAGTCGGCTCCTAGCCGGACTAGTCCGATATTTGGGGACACTCAGGGTTTGCTACACACAGCACACCGGACAAGTCCGGTGTCCACCACGGACTAGTTCGATCTTTTTAAACCCTAACGGTCACTTTTAGAAACCCCATATAAATAGAGGTTCACGGCCCAACTTTAATATCTCTCGAACCCCTGCACCGTCACACCTCCTAAGAGTCTCAAAAACACATCTCTCCACGAAATCAAAAGCCAAAAAGATCAATCCCTTGAGGATACACTTTGGAACATTGGAGAGACACGATTCATCACTCTTGAGCTCTTGGTTTGATTCCCTAACACACTCATGTGATTTTCATTGAAATCTTTTGAGTGTATTCTTGGTGGAGTTGTCATTGTAATCTAGGGGAGCCCTCAACGTGTGAGAAGGCCCCTTGAATTTGGTTATTTACCCTTTGTGATAAGAGAAGAGGATTGGCCTTCGTGGTGATCTGACGAGGGTAGGGTTGGAGAAGACTCGGTCCTTTTGCGGACTCCTCAACGTGGATGTAGGTTGCCTCTGTGGGAGCCGAACCACGGGATAAATTTTTTGTGTTCTTGCTTTGTTTTCATCATTCTTATTCATCACAACAATCTAGGGTTTCAATCAATATTGCTCACTTTACGTTGAATCATTAGGTATAAGATTGAATTGTGATATATCCTAGTCCATAATCATGCAACACCTAAATTACAAGTATATTTCCGCTGCATACATCCTAGAACCAAATTAATTGATCAAACTTGATTAACTTAGTCGGTATACACCGGACTAGTCCGCACTTTACCGGGCTAGTCCGATATCACAAGTTTTGATCTGGTTGTTAAGTGTTGAATGTTCTGACAAATTTCAAAAAGGCCTATTCACCCCCCCCCCCCTCTAGGCCACATTCAATTGGTGTCAGAGTAGGTTCTTCAAGAAAGAGACTAATCGCTCGAAGAGATCATGTCGTACATGAAGGACATACACAAGAGCAACAACCAAGAGAAGGTTGATGAGGAAAAGAATCAGAAAGTTGAAAAGCTCCTCGAAGCCATTCAAGACTTTGAAGATGACGATGAGGAGACGCTTGAACTAAAGGCGCTCCTAAGAAAGAAGACTCTTTCCAAAGGGAAAGTGAAAGTCTAAGATGAAAAGAAGAAGAAGAAGGGGAGTAGTCACACCGACTACTCCTGATATCCTTTCAACTATGATCTTCTAAATTCCAGCAATAATCATTATTTATCTATCCCTCTAGGAAAAGCCCCACACTTTAATGGAAGTGATTACTCAATGTGGAGGCAGAATATAAAAATGCATCTTACCTCTCTCAATCCATGTTTATGGCATATTGTGTGCACAGGGATAGATATCCCGGACGACGACGAAGAGCTCACACCAAGCCAAGAGCAGGCAATTCACCAAAATGCTCAAGCCGCAACAGTTATTACCTCTTCGCTCAGTAGATACGAGTTCACCAAGGTGGATGGACTCGATATTGCAAAGGAGATCTGGGACACATTACAAACTGCACATGAAGGTGATCGTCATGTGCGTGAAGCGAAGATCGAAATGATCAAAGGCGAATTGGGAAGATTCGCAATCGAAGAAGATGAGTCACCTCAAGATATGTACAACAGACTTAAGACGCTTGTCAACAAGGTTCGATCTTACGGGGGCAAGAAGTGGAACGACCACGAGGTGGTGAAGCTCATCCTTAGAGCGGTCATGCCTCGCAACGTCACCTTATGCTCCATGATTAGAGAAAGCCCCGGATACAAGAGAATGACTCCGGATGAGCTACTTGAGAAAATTATCAATTTTGAGATGATGGAGAAGCAAGCGAAGCATGTCAAGGAAATTGCCGACCTTACCTCGGCAAAGAAGAAAGGGGTTGCCTTGAAGTCCACCCTCAAGCCCTTATCTAAAGAATCACGAGAAGCTCAATTAGAGGAAGAAGGCGACGATGAGAGCAGTGATTTGGATGAAGATGACATGATACTATTCATGAAGAAATTCAAGAAAATGATGAAGAAGAGATAAGGCGCCAAATCAAGTGAAGGAAAATACAAGGAAAGAACAAAGCTAAAGTTGAGGCGGGCATTACTATAATTGTGGTGAATATAGCCACTTTATAGTTGATTGCCCATATGAAGAGAACAAGAAGAAAACCAAAGAAGCAAAGCCTCAACCAAAGAAGTTCTTCAAGAAGAAGAAACAAGTCGAACAAGCGCACATAGGGAAAGAGTGGGACTCAAATGAGTCCTCATCATCATCAGAAGAAGAGATGGCTAGCATAGCCATCGAGAAGACATCCAAGAAGTCTACTCTTTTTCCCACACTCGGCGCATGGAAAGGGAATGGCACTTGTCTTATGGCAAATGAAGGTAAACGCAAGGTAACAACAAAACCCTCCTCCATGCATTCCTATTCTAGTGATAGCGACATTGCTAGTGATAATGAAGATATGCTTATTGGGTTAGATAAGAAAACAGCTACTAAAATGAAATTTTTACTTGATCAACTTGTTGAGAAGGAGAGGTTAATACACCGTCAAGAAGACATAATTGTCTCCCAAAAGGAGGAATATGTCGAACTTGACAAACTTTTAGAGCTTGAAAAGGAGCGAAGCAAGTCACTAGAGGTTGAGTTAGCTCCAAGCAAGGAAGCTTGCTTGGAGTTAAACAACTCAAATGTTGCAATCAAGGAAGAACTTGCTAACCTAATCAAGGTTAACATGATCCTTGAAGTGCAGGTTGAGTCACTCAAGTAAGGTGACCCTTTATCCTCTTCAAGTTCACCTTCTCAACCCATTAAAACTGAAGTTGCTTCCACTTGTACATGTGATAAAATTGACAACAGTTTGAAACACAAGTCACCCTCCACCAAGGACAAGCATCCTGCACAAAATGGAATATTTGACAAGGAGAAGATCAAATATGCACGTAGTGCATACTTGGTCACAAGACCTCCAAATGTCAAATATGGCATTGGTTACTCTTATGGTGAAAAGTAACAAGCTAGAAGCCATAAGAATAACAGGGATAGCAATGTCTTTGTAAAGGGAGGAGTCTTCCAAACTGGAAAATTAGAAATTAATGAGTACAACACGCATGACCGCCGGACTAGTTCGATCAGGGTCCGGACAAGTCCGGTACTCCGGACAAGTCCGGCCTCCCAGACTAGTCCTGTGTATAAACAACAAAAGTTACTATTCAGAACTTTCGATGCATCTTATGTCTTAATGAGAAGTAATTATGGAAAGGTTTATGCTCATTATGTTGGGGCACGCCATGAGAACACCAAATCTCATGTGTGGGTGCCCAAATCCCTTGTGACTAACCTAAGAGGACCCAAGCAAGCTTGGGTACCTAAAACCAAGGCATAATTTGTTTTTGCAGGCCTATTCCTCCGGTGGATCCAAATGGGTGCTAGACAGTGGCTGCACCAACCATATGACCGGAGAACGAAGGATGTTCGTTGAATATGAAGCAAATGAGGATCCAAGCGAGGGCATCTACTTCGGAGACAATAGTCAAGGAAAGGTGCTCGGTACCGGTAAAATTGCCATATCACCACAACACACTCTTTCTCACGTATTACATGTAGATTCCTTAGATTATAACCTGCTGTCCATATCTCAATTATGTGACAAAGGTTATAATTGCTTGTTCACTAACGAGGGTGTGATCATCTCTAGGAGGAGTGATGGTTCCATTGCATTCAAGGGTATGTTAAAGGGAAAACTTTATCTCGTTGACATCAACAAGGATAAAGTTGAACTTGACACATGTTCGATTGCAAAAACCAACATGGGTTGGCTGTGGCATAGACGGCTAGCGCATGTTGGTATGAGGAACCTTCAAAAACTCCTCAAGGGTGATCACGTCCGAGGTTTGAATGATGTTATTTTTGAGAAAGACAGGCCCTGTAGCGCATGCCAAGCGGGGAAGAAAGTTGGAGCACCTCACCCCGCGAAGAACGTCATGACTACAACAAGACCGCTCGAGTTACTTCACATGGACTTATTTGGTCCAATTGCCTACATAAGCATCAGCGGTAACAAATATGGTTTAGTAGTTGTTGACGATTTTTCTCGCTTCAATTGGGTTTTATTTTTGCATGATAAGTCAGAAACACAAGGAATACTCAAGAATTTCTTCAAGCGAGCTCAAAATGAATTCTCATTGACAATCAAGAACATTCGAAGCGACAATGGCACGGAGTTCAAGAACACACAAGTGGAGGAGTACTTAGATGAAGAAGGCATAAAGCACGAGTTTTCAGCTCCGTACTCCCCTCAACAAAATGGAGTTGCCGAAAGAAAGAACCGAACTCTCATAGAGATGGCGAGAACAATGCTCGATGAGTACAAGACCTCGGATCGATTTTGGACGGAAGCGATTAACACCGCTTGCCACGCCATAAATCGACTTTATATTCATCGACTACTCAAGAAGACATCCTATGAGCTACTTACCGGTAACAAGCCTAATATTTCATATTTTCGAGTTTTCGGTTCCCCATGCTATATTTTAAACAAGAAGCCTAGGACTTCAAAGTTTGCTTCGAAGTACGACGAAGGTTTCCTGCTTGGTTATGATTCGAACACTTATGCCTATCGTGTTTTCAACAAGACCTCCGGACTTGTTGAAGTAGCACGTGACATAGTGTTCGATGAAACTAATGGCTCCCCAAAAGGAGCAAGTTGATCCATGTGTGCTAGATAGAGAAGAAGCTCCTTGCCAAGCATTGAGAAGAATGGTGTTAGGTGAAGTTCGACCACAAGAGCCCCCTCTACATATCAATGAGGAAAACGAACCACAAGAGGAGGCCAATGATCAAGGGGGGCTTCCATACAAGATCAACCTCAAGAAAGTGAAGATGATCAACAAGTCAACGAAGGCTATTATTTAGGGGGAGAAGAAGATGATCATGAAGATTCAAGACAGCAAGTACCACACCCAAGAGTACATCAATGTGTCCAAAGGGATCACCCAATCGACAACATCATCGGCGACATCCAAAAGGGAGTAACTACTAGATCTCGCATAGCTAATTTTTGTGAGCATTACTCGTTTGTGTCCTTTTTGGAACCACGCAGGGTTGAGGATGCATTGAAGGATCTGTATTGGGTAGTGGCCATGCAAGAAGAACTCAACAATTTCAAGAGAAACGAGGTGTGGGAACTAGTAGAAAGACGCAAATCCAACGTCGTCGGCACCAAATGGGTCTTCCGCAACAAACAAGACGAACACGGGGTGGTGACAAGGAACAAGGCACGACTTGTGGCCAAAGGGTATTCACAAGTTGAATGTTTGGATTTCGATGAGACCTTTGCTTCTGTAGCTAGACTTGAATCCATTAGAATATTACTTGCATATGCTACTCACCATGATTTCAAGCTCTATCAAATGGATGTGAAAAGTGCCTTCCTCAACGGACCAATACAGGAGGAGGTGTATGTGGAGCAACCCCTGGGTTTGAAGACGAAGAGTTCCCCGACCACGTATTTAAATTGCGTAAGGCTCTCTACAGCCTCAAACAAGCTCCTAGAGCTTGGTATGAGTGTCTTAGAGATTTCTTAATTGAGAATGGCTTTAAGATTGGCAAAGTAGATTATACACTGTTTACAAAGAATTTTGACAATGATCTATTTGTTTGTCAAATCTATGTTGATGATATAATCTTTGGTTCAACTAACAAATCTTTTTGTGAGGAATTTAGTAAAATTATGATAGACAGGTTTGAGATGTCTATGATGGGAGAGCTAAAGTACTTTTTGGGATTCCAAGTGAGGTAACAAAGGGAAGGGACGTTCATAAGCCAAACGAAGTACACTCAAGACATACTCAAGAAGTTTGGGATGGACAAGGCGAAGCCCATAAAGACTCCCATGGCAACGAATGGCCACTTGGATCTCAACGGAGATGGACCTAGCATCGACCAAAAGGTATATCGCTCTATGATTGGATACCTACTCTATTTATGTGCATCTAGGCCAGACATTATGTTGAGTGTATGTTTGTGTGCAAGATTTCAAGCCAATCCTAAGGAGTGTCACTTGACAGCCGTAAAAAGGATCTTGAGATATTTAGTTCATACACCCAACCTTGGTCTTTGGTATCCAAAAGGCTCCAAATTCAATCTCATTGGTTACTCCGATGCAGATTATGCCGGATGCAAAGTAGATAGAAAAAGTACCTCTCGTACATGCCAATTTCTAGGTAGATCCCTAGTTTCTTGGTCCTCCAAGAAACAAAACTCCATTGCCTTATCCACAGCCGAAGCGGAGTATGTTGCAGCCGGGAGTTGTTGTGCACAACTTCTTTGGATGCGACAAACTCTAAGGGATTACGGTTACAATATGAACCATATTCCACTCCTTTGTGACAATGAGAGTGCCTTTAAAATTGCCCACAATCAAGTTGAGCACTCTAGAACCAAACACATAGACATCCGGCATCACTTCTTGACAGACCACTCCAAGAAAAAATATATAGCCATTTCCCATGTCAACACCGAAAAACAATTGGCCGGCATATTCACAAAGTCACTTGATGAAAAACGCTTTTGTGAGCTTCGAAATGAACTAAACATCCTTGATGCTCGGAATGTGGCTTGAAATGTTGCATACCTGTATGAATTCTTCAAAATATGTTAATTGGATTGTGAAAAGCATCTTTCTCAAGTTTCTCCGAGAAACTATGTCAATTACTAGATCTTGGTGAACTATGGTCATTGCTTGATTGTTGTATGCTTACTGATCATATTCATCAAGATTAGTTGATTTGATTTGTCTTCCTATTTTCTAAATATGTACCTTCAAATATATATGAATGGGCTAAGAAGTTCTTGCCTGGTGACCACGGACTAGTCCGATATAGTCTCTGGAAAAGTTTGGACTAGTCCGTTCATTTCCGGACTTGTCCGATTTTTCGCGTCGATAACCCTAGCCGCCGCCAAACCCTAATTCCCTCACCCTCACAACTTGCCTCAAGCTTCTCTCTCTTCGCGCTCGAGCTCCCAAGGCGATTTCTTGCTTTCTCCACCAAAAGGCTCCGCATTTGGGCGGAAATCAAGCTTCCTTGCTCGGAGTTTGAAGTTCACAGACTTGTCCAGACTTCAACACCATCATCTCCAAGTTTCAAGCGATTTCTTCGGTAATTTTCGCCCAAACCCTAGAAATCCCTATTTTCTTCATTATTGATCGAATAGCCTAGCTTCTTTCACCTAATACTAGTGTCCTTGATGTATTACATTGATGTTAGGCTAATTTTGCATTGAATAGGTCCATTTGTCTCATAAGTTAGGTTTTTGAGGATGAATATCGGACTAGTCCGATCCATGCACGGACAAGTCCGGTCACCCCGGACTAGTCCGTGTATGTACACCGGACAAGTCCGATTTTTCTGAACTCAACCCTAACTTTTTAATTCCTCAATGCAAATTCTCTTGTCATCCATTCAATCCCTTGTCATCCATTCTTATCCATACCTTGTACAATTCATTCTCAAGACATGTCGAGATCTCAAGACGAAGCTTCGGACTTCAAAGTCGAGATGGCCCAAGAAGCCCCGCTTCGGTCCTCGACGGACCAAAGCACGAAGCGACCTTCCAAGCCAGCCCCCTCTCCTCCTCAGTCTCAAAAGAGGGTCGCTCGATGCAAGCTGCCTGCTTCAAGGGCTACTGCAGGTGGTGGCCCTAGCTTGGTGAGTGCCCGCCTAGCCAAGGGAAAGGGCAAGGGGATCGCAACGGGCCCGATTGGCCCCCTGAAGATGTCAGCCCCAAAGCAAGGGGCTCGGGATCCTGCAGAAGACAGGTTCAATGGGAAGGGCAGCGACTCGACTGCGAAATTCAGAAATGTTGATTGGTATGGCCGCCCGAAGCAAGCTGTGGATGGCAGATTTTGGAGTAACTTTCATGCAGACTTCTACAAGTCTGTATATCTCCAGATGAAGACGCCTGTAGTGCGCAACCAGTGGATTGATTGGGCACATTTTGAGAAGAATGGCTGCTCACCATTTGTTGAAGTGGTGGAAGCAATTGAGAGGCATGGCCTGAAAGATCTCTTTGCCTTCAGAAACAACTGGAATGATGAGGTCATAGTGCAGTTCTTTGCAACTTGCCATTTCTCCAGTGATGATGAAGAGAGTGTTACTTGGATGACTCACGGATCCAAGTACAGTATAACTTATGAAGACTTTGCAAGCCTGCTGCACCTTGACATATCAAGCAATGACTGCTTAATCATCCACAACCTAGGTGTCGTAGAGAAGGACAGGATGAAGTTCCTCTATGAGCCCAACTCCAAGTTCAACCCCCCTTCCACCAAGAACATGAAGCCATTCTTTGTGGTGTTGAATAGAGTTTTGAGGAAGACAATTGCCCCCAAGGATGGGGATGCTGGGAGTGTGCAGGACTACCTCCGGACCCTGATGAGGGTCATAAGCAAGGACCGCAAGTTTGATGTGGCTGACTATATCTGGAACGATATGGTCAACATCTCTTGCACACCCAACAGGTTGTGTGGCTATGCTCCATATCTCATGTTCGTGATTGAGAAAGTCACCGGGATTGAGTTTGTCAAAGATGTGGAGCATCTTCCTTTGAGGCCTCAGATGCCCCAAAAGCCAACCACTCAAGTTGTTGCCTCCCCTGATTCTGCTGCAGAGGCTTCGGCGAGAGCAAGTGGAAATGTCGTGGCTGCCCCTGCCACTAGGGCAGCTCCTCAAAAAGGGGTTGCGAGTGGCATCCTGAAGTATCTTGAGGCCATCTTCGAATCTTGCCACAAGACTGAGATCAGAAGTCACAATCTCAACCAAAAAAGAAAAGTTGATATGAGACATGTGAAGGCAAATATCAAGCAGCTAAGTCAAAAGCTGGAGATCGACCCCATTGGATCTCCAGTAATTTCTGAGGACTTCGACCCTGACATCACCGAGCTCGGGCCCTTGACCCCCTCCGAGCTTGCCTACTTTTGCGTTGGGGGCTCGAGCGGCTCTGCACCTCCTCCTCCTCCTCATCGGCCCGAAGATGAAGATGAAGACGATGAGAGGACCGACAGCGAGGCATGAATACTTTAGGTTCCTCCTCTCCTTCTTTTTGGTGTCTTGATGCCAAAGGGGGAGAGATTGAGGGGGAGTCTTAGGTCTTAGGTCTTTAGCTGTAGGGTGTGAGGAGAGAGCCTCCTTTATGTTTTTTGTCTATTTTGAAGGTTGTAAAACTGTTTAATATGCTATTTTGTTACTTAATGGTTTTGTGATGCAATGCCTTCATCTACTTGTGAATTAATTTATGAAATCTGTGATTTTGCTCCTAGAATGACATATATGCTTGTTATTGGTATGTTAATGTCAATTATGTCATTCTCTTCATGATTATTGTTTCAATGCACTTATTTATGCATCCCACCATAAAGAATGCACATATGAATCATGTTTTCATTGCTTGATGTATTTTAAACTCATATGTGCATACTTTATGAAAAGCTCAACTTTTTGTCATATTTTGTGAAATCTCAATTGGTTGTCATCAATCACCAAAAAGGGGGAGATTGAAAGTGCATCTAGGAGTCCCTTGTGGGTTTTGGATGATTTATGACAAGAAAATGAGATCCTAACAACTTTGTTGAGATGAGCACAGGTTTTAAGTTGAAAATAAGCAAAGTGCCAAAAAGAAGGGAGAATGAGGAGCAATGTGGAGAAGAGATCAAGGAACAAGAGTAGTAGATCATTGTGTGTGGAGTGTGTTACGGAAACACACCCCAAGAGCTCAAACACAAATAAACACACACATTGCACAAATTTATACAGGACCGGACTAGTCCGACTGACACCGGACTAGTCCGATATCTCTCTGCACAAGATCGGACAAGTCCGATATCACCACGGACTAGTCCGATATCTCTCTGAATTGAATCGGACTAGTCCTCCCCAGTACGGACTAGTCCTCAAAACACTTCACAAGTCACACAAAATCGGACAAGTCCGATCATACACCGGACTAGTCTGATATCTTTCTGATGTCAATCGGACAAGTCCGATATTAGCACGGACTAGTCCGAAAAACTCTCTGACCTAAATCATACAAGTCCTCCAAGTGCGGACTTGTCCTCATAACCACTTAGGGTTTCACTGTCCGGACAAGTCCGATGTCTATCAGACTTAGGGTTTGCTAATCTCAGGACACTTAGGGTTTGCTCCTAGCCGGACTAGTCCGATATTTCAGGACACTTAGGGTTTGCTACACACAGCACACCGGACTAGTCCGATCTTTCTAAACCCTAACGGTCACTTTTAGAAACCCCATATAAATAGAGGTGCACGACCCACTTTAATATCTCTCAAACCCCTGCGCCGTCACACCTCCCAAGAGTCTCAAAAACACATCTCTCCATGAAATAAAAAGCCAAAAAGATCAATCCCTTGAGGATACACTTTGGAACATTGGAGAGACACGATTCATCACTCTTGAGCTCTTGGTTTGATTCCCTAACACACTCTTGTGATTTTCATTGTAATCTTTTGAGTGTATTCTTGGTGGAGTTGTCATTGTAATCTAGGGGAGCCCTCAACGTGTGAGAAGGCCCCTTGAATTTGGTTATTTACCCTTTGTGATAAGAGAAGAGAATTGGCCTTCGTGGCGATCCGACAAGGGTAGGGTTGGAGAAGACCCGGTCCTTTTGTGGACTCCTCAACGTGGATGTAGGTTGCCTCTGTGGGAGCCGAACCACGGGATAAATTGTCTGTGTTCTTGCTTTGTGTTCATCATTCTTATTCATCACAACAATCTAGGGTTTCAATCAATATTGCTCACTTTACGTTGAATCATTAGGTATAAGATTGAATTGTGATATATCCTAGTCCATAATCATGCAACACCTAAATTACAAGTATATTTCCGCTGCATACATCCTAGAATCAAATTAATTGATCAAACTTGATTAACTTAGTCAGTATACACCGGACTAGTCTGCACTTTACCGGACTAGTCCGATATCTCGAGTTTTGATCTGGTTGTTAAGTGTTACAGGTTCCGACAAATTTCAAAAAGGCATATTCACACCCCCCCCCTCTAGGCCACATTTAAAGACATCCTCCTGCTATTCCAGGAGCTTATCTTCTCTCGCATCAAGGTCTGCTCGACGCTTCAGGAGGACCTCATTTAATTCATTGAGGCTTTTGTGACGCTCATCAGCAGCATCACGCCTTTCCTTAGCTTGCTCGAGGATCTCCCGAGAATTGGCATCAAGCGCTCTGATTGCGGCTTCCTTCTCTTCTAGCAGCTTGCCCCAATATTCCACCCGAGTTGTTTCCCTCTTGACCCACTCCTTCTGATCAGCAAACCTCGTCTGAGCAAGCCTGGTCTCAAAATGGAGCATGTTGTGCCAATGCCTCAAGGTGTGGTGCTCCTCTTCAAGGACCTTGCTCTCATGATCGAAGGTGAGCTAAACTTGTCGGAGGCTTGAGAAGGCATTGTCTATAGACAACGCCAAGGGGATAGGCTCCGAACCTGCTGGGGTCATCTCTGCCGGTTCGAAGTGATTCTCCATAACAAAAATAGGGTCCCACTCTATAAGTGAGGTACCCTCAGCTCTTGTGGCACTGGGGCCACCCTCTGGAAGTTCTTCGGGTGCAGCAAAGGAAGAACTCGTTGGGGGAACTCCTACCTCCGGGGCCAACGCCGAAGGTCCTGCTGCAAGAACTTCAATCACTGGCTCCGCAAATGAAGAACTTGCCTCCGCCTCTTCATGGTGCTCTGCCTTGGGCATGGGCGCCTCCAGAGCAGTTAATTTTGGGGTGGTCGTTGGGGTTTCACCTGAAGCCATTTCCATCACTGGCTCAGGTGCCGGTACATCAACTACTTCCGGCTCAACTATTGGAGCTTCAACAACTTCTGATCCGAGGGTTGGAGCTTCAACTACCTTCGGCTCGGCGATCGAAGCTTTGATCATCTCCGACTCAACAGCCAAGGCTTCAACGACCTCCAACTCAGGTGTCAGAGCTTCTGGCAACACCGGCCCCGCAACAACTTCTGGTGCAGGAACCAGAGCCTCGGTAACCTCTGGCTCAAATGCCGGAGCTTCTGACATCTCCACTTCCCGCACTGGAACCTCAGCCTTCGGCGCCGTTGCTGGCGTAGCATCTTCAACTTCTCCCCCGTGGTCTGGCACTACCACGGGAGCTTCTGGCGATGACTCTGAATCCAGATCCACCACAGCTGGTGCCGGAGTTGCCGTGACCTCAGCCACCACTGGAGGAGACGCGGGGATGGAAGCTGGAGTTTCTGTCCGCACTGTTTCGGCTGGTGCGATGGAGGCCGGAGCCTTAGACCCCAAATTTGACGCCCTGTAGTCAAAAAATTGGAAGATTCAAAACATGATAAAAACAAAAATTACAGTGTCAAATCAAGGTGAAAAAACAAAGCTTACCTTGGGAAGCTACCGCTCCAATCGGTGCGGAAGCTCTTTGCCGGAGGCTCAGAGCCGGAGCATGTCGCGATGGGCATGGTGGGAGCTTAGAAATGTTGCTCGGAGCCTGCTGTTGTCGTTGGTGTCGCCCCAGCCGAGGTCTCTCTCGGTCGGGAAGAACCTTCGAACATGGAGCCCCTTGCTGGCACCGGGACCGCAGTTGACTGTCCGGAGCTGGTGCCTCTAGAAGACGCTTGCCTCGGAGGAGGTGTATCCATAGAAGATCTCCCTCGCCTAGGAGAAGGTGTTGTTGTAGATGGAGCAGGCTTAACTGACCTCCCATCAACATGCTTCAGTTTCCTCTTCCGGCTGGAAGACTCAGCTGGCTCCTTGCTCTTGCTCTTGCCAATGTCTTCAACCCTCTGGCTCAGAGCAGGGGCAGCCACCTCCTCGGAAGCTCCGGGGATTACAATCCTGGAGGTCTGGTGTTTTTCTACCTCGCCATGGTCGTCTAGCGCTGACATCTTCCTCTGGAGTTCCCTGCTGATCGCTGGAATCATGTTTAAGGGCAGGAAAGCAGCCGGCGGAGCTAAGGCGTCGCCGTCAACAAGCTCATGCTGAAATTTCTTGAGATGGAGCTTCAAAGTTTCATCATCCAAGTTGGATTTCAAACCGGTATCAATCCGGTTGTCATCCATCACACTGTTGAGAGCCCAGACGAGCTTCTCCCTCTTCCTCAGCAGAGCCCACCTGTTCATCAAGAAATTTCTGAAGACAATCTTGGGTGTCACTCCACCCTCCACGCATTCTCGGATCCTGGTCAGGACAGGGTTGATGAGGACATCACAACAGCAGAGACGCGCATTGAACTGCAAGGACCAATCACAAGAGCACGGGCACAGTTATTAAATCAGCGGGTGAATTCGTTCTTAACTTCTTTTGCATGTGAGTTTGAGAATAGATTGCTATGTGATGATTTAATTGTTATTAGGAATAATGGAAAAGATCAACAAGTGAAGGAAGGAGGCCTTGGGAGCGTGGAGAACCACCTGGGACGTCCACAAGTAGATGGAAACAGTTTACAACTCGGACTCGAGTTCAACTCGGAGTCTAGGAGCAGTCCACCTTAAAACAGACGCCCAGGAGGCATACGGACTCCTTTTTCGACGTTCTACATATGCACGGAAAGAGGAGAAGATAAACTTTCCAATGGTTCTGGTCCCACCTCAAAATTCCTCCGGAGTCATTGGGAATCGTCGAAACAAGTCGAGTCCAGATTTCTGTCCGGTGCTGCGCCACCGAATCGGGCCTTTGGGCCTTGTATCCCGTAAGAGTCCATTAGGGACGCGTCTAATCGTGTTTTGGTCGAACCCTAGCCTATAAATACTGCAGCCGCCGGTCATATTCGGTGGGTTTTGCTTAGATCAATAAAATCGCCGTTCTACGATTTGTGAGACCCCAATTTCGCGATTTCCGATCGTGTCTTCTACGTTCTTGCTCGTGTTCTCGATTGCACTTGCAGGGATTAGCCTTCTTGGCAAGGTCAAGCATGTGCATCACGGTTGATAACCAACGGAGCCGTGGTGTAGTGATTGCAGGGGTACTCGAACCGCTCGAGTGTCGCGGATCATCAACGTCGAGTTCTCCACCCAATCGACATACCTTTCGGAAGATCGGGCCTAAACCTACTCATCAGGGTTAAACGCATCCGACAACTTCGAAACTACATTTCAGGCCTCGGTGTCGACGTTGGGGAGTCCTTGGGGCAGCTCCAACCTGTTGTGCTCCTACACTGTAATGACGATCCAATACTTCTTCTAGTCGTCTCATTTGCTAGAGGGGAACAATTTCAAGTACTTGAAGGGGCAGTTCTTATGCTTCACAAAGTAATAGAAGCCAACCAACTCTGTCCCTTGCCGGTGGTATGAGCTGTGAAGAAGGTCTGGAACAATTCGACGCAGGGAGGCACGCCCACCCACACTCACAGAAGTGGACGAAAGTGGCCACAACCAGAAGGGAGTGCAGGCCGAGGTGATGCAGTTGGAGGCCGTAGAAGTCCAGCAGCATCAGGATGAAGCTCGAGAATGGTGGGATCAGTCCCACCATGGCGTACGCCAAAAACATCTCCCCACGGCGCTCCTTCTCGAAGGGGAGCTTGCCGGCGCGGACTAGGTGGTTGAAGGGGTCACTGGACCATCCCATGAAGGTCTGGACCTTCATCAGATTGTCCTTTCTCTGGATGCGGCTCTTCGGAAGACCTAAATCCATCGCAGCAAAGTGGAGCAAAAGAGGAGAAAGCTAGGCAAGGTTTTGGAGGCTCTGAGCACGAGTTTGATCGAAATCATAAAGAGTCCTCAAACCGTGCGTGCTTTCCTTCTTAAGTAAGCCTCCACAAGGCTTGGATGGAAACCGCAACAAGAGCAAGTCCACATTACATAGAACCTACCCCGTCAATGACGAATGGGCCTGGGACCACCTCGACGAAGAGTTCGAGGTTACTAACCCAGGCGAATCGTTGTCATGATGGGCGGCGGGAAACCCAAAGCGGCAGCCTGACAAGGCGCTCGAAACCGATACGGTTTTCGTATTGGGAACTAGTGACCTTCAATTGCGTGAGATCCGCACTCAAAGATCTCATCTGCCGCATTCAAAGCAAGCCACAGGGCGATGGTTTAACCCTGAACCATCACCCCAACGGCATATCAGAAGACCTTTGAAGTTACAAGGCAGGAATCGAGGATGGCCCCACCTTCGGTAGAATAATGACCCAAAGGGTTTCTCCCAAAGGTGGGCTCGGGGGCCACTGTCGGTACCCTGCGTACCGGGTACCCCATCATACCGCAAGAAGTGCAAGAGAATTCCACCTGTACGAGTTGAAGGCTTCCTTAGGCCCCACGTGTCACACGGCATTGGACCCACCTCCCTCATATGGGTAGCTCCAGGACTGCCACGTGTAATATAAGACCGGAGTTGAACTCTCGATATAGGGAAGCTCCGGTGTTGACACGTGGATAATGACCCCGGACCTTATCCCCCGTAGAGGGAAGCTATGGTGCCGCCACGTGTATATCAGTTTCGGACCTATCTCCCCACGAGGGGAAGCTCTGGAACTGCCACGTGTGGAGCTTCCGGACCTACAACACGAACAGAGACATTGGCTGATCTCCAACAACACGGACATTCAAGGAACAGTTAAAGCGGCAGTTACAAGACATGATTACGTGTCATTAATGCTATATTAATGACACACAATCAGTGGACTATTAATAGGGGTAACGCGGCCATTAAGGCACGCTATCACCCTATTAATCACACTTAATATTCATAGACTGTGTATTAGGTTATTGAATACGCTAGGGCCACATGTCGGGTCAGACAAATGTTGTAACGGCCAGTCCTTATACTATAAAAGGATTGTGCCGCACGGTACATGGGGGGGGATCCAAGCTCATACGTATGCCAGCACTAGGGAAATCCTCAATACAACACACACACCGTGGAGTAGGGTATTACGCTCAGACAGTCCGAACCACGTAAAATTTCATGTGTCATCATCTTGTTCCAGATCTCTGCGCGCCCAAACCAATACAAGAACCTCCGCGGGCTATATTTAGTAGTACCGGGGAAAGTGTCGTTTAACCACTTCGACGGAAGATAATCAAGATGAACTCGGTAAGTCCATCGTTAGACATCTTATAAGTGAATTCATTCTTCTCTGTTGATGCTCTCTGGATTTACTCGGTAGAGCGTGTTGATAACGTTTTGTGATCGAAATTGAGAGAAAAACTGAGAGAGACACAAGATGTAATCTTCCTTAATCATTTCATTTCATCTCTTTTTATACATGTTGAATGGGCGGACGCGACCGACGGGGAGCGGGCACGAGGAGGAGTCGCGGCCGGAGCGCAGGCACGAGGAGGAGGCGACAGTTATTCAAGTGATCATGTGTAAAATATGTGGTAACAAAATTCTGCAACATGCGGGAAAACAACTAGAGTGCAATCAGCCATTTTGTGCAATCGTGCAAAAATTGAATCTGCACCGCACAATCTAAATCTTATGGCTACTGTATTTTTACACTTAGACTCTCCCACGTGTCAATAGTGTCTGATCTGCATTTATGTTACCATATGGAAGGGTTTAGGTGTAAAAAAACAGTAGTTATAGAATTTAGATCGTGTAATGTATATTCAATTTTTGCACGATTGCACCAAATAGCTGATTACACACTAGTTGTCCCCTGCATGCAGTCCTCCTAATCCGCTGAACTCAAGAACAAAACCTCTCCACGCCTTTTGAGTTCAGGAGCAAAAGAGCAAAACCTCTCCACCGTGTTATCGTTATCGAGAGGGAAAGCAAAAGCTCTCACCTTCTAAATTCCATTGCCGTGCATCTTCCTTTATATGCGATTTTCTGTGAAGTTTTCGTAAGATCCTTACGTAAGTATTCGGATTTTAATAAATCGTATGCGAGCTAGCAGATCCCTACAACGTAACCACAACCTCACACTTGAACAGTGCATAATCATCCAGCTAGCAGCGGCCAGCAGCTGGTTCCTGAAATCTAAAACGCTGTGCTCTGATATCAACGCAACCACGAGCTCCTTGCCACATGGTTCAAGCACAGCGGAATCCGCCAAGAAAAACGTGACCAAATCGATGACCGGAGAGCCTCGTCTTCCCGTGCCGACCACCGGTCGCCGTCGTCTGCTGCCAAGCGCCCTGTCGGCCTAATCCAGTGCTCGTGATCCACAGCTAATCTGCTGGCTCGGCGCGACGGAATCGGAGACCTTGCGTTGGTGGTGGGGCTCGCGCTTGCATCCTACGTGTCGTGTGCTTGTCAGCATGTGGTGTGGCCGTTGTATTATTCGATGATGATGGTCGGATGAGCTCCGCTCGCCGTTCGTCGTGGATGCGATGTTGTCAGCAGCGAGCGCTCTTTCATGGATGCCACTGCCAAGGTACGAGGAGAAGACCATGTGCCCACCTGAGAAGCGTGGAGCGAGACAAAGGAACCGAGTCAAGCACGATACGATCCTAAACCAGCATATTTTACATGACGGGAATTACGGAGTTAGTTGACACAGCTAACACACAGGGGTCCGATCGTCCGGGGCGAACAGGGGCTTAGCCTGGCCTACACATCGCGTTGCACGTTGATACAGAAAGTTAGCAGCAAAAGCAGCACATCAATACACGCCCCGCCTTAAGTTGGTGCAAGTGCAACGGCTACCGTGCCGAGCCGAGCACGGCATACCACTACAGAAACTAAAAGTTCGACGATAATTTACTGTCTTCACAGTTCACTGGGATTAAAAAACATTGTATTCTTTTGCATGCCTTGGGGAAAATCGCCATGGCTCCAAAATAGGTACCAGCAGAATGAACTGCAGAAGGAACAACAAACAAGAAGGCATAAGTTGATGTCAAGCACATTTCATGGATGAAAAAAAAACGAAGTTATTATTTGTTTACTCCATTCATCTCCAAAAGTTCGTCGCTTCGTAGTCCAAAAATGAAGACAAAACGACGAGCTTTTGGAGACGGAAAGAGTATTTATTAAGCACAGATGTAGCGGTATAATGCTGATCGAAACATGCAATACTTTCAACTGCACCAAGAAAACGACTGAACTTGAGCTATCTCTAACATAAATTTGAACTAGAAATTAAACTTTATAATAATAAAAAAGGACAGTTTCTACTTAACAAGATAAGTTTTTATATGACACATACATGAAAATTAGCTGTGACCAAAATATAGTGCAACAAAAAATAACAGGAAATTTAAGTGGCAAAATATCAGTTGCAATCAACCTTCATGGTGTAATCGATCAAGGAGGCTTTGTTTTTAGCACTAATGAAGATGAAAGTTAAAGAAAATCAATCTTCTCAATGTACTCGAACCACCTACTTTTTAACATGGAAAGTTCAGAAAATCTGTTGAATGGCAAAACAAAAGAAAATAGACTGGCAATATTTTCACTCATAGATCATTCTTTTCATTTCTTCATAAACAGTTTGTACTTCAAGATGAAGTTTTGATTTTTTTTGAAAGGTAACGGGTATTAAGACAACCCTGAGACAAATTACCCCTCTTCTCCTGGAACTTTCATATTTCTTTGGTACCAAAACTGACGGCATATGGGACGGTTACACAGCGGATTGCACTTGGTATATTGTCATTTGTCAATAAAGGAAAATGAGACATGTAAAGAAAGAAAACAATCTGGCAAAGAATCCTTACCCAGTATATGGTGGTTTCCATGATCAACCACAAATAACAAGCCCGTGAACTATCAAAAGAAACCCCGGCAGTTTCGAGAACCACACATGCAGTTCTTGGTTCTACGACAGCCTGCACCACTAGACTTAGCTCCAGCCACACCATAGTCATAGGTCAGTTCTGTCATGGGAGGAATATGCTTCAGTGCAAAGAACATGATGTGTGGGTGCTTGTCATCTCCATGGTCATATTGAACTGGTTGCCAGAAGACATTTGGTGAGCAGCTGTGGTTCATGAAACGAGAGACGTTTCCCATCTTTTTTGCACTTATCTTGATGGGCAGTGGCTCAAATTCATCAGCCGAAACATATGTGCTATCTTCACCAATCAGTTCAGACCCAAAGTTCCATCTTAAAGTCTTCTCACCAGGACATACAGTCTGAAAAATGTAATCATCTTCACTATCATCCAAATTAACTCTGTGCTCATCAATGACCTCACCAGCATACTCACATATAAATGCACCAGCACGGATAGGATCCCAACAGCGAAGACCCCAGCCCCGATTCCTGGTCCTGAAGACCTCAAAATGTAATCTGACTCCTTTTTGGGTCATTCTGTTCCGGCAATTTGTCGAACAATGGCAAGATTGACTACATTCATATATTATTGGTTTGCGGCACGCCAACAATCCTAGTGAACTGTAAGGTAAATCACCTCCATTATGTTGTCCACAAGCACAACTGGAATCACCAGGCAGGCAAACACTCTGGCATCCACAGCCCTGCAACGGTTTCATAGAACTGAGGGGCCTTGTGTATTTGATCTGACTAGTATAGGTGAAAGGTCCAGGTCCTTTCTCATGGTCTACCTCATTCACAAGACAAACTGGCACCATTTCAGCACCAGATGATAGATCAGCTAGTATAACCCTGCCTCTAGCAGCTGGATTATCTATCCATCCCTGAGTCACTTTCCATACGGCAGCTCCATCACGCTGTCCAGGTTCGCGCAGAAGCTTGTACTTGAAGCAATTGATACCAGACTTTGTCATCTCCTTCCAGGACTCGTGAATCTTGTAGAGGCCATCATATACGTAAACTTTCCCAGTTGCACAGGATGGATCCTTGAAGCCCCGAATAACCCTTATCTCATTCTTCCTGTGCAGGCTCCTCTCCAGAGCTAGGTTACCCCTCTCAAGCTTCTGATCATGTCTCTCCTCAGTATTCCTACTATTTCCTCCTTGACCACTATACACCAGCACATCTGTGTCGTCATCCTCATTCTCATAACCACCGGCAGAGACAATACATATAGCTATAGGATCTTCATCATCTCCAAATTTAGCATTTGTGTAATCAATGCCGCCCATGCTTTGTGCATGCAACCCAATTACACACATTTCCATCCTGAAATAAAAAATATCTCCTATTTCTACTCCAGGGACAGTTCCTATGTGCTTCCCGGAATTGGCCCTAATATTACTGGCCATCATGATGGCTCCAGCCTTCAGGTCCGCACGCCTGCTAGCATCTTGTGTTTCATCCAATTGCAGATGTCTCCGTCTTAGTGCCTCAAATGTCATGTGAACTGCTTCCACAATCTCCCTGGGATCAGTCGACGAAGATGGAAAAAAGGCAAGCTCCTTGCCAGCAACAAAATTCTTATATATAGGCTTAGGACGCTTGGACTTAACTCCATTAGCAGAAGAACCGCTAGGAGGGCGGCCTCTCCTAGGCTTACCAGATGACAAAGTACCCGAGTGAGGTCCATCATCACCATCAAATGATATAATGTTTGATCTCGTCTTGTATACAGAGATAGGGGTGGCGTCAATAGGTCCATTAGCACTTGTGCCCGCAGATGAAACTCCATTTGCAGTGGTACTAAAAGTGCCGATTGATCCAAAGGCAGGAAGGTTCCCAGCACCAAACCCTGTAGGAAATTGGCTGACTGGAGTGACACAGACCAGTGGTGGTGTGCTTGACCGATTAACATTGACTTCCATGGGTGCAGGGAACATAGGAGCTAAAGACCTTAGCGGCTTGGCATCCAGGAGCTCCTGATTAGGATCGGGTATGAAGGTTGAAGCACTGTACATCGCAAATTCCTGCCAAAGAAAGCAAAATTTTAGTGGAGTATTAGACAAAGAAAAATCCTCAATACAGTAAGCAAAGACTCAAAAGTTCAGTATATTCTTGAGCCTATTGGGGTAAGAATAGAACCCATGAGCTGCATCCAGAAAAGAAATATGCTGCATACCACTGCAATAGATTGTGAACATCAAAAACCATATTAATCTTGCACAATTCTGTGGCACAACAAGTCACAACAACAACAATAACAAAGCATTTCTGTCCCGAGCTAGTTGGGGTAGGTTAGAGATGAAACTCCCAACAACAACAAAAAGTCAATAGAAACGATAAGACAGAAAAAAAGAGGAAAAGTCATTGAATTCTCACTGATGCTGCTCCACCAGGAATCCTAACTAATTAAGGCAGACAATGCCGATCAATATGACTGTTACTAACAACACTACGTGCAGCAACACTAAGAAGGTTCACCGCACTGGTTGCACTCACAAGCACATTGAATCCATCCCCACATATGCATCTATGCATGCATCAGAGGGCCAATCCCACGCAACCTTACTGATACAGTGCCAAAAGATTGCGCCTTCCGAATAAACCATGGTGACCAGTCCAGCATTGGCCTTCCTCAAACCATGAAGCGTCACGCAAGATCGAAATGGGGGCAGAGAATGCCCTCAACCAAATGAACATGACCCCAACAAACCTACACCAAAACAACTTTTTTCCACCATAGGCAACGGGGGAACGAAGGCGGAACCGACATATTGCCGCCTAAACCTGCCCCCGCCGCGAACCGGACACGAACGCGATTGTCGCGAGGGCCAAGGAATGGGGGCCAGATTCAGCGGCGGAAGCGCGAGGTAGGGCGGGCTGCCCTACCTAACGCCAGCGGAGAGAGAGAGAGAGAGAGACCCCTCTCTTCAGAGAGACGAAGATTCCCTTTTTCCCAATCCCCATCCCCATCGAAATCTCCGTCTCCGTCCCCGCCCTCGCCCTCGCGGAGGGATCGATCCATCCCCGCTACATCCAGCCTAAATGACAGCTACAAAATGAAGCAGGAGGATTGGGGATTGGGGAGAAGCGCTCGGCTCTCATCACCTGGAGGAGAAGCCGCTGGCTGCAGGTGAGTAGACCGAGCCGTCGCTGCTAGTCCGCCGTCCGTACTGAGAACGAGACTATGCTTCCGCGGCTTGCAAGTTTTTATGCCTCTGTATTGTTAACAACTTAACATAGCACAAGATGCTTATAAATTTATTTAAAAATATATTTAAAAAGTAAAAGATGATAACGCCGGGTTGAGCTCGCGCTCGTATCGCGTGACCCACTGCGCCGTGCTTCGTGCGTAGACCAGACCAGCAAACGCTGCTGTGCCGCGCGTAGTGCACACGGAAGTCGGAAGGCCGCGCCGAGGCCGAGGCCGAGGCCGAAGCGGTCCAGACTCCAGACATCGATAACGACAGTGCCGTCACTGTCAGTCATCAAGATTCCACTAAAGTATGCTGGAGCAAGGTAGCCGGACTGAACTGGTCGCCTGCTCCAGAACGTCCGCCGAGACCTGTATGGCAATGGCAGGCAGCCGTGCAATTGCAAGGAGTTCAGAACACACGATGGAGACAGACTGGAAATTGCTAGTGGATTCCAGCATGAACGATTTGCACCAAGGTCTTCATAGCATGGATCACAGATATTGTAAGGTGCAACGTGAACTGAGTAGCCTTTTAAAAAGCACAGTTAACAACAACTGACATATATGCGACGTGTCAAAACAGAAGTACAGGCTGAATAAACTTCAAGCGTTCAAACTAAAGATGATTTCGAAAATATAGTACTACCTCCGATTCATTTTAATTGTCGCTCTCGACAATCAAAAGATTAGAAAAAATACTAAACATCTTTATCTGGACGACAAATAAACTGATCCGGAAGGAGTATATGTTTGCAACCTCACAGTGTCTTCCGTGAGCCCGGAAAGGTTCAGTTTCTAGCTCTGTTTAGTACAGCTGAAACTTTTTATAAAAGCAGCTTATTTGTAAAGCTGGTAGAAAGCAGCTTTTGCTTATGTCTTGCTTTTAGTTCATTCTGAGAAGCAGCTGAACTAATAAGTTGTTACAAAATTTTTCTGTTTGACACACCATCAGCTTATTTTTATGAAGAAACTGCAGCAGAAGTTGTACCAAACAGGGTCAGATATCTCTTACAAGACGGATTTTGTACCATCCAAAAGGTACATAAGTTTCTAAACATGAAATACTCCTTATCGCAATTTTTTTAAAAAAACTCTCGTTAATATGCACGTTTTTATTTGCCGCTGCAAATTCGCTATTCGTCTGCTCACTTCACTTTTACAGTGTCACGAATCACGCGAAACTCCTGGATCCAATGCGTCCACTAGCGAGACTGTCCTGCAGGCAGCTGCAAGTTCAGTCATCGAAGCCGTCTCTCCGGTCCTGCTCCTCGGCCTCCCTGTTCGCCGTCTGCACGGCCTTGAACCACAGAAACCCCTAAAAATTTACAGATCGATTCAGTTAACCACCGCCGGGCCCTGTAATGGAAGACCATGCAACTTTCAATTTGAATGCCGGCGACGAACGGCTTGTATGTACGTACGGCGGTCGGGATGCCGGTGACGGCGAAGAAACCCAGGAGCGGCGCGTACAGGGCGCTGTCGGGGTTGATGATCCCGAACGCCGGCCGCTGGTTCGTGTACTCGAAGATGGAGCCGACCTGCATGCCGCGACGAACAGTGTGGTGATCAGTAAATTATGGTTCGGAGCGCTGGGGTTTCGGCGAGTGACCGACCGGAGGAAGGAGGACGAAGAAAGGAAGGAACGCACGGCGGCGATGGCGGTGACCGCGGACGCGAGCAGGTACGCGTAGAACGGGACCTGGCCGGAGCCCGGCTCCTGCGTGCTCCCGCCGCTGCCTTCACGCGCCCACGGGGGCGGCTCGTCGGCGCCGGGCTGAGCCCACGCGGGCACCCGCTCCTCCGCCTCGCTCGGCGGCTTTTTGCCCGCCGCGGACACGGCCGTCCGCAGCTTGCTTCGGCGCGACGACGACGGCCTGCCGAGGAGCCGGCGGGTTTGCATCCTCGGCTTTGGACCACCGCGGTGCCCTGAGCCGCACGGGGATGTGGACACGGTCACCGCTGCGGCCGCCATGAAGACGAGCGCGACGGCGACGATGTCCTGCGTTGGTGGTGCTCCGGCCTCCGGGAGTGGCTGGGGCGCTTGGCACCGTTGCGGTCGAGCGGACGGGATAGGAGGTTGTCTGCGTGCCAGATGAGCAGATAGGACGAGGCCGACGTGGCGTGGGTTCACTGCCACGCTGGCATAGAGGCATTTGCGAGTCTCGGGCCCATTTTAGCATCGGGCCGCGAGTATCTAGCGACGGCCCAATCCGCCCATGTAGAGACCTAACGCTTTTTAGCCCATTTTGGAACGAAATTGTTTAGTTTTTTTTTGAAAGGCCAAAAAGGCGTTCAATTATAAGGGGAGAAAATAGTTTAGTCCATATACCAGAGGTACATTACAAAGTGAAAAGCAGCAAAAACACTAAACATAACCACTAACAACAGCCGAACATGCAACCTAGCTGCCGATACCACACGATTGTTTAGTTAAAATTCATCATGTTTCGATCAATTTTGTCGCCCAACGATTGCCTGCCACGCCATGCCACCCCTCGCTGGTCTGCAGCTAGCTCATTCATGCGCGTGAGACGAGTTGTGAGGACGAGAACGCCGCGGCGCGGCGCGGTGCCAGCGATGGCCGATGGCGCTGACGAACCGTGCTCACCGCCACGGACGGCATCACTTGCTAGTTTTCGAAGGTGCAGAATTATGCCTTGGTCTAGATTCATCGTGAGGGTTTCTATCGACGGCAGTATATGGTATTGGTAGCCGCTGCAAACCGGTCCTGTCAAAATTCAGCAACACTGCTCCCCCCCCCCCCCCCCCCCCCCAAAAAAAAAAAAAACAGCAACACTTGACAAACACGACACGCTTCTCATCACTTGTTCTTCAACAGCAGTTTGACGTACTCCCTGAACTCGACGCGGCCCTCGCCGCGCGGGTCAGCCTCGCGGACCATGGCGTCGGCCTCCTCCTCCGTTAGCCGGTCGCCGTGGGTCGTCATCACTTGCCGCAGCTGCTCGGCGGGGATCGACCCGCTCCGGGCGTCGTCGAACACGTCGAAGCACTGCGCCAGGAGCTCCTCCGACTGCCTGCCGGCGCCGCCCGTCATCATGCGCGCCGCGACGGACAGGAAATCGGGGAAGCCGATCATCGTCGCGCCGGCGGCCACGACGCCGGCGTCGCTGAGCAGGCGCTGCGGCGCCTCGGCCTCGTCGTCGACGTTCAGGCCCAGCGAGCGGAGCGCCGTCACGAGCTCGGCCGTGGCGATCTGGCCTGCGGAGAACGAGAATAAGCTATACAAGGGTCAGCAGTTGAGGTTAGCTAGCTGCGGGTAGGATGAGCTCGGTAAGCGAGAGCTGGATGGATGGTGTCTTGCCGTCCTCGTCAGCGTCGAAGAGGTCGAAGACTTCCTTGCACTCGTCGGCCTGCTCTTGCGTCAGCTTCTCCGCCATGCTCAACTAACCGAGAGTTGATCCACCAGGTCCTGCGCGTCGGCCTCGGCGGCTGCTTCTACTCCCAGTGGCAAATGGATGCGCTGTCTCTGGTGGGAGTAGAGGCGTCTATAATTCTATTTTGACAGGTCAGTTCCCATCTGGCAAACCTCCTTTTCTTGGTCAGAAACCAACGTCTTGATGGACGCTGCACTTAATTAGACAGGCTGAAGATTGGACAGCGGAAAAGGCAGGAGGAATGACTCAGTGGCGGTTAGACAGCGATCATGATCATAAAAGCGACGTTTCATCCACCTTTGGTATGATCCAATCTGGGCCGTGCCGCCATGATCCTCTCACCCGAATCTTTGCAACTTGTAACATGCAGATGCAACAGCTCACAAGGTGATCCCTCGGTTTTCTTCTAATCAGTGACGTTAGGATGGCGTGCTTCCCTATTTTTTTCTAGAGGAAGTAGTAGGCAAAGGAAACCACAAAAACTAGACGAAGCTGGAGAAAAAAAAAGGGTCAATCATGACCAGATCAAGACACTTCATAAACATATAGCATATATCGACTTGAAGATCATATATAATGCATGGGCCGCGTTGTCGTACAGCTTACACGCGTAGCTGGAATAAGAAGAGGCACATACACTGCCCAAAGGAAATACTCCTGTTCAAAATAAATGACACCAACTAATTCAAAAATGAAATAATCGATGCCATTAATTTCAAAACAGGAGATGTAATCGGTAGAGCTACTTCCATTTGCACCAGTCACGTGCGTCTCCGATCATGATAGCAGAAACAAACAAGGCAGTGCAAATTCCACTGATAGGAAAATTTTGCATAAAAGATACAAAACACAAGAAAGTACCAACTTATCAAATCCTAAATGCATAACATCACAATCAAAAGAAACCAGGTATCCGATGCTGTTTCACATGACACTACACCACCTAACCCGATCACTACTGAATAGTACCACCTGCATAACGAGTACTCAAGGGACATCCCAAAGTACAACTGGTATGCCTGATAATTAGGTTCGCTTCAAGGAAACTTATTTCATGGGACACACATCACTTGGCCATCATGACCTTGACAAACTCCTCATAGTTGATTTGACCATCACCATCGACATCAGCCTCACGGATCATCTCATCGACTTCCTCGTCGGTCAGCTTCTCCCCAAGGTTGGTCATGACATGGCGGAGCTCAGCAGCTGAGATGAAACCGTTCTGGTCCTTGTCAAAGACACGGAAGGCCTCCTTGAGCTCCTCCTCAGAGTCAGTGTCCTTCATCTTCCTTGCCATCAGGTTCAGGAACTCTGGGAAGTCAATGGTACCGTTGCCATCAGCATCAACCTCGTTGATCATGTCCTGCAGCTCTGCTTCGGTAGGGTTCTGGCCAAGGGACCTCATCACAGTTCCAAGCTCCTTTGTAGTGATACAACCTGCAAAGGAAAAAGCAATACTTATCATGTGAGTAATATTAGGAACACACAATTGATGCAAGAAATATAGTGTCTTTCCTTTTGAAAGGCTGCAATCAGTCTAATTATTAAACAAGTAAACCTTAAAATTGCAACAATATAACCATTGCCTGATTGAACAGAACACAACAACGCTGCACTTTCAGCCATCTACAGATGTCAGTAAGCCAATCGCTTTCAGTCATATCAGACAGCAACAGCTATAGATAGCATGCAAATTGGCAACCTAATATTGCTCTACAGAAAGTCATCTAACAGCATGGATATTATGTGTGGAACAAGTTAATAGCAAATAGTAGAATGCTAGTCACTTTCCTAAAATGTAAGATCAGCATAATGATTAGTGAACGACAACCAAAAGAGAACCTAGGGCCTGTCGGTTTTCGCCCTTGCCCGCCTTGCCAAATCGTTGGCTTGCCAAACTTTGGCACAGGATTTGGCCGTACGAAATTTGGCCAACGTTGGCAAGAAAAATGAACTAGCTCGACACATGGGTCCGTTGGCTTGCCAAACTTTGGCTTCAGTATTGATGTTGCACAGAGAACCTAGCTTCACAAAAAGAAGGCATCATCTACAATATTTTTTCCCTAGCTACAAACAACAATATTTGACATCATACTGCAATAGACTATACCACAACCAGATTTGCAGCTCAATTTTCTGTGTTAGCTGTTAACTGAACCCACACCATATCTTCAAAATCAACCTCAGTGATCTAAGGCTAACTCCAACAATGGTACCCATATGAGGGTACCGATTTCATGAGATGGGTTACGGTGAAGGCCGCTACTCACGAGCCAAAAACGAGTTTCTCCAACAGACGACACAAACCGCGGGACCGAAACAGCCTGATGCCGCCAAAACAATGCGTGCATTGCCCGCTGCCTGCCAAATATTCCCGCGCGCTGACGGCTGCCTGCTGCGCGCCAAAACTGCATGCAAACTGTCCGTTGCACTTCAAAAATTTGCACGGCTTGCCAGCTGCTCGCCAAAAACGTGCGCCCTGCCTGCTCGCACGCTCCAACAGAAATCGGCCGACCCATGTGAAGACCCATGTTTCCATTACCTGCTACCTGCTACCGAAAATCTATGGCTGGTTTCCATCACCCATTGGAGACGTTTTCTACTCCCCTCAGCACCCATTTGAAGTATCGGTCACCATATAGGTCCTCCGTTGGAGTCAGCCTAACTCAACCAACGCTTCAAACCATTCCCTTCAGTACTTGTGCCTAGATCATGTGACCAATGTTCACATCCCACTGCAGAAGTGCAGAGAATGACCCGACTCCAGGAATTCCAGGAATGGATCGTCCACTGTTCATCATCCAGATCACAGGATTATTCCGCAACACATCTGAATTGTAATCTAAACTACAAATCCAAAACGGAACCGATTAATGGTGCTCGCCAAGCCCCCCTTTCAGAGAGCGCCGCGAAATCACAAGCGGATGGCATCGGAACCCATCATTTCCCTGCTACCAAGCCTTATGCACGAAATTCACAGGTGCGCCGAGTCAAATTACGGCACACTCCCAACGCTACGCGCACGCCCATAGGACCACCGAATTACCTCCCAGAGCACCAAACCCTAGGCGTCACAGAATATGGCCAACCGGATCTAGATCCGTAACCTCAACCGTGCCTAAAGAAACCCTGAAATTCGCCGGATCGGGCGGTACGGAGCCCGATCCAGGCACCAGGCGATACAGGGGACGGAAGCCGAGAGGAGGAAGGAGGGTACCGTCGCCATCCTTGTCGAAGAGGCTGAAGGCCTCCTTGAACTCCGCGATCTGCTCGTCGGTGAGCTGGTCCGCCATGGGAGGAGGGTGGAGGGAGAGGAGGCCGCGGCGAGGTGACCCGACAGGGAGACCGGGAGGAGAGAGAGAGGGGGGGGGGGGGGGGGGGGGGGGGGGGGGGGGGCTCGTTTCGCTGCTGGGCCTGCGCGGAGGAATGGGGAATGAGGTGGTCGGTTTTGTAGGCAGCGGTATGGTGAGCCAAGGCAGGATCGCTGGGGATGCGGTTTTTGTATCCGGTTATTACTTTTTCCGATACTGTTTATATTCCTTTTCTATTTTTTCATAAAACGGATGATTTTTCATCCAAGCTCACGCCAAGGCTAACTCACTGCGAAGAGCGTGTCCGTGCTGCTCACCGGCAATTTTGATCATAGGAAGATGCTAGATGGAGTTCGAACCTCTGCCGAAGCGTCCTACTATCTTAGCCTATAATTTAATTCGTGAATTTATTTTTCTATATCTTTCTCTTTACTTTGACTTTTGTCAATCTAAGATTCTCAATTGTGGCATATGATGTCTTGTATGTATATATCTGTACACTATATGAATAGCTAAAATAACAAAATATATTTGAGGATTTATTTCTACGTTGTCGCATGACGTCATACTTTTGTCGAGTGTCAGCATGAAATTTGCACCAGGATGATTTGATAGAGTGGTAGCGTGACTAAGTTGTTACAAGGATATTGGATAGGTGTCGGTGTCGCGACTTTAGCAGCGATGAGTCGTGATGCTATGTGGTTGCAATTCGTATCGCCTCCTAAAATATTGTATTCAATAAGGAAGGAGGTCTAGATAGCATTAATAATGATTTTCGAGGTATGACGTAGATGTGACACGTACACAAGCTTGGGCTAAAACGTTAGCGATCATTCATTTCATCATCTATGAGCGTGGGTAATTATTCGCTTCACCTTCTAGAGTAACGTCTGAGTTTGGATTTTTTTTTCATAGACACAACACAATAGAAACACAATGGAAGAACAAGCCTTCAAAATCTCGTCCCCGTCGGGTTCACGTGCGATAAGGTTTTTGAGGGGCACATGTTGCGAATGCTTGTCAATGACAATGGCGTTTATCTAAATCTTCTTATTGGTGGCACTCCAACCGTGATCTCTATCTAATACTCTCTTCATCTCATAATACTTGTCACTTAAGACAAAAATTTTAGTTCAAAATGAACTAAAATTTTTGTCCTAAATGACAAATAATTTGAGATGGAGAGAATACATATTTCTCTTACTATCTTTCTTCAATATCGTCCTTCATTAAGAAAATAGACATGGTGGTGTCTTTGTTTTGATTGTCATATATCGTTAGAATGTTTATCATTTATGCTGTCAATTTCTGAATTAATTCACGTAAAATATTACCTCTAATTAATTCCAATATCAAGACTTAAAAAGACAGCCAAGTCAACCGTTGATGAAGTAAGCGGCTTGAACGTTTTCGTAGGTCTACCATATCATAATAGCACGTCGTTCTTCCATCACCACACACGCATGAGCCGGAGGTGTCTTGTATCGTTGACTCGTTGTGCACTTGTACAGAACGATGACGACGCAAGTTTGTTGAGTCCAGGATCATCGTCCATTAGCGTTGCGCTTGGGCTTCTACTACTGTGGGCCGTATATGTTACGAACAAGGCCTGTGGCCTAGAACTAGTTGAGCATTCATTATATATGTACTCCGCTGACACGATTGCATAACGCATCATGCAGTGCAGCAGAATCATTCTCATAACCTCACCTATCAAACGAAAACATGTGACTACGATACCATGCTGCATATAGACCGGCCCGCTGGTATGTCGTGCTGGGCCGAGCCAACACGTGCCTTCAGAAAAAAACGAGATGCTCATTTTTATCTTATAAAAATATACGAATAAAATTGTTCTTCCTATTAGAATTGTAGATTGGATTGGCAAGCGTTGAACTCTTTGTTCTCGGGCCGCAAGTTTATTTATAGGAGGACCGACTAGATCCGAGTTTGTTACAAGCAAAGTTTGGATTACATCCGACTAATATGGAAGCTAATTATCCCTAGTCTAGATATGATACGATTACACAAATATATGACTCGATATATGATTGTTTTCTATCTATATCTCTAACATCTTCCTTCAATCACAACTTTACTAAGTTGAGATTACATCTGAACTCTTGAATGCCTTGTGTTGATAATGCTTTTGTAAATCCATCAGCTATTTGATCATCTAAATGAATACATTGATTTTCAGCTGCTTACTAGCCACCCTTTCTCTAACAAAGTTGTAGTCAATCTCAATATGTTTTGTTCTTGCATGAAATACTGGATTAGCCGATAGATATGTAGATCCGAGATTGTCACACCATAAGCACGAAACTTGTGTTTCTTTAATTCCTAATTCACCAAGCAGGGACTGTACCCAAATAATCTCTGAGGTCGTGTTAGCCACCGCCTTATATTCAGCCTCCGTAGAGGACCTTGATACGGTTGGTTACTTCTTTGCACACCAGGAAATAAGATAAGCTCCAAGAAAAATTGCAAAGCCGCCTCTAGAGCGCTGATCATCTACATTCCCAGCCCAGTCGGCGTCAGAAAAACCACCGACTTCCAAGGACGATGACTTGTTGAATTGCAGGCCAACACTCAACGTGTTCTGAATATATCGAAGAATTCTTTTCACACTTGTCCAGTGAGTAGATGTCGGCGTATGTAAGAATTGAGAGACTTTATTCACCGAAAAGGCGATGTCTGGTCTAGTCAGGGTGAGGTATTGGAGCCCCCCCCCCCCCCCCCCACACACACACACAATATTGCAAAATTTCGTAACAACTTCATTCTGAAGCGCTTCTCCTTCATGTATAGATAGCTTCTCTGAAACTAATAATGGAGTTGGTGAAGGTTTGCAGTCCTTCATCCCTACTTTCTCTTGTGTCAAAACTATTCCTTCTTTGACCTTCTTGACCTCTATTCCCAAAAAATAATGTAGATTCCCAAGATCCTTTAAAGCGAAGTGAGTGGAAGTTGGCTAGAGGGGGTGAATAGGCGGATAACCCTTCTCTTTCCTCTTCCAATCCCCACAAATCCTCAAGAATCTCTCTTAGGACTCCAAGAGTGGTTGAAAGGGGGTTAGGATGGCTCTAGAAAGGCTATGACGGCTCTAGGGTTCGAGAGAGGGCCTTTGGAGGTCGAGGATCCCTTTTTATAGGGGTCCCAACACTTAGTTGTTGCCACCAGAAAAGTGCAGACTAGTCCAGCCTGTGGGGACCAGTGATGTCATCCTTGACCAACCACAAAGCCCCCCGCCACCTTTTGAATTCAAAAGGTTACCAAACCACGGACTAGTCCGATCTCACAGAGAACAGTTTGTTCCTGTTGAGAATGGACAAGTCTTACATACCAGACTAGTCCGACCCCTGAGGGCAGACAAGTCCAGGACTTAGTCCCAACAGCTGTCAAAGTGTTTGATACGACACTTTCCCCGGATCCGCTAAGAAGCAACCTGCAGAGGTTCTTTTGTTGTTGGGGCACGCAGAGATCAAGATCAAGATGATGCCACGAGAGATTTATGTGGTTCGGGCTTGTGTTGCTGTATTACGAGTTGGTCAGCTGGGATCAGGTTCAATCAACCGTTTTTTGTGTTCGTGCGATACAACCCTTTTATAGTTCTAAGGGCTGACTATTACAAAGCTTGCCTGGCCCGACATGTGGCTCTGGCGTATTTAATGACCCAATACACTGTCTATAGAGTATTAAGCATAATTAGTTGTGTTATAACGTGCCTTAATAGCTGTGTTATCCCTATTAACAATGCACTGATCGTGTATCATTAATACGGCATTAATGACACATTATCAGGACTTATATCTGCTGCTTTAACTATCGTTGAATGTTTGTAATGGACGTGATATGCTTGTATCTCCGTTGGCGATGAAGGTCTGGAGGCTCCGCACGTGGCAGCTCTGGAGCTTTCCCTTGCGGGAGGGTAGGTTCGGGGCTGCTGTAGTCATGTCGGCACTGGAGCTCCTCTCTGACGGGGGTTAGGTACAGGGCCATTGTACACGTGTAGTCGCCGGAGCTTCCCTTGGTTGGGAGTTCAGTTTCGGTTTTCTTTTACACGTGTTAACTCGGGAGCTAGCCATGTGAGGAGAGCGGGTCTGGTGCAGCATGACATGTGGGACCTGAAAGGGCCTTTGACTCTGACGGGTGGAACTTTCTTGTACTTCTTGCGGTCTCGCGGGGTACCCGATACGCAGGGTACCGAAAGTGGCCCCGGGCCCACCTCTAGGAGAAACCCTTTGGGTTATGTTATTCTGCCGGAGGTGGGGTCATTCTTGATTCCCGCACTTCGATTTTTCAAAAGTCCTCTGATGCGCCAATAGGGTGACGGTCCAGGAGTGAACCTTTGACGTGTGGCTTATTATGAATGCGGCAGATGAGATCTTTGAGTGCGGATCTCACGCAATTGAAGGTCGCCGGTTCTCAATACGAAAATTGTATCGGTTCCGCGCGCCCTGTCAGAGCGTCGACCTTGGGTTTCCTGCCGCTCATCATGGCAATGGTTAGCCTTAGGTAAGGACCTCGATCTCTTTGTCGGGGTGGCCCCGGGCCCACTCGTCATTGATGGGGTAGATTTTTTGAAAAGTAATTTCACTCTTGTTGCAGTTTCCATACAAGCGTCGCAAAGGCTTACTTAAGAAGGAAAGTGCGCACGGTTTGAGGACTCTTTACGCCTTTGATCAATCTTGTGCTCAGCCTCCCAAACTTCGCCTAGCTTTCCTTCCTTCGCTTTGCTTTGCTGCGATGGAGTTGGGTCTCCCCAAGAGCCGCCTCAAGAGCGATGATGATCTAAAGAAGGTCTGGACCTACATGGGGTGGTACAGTGACTCCTTCAACCATTTGGTCCGCGCCGGCAAGCTCCCGTTAAAGAAGGAGCGCGACGGCGACATGGTGTACTTCTCAGCGTACGCCATGGTGGGACTGATCCCACCTTTCTCAACTTTCCTTTTGATGTTGCTGCTCTTCTATGGTCTGCAGCTGTATCACCTTGGCCCCCACTCTCTTCTTCTCGTGTTGACATTTGTCCATTTTTGCGAGATGTGGGTGGGTATCCCCCCTGCGTTTAGCTATTCTGCACCTTCTTCACCATCCACACCACCGGCAAGAGGACAGAGCTTCTCGGCTTCTATTATTTCGTGAAGCACAAGAATTGTCCCTTCAAATACTTGAAGTCATTTCCTTCTGGCAAATGGGATGATTGGAAGAAAGACTGGATCATCATTGCAGTGGAGGAGCATAAGAGGTTGGAGCTGCCCGAAGGACTCCCCAACGTTGACAACGATGCTTGGAGTGTAGTTCTGGTGCTATCAAATGCCTTCAACCCTGTCTTGACCAGGATCCACGAATGCGTGGAGGGTGGAGTGACCCCACATATGGTCTTCTGCAACTTCCTGATCAACAGATGGGCTCCGTTGAAGAAGAGGGAGAAGCTCGCGTGGGCCCTCAACAGCGTGATGGATGACGACCAGATTGAAACCGGGCTGAGATCCAACTTGGATGATGCAGCTTTAGAGCTTCAACTCAAGAAATTTCAACATGGAATAGACGTCAAAAGCGACAACTTGGTTCCACCAGCAGCTTTCCTTCCTTTGAATGCGGAGGTACAGTTCAGCAAGGAGCTCCGGAGGAAGATGCCAGCGCTTGACGACCTTGGTGAGGTGGAAAGGCGTCCGACCATCGGGTTGGTGATCCCCGGAGCTTCTGAGGGTGGTACTGCCTCCGCCCCGAGCCAGAAGAGTGAAGACACCAGCAAGGGCAAGGGTAAAGAGCCAGCTGAGCCCTCCAGCCAGAAGAGTAAGTTGAAGCACGCTGACGGGAGGTCCCTGAGACCTGCTCCTTCTACCATGGCTCGTTCTCCCCGGCGGGGGAGGTCTTCTGCAACTACCCCTGCCCCGGTGCCAACGACTTCAAGAGGTGTCAGCTCTGGGCAGGCGACCCCGACCTCAGTGCCGGCTAGAAACTCCAGGTCCGGAAGTTCTTCCCGGCCAAGAGAAGCTCCGGCCGAAAGGACTCTGACGGCTCCGAGTGGTCCTCAACTGAGGTCCGAAGCAGTTTTCTCACCACATTTGGTGGGCTCTAGCTCTGGGCCTCAGAAGAAGAGGTTCCAAGGTGACTGGGGTGGTAGCATCCCGAGATAAGCATTGATTGCTCACCCTAAAACGCTAGTCTTGTTTTTGATGTGTCTTTAATCTTCTCTCCCCTTTATTTCTAGGGTGTCGAAGAAGGGGTCGGGAGCTTCAGCGCCTGTTGTAGTGGCCAGGGTTGCACCTGCCAAAGCTCTGGCTTCAAGCGCTGAGCCTCCTCATCAAGCGGAAACAGAAGTTGCGACAGCTCCGGCGCCAACTGTCGTGAGCTTGGACTCAGAGTCTTCGCCCGAAGCTCCTGTGGTAGCACCGGACCACAAGAGAGAAGTTGAGGATGTACCGCTGGCAACGGTGGCGGAGGCTGATGCTCCAGCACTGGCAATGCCAGAAGTTCCGGTTTTTGAGCCGAAAGTTGTCGAAGCTCTGGTTGCTGAGCCAGAAGTAGTTGAAGCCCCGAATATTGAGCTGGAAGTCACCCAAGCTCCATCCCTTGTACCAGGAGCGGCTTAAAGCCCGACGGTTGAGCCGGAGGCTCCTGAAGCTCCGGTCGTTGAACCGGATGTAGTCACCACGTCGGAGCCTGAGCCAGCGGCGGTTGAGGCCCCAGTCGAAGCCCGACTGCTGCTGCGGAAGTGGTGGTCCCGGAGGTACCTGGGCCAGAGCCGAAGCAGCCTGAAGAATTGGCGACAGGTCGTCCGCCTTCGGAGCGAGCGACTGAAGACCCTGAAGCAGCACCTTCAACTGCTTCGGAGGTGGAAGCTCCCCCAGTGGGTTCTTCTGCTACCACTAAAGGGCTCCCAGAGAGTGGCCCTAGTGCTGCAGGAGTACAGGGGACCACTATTGTTGAGTGGGACCCAATTTTTGTAATGGAAAATCCTTTTGAGCCTGCGGAAATGGTCCCAGCAGGCCCGGAACCTATCCCTATGGCGTTGTCCATAGACAACGCCTGCTCAAGTCTCCGACAGGTCTAGCTTGCCTTCGATCATGAGAGCAAATCCTTAGAGGAGGAGCGCTACACCTTGAGGCGTTGGTGCAACAGACTCCATTTTGAGACCAGGCTTACCCAAACGAGGTTGACTGACCAGAAGGAGTGGATTAAGAGGGAGAAGGTCCGGTTAGAATACTGCGACAAGCTGATGGAAGAGAAGGAAGCCGCCATCCGGGTGCTCGATGCTAACTCCAGGGAGATCCTAGAGCAAGACAAGAAGAGGCGTGACGCTGCTATCGAGCATCACGAGAAACTCACTGAATTGAATGAGATTCTCCTGAAGCGCCGGGCGAACTTTGGAGGCGAGGGAGGAAAAACTCCTGGAGCAGTAGGAGGATGTGGTGAGGAGAGAGGCAGAGGTCACCCAGAAGTTGACTCTGGGTGAGAAAAATTTGGCAGATCGCGGCAAAAAGCTAGATCTATGGAAGGAGGAAGAAAGGAAGAAGAACTGGAAGGTGGGACAAGAGCTCTCAAAAAGAGAGTCTGACGTTGCCGCTAGGGAGGAGAGAGTCAAAGGCAGGGAAAAGGACCTAGCTGAAAGGCGGAACCGCATCCACCTCTAGGAGACGGAGCTGGCCGACCGAGAGAAGCAAGTTGCTAAGAACATGCATCAGCATACTAAGTTGGTCGAGCGCCTTGCCCGTGAAGGTTTGAAGCTTGCGGCTGCTCGGAAGTCGCTGGAGGAGCTATGAAGCCTGAAGGAGACTGAAGCCATTCAAGTGTGGGACTTCTTGGGGCGGGACAACGATGCGCTGACACCACTAGGCTTCAGTCCCGTACGTCCGGACAACCCGGAACTGGACTTGGACCGAGCGCTGGTGGCCCTCAACGGTACTGGCGGCAAACTTGACGCAATGGGTGACATCATCGCGGACCATCTGGAGACGGAGGGGAAGACTCTGGCTACAAACGTCACTGCATATGTGCTTATGTGTTATGTGAGCGGAGATGCCCAATTCCCACTAGACCCGGTGCTCAAAGGTCCTGTTGCCGAAGAGGAAGACGCCGCCAAGGCCCGCGTCCAAGAAGTTTCCCAAAAAGTCGCTTCATTCTTCCGCAGGTCTTAGGTCCTTTAGTAGCTAGGGCTTTCTTCCTTTTGCCTTCTGCTGTACTCTCAATTTTGTAATCCAGTATTCTTGATTAATGAAATCCTCCTTTCTTTCTTGAATTCCACTTTTATCTTCAATATATTGTGCCGTATCTTGTTGGCCCCCTGGTACATGTCTACAATTGAAATGTGTACATGTACCAATGTTGTGGCAGTATGTTGACGACTTTGATGCTTCACACTTGTAGATTTTAGGTCCGAAGTCTTTAATTTTGAGGCGTCGAAGACAGGCCCCCAGGGATGGTCGGAGCTTGGTAGCTCCGACGTCATCCACTGTCAACATATTAGATGTTGACGGCAGATCCATCTTGGAGGATGTCGGAGCCTAGTAGCTCTGGCGTCGTCCACCATCGCTATGAATTTTTGCTTTTCTTGCACATTAAAGGCAAGAGAAAAAGTAAAATTCGTCCTCTTGTCTATAAATTGGTCGTGACTTATCGTTCTTATTTGGACTTTGGGTCTGAAGAAACTCAGCATGATAACGAGCATTTTAATATAATCTTTTTAGATTTGCATGCCTTTTTAGTACTCACCCTACTGAGGCCTGTCGGGGTGTAGGTAGAGCAGCGTACTTAGGGTGCAGGACCAAGCTATGTGGATAGCGCACTCTGGACCTATGTTGGCTTGGCGTTCAGGAAAGTTGACTATATAGCAATGTTAAGATCCAAAAAGACTATCAATAAAGCTTGTAATGCACGTGAATTACTTGGAACAAAGTTCAAAAAGATCTGCACAACTTTATTATAGACAAGAAGGGTAAAAATAATTTGATATATTGAGCCTTGTACAAAAAGTAAATGCACGTGGAGTCTGTTTTCACACAACAATGCCTTTCATTATAGGTCCATATTACAGGGAAGACAAAGACACACTTAGGGTGCTGAACCATGCTAAATGTGCTATACATCTTGTACTAACCCAGGGAAAGAAGTTACACTTTTAGTACTGTGAATATCTCAAGTGTTACTTGAACTTCCTGGACCCTTCCGGAGGGGTCCGGATGTTCTCCCGGAGGACTTTTCCGTCTCTGTATAATGACTCTACAACATGCATTGTGTGTAATTACAGACTCACCTCCATGATTCTAAGCATAAAACTTACGGAGGTGCTCGATGTTCCAAGGATTGGGAAGCGGGGTCCCATCCTCTGTCACCAAGCGAACGCATCCTGGTCGGGATACTTTAATTACTCGGAAGGGACCCTCCCAGTTGGGGGAGAGTTTGTTCATCCCTTCACGAGTTAGTATCTTACGAAGCACCAGGTCGCCTTCTTCAAGCTATCGGTTGCGTACATGCCTTTGATGATATCGCTTGAGCGTTTGGCGATAACGTGCGTTCCAAACAGCTGCTTGGCCCCTTCCCTCGTCGACGAGGTCAAGGTCTTCACGCCGGAGCTGGTCCTGCGTGGCTTCGTCAAAGGTCTGAACCCGGAGGGACCCCAAGGTGATCTCCGGAGGAAGGACTGCTTCAACTCCGTACACTAGAAAGAATGGAGTCTCCCCAGTTGACCGGTTGGGTGTTGTCCTGTTTGCCCATAATGTGGACAGAAGCTCTTCAATCCAGTTAGCTCCGTGCTTTTTCAAGCGCTCATATGTGCGCGTCTTGAGTCCTTTTAAGATTTCTGTGTTTGCTCTCTCGGCTTGGCCATTGCTTGCTGGATGAGCTACTGAGGCATAGTTAAGGTGAATGTCAAGGTCTTCGCAATATTCTTGAAATGCAGCACATGTAAATTGAGTTTCCTTGTCAGTTATGACTTTATTCGGAACTCCAAATCTGCATAAAATGGACTTCAAGAACTTGATTGCTGATTGTTTGTTGATGGTTACTACAAGAGTTGCTTCTGGCCACTTGGTGAACTTGTCGATGGCGACATACAGAAACTTGTAACCTCCGACGGCTTTTGGTAAAGGTCCCAAGATGTCCATGCCCCACACAGCGAATGACCATGTAGGAGGTATCATTTGTAGTGATTAAGCCGGTGTGTGAATCTGTTTTGCATGGAACTGACATGCTTCACATTTTTACACTAGCTCAACCGCATCCTGAAGTGCTGAAGGCCAGTAAAAGCCATGCCAAAAGGCTTTACCGACCAGCGTGCGGGAAGATGTGTGATTCCCGCACTCGCCTCCATGGATCTCCGCAAGGAGCTCACGACCTTCTTCCCTTACAATGCACCGCATTAGGATGCCGTTGGCACCGCGTCAGTAGAGATCCCCTTCTACCAACGTGTATCTTTAAGCCAATCTGACAATCCGGTCAGCGGATACACCATCTTCAGGAAGGATATTGTCTTCCAAGTAGCTCCGGATCTCCGAGATCCATGCATTAAGCTAACTTGAGCTTTTGAATCTTGCGTGTTGGGTTGCTCGGAGCTTCCGACAGCACCTACGACCCTTGATGGTCGCCATGGGAAAAGGGCCACCGAGACTGCCAGCTTTGAGGTGCTGGTCTCACCCCCTTCGCTCAGTTCGGCAGGCTGAGCTGTTGGTTCCTGGTTTTGACAACCTCCGAACGAAGATTCTATCAGGAACCGGAGCTCTGGTTGAGGCTTTCGTCGGCTTCAGCGTTATGAAGACGCTGAACATGATAGAGATACAAGACTTCGAAGTCCTTTTGAAGCCTCTGGACTTCATGGAGATAAGCAGCTAATTGAGAATTGTTGCAGGAACATTCACCTTTCACTTGTTTGATGATGAGTTGTGAACCTCCCTTCACCAATAGTTGTTTGACACCGTAAGATAGTGCCACCTTGAGTCCATAGATGAGGGCTTCATACTCCGCCATATTATTGGTTGCCTTGAAATCAAGGTGTACCATATACTTGACCTTCTCCCTGGTCGGAGCCAGGAGAAGGATTCCAGCTCCGGCCCCTTGCTTCTGCATGGAGCCGTCAATGTAGAGGGTCCAGTGACGCTCGATGAATGCCGGAACTTTGAGTTCTGGTTTCTACTCACTATGGCCCCCAGGGTTTGATCGAGAGGGGGTCCATTCCGCCACAAAGTCAGCCAAGGCTTGACTTTTAATTGCTTGTCTTGACACAAATTCTAGATCGAATTCGACCAGTTCTGCTGCCCACTTTTCAATGTTCCCGATAGAATTAGGATTATGCAAAATAGCACGTAGTGGAAAAGAAGTTATCACTGATATTTTGTGGGCTTGGAAGTAATGACGAAGCTTCCTTGAGGCAATAAGAACTGCATAAAGCAGTTTATGCACCTCAATGTATCTTGTCTTGGCGTCGTGGAGTACTTCGCTGATGAAGTACACAGGGTGTTGGATGGTCCGTACACTTTCAGAAGGACTCGAAGCTTCCTCTCCATCAACCCGGACCCTGCTGGAGGGTTCCGGACCTTCAGGTTGTGCTTCTTGGAACCTCCCGGAGGGTTCAAAAACTCCTTCTTGTTCAACCCGGATCTCACTGGGAGGATCTAGATCATCTTGGTTAACCAGGTGAACCTCTTCAGACGAATGAGGTTGATCTCTTAGCACTTCGTTTCGATGTTCTGTGTTTGGGAGCCGAGACCCAGCCACGTCTTCAGGTGATTCCGGATCCTCCCGGAGGGTTCTGGATTCCTAGACTGGATGTGGTTCTGGTCTTTCTGCAACCAGGACTATACTGACAACTTCGGTAGTTGCTGAAATGTAAAGCAGTAAAGGATCATCAGAATTCGGAGCTACCAAGATTGGTAGTGTGGTGAGGAGTTGTTTCAGTTCTTGAAATGCCTTTTCTGCTTCTTCAGACCAAAGAAATGGTCCGAATTTCCTCAAGAGTTTGAAGAAGGGTAGCTCCCGTTCTGCCAGTCTTAATATAAACCGGCTCAGCGCAGCTAGACATCCAGTCAACTTTTGGACATCCTTAATGCGGGTTGGGGGCCACATATCTTCTATAGCCTTGATCTTTGCCTGATTTGCTTCAATTCCTCGGTGAGTCACCAAGAACCCCAAAAGCTTCCCAGAGCTAACCCCAAAGACACACTTATCCGGGTTCAGCTTGGTGCGCGTGGTGCGCAGCTTGTCGAAGATGGCTTGTAAGTTGTCAAGGAGTGACTCCTTGTTTTTGATCTTCACGACAATGTCATCAACATACACCTCCACTAAGTCTCTAATTAGCTCTCCAAATGTTTTGTACATAGCTCGCACAAATGTTGAAGCAACATTTTTAAGAGCAAATGGCATGGAAGTATAACAATACAGTCCAACTACTGTTATGAAGGCAGTATGCTCTTCATCTTCCTTAGACATTTGGATTTGATTATATCAACAATATGCATATAAGAAACATAGTAGCTAACACCCGGAGGTGGAGTCCACTATCTGATCTATTCTAGGTAGTGGAAATGGATCCTTTGGACATGCCTTATTTAAGGTGGTGTAGTCGATACACATCCGAAGCTTCCCGCCAGCCTTGGTTACAACAACTGGGTTTGACAGCCATTTTGGATGAAAGACTTCCCGGATGAATCTAGCTTCGAGAAACTTCTTGATTTCTTGTCAGATGAAGTTTTGTCGCTCGATTGATTGCTTCCTGGCCTTTTGGTGTACATGTCGTACGTCTAGGTAAATCTTCAGATTGTGCTCAATCACCTCCCTAGGGATCCCAAGCATTTGTGACGGTTGCCAAGCAAACACGTCGATATTGGCCCGGAGGAAAGTGATGAGCGCGAGTTCCTATTTTTCGTTTAGCCCCCCCCCCCCCCCCCCCCCCGATATACGGGTGGTCTGAGCAACACCAGAACCAATTTGGATGACTTTGACGGGAATGTCGGCGTCGCTGCTTGGTTACACATGAGGTGCGAAGGTAGAGCCTTTGTGACGAATGCTTGGAGGATTCGGAGCTGGCTCCTTACCAGCTACTTCCTCTTGTGCTGTGGTAAGCGCATAGAGTTCTTGCAGTGCAGTAACTCTTGCGGTACGATCTTCGCGGATCTGGAGAAGGCCCGTGGGTGTTGGCATCTTCAACACTAAGTAGCCATAATGAGCAGCAGCCATAAACTTGTATAAAGCTGGCCTACCCAAAATGGCGTTGAAAGGCAGACTGATTTGCGCGACGTCGAAGACTAGTTTCTTGGTTCTATAGTTCTCCCGGGTCCCGAAGGTCACTGGGAGTGTAACGGAACCGAGGGGAGTAATGGTTCCTGGACCTACTCCGGAGAAAGGTCGAGATGGGCGAAGGTCCGAAGGTCGGAGCTGAAGCTTAACGAAAGCTTTGAAGCTTATGAGGTTTAGCCCAGAACCTCCGTCCACCATTACATGGTGGATTTGAATATTGTTAATGGTGGGTGACACCATCAACAGGAGTTAACAAGCCCCGATCATGTTTTGGGGGCAGTCTGAAACATCAAAAATGATGGGTGTGTCCATCCACTTCCGATGTGGTTCCGCCTTAGCAGTGGGAGCTACCACGACCATATCCCGTCGAATTGTCTTGAGGATGCGGCGAGAGGTGATATACCAAGAACCACCATAGATGGTGTTCAAGGTCTTCCGACATTCGTTGTCAGAGACGTCGGAGTCGTCGTCGACAGTGTTGTAAACGGCTTTCAAGACCTTTTTGGGGTCCTGGAAACCTAGCTTCTCTTTAGCCGGAGCTTCATCGACTTTTTGTTTTCCTTCCCTTTGATGGAAAGGAGCTTCTTCTCGTCGCTTGTTATAGCGTTCGATAAGGTTCTGGACCTCCTGTGACTCTTCCAAGCTGTGTCGCTTCGTCTTGTGAATTGGACACCATGCTTTGGAACTGTTGCTGTCTTCTGATGAAGGTCGAGGTCGCTTCTCGGGGCGTGGCCCCCGGCTTCCAGGAGCTGCAGCAGCAACAACTGGAGCGCCGGTCGATGACTTCTTTTTGCCGTTGGGCTTCTTTTTCTTCTTGCCACTACCAGAGGTAGCAGCTTCAGATTTGGAGGACTTCTAGTTAGCCTACGGAGCTGGCTTGGTGTGCATTTCACGACCCTCCGTAGCTCTAGCACATTTGTCAGCTAGACTGAAGAGTTCTATGATGCTGATAACTTCTTTAATGGCCAGCTTCTCCAACATCTTCTTATCTCGAACACCCTGTATGAATGCAACAATAACAGAAGAGCTCGAGATTGAAGGGATGGTATTTTGTACCTGAGAGAACCGCTGGATGAAGGATCGTAGCGACTCCCGAGATGTTTGCTTTACAACAAACATGTCCAATTCAGTGCCGGGCTGGGTTTAGGAGCTCCCAAAGTTGGCAGTGAATTGTTGGCACAGCTCCGCCCAACTATTAATGGAGTTGGGTGGAAGACTCATGAACCAAGACCTTGCAGTCCCAGTTAAAGCCACCGGGAAGTAATTGGGCATTACATCCTCATCACCCCCTACTGCCAATATGGTAGAAGAGTAGATTTGAAGAAATTCGGCGGGATTGACAGTCCCGTCGAATTTTTCCGGTAGGTGAGGCCGGAACTTATGTGGCCATCTGACCATGCGTAAGTGCATGGTCAGGGAAGAACAGCCTCCTCCTACTCCTTGAGCAGTAGGGTTATCTCGAGCCTCTCATCTCTCACGAGCGCGCTCAATGTGGACACAGCCGTCCTGTTGACGGTAACGGCAATCCAGTTCCGACCATAGGTCATGAGTCGGAATCCTGGTAATAGTGTGGGTGCGTCGTGCCCTAGGGGGCAACGAGGTCACCTGCTGGGATGCAACACGTCTCCTTTGCTGCGAAACTTGTGGACCAAGTCAGCTCGACAAGGTCCATTGAGATGGTGCTCGCCCCGAAGGGGGAGGACCTTGATTTATGATGCCTGCAGCCGCAGCTACGACCAGATGGTCAACATCAGCTCTCCACTGCTCCATAGCACCCTGGTGTGCACCTGGAGGCGGTGGGTGTTGTAGAAGAGCTCGCGCAACACTGAGCGCGTGCTGGGGGTTGTTGTTTGTCGATGCAGTGATCGACGCGGATGCTCCATCTTGCTGACCAGCATTGTTTGCTGGAACAGATGGTGGTTGTGTCGCCACAGTGCCTGCTGGAATAATGGCACCTGCTGGTTGTTGGACGTTAGAGGGATTGCCTCTGGCAGGTTGTCCATCGTGGTTGCTATTGGAGGATCCAACAGCTGAATTCACCATCTTGTGATCTTGGGATGCCCCCCTACCTGGCGCACTAAATGTCGAAGTGTTTGATACGACACTTCCCCCGAATCCGCTAAGAAGTAGCCCGCGAAGGTTCTTTTGTGGTTGGGGCACGCAGAGATAAGATCAAGATGATGACACCAAAGATTTACGTGGTTCGGGCCGCTTGAGCGTAACACCCTACTCCACAGGGTTTGTGTTGTTGTATTACGAGTTGGTCAGCTGGGATCAGGTTCAATCAGCCGTTTTTTGAGTTCATGCGATACAACCCTTTTATAGTTCTAAGGGCTGACCATTACAAAGCTTGCCTGACCCGACATGTGGCGCTAGCATATTTAATGACCTAATACACTGTCTAAAGAGTATTAAGCATAATTAGTTGTGTGATAACGTGCCTTAATAGCTGTGTTACCCCTATTAACAATGCTGTGATTGTGTGTCATTAATACAACATTAATGACACGTTATCAGGCCTTGTAACTGCCACTTTAACTGTCCTTGAATGTTTGTAATGGATGTGATCTGCTTGTATCTCCGTTGGCAATGAAGGTCCGAAGGCTCCACACGTGGTAGCTCCGGAGCTTTCCCTTGCGGGAGGGTAGGTCCGGGGCTGTTGTATTTGTGTCGGCGCCGGAGCTCCTCTCTGACGGGGGTTAGGTCTGGGGCCGTTGTACACGTGTAGTCGCCAGAGCTTCCCTTGGTTGGGAGTTGAGTTCTGGTTTTCTTTTATACGTGTTAACCCGAGAGCTAGCCATGTGAGGGGAGCGGGTCCGGTGCAACGTGACATGTGGGACCTGAAAGGGCCTTTGACTCTGACGGGTGGAACTTTCTTGTACTTCTTGCGGTCTCGCGGGGTACCCGATACGCAGGGTACCGATAGCAGCCATCTCCAAGTCCACAGTGGACTAGTCTGTCAAGGGGCGGACTAGTCCAAACTCAGTCAGGAACTACTTTTCAGGACTGAAACAGACTAGTCTGTCCAAGCGGACTAGTCCAGCCCCCCAAGGCGGACTAGTCCGGTCCTTCAGGGCTTAGTCCCAGAAGGACACATACACACTCATCACGGACTAGTCCGTCTCCAAACGGACAAGTCCGAACTTACACAGAACACTTTGGTCTGCCTAACATCGGAGCAGTCCCATGTGGTCGGACTAGTCCAGCCTGTCCTTAGGGCTGATTCAACTCATCTCTCAATCTAGTTTAACTTGGACTATGAGCTCTTAGGAGATTCTAACACTTTGACTCATTGAACACACTCAAGCTAAGTGACTAAACCCGACACAAAGAATTTAAAAACTCAAGTTCCATTCTTTGAGTTCTTCACATTTTCTTCTCTTTTTCCTTTTTGCGTGCATCCAATGTCGTCCATCTTTCAATCACCTGTGCTTACACTTGCAAAGATCATTAGTCCCTTAAGTGTTGTCATTAATCATCAAGACCCACGAGGATTAGCCTAGATGCACTTTCAATCTCCCCCTTTTTGGTGATTTGATGACAACACATTGAGGTTTTGATAATAAATAAGGTTGAACTGATTTTCATAACACACACGTGTATAAGGAACTCCCCCTAAATATGTGCATAGATGATTTGCAATAAGTTAGATGCACAAGAATGAAGTCTATGGGAGGCTTATACATTTGTGCATTATGGTGGGGTGCCTACGTGTGATTCAAGTGTTGAGATGTGAAAAGTAGAGTGAAGTATGCATCTCAAATTTTAATTTAGCATCATCACACATATTTGACTAGAATGATCTTCAATAGAATCAATAATGACAAAATAGACAATAAAATTCACATAACATAGGGTGATAGCATAGTGATAATGTCATTACAACCCAAATAAGAACGAGTAGCAATAATTAACATTACAACCCAGATTTTCAAAATATCATATCTATGGATCTACGATATCCCCCCTCAATCTCTCCCCCTTTGGCATCAAGACACCAAAAAGGAAAAAGAGTAAGGGGGAAGAGAGAGAACCTAAGACTACTCATCGTCACTCTCGCTCGTGTCTCCATGGCCTGGGTCACTCTCCGTCTCCTCGTCATCTTGAGTGTCGTCGTCTTCGTCATCATCATCGACGACCTCCTCAGTAGCAGGAGCAACCCCCACCACCAAAGAGGGCAACCTTCGCCTCTGAGAGTTCTGGAAATGGCGTGATGTCTTCATCCTCGGAGGCCTCCCGGGACATAGGAATGTCCGCTTTTTTGCAAAGCTTACGAAGGTACTTGTCGTTCTTATTTGCAGTTTTGTAAGCCTTGACCTCCGCTTTCCGACATGAAGTGAAGATAGACTTGAGAAACTTCAATGTAGCACTCACAAGGTCACTTGAGGAGGAGGAGGAGGAGGAGGAGGATGCGGTGGGAGCCGGAGGAGGAGAAGACACAAAAGAGGTACCTCTCCCCGAAGCTCCGCCAATATTTGGCACAGGAGGTGGAATCTGAGGGTGGAGAGCTTTATACTTGACATCTTTCACAAACTCCAAGCCAGACACTTTTTTAATTAAGCACATGATGAGAGGTGCATATCCACAAGAGCGGTTGGGAGTGTGAGATATGTTGAAGATGTCGTTGTAGATATAGTCAAAGACATTAAACTTCTCATCTTCAACTATCAGCTTCATCAAGTGCCTCGAGTTTCCTTGGATCATGCATGCGTCCCCATCCTTAGGTGCTAGAGTTTTTCTCAAGATCCGATTGAGCACGCTAAAGAACAGGCAAAGAATCTTGGTAGCTGGGGGATTGTAGAAGCCGACCTCGTACATGAATTCCATCTCCCCCAAATCTAGAGCCTTGAGGTTGTGAATGGTCAGCTCATATTTTAAGAACTCCTCAAGTCCAAGAATTCTAGCAAACTCATCATAGAGCACAAAATATTTGACTCCATTAGTCAACCAAGTAATCTTTCTACCTCCAAAGGTGGAGAAGTAACAAGTGTTGTAGAATTGGGCCACGACTTCTGTGTTCTAGTTGTATCTAAACTCAAACGACTCCTTGAGTCCATGGTACTCAGCAGCTCGAATTATTGCATTGAAGGCTTAATGATCCTTCTTTTCTATATAAGCCCAATCTACCCATTGAGCATCCGTCACTGGAGTTTTCTTGGATAGGTAGACTAGGTGATAATAATCGCAATGGAAGTCACACCAGAAATGAGAATCTATTGTTGCTTTTTCATACTTGTAGGGATCCTTCATCCTGAGCCTTCTTGCTTTATCAGATCCTTGTCCTTTGAACACATTGCTTCCAAACTCAGGTTGTCGGTTAGGATCATGCACGGGAGGATTCATGACCAAAGGACCAATGGGGCCTTGTGGAGGACCATGAGGCACCGCGGTTTGGTCATGAATGACCAAGCCTCTCCCTGCCAGAGCTTTCTTTCTAGGAGGAGCCTTTTTGAGAGGCAATTTCTTGGCAGGCTCCTTTCAGTTCCCCTTAGCTTGGCTACTCTCACTCATCGATGCTTTTCCCTTATCGGCCGCCTGGACCTTTTGCTTCTCACCCACAGTGATAATCCTTTTCCTTCTGCTTGCTTGCTCTTCAACCGCTTGAGCTTGGGCTGCCTCTTGATCACGTTTCTTCTTGAGTCTAGCTTCACGCATGCGCTCAAGCTCCGCTGCAATAGAAGCTTCCTCCTCATCCCTTTGACGATAGCACTCTTGACGGGCCGCCCCCCTTTCCGGATCAAAAAGAGGAGAGTTGTTGCGCTGAGACATGCTGAAACTCAAATAAAAGAAGGATATGAGGTGATATCAAGCGGAATATTGCAGTAGAGAAGTAGAGAATTCACTAAGTTAGGAGTTAATCCTAGGTTAGGCCGGACTTATCTGGTCGCTAGCCGAACTAGTCCAGTCAGGAACAGACTTGTCCGCCTAGGTGCGGACTAGTCCGGACCATCCAGTGTTAAACCCTAACTATGCGATTTTTCTACAAAATTTTGATACCAAGGCGCAATATTGCATGAAGAGAATCACAAAGTGATAGATAAGCTAGTAGGACTCTAGTTTCCAGGAGAAATGACCTAGAATCGAAGGAATCGAAAAAGTTCAAGTTAGGTCAAAAACACACCTTCAGATGTCAAAATCGGATAAATCCATGGACAGAAGGGCGGAGTAGTCCGGGATTCGTCTTCCTGGCACTTCGAAGAGGCTTCCACATGGATTCCTCGAAGATTTTGAGGGTTGGAACCAAAAATCCCCAAGGGGGGGGGGGGGGTTGGGTTGGGAGAGAGGCGCACGTTGGAAAGTTTGAAACGAAGTGGAGGGGTCAGGCCCGAACTGGGGGTTAAGTCCCTAGAAGTTCAGACTAAGCTGTTGATCCGGACAAGTCCGTTGTGGACTAGTCTGAGCCTGTCCAATATGTCCAGGACACCGGACTTGTCTGACCCCATTGGCAGACAAGTCCAGTCCTAGACAACAAATTCTCATATATATTAAAAAGTTTGCAAGAATGATCCATATAAACTAAGTATTTCACAAATACTCTCAATGAATATGGCTAGTAAAGCACACAAACATTCATACAATGACCATGATTCAAGGAGACAATAATTTAAAATAATTTGATAGAAAATTGAGAATGCAAGTTTTCGAAAGCATGCATAGTTTTGAAGAGAAAAATAAGACTAACAATTAGATATGCAACATCTCAAGCCACATTTGGAGAATCAAGGATATTTAGTTCATTCCTAAGTTCGCAAAAGCGTTTTTCATCTAGTGGCTTGGTGAAGATATCGGCTAGTTGTTTTTTGGTTATCACATGTGAAGTGATAATATTCCCCTTCATAGAATGGTCTCTCAAGAAATGGTGTCGGATATCAATGTGTTTGGTTCTAGAGTGTTCAACGGGGTTATGGGCAATCTTGATGGCACTCTGAATGTCGCATAGGAGCGGAATATGGTTCATATTGAGACCATAGTTCCTTAGAGTTTGTCGCATCCAAAGAAGTTGTGCACAACAACTTCCAGCTGCGACATACTCCACTTCGGCTGTAGATAGGGCAATAGAATTTTGTTTCTTGGATGACCATGACACTAGGGACCATGAATTGGCAAGTCCCGGAGGTACTCTTCGTATTCACTTTGTATCGGCATAATCCGCATCAGAGTATCCGATGAGTTTAAACTTGGACCTTTGGGATACCACAACCCTAGGTAGGTGTATGAACTAAATAGCGCAAGATTCTATTTACGGCTATCAAGTGACACTCTTTAGGAGCGGCTTGAAACCTTGCACACATGCATACACTTAACATAATATCGGGCCTAGATGCACAAAGGTAAAGAAGTGATCCAATCATGGACCAGTGTACATTTTGGTTGACGCTAGGGCTGTCTTAGTTGAGATCGAGATGTCCATTCGTCGCCATTGGCGTCTTGATGGGCTAAGCCTTCTCCATGTCAAACTTCTTGAGGATGTCCTGAGTATACTTGGTTCGACATATGAAGGTGCCTTCCTTGAGTTGTTTCACATGGAAACCTAAAAAGAACTTCAACTCCCCCATCATTGACATCTCAAATCTCTCCGTCATGATTTTGCTAAACTCTTCACAGAAAGATTGATCAGTAGAACCAAATATTATGTCGTCAACATAAATTTGGCATACAAATAAATCATCATCCATGTTCTTGGTAAACAGTGTATAATCGACCTTTCCTATCTTAAAACCATTATCAATGAGAAAGTCCCTATGTAGGATCGAAGAGCACGTGTAAAGCTACTAGAGGGGGGGTGAATATTAGATTACAACTTTTTTAGCAGAAGCGAAAACCCCTTGGCAGAAAAATGTTTTGTTAAAGAAATTGTGTGTGCGACTAATCTAAACGTGATCAATAATGACAAAATCAGTATAGATTGTGGAGAATCAAGTCATGAAGACGTCAAAACAAGAGTCACGAAAATCCATCGAGAGAAACTCAAGTTACGATCGAAAGATAGAACAAAGGTCAATCTGAAACAAGTCAGACGAACAAGGCACAAAAGTTCCTTTAAACTACAAATTTTATTGATCAAACAACAAGAGGAACAGCCCCAAAGTCATCTACAACGAGCTCTGACCTCCCTTGCTTATATAACCAACCCAAAAGCCAACTCAACTCAAACTAGGACTCTAATCCTCTCAATTCACGAAGTGAAACTTTCCATAACTGCTCAAGACTCTTCTATACGCATATAGAAGCAATCTTAAGACTTCCAAACACCTTAGGAACGTATCCCACATTCCTAAAACAACTCAACTTCATGACCCACATGAAATACTATCATAACCAACTCAAATCTTTCCATATTTGAGTCAAAACTGAACCAGTTGCAGCCTGAGTCCATAACCTAGTCGGTTGGACCTTTCTGACTAATTTTTTTACGTCCACTTCTTTTCATCACTCCTCGGAACCATGTAGCCACGTCTATGCACTCCTTGCACATGTGCAAACACCTTCCGTCCATCATACCTTCATATGCATTGTTCTTGATTCAAACATGTTGTGAGACCTCCCAATCAACTCAACCACAATTCCTCCCGAACTTTTTTGTTGAACCTCATCTTATCCCTAAGACGAGTTCAATGGATCCCTTCACCAGCCAAGTCTTGAACTCAAGCAACACCTGCACATGAACAAACAACCAATATTTCCGAGCACAAGTCCTTGACTTGACTCTCATTAGTTCCGAAACCACAACACCTTACGTGAGAACCTCACATAAGCATGTTGTAAATCTTAGCAAAATGATATAAGCCATAACCACCAAAACACACCAAAAACTTAGTAAAAGAGTACAAAGCAAACTTTCCATAGATGTAAAGCAAGTTCAAATCATTTCAAAGTAAAAACAGGACCATTCCAATCTAGCTCTGGACCTTGCCAAAACTAACCGGACCTTGAGCCGGAGCTTACCAAAGCTAGCAAGACCTAGCACCGGAGCTTACAAAAGCTAGTCAGACCTAGTGCTGAAGCTTACCAAAGCTAGTCGGACCTAGCGTCGGAGCTAACCAAAGCTAGTCGAACCTTGCATCGGACCTAGCAAAAACAAGTCGGACCTTATGTCGGACCTTGCAGGAGCTACCCAAAACAAGCCGGACCTATCGTCGAACCTTGCAGGAGCTCGGACCTAGAGTCGGACCTTGTTAAAAAGGTGTTTTGGTAGTATTCAAAACTTTTATCATCAAAGCAAATGTATTCAGCACACATAGCTCTCACAATCTCACCCTTGATGAATGCATTAGCAACACCACTTAAAATTCGAACATTGGCTTATTCACATTAAAAGTTTTGAAAAAAAATTCTCCCCAAAATATTTCTCCCCCTTTGTAAATCAGAAATAAAATGAGAAGAAGAACAAAAATTCTCCCCGTGAGAAGAATCGTGTCAAAACACTTGTGAATGTGTGCAATGTGTGATCAATTTCTCCCCCTTTGACAATGTATTCAACAAGGTACAAAAGAGAAATTTTAATTGTTATGAGCATATTATAACATATACATATAAAATAAAGCTCATCCAAGTCATACTATCAAGTAACTTACACTATGACAACAATGAGATACATAAAGTAGTGTAAGCCATGCTAGAGGTCAAATATAATTTTCAATTTAAGCAAGTCATGATCTCACAAACTTAACTATTTCAAAACCTGAAGGCATGACACTTGTTGCTGCAATTTTCTCATTCTTCAATATTATTTAAAGACAAATTCTGATCATATAATATTTGTAAGAGATTATATGTCGCATTTGCCTTATTCTAACCAACCAAGCCAAGCCTATGTCATTTGACAATCAGAAGCTTAAGGTCATGATTTTAGTCATACACAACTTCTTCTAAGCTCATATCTAAGTGCAATGATAAGCCATCTCAAAAGAAGAAGTGCAATTCATGCATATTCTCTTGATATTTTCTCCTTTTTATTTGCTCATAAAAGCTCAACATGTTAGTTGATTACTTGATTAATTCTTTATGATTAAAAGCACTTGTGATCATGCAACAAGTTCAAAACAGCAAGAAAGTTCAATCATAACCAGATTTAGTGTAAGTAATTATTCCAATTACTAGTCATGACAAAAACTACAAAATGTATAACACGAGTAATGTAGTAAGAACTTTCAGCATGTAAAAGGGATCACAAAGTTATATATGTATGAAATACTATGCTCATATTATTTTAATTTCAGATTCACACATAGACTTCCCAAGTTTCAAAACGCCCCCTCGATTTAAGCCATGAGGATGCATAACCCCTATTTCACTACGAATGAAACAAAAACGAGTGAAATCCAAAGGTTTTGTAAAAATGTCAACCAATGGTTGTTCGGTATCGATATGGTGAAGCACAATGTTTCTTTTTTCAACATTATCACGGAGAAAGTGATACCTAATGTCAATGTGCTTTGTTCTAGAACATTGCACGAAGTTTTTAGCGATGCGGATCGCACTAGTGTTATCACAAAATGGTGGAACACTATCTAAATGAACCCCATAGTCCTTAATAGTTTGAACAATCCAAAGAATTTGTGAGCAAGCGCTAGTAGCAGCTACATATTCAGATTCGGCTGTGGATTGTGCAACTGAACTTTGTAATCTAGAGGACCAAGCAACAAGTGAATTACCAAGAAAATTACATGCATCTAAAGTACTTTTCCTATCAATCCTACAACCCCAAAATTAGTATCCGAAAAGACATTCAAAGTAACGGTTGAGGAAGAAGGAAGAAAAATATCAAATTCTTGAGTTTCATGTAAGTACCTGAGAATCCTTTTGACGACTTGACGATGTGAAGCATGTGGGGAGCATGAAACCGTGCACAAAGACATACGCTGAATTGTATGTCCGATCTTGATGTCGTGATGTACAAAATTGATCCAATCATGCTTCGATATTCTTTTTGATCGACTGGGTCACCATCTTCATCAAGTTCAAGTGTCGTTGTTGTACCCATTGGTGTCTGAAGAGGCTTGCTTTTGGACATGTTGAATTGCTTGAGAAGGTCTCTTGTATACTTCGTTTTATACACAAAGGTACCTTCCTTAATTTGCTTGATTTGCAGCCCCCAAAAGTATGTGAGTTCTCATACTCATCTCCAATTCTGATCTCATCATAGCTAAAAACTTGGACATAAGATCATTAGAAGCACAACCAAAGATAATATCATCCACATACACTTGAACGAATAATGAGTCATTGCCATGCTTAAGCACAAAAAGATTTTTATCAACCTTACCCATGGTAAACCCCTTTTCAAGTAAGAATGTTTTTAACGTATCATACCATGCTCTAGGGGCTTGTTTGAGACCGTACAAGGCTTTGGAAAGTTTGTAAACATGATTCGGAAAATCTGGATTTTCAAAACATGGTGGTTTCTTTACATAAACCTCCTTATCTATATAGCCATTAAGAAAAGAACTTTCAACATCTATTTGATATAACTTGAAACCTTTAGATGCAGCAAAAGCTAACAAAATTCTTATGGCTTCTAATCTAGCAATAGGAGCAAAAGTCTCATCAAAATCTAGACCTTCAACTTGTGTGAAATCTTGAGCAACCAACCTAACCTTATTCCTAATCACAACCCGATCCTCACTTTGTTTATTTTTGAACACCCATTTAGTTCCAATTAAAGTGTGACCTTGAGGTGGAGGTACAAGTTTCCAAACATTATTTCTTTCAAAATTTACTAACTCTTCTTGCATGACAATAATCCAACATTCATTAGTGAGTGCGTGTAATATATCTTTGGGTTCAAAAGAAGCAACAAAAGCATAATGAGCGTGAAAGTTTAGATCGCAAAACCTGGACCGTGTGACTTGTTCGTGCAAGCTTCCAATGATTTGTTGTGGAGGATGAATTTTGAGAATCCAGAGAGGAGTAGACACTTCACAAGCTTCATCTTCTTCATATTCATCACAAATGATGAGCTTGTGACTTGAGGACGATCTGGACCAGCAATGATGGTCATCGGTGTTGGTTGAAAATCAAAACGAGGAGCTGGAACAATGTCATTAGCTGCTGAATTTTCGTGCAGCAACACCACATCTTCCTCATCTTCAATGAAAATACTTTCCCCGTGCGGATATAGATCAGGACCAGCTAGTATCTGGGCTAGCTTCATCAAAAGAAACCTCACAAGTCTCCACAATTTTTTTAGTGTCAAGTAAAAGCACACGGTAGCCTCTAGTATGATATGGGTAACCAAGAAACATGCCATCAACAGATCTAGATTCAAATTTATCAAGTTTTCCATGTTTCGTGACAAAGCATTTGCAACCAAAGATCCTAAAGTGTGTGACACTAGGCCTATGTCCAAACCGGAGCTCATATGGTGTTTTTCCTAGCTTAGCATGCAAGAAAACACGATTTGAACCATAACAAGCGGTTGCAATTGCATCTGCCCAAAACTTTCTAGGAGTTTGATATTCATCAAACATAGTCCTAGGCATTTCAACTAAGGTTCTGTTCTTTCTTTCTACAACACCATTTTGTTGAGGTATATATGGTGAAGAAAATTGATGATCTATTCCATTTTCAGCACAAAAGTGATCAAAAGATTGATTTTTAAAATCGGTTCCGTTATCACTTCTAATTGCTCTTAAAGATCCTAGGTGATCAACTGATAACCTAAGAAATAAAGTTCTAAAGTGACTAAAAGCTTCATTCTTAGATGTCATAAAGTAAATCCAAGAGTATCTAGAATAATCATCAACAATCACAAGAACATAACATTTACCTTCGAAGGATTGAACACGTGAAGGTACTACGGTGTCAAGGTGCAAAAGTTGACCCGGTTCAGTTGTCATGATCATTGTGATAGGAGTATGTGAACCTGCAACCATCTTAGTATGCCTACAAGAATAGCAAACAATTTCTTTGTCCCCTTTGAGCTTAGGCAGCCCATGTATGCGATCAAGAGCACTAACATGTGTTAGATGATCAAAGCCTACGTGACCAAGTCTATGATGCCAAAAATATAAGTACTTTGAATCATTAGCAACTAGACACCTATGCTTAGAGGAAGACATATCAAAATGAGTTTTAAAAACTCTTCCAAACCGAGATATGTTAAAAATAAGCTCACTATTTGAACCTACAACTTTGCAACAATTTTTATTGAAAATATTTTCCAGATTTTCATCTAGCAATTGTGAAATAGGAAGCAAGTTGTATTTCAAATTTTTGACAAGTGCCACATCCTTCAAAGTGTAGTGATCATTTACACTAACCGAACCCTTAGCAATTATAGGAGTTGAAGAATTATCGGAAAAAGTAACATCCTCTACACATGACACAAAAGAGAGAGAGGAGAACCATTCTTTGTTACCGGTCATGTGGAGTGAGCAACCTGAATCCACAATCCAAATGTTCTCCTTCCTCAAGCGTGTAACCTACATAGAAGCACAATACATCGATGACTCAATACTGGGGTTAGTCAATAGACATTTAGGAATCTAGTACTGAGTCACACAATGTCAGTAGGAACAACACGCGACGACTGAGATAAAACAGCAGGTTTATGAGTCAAAGTTTGAGATTTTTTGTTCTTAACTACCGACCTATGAGGTGTTACTTGTGTAGCATGAAAATCAGTAGCTCCGAAGGCAAAAACAGAAGGTCCAGAGGTAATAACAGAAGGTCCATAAGTAAAAACTGAAGCTCCAAAGCTTTGAATGTTTTTGACTCATAACAGCAGGTTGCATGTTCCTGACATTCGGTTTAGTATGTGCAACAAATTTTGCATGAGAGTTATAAGATCTAGCATGCATTCTTTCCTTTTTTATGTTGTTTAGCTAGTTTGTAACAAAAATCTATGACATGACCATCTCTACCACAATAGGCACAATGAAATTTAACTTTATGTTCATGTCTAGATGAGCATGCAGTATGTTTATTTGAACCCGAATGTGACAACACTCCTGCAGATTTAAAAACCACCTCTTTTGGTTTAGGAAACTTTTTAATCAAACCACTTCCTAATGACTTTACAATTTTAGGTGGATGTGCTTTAGCATGATCATGGGAATCAAAACATAAAGCAATTTTATCATTGCAAGGTTTAGAAGAATTTAACAGCAAGTTCAGATTCTTATTCCCATTATAAAATTGCTCTAGTGTCATATTTTTATTATCAAGTTCTTTAGACAAGTCTAGGCAGTTTTGACATGAAGTTCTTCCTTTAAGTTTGCAGTTAGAACAATTTTTAACTTCATGAGAACGTAAAGCATTATTCAATATAGAAATTTCGTTCATAACATCTTGTAGTTTCTTATCAATATCATCACAAGTAGAACAATGCAAATCAATTGTAGAACAAGAAGCATCTTTTAAGTGTCTGTCATTAAGTGCAACAAGGTTTTTGTTCTTTTCAATCTCTAACTTAAGTTTATCAAGAGTTGAGGAGTGTGCACTTCTTAAGGAGGACAATTGTTCATATATTAAATCGCATGAGGAACAAGAATCATCACTAGGAATCAAGATTTTCAAATGATTAATTTCAGATTCTAGTGACTCAATTTCAATAGCATTGTCCTTAAGCTTTTTGTCCTTTTTCTTAACAATAATAGCTGCACGGGAAATAGCATCACACATTTTATCACAAGTAGGACATACCTCTTTGTTGTCACTGGTGTGTTCTGCATCATCCATACTTGATCTTGATTTGCCCGCCATGAAGCACAAGTTTCTGAGATCATCTTCATCTTCGTCACTTTCAATGTCTACATCACTTGAGCCAAGTTCTTGAAGTGCAGTGATGAAACTGTTTATCAGTTTGCGTCCTGTAAAACTCTTCTTTTTCTTTTTGGTGTTGCCAGAAGAGGACTTGACTTTATTTTTCTTTTCATCACGGATAGAAGGACCTGAAAGGTTAGGGCAATCTGTACAAAAGTGTCCTCTCTTACCACATTCAAAGCATCATTGAGGTCCGGAGCTTCCTCTTCTTCTAGTTCTCACATTTTGCAATGCTTTTGAGAACCGAGTAGAGCTGAGTGCTAGCTACTCTTCTAGAAATTCTTCAATCTATTTTAGGGTTAGTGAAGACAGCAAAGCAAGTTTATTGCTAGATGAATATTGGCCAAAGCTAGGGTTATCACGTTGAGAAACAAATGCAAGAGACTTGTTGGGGTTCTTTTGTGAGATTATGTCAATTTTATGGGTTTTCAATTTAGAATATAGCACATCTAATGTAAGTGTACTTATAACAGTAGATTCGTGAATAGATGTGACTTTCATCTCCCAAATTGACATGTCTAATGCACTTAGTAATTGTCTAGCATTCTCAACATCTAAAAAATTAACATTGACGCTACGCAAGTTGCTGAGAATTTTATTAAAGCGAGCAAAGAGGTCATCAATTGACTCACCGGGTTGCATCTCGAAGCGCATGTATTCTTTCTTGAACATATCCAGGCTTACGTCTTTGATCATGTTGGATCCTTCGTAGTAGTCACAAAGTTCTTTCCACACATCATACGCTGATCAGAGGTGTGCAACAAGGTCGAAGTCGCTCTGAGTTAGTCCTTATATTATCAAGTTCTGGGCTTTGTTGTTGTGGTCAACATCTCTTAAAATTGTAGTCGTGACTTGATCGTTCGGCGGCATGTCGTAAGACTTGTACACCTTTTCCTATATTGCGAAGCCTTGCGCTTGGATAAAAGCTTCCATGCGTGCCTTCCAAATCTAAAAATCAATGCCAACAAACACACAAGGTTTCGCGGAGTACTTCTCCATTATGATTAGTCAAAAACACGTGCAAATCTCAAAGATTAAAGCACCATGGTGCTGATACCAATTGTAGGATCGAAGAGCACGTGTAAAGCTACCAGAGGGGGTGAATGGTAGATTAAAACTTTTTCACTGGAAGCAAAAACCCCTCAGTAGAAAAATGATCTGTTAAAGAAATCATTATGCGACTAATCTAAACGTGATCAATTGTGACAAAATCAGTATAGATTGTGAAGAATCAAGTCATTAAGACGTCACAACAAGAATCGCAAAAATCCGTCGAGAGAAAGTCAAGTTACGATCGAAAGATCGAACAAAGGTCAATTTAAAACAAGTCGGACGAACAAGACACAAAAGTTATTTTAAACTACGAATTTTATTGATCAAACCACAAGAGAACAACCCCAAAGTTGTCTACAACGAGCTCTTGCCTCTCTTGCTTATATAACCAGCCCGAAAGCCAACTCAACTCAAACTAGGACTCTAATCCTACTCAATTCACGAATCAAAACTTTCCATAACTGCTCAAGACTCTTCTATACGTAGATAGAAGCAATCTTAAGACTTCCAAACACCTTAGGAACATATCTCACATTCCTAAAACAACTCAACTTCGTGACCCACACAAAATCCTATCATAACCAACTCAAACCTTTCCATATTTGAGTCAAACCCGAACCAGCCGCAGCCTGAGTCCATAACCTAGTCGGTTTGACCTTTCCGACCAATTTTTTATGTCAACTTCTTTTCATCATGTCTCGGAACCATGTAGCCACGTCTATGCACTCCTTGCACATGTCAAAACACCTTCCAACGATGTCAACAATATCTTCATATGCATTGTTCTTAATTCAAACATGTCGCGTGACCTCCCGATCAGCTCAACCACAGTTCCTCCTGAACTTGGTTGTTGAACCTCATCTTCTCCCTAAGACTAGTTCAATGGATCTTGTCACCAGCCATGTCTTGAACTCAAGCAACACCTGCACATGAACAAACAACCGATATTTCCGAGCACAAGTCCTTGACTTGACTCTCGTTAGTTCCGAAACCACAACAACTTACGTGAGCACCTCACATAAGCATGTTGCAAATGTTTGCAAAATGATATCAATTGTAACCACAAAACACACCAAAAACTTAGTAAAAGAGTACTAAGCAAACTTTTCATAGATGTAAAACAAGTTCGAATCATTTCAAAGTAAAAAAGGAACCATTGCAATCTAGCTCCGGACCTTGCCAAAACTAATCGGACCTTGAGCCAGAGCTTACTAAAGCTAGCAAGACCTAGCACTGGAGCTAACAAAAGCTAGTCGGACCTAGCGCTAGAGCTTACCAAAGCTAGTCGGACCTAGCGCTGGAGCTAACCAAAGCTAGTCGAACCTTGCGCCGGACCTAGAAAAAACAAGTCGGACCTTACGTCAGACCTTGCGGGAGCTACCCAAAACAAGTCGGACCTATCGTCAAACCATGCAAGAGCTCGAACCTAGAGTCAGACCTTGTTAAAAAGGTGTTTTGGTAGTATTCAAAACTTTTATCATCAAGGAAAATGTATTCAACACACATAGGTCTCACACCCTAAGGCACTCATACCAAGCTCTAGGAGCTTGTTTGAGGCCATAGAGAGCTTTGTGAAGCTTAAAGACATGGTTAGGATACTTATCGTCCTCAAAGCCGGGCGGTTGCTCCACATACACCTCCTCCTTTATTGGTCTATTGAGGAAGGCACTTTTCACATCTATTTGAAACAACTTGAAATCGTTGTGAGTAGCATAGGCCAATAATATGCGAATAGATTCAAGCCTAGCTACGAGAGCAAAAGTTTCATCGAAAATCCAAACCTTCGACTTGAGAGTATCCTTTGGCTATGAGTCTAGATTTGTTTCTTGTTACCACGCCATGCTCATCTTGATTGTTGTGGAAGACCCACTTGGTTCCTACCACATTGGCATTAGGTCTTCTCACGAGCTCCCATACTTTGTTCCTCTTGAATTTATTGAGCTCCTCTTGCATGGCTATTACCCAATCTGGATCTCGTAGGGCATCTTCAACCATAAATGGCTCTAAGGAGGACACAAAATAGTAGTGAGCACAAAAGTTAGCCATAGGAGATCGATTCATTACCCCCTTGGATATGTCTCCAAGTATGTTTGTAGGATCGAAGAGCACGTGAAAAGCTACCACGGGGGGTGAATGGTAGATTTAAAAATCTTACGCAGCGGAAACAATTAAATCCCAACCCCTTCGGCAGAAAAACGATCTGTTAGAGAAATCGTGTGTGGAACTAATATAAACGTGTTTCACCGTGACAAAAGTGATATATATCAGAGAGAATCAAGTAACGAAGAAAACACAAGAAGAATCACTCAAATCCGTCGAGAGAAACTCAAGTTATGATCAAAAGATCGAACAAAGGTCAATCTGTCCTGCCCGAGAAAAACAGTTCTAGAACTCTGCAAAGAAACTCGTGTAGATCAGAAACCACAAATCCAATGACCGTGAATTTTTGACAGATGATATATAATTAAGTTGTGAATACAACTCAAAAAGAATCACGTCAATTGGATCTGTAAAACTCGAGTTATGATAAAACCACCAATGAAAGGTAGTGCTGTCCAGAAACTCTACGAGTAAAACTTGTCTGGAACAAGTCGGACGAACAAGGCATAAAAATTCCTTCAAACTACGAATTTTATTCAATAGAACACAAGAGGAACAGCCCCCAAAGTCGTGCACCATGAGATCTGGCCTCCCTTGCTTATATAACCAGCCCTTAGGCCAATCCAATCTTAACTAGGACTCTAATCCTACTCAAATCATGAATCGAAACTTTCCATAACTGCTTAGGACTCTTCTATACGCAGATAGAAGCAATCTTAAGACTTCCAAACACCTTAGGAACGTATCCTATATTCCTAAAACAACTCAAATTCGTGACCCACACGAAATCCTATCATAACCAACTCAAATCTTTCCATATTTGAGTCAAACCCGACTCAGCCGCAGCCTCAATCCATAACCTAGTCGGCTGGACTTTTCCGACCAATTCTTTACATCCACATCACTTCATCACGCCTCGGAAACATGAAGCCACGTCCATACACTCCTTGAACACATGCAAACATCTTCCAACGACGTCCACAATACCTTCATATGCATTGTTCTTGATTCAAACATCCTGCACGACCTCCTGACCCGCTCAACCACAATTCCTCCTGAATTTAGTTGTTGGAACCTCATGTCCTCCCTGAGACTAGTCCAAAGGATCATGTCACCAGCCATGACTTGAACTCAAGCAACACCTGCACATGAACAAACAACCAATCCGTACAAGCCCAAGTCCGCGACTTGACTCAAGTTAGTTCCGAACACAACACCTTATGTGAGCACCTCACATAAGCATGTTGCAAAACCACAGTAAAACGATATCAGCCATATCAACCAAAATGCACCAAAAACTTAGCAAATGAATACTAAGCAATCTTTCCATAGATGTAAAGCAAGTTCGAAACATTTCACAGTAAAAGCAGGAACATTGCGATCAAGCTCCGAACCTTGCCAAAGCTAACTGGAGCTTACCAAAGCTAGTACAACCTAGTGCCGGAGCTTACCAAAGCTAGTAAAACCTAGCGCCAGAGCTTACATAAATTAGTACAACCTAGCGTCGGAGCTCACCAAAACTAGTCGGAACTAGTCATCCCAAAAGTCGGAGCTAGAAAAACATGTCGGAGCTAACCAACATAAGTCGGACCTAGCAAAACATATCAGAGCTTAACAAAGACATGGTAGAGCTATCAAAGACATGCCGGAGCTAAAGACAAAGCTCATCAGAGCTGCCCAAAAACATGTTGGATCTAGACAAAGAAAGTCGGACCTATTGTCGGACCTTGCAGAAGCTCGGAGCTAGAGTCGGACCTTGCCAAAAAGATGTTATGGCAGCATTCAAATCTTTTATTGTCAAAGCCAATGTATTCAGCACACATAGGTCTCACAATTCCCCCTCCCCCCTTGATGAATGCATTGGCAACACCATATAAAATCTGAACATTGGCATGAAAAGTTTTGAGAACAATTTTCCCCCTTTTTGAAAATCAAATGAGAAAAAATTTCTCCCCTTGAGAAGAATCGTGCCAAAAAAAATTGTGAATATGTGCAATGTGTAATCAATTTCTCCTCCCTTGCATACTTATCTTTAAAAATTCAAAATTCACATATTATCTCTCCCCCTTTGACAATGTATTCAACAAGGTTCAAAAGAGAAATTTCAAATGTTATGAGCATATTATAACATATACATATAAACAAAGCGCATCCAAGTCATACTATCAAGTAACTTACACTATCACATCAATGAGATACATAAAGTAGTGTGAGCCATGCTAGAGATCAAATGCAATTTTCAATTTAAGCAAGTCATGATCTCACAAACTTAAATATTTCAAAACCTAAACGCATGGCACTAGTTGCTGCATTTTATTATTTTTCAAAGCATAAATTTAGATCATATGATATTTGCAAGAGATTAAATGCGCATCTGCCTTATTCTAACCAACCAAGCCAAGCCTATGTCATTTGACAATTGGAAGCTTAAGGACATGGTTTGAGTCATACACAACTTCTTCCAAGTTCATATCTAAGTGAAATGATAAGCCATCTCAAAAGAAGAAGTGTGATGCATGCATATTCTCTTGATCTTTTCTCAATTTTTCATTTGACCATAAAAACTCAGCATGTGAGTTGAGTACTTGATTAATTCTTTATGATTAAAAGCACTTGTGAGCATGCAACAAGTTCAAAACAGCAAGAAAGTTCGACCATGACCATATTTAGTGTAAGTAATTATTCCAATTACTAGACATGACAAAAACTACAAAATGTATAACACGAGTAATGTAGTAAGAACTTTCGGCATGTAAAAGGAATCACAAAGTCATATATGTATGAAATACTATGCTCATATTATTTTAATTTCAGATTCACACATAGACTTCCCAAGTTTCAAAACTCCCCCTCAATTTAAGCCATGAGGATGCATAACCCCTATTTCACTACGAATGAAACAAAAACGAGTGAAATCCAAAGGTTTTGTAAAAATGTCAGCCAATTGTTGTTCAGTATCTACATGGTGAAGCACAATGTTTCCTTTTTCAACATTATCACGGAGAAAGTGATAATATCAATGTGCTTAGTTCTATAATGTTGCACGGGGGTTTTGGCAATGCAAATAGCACTAGTGTTGTCACAAAACAGTGGAACACTATCTAGATCACCCCCATTGTCCTTAAGTGTTTGAAAAATCCAAAGAATGTGTGAACAAGCGCTAGCAGCAGCTACATATTCAGATTCAACGGTAAATTGTGCAACTGAACTTTGTTTTCTAGAGGACCAAGCAACAAGAGAATTACCAAGAAAATGACAAGCATCAAAAGTGCTTTTCCTATCAATCCTACAACCCCCAAAATCAGCATCGGAAAAAGCTTTCAAAGTAACGGTTAAGGAAGAAGGAAGAAAAATGCCAAATTCTTGAGTTCTATGTAAGTACCTGAGAATCCTTTTGACGGCTTAATGATGTGAAGCACGTGGGGAAGCTTGAAACCGTGCACAAAGACATTCGCTGAATTGTATGTCCGGTCTTGATGTTGTGAGGTACAAAAGTGATCCGATCATGCTTCTATATTCTTTTTGATCCACAAGTTCACCATCTTCATCAAGTTCAAGTGTTGTTGTTGTTTCTATTGGTGTCCGAAGAGGCTTTCTTTTTTCCATGTTGAAGTGCCTTAGGAGGTCTTTTGTATACTTCATTTGATGCACAAATGTACCCTCCTTGGTTTGTTTGATTTGCAGCCCCAAAAAGTACGTGAGTTCTCCCATCATACTCATCTCAAATTTTGAACTCATCATAGCTAAAAACTTGGACACAAGATCATGAGAAACACAACCAAAGATAATATCATCCACATACACTTGAACGAATAATGAGTTATTGCCATGCTTGAGCACAAAAAAAGTTTTATCAACCTTGCCCATGGTAAACCCCTTTTCAAGTAAGAATGTTTTTAAGCTATCATACCATGCTCTAGGGGCTTGTTTGAGACCGTACAAGGCTTTGGTCAGTTTGTAAACATGATTAAGAAAATCTGAGTTTTCAAAACCCGGTGGTTGTTTGACATAAACCTCCTCATCTATGTAGCCATTAAGAAAAGCACTTTTAACATCCATTTGATATAGCTTAAAACCTTTAGATGCAGCAAAAGCTAACAAAATTCTTATGGCTTCTAATCTAGCAACAGGAGCAAAAGTTTCATCAAAATCTAGACCTTCAACTTGAGTGAAACCTTGTGCAACCAATCTAGCCTTATTCCTAACCACAACCCCATCCTCACTTTGTTTATTTTTAAACACCCATTTAGTTCCAATTAAAGTGTGACCTTGAGGAGGAGGTACAAGTTTCCAAACATTATTTCTTTCAAAATTTTCTAACTCTTCTTGCATGGCAATAATCCAAGATTCATTAGTGAGTGCGTGTGATATATCTTTGGGTTCAAAAGAAGCAACAAAAGCAGAACGAGCATGAGAGTTTGGATCGCAAAATCTGGACCGTGTGACTCGTTTGTGCAAGCTTCCAATTATTTGTTGCGGGGGGTGATCTTTGTAAAACCGTAGGGGAATAGATGTCTCACAAGCTTCTTCTTCTTCATGTTCATCACAAATCGATGAGCTTGTAACTTGAGGACGATTTGAATCAGCATTGATGATTGTCGGTGCTGGTTGAGAATTAACATCCGGAGCTGAACCAAAGTCTTTAGCTGCTGAATTTTCGGGCAGCAGCTCTAATTCTTCCTCATATTCAACGAAAATTCTCTCCCCCTGCGGATATGGATCTGGATCTGCAATGTTTGAGCTAGTACCTGGGCTAGCTTCATCAAAAGACACTTCACAAGTCTCCACAGTTTTGTTAGTGTCAAGTAAAAGCACACGATAGACTCTAGTATGAGATGGATAACCAAGAAACATGCCATCAATGGATCTAGGTTAAAATTTATCAAGATTACCATGTTTCATGATGACAACCGTTCGCCTGGGGTAAGGACCTTGACTTGATCGTCGGGGTGGCCCCGAGCCCCCTTGTCATTGGCAGGGTGAAGTTTTTGAATTGTATCGTCGGCTCCTCTGCAGTTTCCATCCAAGCGTCGCTTGGGCTTACTTAAGAAGGAAAGCATGCACCGTTTGGGGATTATTTGCGCCTTCATTTGAACTTGCGCTCGAATCCTCCAAACTTTAGCCTGCTTTTCATCTCTCACCCTGCTGTGCTGCGATGGAGTTGGGTCTCCGCAAGAGTCGACTTAAGACCGACGGTGATTTGAAGAAGGTCCGGGCCCTCATGGGGTGGTCCAGTGACTTCTTCAACCACCAGATCCGCGCCGGCAAGCTTCCGTTCTAGAAGGAGCACGCCGGCGACATGGTGTACTTCTCTGCGTATGCCATGGTGGGACTGATCCCACCCTTCTCCACTTTTCTCTTGATGCTGCTAGACTTCTATGGTCTGCAGCTGTACCACCTTGGCCCCACTCCATTCTTCTGGTGTCGATCTTTGTCCACTTCCATGAGATGTGGGTGGGTATTCCTCCCTGCGTCGAGCTCTTCCGCACCTTCTTCACCATCCACACCACTAGCAAAAGTGACGAGTACCTTGGCTTCTATTATTTTGTGAAGCGCAAGAAGTGCCCGTACAAGTACTTGCGGTCGTTCCCTTCTAGATAGTGGGACGACTAGAAGAAGGATTGGATTGTCATCAGGGTGGAGGAGCATGAGAAGATGGAGCTGCCCGAATGCCTCCCCAATGTCGACACTGAAGCTTGGAGCGAAGTTCCGGTGTTATCGGACGCCTTCAACCCTGTCTGACTAGGATCCGCCAATGTGTGGAGGGAGGGGTGACTCCCCAGGCGGTATTATGCAACTTCCTGGTCAACAGGTGGGCTCCACTGAAGAAGAGGGAGAAGCTTGCCTGGGCCCTCAACAGCGTGATGGACGACGACCGGATCGAGACCGTTTTGAAGTCCAACATGGAAGGCGCAACTTTGGAGTTTCACCTCAAGAAGTTCCAACACGACATCGACGTAGAGGGTGACGACTTGACTCCGCCGGCGGCTTTCCTCCCTCTTAACATGGAGGCGGAGTTTAGCAGGGAGCTCTAGCGGAAGATGCCAGTGCTTGACGACCTCGGTGAAGTTGAGAGGCGTTCGACCACCGGGTTGGCGATCCCCGGAGCTTCCGAGGGTGGTCCCCCTTCTGCCCCGAGACAGAGAATTGAAGTTGTGGGCAAGGGCAAAGATCTGGTCGAGCCCTCAAGCCGTAAAAGGAAGATGAAGCACTCTGACGGGAGGTCCGTCAGACCTGCTCCTTCCGCAGCGACTCCTTCTCCCCGGAGGGGAAGGTCTTCAATGGCGGCAACCACTCCAACATCGACATCTCCCCGGGGTACTAGCTCCGGCCATGTGGCTCCAGTATCAGGGCCAGCTGAGGGCTCTGGGTCTGGAGGTCCTTCCTGGTCAAGGGGGGACTCAACCAAGATGGCACCGATAGCAGCAGCAAGCTCCGGGGAACCTTCAGGAGTTACCATGCCGGTGGCGACAGGGTCCGGCACCGAGCGTCCGGGGAAGAGGTTCCGCGCTAGCTGGAGCAGAAGCCTTCCAAGGTAATTTTGATTTTTTACCTCAGTTGATGGTTTTTTGTTGTAACTGTGCTTTAAATTTCTTCTTCCTTCATCCAAAGGGTGCCCAAGAAAGGGGCTGAAGCTCTGGTTCCTGCAGCAGCAGCTGAAGCTGTGCAGGCGGAGGCTCTGGCTCCAATCCCAGCGCCGCCCCAAAAGGTTGCTGAGGTCGTGGCAGCTTTGGCACCAGCTGTCGTGGTCCTTGAACTCGAGTCGTCCTCTGAAGCTCCCGTGGTAGCGCCGGACCATGGGAATGAAGATGTTCCAGCGGCACCAGCTCTGGAGGTTGAAGCTTCGGGTTTGGATGCTGAGATGTCGGATGCTCCAGCCTCAGAGTCGGAGGTAGCTGCAGTCCCGACCCTAGAGCTGGATGTTGTTGAAGCACCGGCAGCGGATCCGGTGGTTGATGAGGCCCCGATGATAGAGCCGGGTGTTGATGAAGCCCCGACGGTAGAGCCGGTGGCTGATGAAGTTCCGACGGTAGAGCCGGTCGTCGAAGAAGTTCTGGCGCCTGAGCCGGTTGTTGCAGAGGTGCTGGCGCCTGAGCCCATGATGGTCGAAGTGTCAGCGCCTGAGCCGGCGGTGGAGGAGGCGCCAGCGTCAGATCCGGAAGTAGCTTCAGCTCCAATCGAACCTTCAACGCCTGCCCCAGAGGTAGTGGTCTCGGAGGTGCCCGCACCTGAGCTAGGGTGCCAAGATGAAGATGCCGGCCCCCAGCCTGAGGGACCAGTTGTTGATGACCTGGCAGCGGGACCTTCGGAACCAACTCCGTAGGTTGAAACTTCTGTTGCAGGACCTTCCTCGGCGGCGCCCGAGGCTATCCCAGAGGGAGGCCCTAGCATCGTGGAAGCTCAGGGGACCGCTCTTGTAGAGTGGGACCCGATTTTGTCATGGAGAACCTGCTGGAGCCAGCGGAGAAGACCCTGGCAGGCCCGGAGCCAATCCCTTTGTTGCCGTCTATCGACAACGCCTGCTCCAGTCTTCGTCAGGTCCAGCTGGATTTTTACCATGACAGCAAGGCCCTTGAGGAGGAGCGCCAAACTCTTAGGAGGTGGCGCAACCAGCTCCAATTCGAGACCAAGATGGCGCAGTCAAGGCTGGCTGATGACAAGGAGTGGGTGAAGAAGGAGAAGGTCCGGTTGGAGTACTGGGGTAAGCTGCTGGACGAGAGGGAAAGCATGGTGCGATCCCTCAACAACCAGTCCCGGGCCATCCACGAACAGGCCGTAACTGCTAATAACGCAACGAATGATCGCGGGGAGAAGCTCAGCGCCATCCACGACAACCTTGTCAAGCGCTGGGAGGACCTTGAGGAGCGGGGGAAAAAGCTCGAAGATGAAGAGAAAAAACTCCTGGAGCTGCGAGATGACCTCGTGAAGAGGGAGGAAGAGCTTACTCAGAGGCTAACTCTAGGTGACAAGAGTCTCGCGGAGCGCACCAAGAAGTTGGAGGAGCGCTGCGAGAAAGAGGAGAAGAAGGCCTGGCAGCGAGGGCAGGATCTCCACAAGAGGGAGGATGAAATTGCTGCCAGGGAGAAGAAGGTGCAGGGCCGGGAGAAGGACATGGTCGACCGCCGGAACAAGATCCACCTCCGAGAGGAGGAGCTCAGTAAACTCAAGAGGCAGGTTGCTGAAAAGATTCAGCAGAACGCCATAGAGGTTGAGCGCCTTGCCCGAGAGAATTCGGAGCTTGCGGCGACCAGGAGATCCTTGGAGGAGATGCGAGGCTCTAGGGTTGCGGAGTCCCAACAAGTTTGGGAATTCCTGGGTGAATGTGGCCTAGAGGGAGGGTGGGGTGAATAGGCCTTTTTGAAATTTGTCGGAAACTGCAACACTTAACAACAAGTTCAAAACCAGAGATATTGGACTAGTCTGGTAAAGTGCGGACTAGTCCGGTGTGTACCGGGGAAATATACAATCAAATGAAGTGTTGCAATATTATGGACTAGGGTATATCACAATTCAATCTAATATTTAATGATTCAACATAAAGTATGCAATAATGATTGAAACCCTAGATTGTTGTGATGAATAAGAATGATGAACACCAAGCAAGACACAAGGATTTATCCCGTGGTTCGGCTCCCACAAAGGCAACCTACATCCATGTTGAGGAGTCCACAAAAGGACCGGGTCTTCTCCAACCCTACCCTCGTCGGATCGCCACCAAGGCCAATCCTCTTCCACTTATCACAAAGGGGTGAATAACGGAATTCAAAGGGGCCTTCTCACACGTTGAGGGCTCCCTTAGATTACAACACGAAACACCACCAAGAACACACTCAAAAGATTACAATGAAATCACAGGAGTGTGTTAGAGAATCAAACCAAGAGCTCAATGAGTGTTGAACGTGTCTCTCCAATGATCTAGAGTGTATCCTCAAAGGATTGATCTTTGTTGCACTTAATTTCATGGAGAGATGTGTTTTTGAGGCTCTTGGGAGGTGTGACGGCGCTAGGGTTCGAGAGAGTTTAAAGTTGAGCCGTGCACCTCTATTTATATGGGGTTTCTAAAAGTGACCGTTAGGGTTTAGAAAGATCGAACTAGTCCGTGGTGGACATCGGACTAGTCCGGTGTGTTGTGTGTAGCAAACCCTAAGTGTCCCGAAATATCAGACTAGTCCGGCTAGGAGCGGGCTTGTTCAATTTCGCTTCTGGAAATCTTCGGACCAGTCCGATGGACATCGAACTTGTCCGCATAGTGAAACCCTAAGTGGTTATGGGGACAAGTCCACAATTGGGGGACTTGTCCGATTTAGGTCAGAGGGTTTTTCGGACTAGTCTGTGCTAATATTAGACTTGTCTAATTTAGATCAGAATGAATATCAGGCTAGTCCGGTGGCAATCGGACTTGTCCAATTCTGTGTGACTTGTGAAGTGTTTTGAGGACTAGTCCGCACTGGGGAGGACTAGTCCGATTCTAGTCAGAGAGATATCGGACTAGTCTGATGGATATCAGACTTGTCCGATTTTGTGTAGAGAGGATATCGGACTAGTCCGGTGACATTCAGACTAGTCTGGTCCTGTATAAATTTGTGCAATGTGTGTGTGTGTAGTTGTGATTGCGCTCTTGGGGTGTGTTTCCTTAACACACTCCATACACAATGATATACTATTCTTCTTCCTTGAGCTCATTTCCACTTTGCTCCTCATTCTCCCTTCTTTTTGGCACTTTGCTTATTTTGCTATTAAAACATGTGCTCATCTCAACAAAGAGTTTATGATCTCATTTGCTTGTCATAAATCATCCAAAACCCACAAGGGATTCCTAGATGCACTTTCAATCCCCCCTTATTGGTGATTGATGACAACCAATTGAGATTTCACAAAATATGATAAAAATTGAGATTTTCATAAAGTATGCACATATGAGTCTAAGATACATCAATCAATGAAAACATAATCCATATGTGCATTCTTTATGGTGGGATGCATGACTAAGTATATTGAAACAATGAGAATGACATAATTGACATTACTCAACCAAAACCAAGCATATATGTCATTCTAAGAGCAAAATCACATAACTCAACAATTACTTCTCAAAAGATCATAACATTGCATCACATAACCATAATTAACTTAAGAACATAGTTAAAGCTTTACAACCCGCAAAATAGTCAAAAAGCATAAAAGAGAGCTCTCTCCTCGCATCCTACAGCTAAGACTAAGACTCCCCCTCAATCTCTCCCCCTTTGGCATCAAGACACCAAAAAGAAGGAGAGGAGGGTCCTAAAGTTTTAACTCCTCGTTGTCGGTCCTCTCATCGTATTCATCCTCGTCTTCGAGCTGATGAGGAGGAGGAGGAGGAGGAGGTGTGGAGCCACTCGAGCCCCCAATGCCAAAGTAGGCAAGCTCGGAGGGGGTCAAGGGCCCAAGCTTGGTGATGTCAGGGTCGGAGTCCTCAAAAATCACTGAAGATCCAATGGGATCGATCTCCAGCTTCTGGCAAATCTGCTTCACATTTGCCTTGACATACTTCATGTCTTCCTTTCTCTTCTTGTTCAGCTTGTGGGCCCTCACTTCGGCCTTTTTGCAGGAAGCAAATATAGCAGCCAAGTACTTGAAGATACCACTAGCAAATCCCCTTTGAGGGGTTGCTCTACTGGCAGGAGCATCTCTTGTATTTTCACTTCTTGCCGGAGCCTTAGGACTGGAGGCCGGCGAGGGAGCAGCCTGGTCATTTGCTTGTTGAGGCTTCTGAGGCCTCAATGGTGTGTGCTCCACATCCTTGACAAACTCGATCCCTGTGACTTTCTCAATCATGAACATGAGATAAGGGGCATAGCCACAAGATTGGTTGGGAGTACTAGAGATGTTTATCATATCGTTCCAAATGTAGCCAGCCACATCAAACTGACAATTCTTGCTTATCACTCTCATCAGGGTCCGAAGATAACCCTGCACACTCCCAACATCTCCATCCTTGGGAGCAATCGTCTTCCTCAAGACTCTATTCAGGACCACAAAGAAGGGCTTCATGTTCTTTGTGGAGGGAGGGTTGAACTTTGTGTTTGGCTCATAAAGGAATTTCATCCTTTCCTCCTCGATTACACCAACATTGTGGATGATCACATTGTCATTGCTCGATGTGTCAAGATGCAACATCATTGCAAAATCCTCATATGTGATAGTGTACTTGGATCCATGAGTCATCCAAGTCACTCTTTCTTCTTCATCGCTTGCAAAGTGACAAGTGGCATAGAACTGGGCCACCACTTCATCATTCCAATTGTACTTGAAGGCAAAGATGTCCATCAAGCCATGTCTTTCAGCTGCCGCAATCACTTCATCAAATGTGGAGCATCTCTTCTTCGCAAGATGTACCCAGTCAATCCACTGACTGCGCACCACTGGTGTCTTCATCTGCAGGTATACAACCCTGTAATAGTTAGCATGAAAATTGCTCCAGAATCTTCCATCTGCAGCTTGCTTTGGATGACTGTAGCAATCCACACAGCGGAATTTGGCCGCTGAGTCACTGCCCTTTCCATTAAACTTCTCTTCAGTGGGGTCCCAAACCCCTTCCCTCGGAGCATGCAGCTTCAACCGGCCAACTGGACCTGTTGCTATCCCTTTGCCCTTGCCCTTGGCTAGGCAGGCACTTGCCGAGCTAGGGCCACCACCGGTGGTAGCCCTAGAAGCTGGCACCTTGGAGGCCGACTTCTTTGCTAGCTCTTTCCTCCGAGCCTGTGGAGGAGACGGAGCTGGCTCGGAAGGACGCTCTTGGCATTTCTTGCCAAGGCTCGTCGAGGGCCGAGGTGCCACCTCATGGTCCATCTCGGCCTCAAAGTTAGAAATCTCATCATTCGTGCTCGACATGTCCTGAGAGTGAATTGTGTAAGGCATGAATGAGTATTGATGATTCAAGGCATGGGTGAGGAGGAGTAAAAGGGCATTGCATTGAGGAATTGACAGGCTAGGTTTTGAGTTCAGAAAAATCGGACTTGTCCGGTGTACAGGCACGGACTAGTCCGGGGGACCGGACTTGTCCGTGCATGGACCAGACTAGTCCGATATTCATCCTCAAAAACCTAAGCAACTAGACAAATGGTGATTCTTAATGCACAACTAGCTTATCATAAATGTAATACATCAAGGAGGCATGTATACAGTGAAAGATGCTAGGCTATTCAATCAATAATAAAGAAAATCAAGGTTTCTAGGGTTAGGGTGAAAATTACCGATGAAATCGATTGATTCTCGAAGAAGGAGGTGTTGAAGTTTGTACTTGTCCGAGAACTTCGATCTTCGAGGGAGGAAGCTTGTTTTCCACCCAAATGTGAAGCTTTTTGGTGGAGGGGATGCAAAATCGCCTTGGTAGCTCGAGTTTGAGAGAGAGAACGCGTGAGGCAAGAGTGAGGATGAAGGGATTAGGGTTTGACAGCGGCTAGGGTTAAGGACACAAAAAATCGGACAAGTCCGGAGACGACTGGACTAGTCCGAACTTTTCCAGAGGCTATATCGGACTAGTCCATTGTCTACCGGACTAGTCCGTCCTAACCGGCACTCCGTGGACTAGTCTGCATGGGCGGACTAGTCCGGGTAACCACGGACTAGTCTGTGGTCACCAGGAAATAATATCTTATCCCATTCATATATATTTGAAGGTACATATTTAGAAAATAGGGAGACAAATCAAATCAAATAATCTTGATGAATATGATCAGTAAGCATACAACAATCAATCAATGATCATAATTCACCAAGATCTAGTAATTGACATAGTTTTCCGGAGAAAATTGAGAGAGATGATTTTCACAACCCAACCAACATATTTTAAAGAATTTATACAGGTATGCAACATTTCAAGCCACACTCCGAGCATCAAGGATGTTTAGCTCATTTCGGAGTTCACAAAAGCGCTTTTCATCAAGTGGCTTGGTGAATATGTCTGCTAATTGCTTTTGGGTGTTGACATGGGAAATGGCTATATCTCCTTTCATGGAGTGGTCTCTCAAGAAGTGATGCCTTATGTCTATGTGTTTGGTTCTAGAGTGTTCAACAGGATTATGGGCAATTTTAATGGCACTCTCATTGTCACAAAGGAGTGGAATACAATTCATATTGTAACCGTAATCCCTTAGAGTTTGTCGCATCCAAAGGAGTTTTGCACAACAACTCCCAGCTGCAACATACTCCGCTTCGAATGTGGATAAGGCAATGGAATTTTGTTTCTTGGAGGACCAAGAAACTAAAGATCTCCCTAGGAATTGGCATGTACCGGAGGTACTCTTTCTATCTACTTTACATCCGGCATAATCTACATCGGAGTAACTAATGAGATTGAATTTTGAGCCTTTTGGGTACCAAAGACCAAGGTTGGGTGTATGAACTAAATATCTCAAGATCCTTTTTATGGCTGTCAAGTGACACTCCTTAGGATTGGCTTGAAATCTTGCACACAAAGATACACTCAACATAATATCTGGCCTAGATGCACATAAATAGAGTAGAGATCCAATCATGGAGCGATATACCTTTTGGTTGATGCTAGGTCCATCTTCATTGAGATCCAAGTGGCCATTTGTTGCCATGGGAGTCTTTATAGGATTCGCCTTGTCCATACCAAACTTCTTGAGTATGTCTTGCATGTACTTTTGTTGCCGCACTTGCAATCCCAAGAAGTACTTTAGTTCTCCCATCATTGACATTTCAAACCTATCTGTCATGATTTTACTAAATTCCTCACAAAAAGATTGATTAGTTGACCCAAAGATTATATCATCAACGTAAATTTGACAAATAAAAAGATCATTGTCAAAATTCTTTGTAAATAGTGTATAATCTACTTTGCCAATCTTAAATCCATTTTCAATTAAGAAATCTCTAAGACACTCATACCATGCTCTAGGAGCTTGTTTGAGGCCGTAGAGAGCCTTACACAATTTAAATACATGGTCGGGAAACTCTTCGTCTTCAAACCCGGGGGGTTGCTCCACATACACCTCCTCCTTGATTGGTCCGTTGAGGAAGGCGATTTTCACATCCATTTGATACAACTTGAAATCATGGTGAGTAGCATATGCAAGTAATATTCTAATGGATTCAAGTCTAGCTAGGGGAGAAAAGGTCTCATCAAAATCCAAACCTTCGACTTGTGAATACTCTTTGGCCACAAGTCGTTCCTTGTTCCTTGTCACCACCCTGTGTTCATCTTGTTTGTTGCGGAAGACCCACTTGGTGCCGACAATGTCCTCATTGGGTCTTGCCATGAGTTCCCACTCTTTGTTCCGCTTGAAGTTGTTCAATTCTTCTTGCATTGCCACCACCCAGTCTGGATCTTTCAATGCATCCTCAACCCTGCGTGGTTCCAAAAAGGATACAAATGAATAGTGCTCACAAAAGTTAGCTATGCGAGACCTAGTGGTTACTCCCTTTTGGATGTCATGGATGATATTGTCGATTGGGTGATCCCTTTGGACGCATTGGTGTACTCTTGGGTGTAGCACTTGAGGTGTTGTATCTTCATGATCATCTTCTTATCCCCCTAAATGGTTGCCTTTGTTGACTTGTTGATTATCTTCGTATTCTTGTGGTTGATCTTGTGTGGAAGCTCCCCCTTAATCGTTGACCTCCTCTTGTGGTTCATCTTCTTCATACACGTGCAGAGGTGACTCTTGTGGTCGAACTTCACCTAAGACCATTCTTTTCAATGCTTGACAAGGAGCTTATTCTTTACCTAGTACACATGGATCAACTTGCTCCTTTTGGGAGCCATTAGTTTCATCAAACACTACGTCACGTGCTACTTCAACAAGTCCGGAGGTCTTGTTGAAAACACGATAGGCGTAAGTGTTCGAATCATAACCAAGCAAGAAACCTTCATCGGACTTTGAAGCGAACTTTGAAGTCATAGGCTTCTTGTTCAAGATATAACATGGAGAACCAAAAACTCGAAAATATGAAATATTAGGCTTGTTACTGGTGAGTAGCTCATAGGATGTCTTCTTGAGTAGTCGATGAAGATAAAGTTGATTTACGGCGTGGCAAGCGGTGTTGATCGCTTCCGCCCAAAATTGATCCGAGGTCCTGTACACATCGAGCATTGTTCTTGCCATCTCTATGAGAGTTCGGTTCTTTCTTTCAGCAACTCCGTTTTGTTGTGGAGAGTACGGAGCTGAAAACTCGTGCTTTATGCCTTCTTCATCTAGGTACTCCTCCACTTGTGTGTTCTTGAAATCTGTGCCATTGTCGCTTCGAATGTTCTTGATTGTCAGTGAGAATTCATTTTGAGCTCGCTTGAAGAACTTCTTGAGTATTCCTTGTGTTTCTGACTTATCATGCAAAAAGAAAACCCAAGTGAAGTGAGAAAAATCATCAACAACTAATAAACCATATTTGTTACCGTCAATGCTTATGTAGGCAATTGGACTAAACAAGTCCATGTGAAGTAGCTCGAGCGGTCTTGTTGTAGTCATGACGTTCTTGGCGGGGTGAGGTGCTCCAACTTGCTTCCCGGCTTGGCACGCGCTACAAGGCTTGTCTTTCTCAAACACAACATCCTTTAAACCTCGGATGTGATCGCCCTTGAGGAGTTTTTGAAGGTTCCTCATACCAACATGCGCTAGCCATCTATGCCACAGCCAACCCATGTTGGTTTTTGCAATCAAGCATGTGTCACGTTCAACTTTATCCTTGTTGAAGTCAACAAGATAGAGCTTTCCCTTTAACATACCCTTGAATGCAATGGAACCATCACTCCTCCTAGAAACAGTCACACCCTCGTTAGTGAACAAGCAATTATAACCCTTGTCACATAATTGAGATATGGATAGCAGGTTATAATCCAAGGAATCAACATGTAATACATGAGAAAGTGTGTGCTTAGATGATATGGCAATTTTACCGGTACCGAGCACCTTCCCTTGACTTTATCTCCAAAATAGATGCCCTCATTTGGATCCTCATTCTCTTCATATTCAACGAACATTCTTCTTTCTCCGGTCATATGGTTGGTGCAACCACTGTCTAGCACCCATTTAGGTCCACCGGAGGAATAAGCATGCAAAAACAAATTATGCTTTGGTTTTAGGTACCCAAGCTTGCTTGGGTCCTCGGAGGTTAGTCACAAGAGATTTTGGCACCCACACATGAGACTTGGTGTTCCCATGGCGTGACCCAACATAATGAGCATAAACCTTTCCATAATTATTTCTCATTAAGACATACGAGTCATCGAAAGTGTTGAAAAGTAACTTTTGTTGTTTATACGTAGGACTGGTCTGGGAGGCCGGACTTGTCCAGAGTACCAGACTTGTCCGGACCATCACCGGACTAGTCTGACGGTCATGCATTTTGTACTCATTAATTTTAGATTTTCCAGTTTGAAAGACTCCTCCCTTTACAAAGACATTGCTATCCCTGTTATTCTTGTGGGTTCTAGCTTGTTGCTTTTCACCATAAGAGTAACCAATGCCATATTTGACATTTGGAGGTCTTGTGACCAAGTATGCACTATGTGCATATTTGATCTTCTCCTTGTCAAATATGCCACTTTGGGCAGGATGCTTGTCTTTAATAGAGTGTGACTTGTCTTTCAAACTGTTGTCAGTTTTACCACATGTACAAGTAGAAGCTACTTCAGTTTTAATGGGTTGAGAAGGTGAACTTGAAGAGGATGAAGGTTCACCTTGCTTGAGTGACTCAACTTGCACTTCAAGGATCTTGTTAACCTTGATCAGGTTAGCAAGTTGGTCCTTGATTGCAGCATTTGAGTCGGTTAACTCCAAGCAAGCTTCCTTGCTTGAAGCTAACTCAAGCTCTAGTGATTTGCTTCGCTCCTTTTCAAATTCTAGAAGTTTGTCAAGTTCGACATATTCCTCCTTTTGGGAGATAATCATGTCCTCTTGACGATGTATCAACTCTCTCCTTCTCAACAAGTTGATCAAGTAAAAATTTCATTTTTGTGGCAATTTTCCTATCTAGTCCAATAAGCATATTCTCATTATCACTATTTATTTCATCATCACTAGAATAGGAATGCACGGAAGGGGGTTTAATGGTTACCTTGCGTTCACCTTCCTTTGCCATAAGGCAAGTGCCATCTCCCTTCCATGCGCCGAGTTTAGTGAAGAGAGTAGACTTCTTGGATGTCTTCTCGATGGCTATGCTAGCCATCTCTTCTTCTTCGGATGATGAGGACTCATCATTTGAGTCCCACTCTTTCCCTATGTGTACTTGTTCGGCTTGTTTCTTCTTCTTGAATAATTTCTTGGGTTGAGGCTTGGCTTCTTTGGTCTTCTTCTTGTTTTCTTCATATGGGCAATCAACTATAAAATGGCTATACTCACCACAATTAGAGCATGCCCGCCTCAACTTTGAATTTGTTCTTTCCTTGTACTTCCTTTTGCTTGATTTGGTGTCTTGTCTTTTCTTTATTATTCTCTTGAATTTCTTCATCAACAATATCATATCTTCTTCATCTAATTCACTGCTCTCATCACCACTGTCTTCTTCTAGCTGAGCTTCTCGAGCTTCTTTAGATAGGGGCTTGAGGGTGGACTTCAAGGCGACCCCTTTCTTCTTTGCCGAGGTGAGGTCAGCAATTTCTTTGACATGCTTTGCTTGTTTTTCCATCATCTCGAAATTGATGATTTTTCCAAGTAATTCATTTGGAGTCATTTTCTTGTATCTGGGGCTTTCTCTAATCATTGAGCATAAGGTGACGTTGCGAGGCATGAAAGCTCTAAGGATGAGCTTCACCACCTCGTGGTCATTCCACTTCTTGCTTTCATAAGATTGAACCTTGTTGATGAGTGTCTTTAATCGGTTGTACATATCTTGAGGTGACTCATCTTCTTCGATTGCAAATTTTCCTAATTCGCCTTCGATCATTTTGATCTTTGCTTCATGCACATGTCGGTCACCTTCATGTGCAGTTTGCAGTGTGTCCGATATCTCCTTAGCAATCTCGAGTCCATCCACCTTGGTGAACTTGTCCCGACTGAGCGAAGAGGTGATTACTGCCGCGGCTTGAGCATTTCGGTGAATTGCTTGCTCTTGGCTTGGTGTGAGTTCTTCGTCGTCGCCTGAGATATCTATTCCTGTGCACACAATATGCCATAGACTTGGATTGAGAGAGATTAGATGCATTTTAATATTTTGCCTCCACATTGAGTAATCACTTCCGTCAAAATGTGGGGCTTTTCCAAGTGGGATAGACAAATAATGATTATTGTTGGAGTTGAGACGATCATAGTTGAAAGGATATCGGGAGTAGTCGGTGTGACTACTCCCCTTCTTCTTTTCTTCAATCTTCACTTTCCCTTCGGAAAGTTTCTTCTTTCTTAGGAGCGCCTTTAGTTCTAGCGTATCCTCATCGACATCCTCGAAAAATTGAATGGCTTCGAGGAGCTTCTCCACCTTTAGGTTCTTGTCATCATCAACCTTTTCTTGGTTGTTGCTCTTGTGGATGTCCTTCATGTCCGACATGATCTTCTTCGAGCGATTAGTCTCTTTCTTGAAGAACCTGCTCTGATACCAATTGAATGTGGCCTAGAGGGGGGGGGGGGGTTAATAGGCCTTTTTGAAATTTATCGGAACCTGCAACACTTAACAACCAGTTCAAAACCATAGATATCAGACTAGTCCGGTAAAGTGCAGACTAGTCCGGTGTGTACCGACTAGGTTGATTAAGTTTGATCAATTACTTTGATTCTACGATGTATGCAGAGGAAATATACAATCAAATGAAGTGTTACAAGATTATGGACTAGGGTATATCACAATCCAATCTTATATTTAATGATTCAATGTAAAGTATGCAATAATGATTGAAACCCTAGATTGTTGTGATGAATAAGAATGATGAACACCAAGCAAGACACAAGGATTTATCCCATGGTTCAGCTCCCACAGAGGCAACCTACGTCCACGTTGAGGAGTCCACAAAAGGACTGGGTCTTCTCCAACCCTACCCTCGTCGGATCGCCACCAAGGCCAGTCCTCTTCCACTTATCACAAAGGGGTGAATAACCGAATTCAAAGGGGCCTTCTCACACGTTGAGGGCTCCCTTAGATTACAACACAAAACACCACCAAGAACACACATAAAAGATTACAATGAAATCACAGTAGTGTGTTGGAGAATCAAACCAAGAGCTCAATGAGTGTTGAACGTGTCTCTCCAATGATCTAGAGTGTATCCTCAAAGGATTGATCTTCGTTGCACTTAATTTCGTGGAGAGATGTGTTTTTGAGGCTCTTGGGAGGTGTGACGGCGCTAGGGTTCGAGAGAGTTTAAAGTTGGGCCGTGCACCTCTATTTATATGGGGTTTCTAAAAGTGACCATTAAGGTTTAGAAAGATCGGACTAGTCCGTGGTGGACACCGAACTAGTCCGGTGTGCTGTGTGTAGCAAACCCTAAGTGTCCCAAAATATCGGACTAGTCCGGCTAGGAGCGAACTTGTCCGATTTTGCTTCTGTAGATCTTCGGACTAATCCGATGGACATCGGACTTGTCCGCACAGTGAAACTCTAAGTGGTTATGGGGACAAGTCCGCATTTGGAGGACTTGTCCGATTTAGGTTAGAGAGTTTTTTGGACTAGTCCGTGCTAATATCGGACTTGTCCGATTTAGATCAGAATGAATATCGGACTAGTCCGGTGGCGATCGGACTTGTCCGATTTTGTGTGACCTGTGAAGTGTTTTGAGGACTAGTTCACACTGGAGAGGACTAGTCCGATTCTAGTGAGAGAGATATCGGACTAATCCGATGGATATCGGACTTGTCCGATTTTGTGCAGAGAGGATATCAGACTAGTCCAGTGACATTTAGACTAGTCCGGTCCTGCATAAATTTGTGCAATATGTGTGTGTGTAATTGTGATTGAGCTCTTGGAGTGTGTTTCCTTAACACACTCCATACACAATGATCTACTATTCTTCTTCCTTGAGCACATTTCCACTTTGCTCCTCATTCTCCCTTCTTTTTTGGCACTTTGCTTATTTTGCTATTAAAACCTGTGCTCATCTCAACAAAGAGGTTAGGATCTCATTTGCTTGTCATAAATTGTAGGATCGAAGAGCACGTGAAAAGCTACCAGAGGGGGGGGTGAATGGTAGATTTAAAAAACTTACGCAGCGGAAACAATTAAACCCCAAACCCTTCGGCAGAAAAACGATCTGTTGAAGAAATCGTGTGTGAGACTAATCTAAACGTGTTTCACCGTGAAAAAAGTGATAAATATCAGATAGAATCAAGTCACTAAGACAACACAAAAAGAATCACTCAAATCCGTCGAGGAAAACTCAAGTTATGATCGAAAGATCAAACAAAGGTCAATCTGCCCCACCCGAGAAAAACAGTTCTAGAATGCTGCAAAGAAACTCGTGTAGATCATAGACCACAAATCCAATGACCGTGAAATTTTGATATATGATATATAATCAAGTTGTTAAGACAACCCAAAAAGAATCACGTCAATTGGATCTGTAAAACTCGAGTTATGATAAAACCACCGACGAAAGGTAGTGCTGTCCAGAAACTCGACGAGTAAAACTTGTCTGGAACAAATCGGACGAACAAGGCACAAAAAGTTCCTTCAAACTACGAATTTTATTCAATAGAACACAAGAGGAACAGCCCCAAAGTCGTATATCTCGAGATTTGGCCTTCCCTTGCTTATATAACCAGCCCTTAGGCCATCCCAATCTCAACTAGGACTCCAATCCTAATCCGATCACAATCGGAACTTTCCATAACTGCTTAGGACTCTTCTATACGCAGATAGAAGCAATCTTAAGACTTCCAAACACCTTAGGAACGTATACCACATTCCTAAACAACTCAAATTCGTGACCCACACGAAATCCTAACATAACTAACTCGATATTTCCATACCGAGCCATAACTGACTCAGCTAGCAGCCTAAGTCTTCAACCAATACGATCCGATCCTTCCGATCAGATCTTCCTTCCATAATCCGTCTCTAGAAGCATATTGCCACGTCATGCACCTCATGCATACGTGCGAACACCTTCCTTTGACCTTCATATGCACTGCCCTTGATTCAATCATCCTGCGCGACCTCCTGACCCGCTCAACCACAGTTCCTCCCGAACTTGGTTGTTGGAACCTCATCTCCTCCTGAGACTAGTCCAATGGATCCTGTCACCAGCCATGACTTGAACTCAAGCAACACCTGCACATGAACAAACAACCAATCCATACGAGCCCAAGTCCTCGACTTGACTCAAGTTAGTTCCAAACACAACACCTTACGTGAGAACCTCACATAAGCATGTTGCAAAACCACAGTAACATGATATCATCCATATCAACCAAAACGCACCAAAAACTTAGCAAATGAATACTAAGCAATCTTTCCAATCATGTAAAGTAAGTATGAAACATTGCAAATGAAAAGCAGAAGCACTGTGGTCAAGTTCCGGACCTTGCCAGACCAACCCGGACCTTGAGCCAGAGCTAACAAGAGCTAGTAGAACCTAGCACCGGAGCTTACTAAAACTAGTATAACCAAGCTCCCGCCGGAGCTTACAAAAGCTAGCAAGACCTAGCTCCGGAGCTTACCAAAACTAGTCGGAACTAGTAAACCCCAAAACCGGAGCTAGAAAAATCAACTTCGAAGCTTAGCAAAAACATGTCGGAGCTATCAAAGACATGCCGGAGCTAAAAATAAAACTTCACCGGAGCTGACCAAAGCTAGTCGGACCTAGCATCGAATGTAACCGGAGCTACCCAAAACAAGACGGACCTACCGTCAGACCTTGCTGTAGCTCAGAGCTAGAGTCAGACCTTGACAAAAAGGTGTTTTGGTGATATTTAAAATTTTTATCATCAAAGCCAAGTGTATTCACTACAAGCCAATGTATTCAGCACACATAAGTCTTACAATCTCCCCCTTGATGAATGCATTGGCAACACCACTTAATATACGAACATTTGCTTATTTTCAATAAAAGTTTTGAAAACAATTTCTCCCCCTTTGTAAATCAAAAGTAAAATGAGAAGAAAAACTATCCCATATTATATCCCATATTATCTCCCCCCTTTATTATCTCTCCTTCTGAACATATTCTCTCTTTCTTCATGCTTATCTCTCCCCCTTTGACAATGTATTCAACAAGTCATGAGATATAAACAAATTATCTCTCCCCTTTTAGTTGTTACGAGCATATTATAACATATACATATAAACAAAGCTCATCCAAGTCATACTATCAAGTAACTTACACTATCACATCAATGAGATACATAAAGTAGTGTAAGCCATGCTAGAGATCAAATGTAATTTTCAATTTAAGCAAGTCATGATCTCACAAACTTAACTATCTCAAAACCTGATGGCGTGACACTAGTTGCTGCATTTTATTATTTTTCAAAGCATAAATTTAGATCATATGATATTTGCAAGAGATTATATGCGCATCTGCCTTATTCTAACCAACCAAGCCAAGCCTATGTCATTTGACAATTAGAAGCTTAAGGATATGGTTTTAGTCATACACAACTTCTTCCAAGTTCATATCTAAGTGCAATGACAAGCCATCTCAAAAGAAGAAGTGTGATGCATGCATATTCTCTTGATTTTTTTCTCAATTTATATTTGTTCATAAAAAACTCAACATGTGAGTTGATTACTTGATAAATTCTTAATGATTAAAAGCATTTGTGAGCATGCAACAAGTTCAAAACAGCAAGAAAGTTCGACCATGACAAGATTTAGTGTAAGTAATTATTCCAATTACTAGACATGGCAAAAACTACAAAATGTATAACACGAGTAATGTAGTAAGAACTTTCAGCGTGTAAAAGGAATCACAAAGTCATATATGTATGAAATACTATGCTCATATTATTTTAATTTCAGATTCACACATAGACTTCCCAAATTTCAAAATTCCCCCTCAATTTAAGCCATGAGGATGCATAAACCCTATTTCACTACGAATGTAACAAAAACGAGTGAAATCCAAAGGTTTTGTAAAAATGTCAGCCAATTGTTGTTCGGTATCTACATGGTGAAGCACAATGTTTCCTTTTTCAACATTATCTCTGAGAAAGTGATACCTAATGTCAATGTGCTTAGTTCTAGAATGTTGCACGGGGTTTTTAGCAATGCAAATGGCACTAGTGTTATCACAAAATAGTGGAACACTATCTAGATCAACCCCATAATCCTTAAGTGTTTGAACAATCCAAAGAATTTGTGAGCAAGCACTAGCAGTAGCTACATATTCAGATTCGGCTGTGGATTGTGCAACTGAATTTTGTTTTCTAGAGGACCAAGCAACAAGAGAATTACCAAGAAAATGACAAGCACCGAAAGTACTTTTCCTATCAATCCTACAACCCCCAAAATCAGCATCCGAAAAAGCTTTCAAAGTAACAATTGAGGAAGAAGGAAGAAAAATGCCAAATTCTTGGGCTCTATGTAAGTACCTGAGAATCCTTTTGACGGCTTGACGATGTGAAACACGTGGGGAAGCTTGAAACCGTGCACAAAGACATATGCTGAATTGTATGTCCGGTCTTGATGCCGTGAGGTACAAAAGTGATCCGATCATACTTCTATATTCTTTTTGATCCACGGGTTCACCATCTTCATCAAGTTCAAGTGTTGTTGATGTTCCCATTGGTGTCCGAAGAGGCTTGCTTTTGTCCATGTTGAAGCGCCTTAGGAGGTCTTTGGTATACTTCGTTTGATGCACAAAGGTACCCTCCTTGGTTTGCTTGATTTGCAGCCCCAAAAAGTAAGTGAGTTCACCCATCATACTCATTTCAAATTCGGAACTCATCATTGCTGAAAACTTGGACACAAGATCATGAGAAGCACAACCAAAGATAATCATCCACATACACTTGAACGAATAATGAGTCATTGCCATGCTTAAGCACAAAAAGAGTTTTATCAACCTTGCCCATGGTAAACCCCTTTTCAAGTAAGAATGTTTTTAACCTATCATACCATGCTCTAGGGGCTTGTTTGAGACCATATAAGGCTTTGGACAGTTTGTAAACATGATTAGGAAAATCTGGATTTTCAAAACCCGGTGGTTGTTTGACATAAACCTCCTCATCTATGTAGCCATTAAGAAAAGCACTTTTAACATCCATTTGATATAGCTTAAAACCTTTAGATGCTGCAAAAGCTAACAAAATTCTTATGGCTTCTAATCTAGCAACAAGAGCAAAAGTTTCATCAAAATCTAGACCTTCAACTTGAGTGAAACCTTGAGCAACCAACCTAGCCTTATTCCTAACCACAACCCCATCCTCACTTTGTTTATTTTTAAATACCCATTTAGTTCCAATTAAAGTGTGACCTTGAGGTGGAGGTACAAGTTTCCAAACATTATTTCTTTCAAAATTTTCTAACTCTTCTTGCATGGCAATAATCCAAGATTCATTAGTGAGTGCGTGTGATATATCTTTGGGTTCAAAAGAAGCAACAAAAGCAGAATGAGCATGAGAGTTTGGATCGCAAAACCTGGATCGTGTGACTCGTTCGTGCAAGCTTCCAATCATCTGTTGTGGGGGATGATATTTGTAAAAACGTAGGGGAACAGATGTCTCACAAGCTTCTTCTTCATTAGGTTCATCGTAGATTGATGAACTTGTGAATTGTGGACAATCATGACCAGCATAGGTGATAGCCGGAGCTTGTTCAATGTCCGGAGATGGACACGTGTCAACTTCGGAACTACCAGGTAGTATCACCGGCTCTTCTTCATCTTCGAAAATACCCTCCCCCTGAGGATACGGATCTGGTCCTGCAACAACGGAGCTAGTACCTGGGCTAGCTTCATCAAAAGACACTTCACAAGTCTCCACAATTTTGTTAGTGTCAAGTAAAAGCACACGGTAGCCTCTAGTATGAGATGGATAACTAAGAAACATGCCATCAATGGATCTAGGTTCAAATTTATCAAGATTACCATGTTTCTTAACAAAGCATTTGCAACCAAATACCCGAAAGTGTGTAACACTAGGCCTATGTCCAAACCGAAGCTCATATGGTGTTTTACCTAGCTTAGCACGCAAGAAAACACGATTTGAGACATAACAAGCGGTTGCTAACGCATCAGCCCAAAATTTCTTAGGAGTTTGATATTCATCAAGCATAGTCCTAGCCATTTCAACTAAGGTTCTGTTCTTTCTTTCTACAACACCGTTTTGTTGAGGTACATATGGTGAAGAAAGTTGATGATTTATTCCATTTTCAGCACAAAAGTGATCAAAAGATTGATTTTTAAATTCAGTTCCATTATCACTTCTAATTGCTTTTAATGATCCTGGGTGATCAATTGATAATCTAAGAAATAAAGTTCTAAAGTGACTAAAAACTTCATTCTTAGACGCCATAAAGTAAACCCAAGAGTATCTAGAATAATCATCAACGATAACAAGAACATATCATTTACCTCCGAAGGATTGACCACATGAAGGTCCTACGGTGTCAAGATGCAAAAGTTGACATGGTTCAGTTGTCATGATCATTGTGAGAGGAGTATGTGAACCTGCAACCATCTTAGCATGTCTACAAGAAGAGCACACAATTTCTTTGTCCCCTTTAAGCTTAGGCAGCCCACGTATGCAATCAAGAGCACTAACACGCGTTAGGTGATTAAAGCCTACGTGACCAAGTCTACGATGCCAAAAATATAAGTCCTTTGAATCATTAGCAACTAGACACCTATGCTTAGAGGAAGACATATCAAAATCGGCTTTAAAAACTCTTCCAAACCGAGACATGTTAAAAATAAGCTCACTATTTGAACCTACAACTTTGCAGCAGTTTTTATTGAAAATAATTTCTAGATTTTCATCTAGCAATTGTGCAACAGAAAGCAAGTTGTATTTCAAATTTTTGACAAGTGCCACATCCTTCAAAGTGTAGTGATCATTTACTCTAACCGAACCCTTAGCAATTATAGGAGTTGAAGAATTATCAGCAAAAGTAACATTCTCTACACGTGACACAAAAGAGAGGGAGGAGAACCAATCTTTGTTACCGGTCATGCGGCGTGAGCAACCTGAATCCACAATCCAAATGTTCTCCTTCCTCAAGCGTGTAACCTACATAGAAGCATAATATGTCGATGACTCAATACTGGGGTTAGTCAAAAGGCATTTAGGTATCCAGTACTGAGTCACATGATGTGCAGCAGGAAAAACACGAGAAAGCTGAGATAAAACAGCAGTTTTATGAGTCAAAGATTGAGGTTTTCTGTTCTTAACAGTTGATTTAGAAGTTGTTACTTGTTTAGAGTGAAAACCAGTAGCTCCGGAGGTAAAAGCAGAAGGTCCAGAGGTAAAAACTGAAGCTCCGGAGGGAACAACAGAAGATCCGGGAGCTCTCGGAGCTATCAGAACTACCGGAGCTGCCTTTGTAGATTTCTTGCTAAAAGTTCAAGAAGCTACCTTTTCAAATTTCTGACTCATTAAAGCAGGTTGCATGTTTCTAATTTTTGGTTTAGCATGAAAGTTATGAGATCTAGCAGACATTCTTTCCCTTTTCTGTTGTTTAGCTAGTCTATAACAAAAATCTATGACATGACCATCTCTACCACAGTAGGTACAATGAAACTTAATTTTGTAATCATGTCTCGATGAGCACCCAACATTAGAAACAGAATTAGAAAGCACTCCTGCACACTTGAAAACCACTTCTTTTTGTTTAGGAACTGTTTGAATCAAACCACTTCCTAATGACTTTACAATTTTAGGTGGATGTGCCTTAGCATGAACATGATAATCAAAACCTAAACCAGTTTTATCTTTGCAAGACTTGGAAGAATTCAGCAGCAAGTTTAGATTCTTATTCCCATTACAAAATCAACCTAGTGTCCTATTCATGTCATCAAGTTTCTTAGACAAGTCTAGGCAGTTTGCACATGAAGTTTTTCCTTTTAGTTTGCAATTGGAACAATTTTTAACTTTATGAGATCGTAAAGCATTGTTCAAAATGGAAATTTCATTCATTGCATTCTTTAGTTTCTTATCAAGATTTTCACATGCAGAACAATGCAAATCATCTGTAGAACAAGAAGCATCTTTTAAGTTTTTATCACTAAGTGCAGCAAGCTTTTTGTTCTTTTCAATTTCTTCATCAAGTCTGTCTAGAGTGGAGGAATGTGCACTTCTTAGGGAGGACAATTGTTCATATATTAAGTCACATGAGGGACATGCATCATCACTAGGAATCAAAGTTTTTAAACGATTAATTTCAGATTCTAGTGATTCAATTTTAGCAGCATTATCCCTAAGCTTTTTGTCCTTTTTCTTGACAATAATAGTTGCACGAGAAATAGCATCACACATTTCATTGCAGGTAGAACATACCTCATCGTCTTCATTGTTGTGTTCTGCATCCTCCTGACTTGATCTTGATCTTGTTTTGCCCGCCATGAAGCATAAGTTGGCCAGATCGTCATCATCTTCATCACTTTCAAAGTCTACATCACTTGAACTAAGTTCTTGAAGTGCGGTGATGAAGCTGTTAATCATCTTACATCCTATGGTACCCTTCTTTTTCTTTTTGTTGGAATTTCCAGAGGAGGTCTGGACCTTGCTTTGTTTTTCTTTCCGGGTGGTCGGACCTGAAAGGTTAGGGCATTCTGTACGAAAGTGTCCTGTTTTACCACATTCAAAACAGCGTTGAGGTCTGGAGCTTCCTCTCCTTCTAGTTCTCACATTTTGCAATGCTTTTGAGAATCTAGTAGAGATGAGTGCCAACTCCTCTTCTGGAAATTCTTCGATCTGCTCCAGGGTTAGTGAGGACAACAAAGCAAGAGTATTGCAAGATGATGATTGGCCGGAGCTAGACATATCACGTTGTGAAACAAATGCAATAGACTTGTTTGGGTTCTTACGTGCTAGGATGTCAATTTCATGAGTTTTTAGTTTAGAATAAAGTACATCTAATGTAAGAGAACTCATAACAGTTGATTCACAAATAGAAGTTACTTTCATCTCCCAAATTGACATGTCTAATGCACTTAGAAGTTGCCTAGCATTCTCAGCATCAGAAAAATTTACATTGACACTACGTAAGTTGCTGAGAATTTTATTGAACCGAGCAAAGAGGTCATCGATAGACTCACCTGGTTACATCTCAAAACGCATATATTCTTTCTTGAACATATCTTGTTTTACCTACTTGATTGTGTTGGAGCCTTCATGATAATCACATAGAGCTCTCCAAACATCGTATGCTGATCAGAGGTGCGCGACACGATCAAAGTCGCTTTGAGTGAGTCCTTGGATGATCAAGTTTCGGGCTTTGTTGTTGTTGTCGACATCCCGTAGGTTTGTGGCCGTGACTTGATCATTAGGTGTCACTTCATAAGGCTTATACACCTTCTCCCATATTGCAAAGCCTTGTGCCTGGATGAAAGCCTCCATGCGTGCCCTCCAAACCTGGAAATCAATACCAGCAAACACACAAGGTTTGGCGGAGTACTTCTCCATGATGATTAGTCAAAAACACGTGCAAATCACAAAGATTAGAGCACCATGGCTCTGATACCAATTGTAGGATCGAAGAGCACGTGAAAAGCTACCAGAGGGGGTTGAATGGTAGATTTAAAAATCTTACGCAGCGGAAACAATTAAACCCCAAACCCTTCGGCAGAAAAATGATCTGTTGAAGAAATCGTGTGTGAGACTAATATAAACGTGTTTCACCGTGACAAAAGTGATAAATATCAGAGAGAATCAAGTCACGAAGACAACACAAAAAGAATCACTCAAATCCGTCGAGGAAAACTCAAGTTATGATCGAAAGATCAAACAAAGGTCAATCTGCCCTACCCGAGAAAAACAGTTCTGGAATGCTGCAAAGAAACTCGTGTAGATCATAGACCACAAATCCAATGACCGTGAAATTTTTATATATGATAGATAATCAAGTTGTGAAGACAACCCAAAAATAATCATGTCAATTGGATCTGTAAAACTCGAGTTATGATAAAACCACCGACGAAAGGTAGTGCTGTCCAGAAACTCGACGAGTAAAACTTGTCTGGAACAAATCGGACGAACAAGGCACAAAAAGTTCCTTCAAACTACGAATTTTATTCAATAGAACACAAGAGGAACAGCCCCAAAGTCGTCTATCTCAAGCTTTGACATTCCCTTGCTTATATAACCAGCCCTTAGGCCATCCCAATCTCAACTAGGACTCCAATCCTAATCCGATCACAATCGGAACTTTCCATAACTGCTTAGGACTCTTCTATACGCAGATAGAAGCAATCTTAAGACTTCCAAACACCTTAGAAACGTATCCCACATTCCTAAACAACTCAAATTCGTGACCCACACGAAATCCTAACATAACTAACTCGATATTTCCATACCGAGCCATAACCGACTCAGCTAGCAGCCTAAGTCTTCAACCGATACGATCCGATCCTTCCGATCAGATCTTCCTTCCATAATCCGTCTCTAGAAGCATATTGCCATGTCATGCACCTCATGCATACGTGCGAACACCTTCCTTTGACCTTCATATGCACTGCCCTTGATTCAATCATCCTGCGCGATCTCCTGACCCGCTCAACCACAGTTCCTTCCGAACTTGGTTGTTGGAACCTCATCTCCTCCTGAGAGTAGTCCAATGGATCCTGTCACCAGCCATGACTTGAACTCAAGCAACACCTGCACATAAACAAACAAACAACCAATCCATACGTGCCCAAGTCCTCAACTTGACTCATGTTAGTTCCGAACACAACACCTTACGTGAGAACCTCACATAAGCATGTTGCAAAACCACAGTAACATGATATCATCCATATCAACCAAAACGCACCAAAAACTTAGCAAATGAATACTAAGCAATCTTTCCAATCATGTAAAGCAAGTACGAAACATTGCAAATGAAAAGCAGAAGCACTGTGGTCAAGTTCCGGACCTTGCCAGAGCAACCCGGACCTTGAGCCGGAGCTAACAAGAGCTAGTAGAACCTAGCACCGAAGCTTACTAAAACTAGTATAACCAAGCTCCCGCCGGAGCTTACAAAAGCTAGCAAGACCTAGCTCCGGAGCTTACCAAAACTAGTCGGAACTAGTAAACCCAAAAACCGGAGCTAGAAAAATCAACTTTGGAGCTTAGCAAAAACATGTCGGAGCTATCAAAGACATGCCGGAGCTAAAAATAAAACTTCACCGGAGCTGACCAAAGCTAGTCGGACCTAGCATCGAATGTAACCGGAGCTACCCAAAACAAGCCGGACCTACCGCCGGACCTTGCTGTAGCTCAGAGCTAGAGTCGGACCTTGACAAAAAGGTGTTTTGGTGATATTTAAAACTTTTATTATCAAAGCCAAGTGTATTCACTACAAGCCAATGTATTCAGCACACATAGGTCTTACATAAATCATCCAAAACCCACAAGGGATTCCTAGATGCACTTTCACTGGGCAAAGCCAACGATGCGCTGACGCCGATGGGTTTTAGTCTCGTGCGTCCGGATGATCCAGAGCCGGAGCTGGACCAGGCGTTGAGTTTGGCAGGCAACAAGTTCACCAAGATGGGCGATGTCATCGTGGACCAGTTGGAAACCGAGGGACAATCCTTGGTGAAGAACGTCGCAAAATACGTGCTGACGTGCTACACAAGCTGGGACCCTCGATTCCCACTGGACCCGGTGCTTGAAGGCCCCATCGACGGAGAGGGAGAAGCTGCCCAAGCCAACGTGTCGGAGGTTGCCCAGAAGGTTGCCTCGTTCTTCCATAGGGTCTAGGACTCTCTTTTTGTAGCTCCCGCTTGTATTCTCTCTTCTTTTTTCTCCAATTTTGTAATCTCTTGTATCCACATGAATGAAATCCAAGTTTTTTATGAATTTCATTTTTTGTCTTCAACACCTTTGTCCCACTTGGCCCCCTGGTAGATGTATACAATTTGATTGTGAACATGTACCAAGAGGATGTAACAGTTGTTGAAGACTTGCGTGCTTTGAACTTGTAGAGCGTAGGTCCGAAGTCTTCGATAGTAGAGACCCCCTGAGGTTGTCGGAGCTTAGTAGCTCTGGCAGTGACCATCGTCGGAGCTTAGTAGCTCTGGCAGCAGTCTCCATCAACACGTAGAGCATCAACGGTTAGTCCTCTGGGGTGTCAGAGCTTGGTAGCTCCAGCAGTGACCTCTGTCAACACGCGTTGTGTCGATAGCAGACCCCACTGTGGAGTCTTCCCACCATCTTTTCTTCACGTTGACGGCTGGCCCCCTGGCTTTACCGGAGCTGAGTATCTCCAGCGACGCTCGCTATCAATGTTTGAAACATTGACTACAAGCCACCTAGGGGATGTCGGAGCTTTTGTAGCTCTGGCTTCATTCACCATCATCATGAAATCTTTTATTTTTCCTGCACACTAAAGTCAATAAAAACAGTTAAATACATTTCCTATCTATAACTCAATTGTGACTTACTATTCCCGAGAAAGTTTTAGGTCAAACACAATTCTAAATACAATAAAGTGCACTGACTTGTTTTCTCCAGGTCCGATCGTTTTTGGACTCGCCTTACTTCGGCCTGTCGGGGTGTAGGTAGAGTGGCGTACTTAGGGTGCATGACCAGGCTAAGTTGATATCACACTCCGGCCCTAGATTGGCTTGGCGTCATTCAGACAAGTAGACCATTAACAATGTTTAGACCCGGAAAAATTGACAATGCAACTCAAATTATACATGAATTGGTCGAGCTAAAGTTTCTTAATAATTGCACAACTTTGTTATAGACAAGAAAGAGAAAAATAAGAAATATTGAGCTTGTACAAAATAAATGCACGTGGAGTCTGTTTTCACACAATGATGTCTTTCATTATAGGTCTGGGGTACAGGGGAAACAAGTACACTCTTAGGGTACGAAACCAGGCTAAGTGTGTACACTTTTAGTTCTGATACTGTGAAAAGTGTTGCCTCAATTTTGCGGACCTTCCGGGGAAGGTCCAGCTGTTCTCCCAAAGGAGCTACCCGACTCTATACAATGACTTATAACATACATCACATGTAACTACAAACTCACCTCCGTGATATTAAGCGTAGAACTTACGGAGGTGATCAATGTTCCAAGGATTAGGGAGCGGTGTCCCATCCTCGGTTGCCAAGCGAATGCATCCAGGACGGGATACTTTGATCACACGGAAAGATCCTTCCCAGCTGGGGGAGAGTTTGTTTAACCCTTTGCGAGTTTGTATTCTCTGTAGCACCAGGTCGCCTTCCTCGAGCTGTCGGCTATGAACATGCCTTTGGTGATAGCGCCGAAGAGCTTGGCGGTATCGGGCATTCCGAACAGCTGCTTGACACCTTACCTCTTCAAGGAGGTCAAGGTCTTCACGCCGGAGCTGGTCCTGCACGGCATCATCGAAGGTCCGAACCCAGAGCGACCCCAAGGTGATTTCCGGAGGAAGGACTGCTTCAGCTCCGTACACCAGGAAGAAAGGTGTCTCTCCAGTTGACCGATTTGGAGTTGTCCTGTTGGCCCATAGAGTGGGTGGAAGCTCTTCGATCCAGTTGGCTCCATGTTTTTTCAGGCGCTCATATGTGCGCGTCTTGAGTCCTTTTAGGATTTCTGCATTTGCTCTCTCGGCTTGGCCATTGCTTGTCGGGTGAGCTACGGAAGCGTAGCTGACTTGGATGTCGAGGTCTTTGCAATATCCTTGGAATGCAGAGCTTGTGAACTGGGTCCCATTATCAGTTATGATCTTGTTTGGGACTCCAAATCTGCATATGATGGACTGCAGGAAGTTGATAGTTGATTGCTTGTTTATTGTCACAACTGGAGTTGCTTCCGGCCATTTGGTGAACTTGTCAATGGAAACGTATAGGAACTTATAACCTCCGACGACTCTTGGGAAAGGTCCCAAGATATCCATCCCCCACACAGCGAAAGGCCATGTAGGAGGTATCATATGTAGAGGCTGAGTCGGTGTGTGAATTAGTTTCGCATGGATCTGGCATGCTTCGCATTTCTTCACTAGCTCAGTTGCATCCTGGAGCGCTGTAGGCCAGTAAAAGCCATGCCGGAAGGCTTTACCGACCAGCGTGTGGGAGTACGCGTGGTTCCCACACTCGCCTCCATGGATTTCTACGAGGAGCTCGCAGCCTTCTTCCCTTGTAATGTGCCGCATTAGGACGCCATTAGCACCATGCCGATAGAGATCCCCTTCTACCAGTGTGTATCTTTTAGCCAATCTGACTATCCGGTCAGCGGATACATTATCTTCAGGAAGGAAATTGTCTTTCAAGTAGCTCCGGATCTCTGAGATCCATGCATCAGACCTATCTTGAGGATTTGAGTCCTGCTTGCTGGGTTACTCGGAGCTTCCTACAACACCTACGACCCTTGATGGACGCCATGGTAACAGGGCCATCGGGACTGCCAGCTTCGAGGTGCTGGCCTCACCCCCTTCGCTCAGTTCGGTAGGCTAAGTTGTAGGTTTAGACAACCCCCGAACGAAGGTTCCGTCGGGAGCCAGAGCCCCGGTTGAAGCTTTCGTCGAAAGTTCGTTGGCTTCAGCATTGTTGAGACACTGGACATGGCAGAGATCCAGGACGTCGAAGTCCTTCTGAAGCTTCTGTACTTCAAGTAGGTATGCAGCTAGTTGAAGGTTTTCACAGCAACATTCACCTTTGACTTGTTTTACAACAAGCTGTGAATCACCCTTTACCAACAACTGCTTGACACCATACGATAGTGCCACCTTGAGTCCATAAATTAGTGCTTCATACTCCGCCATGTTGTTGGTCGCCTTGAAGTCAATGTGCACCATGTATTTAACCTTCTCCCCGGTCGGAGCAAGGAGAAGGATTCCAACTCCGGCCCCCTGCTTCTGCATGGAGCCATCAAAGTAGAGAGTCCAGTGAGGCTCAGTGAAGACTGGGACCTTGGGTTCCGACTTCTGATCACGGGGGGCCTAGGATTTGATGGAGAGGGGGTCCATTCCTCCACGAAGTCCGCCAATGCTTGACTCTTGATCGCTTGTCTTGGAATGAATTCAAGGTCAAACTCGGCTAATTCCGCTACCCACTTTGCAATATTCCTAGTGGAATTGGGGTTATGCAAGATTGCACGTAGTGGATAAGAGGTTACCACTGAAATCTTGTGAGCTTGGAAGTAGTGTTGGAGCTTCCTAGAGGCAATAAGAACTGCGTAGAGTAGCTTATTCACCTCCAGGTACCGAGTCTTGGCATCATGGAGTACTTTGCTGATGAAGTACACTGGGCGCTGGACCGTCTGGACCCTCCCGAAGGGGCCCGGAGCTTCCTCCTCATCTACCCGAACCCTCCTGGAGGGGTCCGGACCTTGTTCGGGAACCTCCGAGTTCCGGCTAGAGAAACTCGGAGTTTCTCCTGAAGTGATCCGGACCCTTCCAGAGGGGTCCGAATCTTCTTGTTCAGCAGCAGTGACTCCTTCATTTGAAGGAGATGGATCTTTCGGCATCTCGCCTTGAGGATCAGGGTCTGGGAGCTGGGACCCAGACTTGACTTCAGGTAGCTCCGGACCCTCCCGGAGGGGTCTGGATTCCTGAACTGGAGATGGTTCTGATCTTTCCGCAACTAGTGAATGTGGCCTAGAGGGGGGTGAATAGGCCTTTTTGAAAATTGTCGGATCCTGCAACACTTAACAACCAGTTCAAAAATAGAGAAATCGGACTAGTCCGGTAAAGTGCGGACTAATCTGGTGTATACGGACTAGATTGATTAGGTTTGATCGATTAACTTTGTTCTTCAATATATGCAGCGGAAGTATATGATTAAACAAAGTGTGACAAGTTTATGAATCAGGTTATATCACAAATCAAACTTATACTTGATATTTCAACGTAAAGTAATCAAGATCAGTTTGTAACTCTAGATTGATATGAAGTAAGAACAATGAACACGACAGAGAACACAAGAGATTTATCCCGTGGTTCGGTTCCCACAAAGGCAACCAACATCCACGTTGAGGAGCCCACAAAAGGACCGGGTCTTCTCCAACCCTACCCTCATCGGATCGCCATGAAGCCCAATCCTCTTCCACTTATCTCAAAGGGGTGAATAACCGAATTCAAGGGGCTTTCTCACACGTTGAGAGCTCCCTTGGATTACAACACAAAATACCACCAAGAACACACTCAAAAGATTACAATTAAAATGCAGGAGTGTGTTAGAGAATCAAACCAAGAGCTCAATGTGGTGTTGAATGTGTCTCTCCAATGAACTAGAGTGAATACTCAAAGGATTGATCTTTGTTGCACTTAATTTCGTGGAGAGATGTGGTTTTTGAGGCTCTTGGGAGGTGTGACGGCGCTAGGGTTCGAGAGATTGTAAAATAGGGTCGTACAACTCTATTTATATGGGTTTATAAAAGTAACCATTAGGGTTCAGAAAGATCAGACTAGTCCGTGGTGGTCACCGGACTAGTCCGGTGTGCTGTGTGTAGCAAACCCTAAGTTTTCCGAAATATCGGACTAGTCCGGCTAGGAACAGACTTGTCCGATTTCGCTACTAGAAATCTTCGGACTAGTCCGATAGTCATCAGACTTGTCCGGACATGTGAAATCCTAAGTGTATAGGATGACAAGTCCGCACTTGGAGGACTTGTGCGATTCAGATCAGAGGGTATTTTGGACTAGTCCGTGCAAACATCGGACTTGTCCGATTTGGATCAGAAAGACTATCGGACTAGTCCGGTTGTGATCGGACTTGTCTGATTTTGTGTGACTTGTGAAGTGTTTTGAGGACTAGTCCGCACTGGGGAGGACTAGTCCGATTCTAGTTAGAAAGGATATCAGACTAGTCCGATGGATATCGGACTTGTCCGATTTCATGCAGAAAGGATATCGGACTAGTCTGGTGTCCGTCGGACTAGTCCGGTCCTGTGTAACTTAGTGCAAATGTGTGTGTTTAATTGTGATTGAGCTCTTGGGATGTGTTTTCTTAACACACTCCATACACAATAATCTACTATTTTTCTTCCTTGAGCTCAATTCCACTTTGCTCCTCATTCTTCCTTCTTTTTGGCACTTTGCTCATTTTCCTATTAAAATCCTGCACTCATCTCAACAAAGAGGTTAGGATCCCAATTGCTTGTCATAAATCATCCAAAACCCACAAGGGAGTCCTAGATGCACTTTCAATCTCCCCTTTTTTGGTGATTGATGACAACCAATTGAGATTTCACAAAATATGATAAAAATATAGATTTTCATAAAGCATGCACATATGAGTCCAAAATATATCAAGTAGAGAAAGCATAGTCCATATGTGCATTCTTTATGGTGGGATGCATAACTAAGTGCACTAAAACATTGAGAATGACATAATTGACATTTATTACCCAATAGCAAGCATATATGTCATTCTAGAGCAAAATCACAGTTTTCATAAACACTACTCACAGGATCAAATCATTGCATCACAGAACCATAATTAACATAAGATCATTGTGAAAACATTACAATCCACAAAAGACTTAAAAAAAACAAAGCATAGAGCTCTCTCCTCGCAAACTGCAGCTAAGCTAAGACTAGGACTCCCCCTCAATCTCTCCCCCTTTGGCATCAAGACACCAAAAAGAAGGAGAGGAGGGTCCTAGAGTCTTCACTCTTCGCTGTCGGTCCTCTCATCCTCGTCTTCATCATCTTCATCTTCAGCTTGATGAGGAGGAGGAGGAGGAGGTGCGGAGGTACTCGAGCCCCCAACGCCAAAGTAGGCAAGCTCGGAGGGGGTCAAGGGCCCGAGCTCGGTGAAAGCAAAATTTGAGTCTTCAGAGATTGTTGGAGACCCAATTGGCTCAATCTCCAGCTTTTGGCAAATTTGCTTCAAATTTGCCTTGATATACTTCATGTCCTCCTTTGTTTTCTTGTTGAGCTTATGGGCCTTCACTTCGGCCTTCTTGCAGGAGGCAAATATAGCAGCCAGGTATTTGAGAATACCACTGGCTGAACCTTTTTGAGGGGCTGCACTAGAAGCAGGGGCAGCCCTAGCATCCTCACTTGACCATGCCGGTGCCTCAGGATTGGAGGCCGACGAGGAAGCAGCCTGCACACTCGGCTTTTGGGGCATTTGAGGCCTCAAGGGGAGATGCTCCACATCTTTCACAAACTCAATGTCGGGGACTTTCTCAAACACAAACATTAGGTAAGGAGCATATTCGCAAGATCTATTGGGAGTGCAGGATATGTTCACCATATCATTCCAAATGTATTCCGCCACATCAAATGGGCGGTCCTTGCTTATGACCCTCATCAGAGTCCGGAGGTATCCTTGCACACTCCCAACATCTCCATCCTTAGGAGCAATCGTCTTCCTCAAAACCCTGTTCAGCACCACAAAGAATGGCTTCATGTTTTTGGTGGAAGGAGGGTTGAACTTTGAGTTTGGATCATATAGGAACTTCATCCTATCCTTGTCAATGACACCAATGTTGTGTATGACCAAGCAATCAGATCTTGTGGTGTCAAGGTGAAGCTGGTTAGCAAAATCTTCTTGAGTAATGTTGTACTTGGATCCATAGGTCATCCAAGTGACACTCTCCTCATCCTCACTAGAGAAGTGACAGGTCGCAAAGAACTGCGCAATCACTTCATCATTCCAGTTATTTCTAAAAGCAAAAAGATCTCTCAGTCCATGCTTCTCAATGGCTCTCACTACATTAGTGAACGGTGAGTAGCCCTTCTTCTCAAAATGTGCCCAGTCAATCCACTCACTGCGCACAACTGGTGTCTTCACTGGGAGATACACCGATCTGTAGAAATCAGCATGGAAGTTGCACCAAAATCTTCCATCAGCTGCTTGCTTCGGTCGGCCATACCAATTGATGATTCTGAACTTGGCCGCCGAGTCACTGCCCTTCTCGTTGAACTTCTCTTCATTTGGGTCCCGGACCCCTTCCCTTGGAGCATGAAGTTTCAACGGGCCAACCGGACCCGTAGCAATCCCTTTGCCCTTGCCCTTTGCTTGGTGAGGGCCACTCGATGATGCAGCTGCCTTGGAGACTGGCTTCTTAGCTAGCACTTTCCTCCGAGCCTGTGGAGGAGACTAAGCTGGCTCGGATGGTCTTTCTTGGCGCTTCTTGCCAAGACCCGTTGAGGTCCGAGGTGCCACCTCACGGTCCATCTCGGCCTCAAAATCGGAGACATCATTGCCGGAGCTCGACATGACCTGAGAATGAGTGGTATGAATGATAATGAATGACACAAGGCATAGGTGTGAAAGGGTAGAAAGGAATTGCATTAAGGAATTGAAGAATTAGGTTTTGAATTCAGAAACATCGGACTTGTCCGGTGCACAGGCACGGACTAGTCTAGGGGACCGGACTTGTCCGTGCATGGACCGGACTAGTCCGGTGTTCATCCTCAAAAACCTAAGAGACTGGATAAATGGTGAATTCTAATGCACAACGACCTTAGCATACACGTAATACATCAAGAGCATGTATATAATGAGGAATGCTAGGCTATTTGATCAACAATGAAGAAATTTGGGATTTCTAGGGTTTGAGCGAAAGTTACCGAAAAATTGCTTGAAACTTGGAGATGAGGGTGTTGAAGGCCAGACAAGTCCGCTAGCTTCAATCCTCAAGTGGACAAGCTTGATTTCCGCCCAAATGCGAAGCTTTTTGGTGGAGGGAGCAAGGAATCGCCTTGGGAGCTCGAGCACGAAGAGAGCGAGCGCGTGAGGCAAGAGTGGAGGTGAGGGAAATTAGGGTTTAGCGGCGGCTAGGGTTATGGACACAAAAAATCGGACAAGTCCGGAGATGACCGGACTAGTCCGAACTTTTCCAGGGGCTATATCGGACTAGTCCATTGTCTACCGGACTAGCCCGGCTTAACCGGCACTCTACGGATTAGTCTGCATGGGCGGACTAGTCCGGGCAACCACGCACTAGTCCGTGGTCACCAGGAATGAATTTTTAGCCCATTCATATATATTTGAAGGTACATATTTAGAGAAAAGAGAGGCAAAACACATCAAATAATCTTGATGAATATGATCAGTAAGCATACAACAATCAAGCAATGATCATAATTCAGCAAGATCTAGTAATTGATATAGTTTTTCGAAGAAAAATGAGAGAGATGATTTTCACAATCCAATCAACATATTTGAAGAATTCATACAGGTATGCAACATTTCAAGCCACACTCCGAGCATCAAGGATATTTAGTTCATTTCGAAGTTCACAAAAACGTTTTTCATCAAGTGGCTTGGTGAATATGTCGGCCAATGGCTTTTGAGTGTTGACATGTGAAATGGCTATGTCTTCTTTCATGGCATGATCTCTCAAAAAGTGGTGTCTTATGTCTATGTGTTTAGTTCTGGAGTGCTCAACTGGGTTGTGGGCAATTTTAATGGCACTCTCATTGTCACAAAGGAGTGGAATATGGTTCATATTGTAACCATAGTCCCTTAGAGTTTGTCGCATCCAAAGTAGTTAAGCACAACAACTCCCGGCTGCAACATACTCTGCTTCGGCTGTGGATAAGGCAATGGAATTTTGTTTCTTGGAGGACCAAGAAACTAAGGATCTCCCTAGGAATTGTCATGTACCGGAAGTGCTTTTTCTATCTACTTTGCACCCGACATAATCTGCATTGAAGTAACCAATGAGATTGAATTTTGAGCCTTTTGGGTACCAAATGCCAAGGTTGGGTGTATGAACTAAATATCTCAAGATCCTTTTTACGGCTGTCAAGTGACATTCCTTAGGATTGGCTTGAAATCTTGCACATAAACATACACTCAACATAATATCTGGCCTAGATGCACATAAATAGATTAGAGATCCAATCATGTAGCGATATACCTTTTGGTAGACGCTAGGTCCATCTTCATTGAGGTCTAGGTGGCCATTCATTGCCATGGGGGTTTTTATGGGCGTAGCCTTGTCCATGCCAAACTCCTTGAGTATGTCCTGCGTGTACTTGGTTTGGCTTAGGAACGTCCCTTCCTTCTGTTGCCGTACTTGGAATCCCAAGAAGTACTTTAACTCTCCCATCATTGACATTTCAAACCTGTCTGTCACGATTTTACTAAATTCTTCACAAAAAGATTGGTTAGTTGACCCAAAGATTATATCGTCAACATAAATTTGACAAATAAAAAGATCATCATTGAAATTCTTTGTAAACAGTGTATAATATACTTTGCCAATCTTAAAGCCATTTTCAATTAAGAAATCTCTAAGACACTCATACCAAGCTCTAGGAGCTTGTTTGAGGCCGTAGAGAGCCTTACGCAATTTAAACACGTGGTCGGGGAACTCTTCGTCTTCAAACCCGGGTGGTTGCTCCACGTATACCTCTTCCTTGATTGGTCCGTTGAGGAAGTTGCTTTTCACATCCATTTGATACAGCTTGAAATCATGGTGAGTAGCATATGCAAGTAATATTCTAATAGACTTAAGCCTAGCCACTGGAGCAAAAGTCTCATCGAAATCCAAACCTTTGACTTGTGAATACCCTTTGACCACAAGTCGTGCCTTGTTCCTTGTCACCACCCCGTGTTCATCTTGTTTGTTGCAGAAGACCCATTTGGTGCCGACGATGTTTGCATTGGGTCTTGCCACAAGTTCCCACACTTCATTCCACTTGAAGTTGTTCAATTCTTCTTGCATTGCCACCACCCAGTCCGGATCTTTCAATGCATCTTCAACCCTGCGTGGTTCCAAAAAGGATACAAACGAATAGTGTTCACAAAAGTTAGCTATGCGAGATCTAGTGGTTACTCCCTTTTGGATGTCACCGATGATGTTGTCGATTGGGTGATCTCTTTGGACGCATTGGTGTACTCTTGGGTGTGGCACTTGAGTAGTTGTATCTTCATGATCATCTGCTTCTCCCCCTAAGTCATTGCCTTCGTTGACTTGTTGATTATCTTCGTATCCTTGTGGTTGATCTTGTGTTGAAGCTCCCCCTTGATCGTTGATCTCCTCTTGTGGTTCATCTTCCTCATGTACGTGTGGAGGTGGCTCTTGTGGTCGAACCTCACCTAGAGCCATTCTTTTCAATGCTTGACAAGGAGCTTCTTCTTTACCTAGTTCACATGGATCAACTTGCTCCTTTGAGGAGCCAATAGTCTCATTGAACACTACGTCATGTGCTACTTCAACAACTCCGGAGGTCTTGTTGAAAACACGATAGGCGTAAGTGTTCGAATCATAACCAAGCAAGAAACCTTCATCGGACTTCGAAGCGAACTTTGAAGTCCTAGGCTTCTTGTTCAAGCTATAACATGGAGAACCGAAAACACGAAAATATGAAATATTTGGTTTGTTACCGGTGAGTAGCTCATATGATGTCTTCTTGAGTAGTCGATGAAGATAGAGTCGATTTACGGCGTGGCAAGTGGTGTTAATCGCTTCCGCACAAAATTGATCTGATGTCTTGTACTCATCGAGCATTGTTCTTGCCATTTATATGAGTGTTCGATTCTTTCTTTCGGCAACTCCGTTTTGTTGTGGGGAGTATGGCGCTGAAAAGTCGTGCTTTATGCCTTCTTCATCAAGGTACTCCTCCACTTGCGTGTTCTTGAACTCCGTGCCATTGTCGCTTCGAATATTCTTGAGTGTCAATGAGAATTCGTTTTGAGCTCGCTTGAAGAACATCTTGAGTGTTCCTTGTCTCTCTGACTTATCATGCAAAAAGAAAACCCAAGTGAAGCAAGAAAAATCATCAACGACAACTAAACCATATTTGTTATTGCCGATGCTTATGGAGGCTATTGGACCAAACAAGTCCATGTGTAGAAGCTCGAGTGGTCTTGTTGTAGTCATGACGTTTTTGGCGGGGTGAGGTGCTCCGACTTGCTTCCCGACTTTACACGCGCTACAGGGCCTGTCTTTCTCAATTACAACATCCTTCAAACCTCGGATGTGATTGCCTTTGAGGAGTTTTTGAAGGTTCCTCATACCAACATGCGCTAGCTATCTATGCCACAGCCAACCCATGTTGGTCTTTGCAATCAAGCATGTGTCAAGTTCAGCTTTATCATTGTTGAAGTCAACAAGATAGAGCTTTCCCTTTAACATACCCTTGAATGCAACGGAACCATCACTCCTCCTAGAAACGGTCACACCCTCATTAGTGAACAAGCAATTATAACCTTTGTTGCATAATTGAGATATGGACAGTAGGTTATAATCTAGAGATTCAACATGTAAAACATGAGAAAGTGTGTGTTTGGAGGATATTGCAATTTTACCGGTGCCGAGCTCCCTTCCTTGACTATTATCTCCAAAGTAGATGCCCTCTTTTGGGTCCTAATTCTCTTCATATTCCAGGAACATTCTTCTTTCCCCGGTCATATGATTGGTGCATCCACTGTCTAGCACCCATTTAGATCCACCAGAGGAATAGGCCTGCAAAAACAAATCATGCCTTGGTTTTAGGTACCCAAGCTTGCTTGGGTCCTTGGAGGTTAGTTACAATGCATTTGGGCACCCACACATGAGACTTGGTGTTCCCATAGCGTGGCCCAACATAATGAGCATAAACCTTGCCAAAGTTATTTCTCATTAACACATAGGAGGCATCAAAAGTTTTAAACAATAGTTGTTGTTGTTTATGTACAAGACTAGTCTGGGGGGCCGGACTTGTCCGGAGGACCGGACTTGTCCGGACACTGACCGGACTAGTCCGGTGTTCATGTGTAGTTGCAGTATTATTCTGTGACATTCCAATTTGAGAGGGCCTTCCTTTTACAAAGGTAATCCTCTCCTTGTTATTCTTATGGCTTCTAGCATGTTGCTTTTCACCATAGGAATAACCAATGCCATATTTGACATTTGGAGGTCTTTTGACCAAGTATGCACTACGTGCATATTTGATCTTCTCCTTGTCAAATATGCCACTTTGGGCAGGATGTTTTTCCTTTGTAGAAGTTGCCTTATCCTTCAAACTGGTGTCACTTTTCTTACATGTGCAAGCATGAGCAAAATCAGTTTTAGTTAGTTGAGAATGTGAACTTGAAGAGGAGGAAGGTTCACTCAGCTTGAGTGACTCAACCAGCACTTCAAGGATCTTGTTAACCTTGATCAGGTCAGCAAGTTGGTCCTTGATTGTGACATTTGAGTCAGTTAGCTCTAGGCAAGTTTCCTTGCTCGAGGATAACTCAAGCTCTAGTGATTTGCTTCGTTCCATTTCAAGTTCTAGAAGTTTGTCAAGTTCGACATATTCCTCCTTTTGGGAGATGATCATGTCCTCTTGATGATGTATTAACCTCTCCTTCTCAACAAGTTGATCAAGCAAAAATTTCATTTTAGTAGTTGTTTTCCTATCCAGTCCAATAAGCATGTCCTCATTATCACTATTGAGTTCATCATCGCTAGAATAGGAATGCACGGAAGGGGGTTTAATGGTTACCTTGCATTTACCTTCCTTTGCCATAAGGCAAACGCCATCTCCCTTTCATGCGCCAAGTGTGGGGAAAAGAGTAGACTTCTTGGATGTCTTCTCGATGGCTATGCTAGCCATCTCTTCTTCTTCGGATGATGAGGACTCATCATTTGAGTCCCACTCTTTCCCAATGTGCACTCGTTCGGCTTGTTTCTTCTTCTTGAAGAATTTCTTGGGTTGAGGCTTGGCTTCTTTGGTCTTCTTCTTGTTCTCCTCATATGGGCAATCAACTATTAAGTGGTTATACTCACCACAATTACAGCATGCCCGCCTCAACTTTGGCTTCGTTCTTTCCTTGTACTTTCCTTCGATTGACTTTGCATGTTGTATCTTTTTCATTATTCTCTTGAATTTCTTCGTGAACAATATCATGTCTTCTTCATCCAATTCACTGCTTTCGTCGTCACTATCTTCCTCTAGTTGTGCTTCTCTAGCTTCTTTGGATAGGGGCTTGGGAGTGGACTTCAAAGCAACCCCTTTCTTCTTTGACGAAGTGAGGTCGGTAATCTCCTTGATATGTTTTGCTTGTTTTTCCATCATCTCAAAGTTGATGATCTTCCCAAGCAGTTCATCCGGAGTCAACCTTTTGTATCCGGGGCTTTCTCTGATCATGGAGCATAGTGTGACGTTGCAAGGCATAAAAGCTCTAAGGATGAGCTTTACCACCTCATGGTCATTCCACTTCTTACTTCCGTATGATCTGACCTTGTTGACGAGTGTCTTTAATCGATTGTACATGTCTTGGGGTGACTCGTCTTCTTCAATTGCAAATCATCCTAACTCGCCTTCAATCATCTCGATTTTTGCTTCACGCACATGTCAGTCACCTTCATGTGCAGTTTGTAGTGTGTCCCATATCTCCTTTGCAATTTTGAGTCCATCCACCTTGGTGAACTTGTCCCGACTGAGTGAAGAGGTAATTACGGCCTCGGCTTGAGCATTTCGGTGAATTGCCTGCTCTTGGCTGGGGGTAAGCTCTTCGTCATCGTGCGGGATATCTATCCCTGTGCACACAATATGCCACAAACTTGGATTGAGGGAAATTAGATGCATTTTCATATTTTGCCTCCACATTGAGTAATCACTTCCATCGAAGTGTGGGGCTTTTCCAAGTGGGATAGATAAATAATGATTGCTATTGGAATTGAGACGATCATAGTTAAAAGGATATCGGGAGTAGTCGGTGTGACTACTCCCCTTCTTCTTCTCTTCCACTTTTACTTTCCCTTTGGAAAGTGTCTTCTTTCTTAGGAGCGCCTTTAGCTCCAGCGTCTCCTCATCGTCGTCCTCGAAGTCTTGAATGGCTTCGAGGAGTTTCTCCATATTGAGGTTCTTTTCATCATCAACCTTCACTTGGTTGTTGATCTTGTGGGTGTCCTTCATGTCCGACATGATCTCCTTCGAGCGATTAGTCTCTTTCTTGAAGAACCTACTCTGATACCAATTGAATGTGGCCTAGAGGGTGGGTGAATAGGCCTTTTTGAAAATTGTCGGATCCTGCAACACTTAACAACCAGTTCAAAAACAGAGAAATCGGACTAGTCCGGTAAAGTGCGGACTAGTCCGGTGTATACGGACTAGATTGATTAGGTTTGATCGATTAACTTTGTTCTTCAATATATGCAGCAGAAGTATACGATTAAACAAAGTGTCACAAGTTTATGAATCAGGTTATATCACAAATCAAACTTATACTTGATATTTCAATGTAAAGTAATCAAGATTAGTTTGTAACCCTAGATTGATATGAAGTAAGAACAATGAACACAACAGAGAACACAATAGATTTATCCCGTTGTTCGGTTCCCACAAAGGCAACCTACATCCACGTTGAGGAGCCCACAAAAGGACCGGGTCTTCTCCAACCCTACCCTCGTCGGATCGCCACGAAAGTCAATCCTTTTCCACTTATCTCAAAGGGGTGAATAACCGAATTCAAGGGGCTTTCTCACACGTTGAGAGCTCCCTTGGATTACAACACAAAATACCACCCAGAACACAATCAAAAGATTACAGTTAAAACGCAGGAGTGTGTTAGAGAATCAAACCAAGAGCTCAATGTGGTGTTGAATGTGTCTCTCCAATGAACTAGAGTGAATCCTCAAAGGATTGATCTTTGTTGTACTTAATTTCGTGGAGAGATGTGGTTTTTGAGGCTCTTGGGAGGTGTGACGGCGCTAGGGTTCGAGAGATTGTAAAATATGGCCGTACAACTCTATTTATATGGGTTTCTAAAAGTAACCGTTAGGGTTCAAAAAGATCGGACTAGTCCGTGGTGGTCATCGGACTAGTCCGGTGTGCTGTGTGTAGCAAACCCTAAGTTTTCCGAAATATTGGACTAGTCCGGCTAGGAACGGACTTGTCCGATCTCGCTACTGGAAATCTTCGGACTAGTCCGATAGTCATCGGACTTGTCCGGACATGTGAAATCCTAAGTGTATAGGATGACAAGTCCGCACTTGGAGGACTTGTCCGATTCAGTTCAGAGGGTATTTCGGACTAGTCCGTGCAAACATTGGACTTGTCCGATTTGGATCAGAAAGAATATCGGACTAGTCCGATTGTGATCGGACTTGTCCGATTTTGTGTGACTTGTGTAGTGTTTTGAGGACTAGTCCACACTGGGGAGGACTAGTCCGATTCTAGTCAGAAAGGATATCGAACTAGTCCGATGGATATCGGACTTGTCCGATTTCGTGCAGAAAGGATATCGGACTAGTCCGGTGTCAGTCGGACTAGTCCGGTCCTGTTTAACTTTGTGCAATGTGTGTGTTTAATTGTGATTGAGCTCTTGGGATGTGTTTTCTTAACACACTCCATACATAATGATCTACTATTTTTCTTCCTTAAGCTCATTTCCACTTTGCTCCTCATTCTTCCTTCTTTTTGGCACTTTGCTCATTTTCCTATTAAAATCCTGCACTCATCTCAACAAAGAGGTTAGGATCCCAATTGCTTGTCATAAATCATCCAAAACCCACAAGGGAGTCCTAGATTCACTTTCAACTAGGACCATACTGACAACTTGGTCAGTTGCCGAAATGTAAAGCAGGAGTGGCTCATGAGGGATCGGAGCTACCAAGGTCCGTAGGGTGGTGAGGAGATGCTTCAGCTCCTGGAATGCCCTTTCTTCTTCTTCAGACCATTGGAATGGTCCGGACTTCCTCAATAGATTGAAGAAGGGTAGTGCCCGTTCCACCAGTCTTGAGATGAACTGGCTGAGGGTAGCTAGACATCCAGTCAGCTTCTGGACGTCCTTGATGCGAGCTGGTGGCCGAATGTTTTCAATAGCTTTTATCTTCGCCGGATTTGCTTCTATTCCTCGGTGGTTCACCAAGAAACCTAGAGGTTTTCCGGAGCTAACCCTAAAGACACACTTGTCCGGGTTCAGCTTCGTGCGAGTGACTCCCAACTTGTCGAATATGGCTTGCAAGTTTTCAAGGAATTACTCCTTGTTCTTGATCTTGACGATGATGTCATCGACATACACTTCCACTACGTCTCTAATGAGCTCTCCAAAAGTTTTGTACATAGCTCGTATGAATGTTGAATCAGCATTCTTGAGACCAAATGGCATGGAAGTATAACAATATAATCCATCTACTGTGATGAAGGAGGTATGCTCTTCATCTTCCCTAGACATTCTGATTTGATGGTACCCAGAATATGCGTCTAGGAAACACACTAATTCACACCCAGAGGTGGAATCCACTATCTGATCTATTCTAGGTAGTGGGAATGGATCTCTTGGACATGCCTTATTTAGTGTAGTGTAGTCGATACACATTCGAAGCTTCGCGCCGGCCTTGGGTACAACGACTGGGTTTGCCAGCTATTTTGGGTGGAAGAATTCTCGGATGAATCTGGCTTCGAGCAACTTCTTCACTTCTTGATGTATGAAGTTCTGTCGCTCTACTGATTGCTTATGTGGCTTCTGATGTACAGGCCGAGCGTCGGGATAGATTTTCAGATTATGCTCGATCACTTCCCTAGGGATCCCAGTCATTTGTGACGGTTGCCAGGCAAACACGTCGATGTTAGCCCGGAGGAAAGTGATGAGCGTGAGTTCCTATTGTTCATTCAGACCTCCCGATATACGGGCGGTCTGAGCAGCGTCGGAACCGATTTGGACGACTTTGATGGGAATGTCGGTGTCACCGCTTGGTTGCACGCGAGGTGCGAAGGTTGAGCCTCGATGACGAATGCTCGGTGGTTTCGGAGCTTGCTCCTTTCCGGATTCTTCCTCCTGCGCTGTAGCAAGCGCGTGGATTTCTTCAAGAGTTGTCACTCCGGCAGTGCGATCTCCATGGATCCGGAGAACACCGGCTGGTGTTGGCATCTTCAACACCAAGTAGCCGTAATGAGCAGTAGCCATGAGCTTGTATAAGGTTGGCCTGCCCAAAATGGTGTTGAAGGGTAAGTTGATCTACACCACGCTGAAGACCAACTTCTCAGTACGGTAATTCTCCCGGGTCCCAAAGGTCACCGGAAGAGTAATTGCACCGAGTGGGGTTATGGCCCCCGGACCTACTCCAGAGAAAGGTCGAGAGGGGCGAAGGTCCGAAGGTCAGAACTGAAGCTTGATGAAAGCTTCAAAGCTTATGAGGTTCAGCCCCGAACCTCCGTCCACCATTACATGGTGGAGTTGGATGTTGTTGATGGTCGGAGATACCATCAATGGGAGTTGACCAGCTCCGATCATATTCCGAGGGCAGTCTGATGCATTGAAAGTGATGGCAGTGTCCATCCACTTCCGGTGTGGCTCCGCCCTGGCGCTGGGAGCTACTGAGGCCATATCTCGCTGCATGGTCATTGAGGACATGGCGGGAGGTGATGTCCCACGAACCACCAAAGATGGTGTTCATGGTTTTCCGACGTTCATTGTCGGAGACGTCGGACTCATCGTCGACGGAGGTGTAAACAGCCTTCAAGAAATTTTTAGGGTCTTGGAAGCCTAACTCCTCTTCACCCGGAGCTTCGCTAACTTTCTATTTTCCTTCCCTTTGACGGAAAGGAACTTCTTATCGGCGCTTGTTGTAGTGCTCGACAAGGTTCTGGACCTCCCGACAGTCTTCCAAGTTGTGGTTGTTCGACTTATGTATAGGACACCACATCTTGGTGCTGCCACCGTCTTCAGATGACGGCCGAGGTCGTTTCTCGGGGCGTGGCCCCCGGCCACCCGGAGCTGCGGCAGCTACAGCAGTAGGTGTGCCGGCCGATGACTTTTTCTGGCCATTGGACTTTTTCTTCTTTTTGCCACTCCTGGAGGTAGTGGTTTCACCCTTGGAGGATTTTTTTTTGGTCCTCCGGAGGTGGTTGGGAGTGCATTTCACAGCCCTCCGCAGCTTCGGCGCATTTGTGTGCCAAGCTGAAGAGTTTCGTGACACTGGTGATCTCCTTGGTCGCCAGCTTCTCCAGCATCTTCTTGTCTTGTACGCCCTGTCTAAATTCCACAATAACAGAGGCGCTGGCGATAGAAAGAATAGTGTTTTGTACCTGGGAGAACCTCTGGATGAAGGATCGTAGGGATTCTTCCCCCTTCTGCTTGACGGCAAAAAGGTCCAGTTCGGTGCTTGGTCGGGTGTATGAACTCCCGGAATTGGCGGTGAACTGTTGGCACAGTTCCGCCCAACTGTTGATGGAGTCAGGCGGAAGGCTCATGAACTAGGACCTGGCGGTCCCAATCAAAGCCACGGGGAAATAGTTGGCCATTACAGCCTCGTTGCCTCCGGCCGCAAGGATTGCGGTGGAGTAGATTTGGAGAAACTCAGCGGGATTGACAGTCCCGTCAAATTTCTCCGGCAGGTGAGGCCGGAACTTTTGTGGCCATCTGACCATGCGTAGGTGCATGGCCAGGGTAGAACACCCTCCTCCTACTCCCTCGGGAGTAGGACTATCTCGAGCCTCTCGCCTTTCGTGAGCGCGCTCGATATGGACGCGACCATCCTGTTGATGGTAACGGCGATCAAGCTCCGCCCGGAGGTCGTGGGTTGAAAGCCCGGTTACCGTATGGGTGTGTCGCACCCCGGAAGGCAGCGATGTTGCTTGTTGAGATGCAGCACGCCTCCTATGTTGGGAAGCGTGCAGACCAAGTCTGCCCGACACGGTCCGATGCTGTGATGGGGCCTGCCCCAAGGGGAGAGGACCTTGGTTGCTGATGCGATCGGCTGCTGCTGCAACCAAATGTTCCACATCAGCCCTCCACTGCTCCATTGCACCCTGGGATGCACCTGGAGGTGGTGGGCGTTGGAGAAGAGCACGCGTGGCATGGAGAGCGTGTTCAGTGTTGTTGTTAGCCGATGCCGTGACCGACGCAGATGCCCCATCCCGCTATCCAGCTTGATTTGCCGGTGCGGACGGTGGCGGCGGAGGCACGACTCTTGCTGGAGCCACAGCACCTGCTAGCTACTGCACGTTGGAGGGATTGCCTCCAGCAGGTTGCGTTGCAGGGTTGCCGTTGGACGATCCGGCAGTAGAGTTCTCCATCTTTGAATCTCAGGCACCCCCTACCTGGCATGCCAGCTGTCGGAGTGTTGTTCCGGCAATTCTCCTGAAACTACTGTTGGTAGCTCGCAGAGTTTGTAGTTAGGTATTGGGCGCACAGAGATTCAGAACACGATGGCAAGTAGACACAAGGATTTACGTGGTTCGTGCCGCCTGAGCGTAATACCCTACTCCACAGGGTGTGTAGTTGTTGTATTGAGCGTCTAGGCACTTGTGAGTGTGTGTCAGAGCCTAGTATGAGAGTGTCTTAGAGTTGAGAGTTCCTAGAGAGGAGAGCTGAAGAAGCCCCTGTGTGTATCGCCGACCAGTCCCTTTATAGTACAAGGACTGGTCGTTACACCGTTAGCCTGGCCCGACATGTGGCCCTGGCAGTTACTAATGCTTAATACACAATTAATGAGGTTAATTACCCTTAATAGTGTGGTAACGGGCCTTGACAGTGTCGTATCTGGTATTAAGAGACTTCCAATCGTGTGTCATTAATATGGTATTAATGACACTTAATCGGGTCTTGAAGTCTTTGATTGCCCCTTGAAGGTCCAAGCCGTTGGGGGTCCACCAGTCGGATTGTTGAGGTTGAAGGTCCAGCGATTGGACATGTGGCAACTTCAGAGCTTTCCGTCTGGGACGGGTAGGTCCAGTGTAGATGTACACGTGTTGGTACCGGAGCTTCCCTCTGTCGGGGGTTAGGTCCAGGGGTGCCGCACAGGTGTTTAGCCCGGAGCTATCCCATGTGTGGGATGTAGGTCCGGTTGCAGTATACACGTGGCAGCACCGGGACTAACCATAGATGAGAGGCAGGTCCAGTCCCGTATGACACGTGGGGCCTTCGCAGGTCTTCAACTCAGACAGGTGAAGTTCATTTGGTCTTTTTGTAGTCCCAAGGGGTATACGGTACGCAAGGTACCGACAATTCCATTTTCAGCACAAAAGTGATCAAAAGATTGATATTTAGATTCAGTTCCATTATCACTTCTAATTGCTTTTAAAGATCCTGGGTGATCAATTGATAATCTAAGAAATAAAGTTCTAAAGTGACTAAAAGATTCATTCTTAGATGTCATAAAGTAAACCCAAGAGTATCTAGAATAATCATCAACAATCACAAGAACATACCATTTACCTCCGAAGGATTGAACACGTGAAGGTCCTACGGTGTCAAGGTGCAAAAGTTGACCCGATTCAGTTGTCATGATCATTGTGAGAGGAGTATGTGAACCTACAACCATCTTAGCATGTCTACAAGAAGAGCATACAATTTCTTTGTCCCCTTTAAGCTTAGGCAGCCCACGTATGCGATCAAGAGAATGAACACGCGTTAGGTGATCAAAGCCTACGTGACCAAGTCTACGATGTCAAAAATATAAGTCCTTTGAATCATTAGCAACTAGACACCTATGCTTAGAGGAAGACATATCAAAATCAGCTTTAAAAACTCTTCCAAACCGAGACATGTTAAAAATAAGCTCCCTATTTGAACCTACAACTTTGCAGCAGTTTTTATTGAAAACAATTTCCATATTTTCATCTAGCAATTATGAAACAGAAAGCAAGTTGTATTTCAAATTTTTGACAAGTGCCACATCCTTCAAAGTGTAGTGATCATTTACTCTAACCGAACCCTTAGCAATTATAGGAGTTGAAGAATTATCGGCAAAAGTAACATTCTCTACACGTGACACAAAAGAGAGGGAGGAGAACCATTCTTTGTTACCTGTCATGTGGCGTGAGCAACCTAAATCCACAATCCAAATGTTCTCCTTCCTCAAGCATGTATCCTACATAGAAGCACAATACGTCGATGACTCAATACTGGGGTTAGTCAAAAGGCATTTAGGTATTCAGTACTGAGTCACACGACCTGCAGCAGGAAAAACACGCGAAAGCTAAGATAAAACAGCAGGTTTATGAGTCAAAGTTTGAGGTTTTTTATTCTTAACTACTGACCTATAAGGTGTTACTTGTGTAGCACAAAAATCAGTAGTTCCGGAGGCAAAAACAGAAGGTTCAAAGGTATACTTTGAATGTTTTTGACTCATAACAGCAGGTTGCATGTTTCTGGCATTCGGTTTAATATGTGCAGCAAATTTTGCATGAAAGTTATGAGATCTAGCAATCATTCTTTCCCTTTTTTGTTGTTTAGCTAGTCTATAATAAAAATCTATGACATGACCATCTCTACCACAGTAGGTACAATGAAATTTAACTTTGTGTTCATGTCTAGATGAGCAAGCAATATTGTTATTTGAAACCGAATGAGACAACACTCCTGCAGATTTGACAATCACTTCTTTTTGTTTAGGAACTGTTTGAATCAAACCACTTCCTAATGACTTTACAATTTTAGATGGATGTGCCTTAGCATGAGCATGGGAATCAAAACCTAAACCAGTTTTATCTTTGCATGACTTGGAAGAATTCAGCAGCAAGTTTAGGTTTTTATTCCCATTACAAAACTGATCTAATGTCCTATGCATGTTATCAAGTTTATCGAACAAATCAAGGCAATTTTTGCATGAAGTTTTTCCTTTTAATTTGCAATTGGAACAATATTTAACTTCATGAGAATGTAAGGCATTATTCAATATTGAAATTTCATTCATAGCATCTTTTAGTTTCTTTTCAAGATCATCACAACTAGAACAATGCAAATCAATTATAGAACAAGAAGCATCTTTTAAGTTTCCAATGTCAAATGCAGCAAGCTTTTTGTTCTTTTCAATTTCAAGTTCAAGTCTATCTAGAGTGGAGGAGTGTGCAGTTCTTAGTGTGGACAATTGTTCATAGATTAAATCACATGAGGGACAAGAATCATCACTAGGAATCAAGGTTTTCAAACAGCTGATTTCAGATTCTAGTGATTCAATTTTAGCAGCATTATCCCTAAGCTTTTTGTTCTTTTTCTTAACAATAATAGTTGCACGAGAAATTGCATCACACATTTCATTACAGGTAGAACATACCTCATCGTCGTCACTGTTGTGTTCTGCATCCTCCTGACTTGATCTTGATCTTATTTTGCCCGCCATGAAGCATAAGTTGGCCAAATCATCTTCATATTCGTCACTTCCAATGTCCACGTCGCTTGAGCCAAGTTCCTGGAGTGCGGAGATAAAACTGTTCACCAGTTGGCGACCTGTAAAGCCCTTCTTCTTCTTCTTATCATTTGTTGAGGAGTGCTTCGTCCGTGATTGTTTTTCTTCTCGGGAAGTAGAACCTGAAAGGTTAGGGCATTCTGTACGAAATTGTCCCGTCTTACCATATTCGAAGCATCGTTGAGGTCCGAAGCTTCCTCTCCTTCTAGTTCTCACATTTTGCAATGCTTTTGAGAACCTAGTAGAGAGAAGTGCTAACTCCTCCTCTAGAAGCTCCTCAATCTATTCAAGGGTTAGAGAGGACAACAAAGCAAGTGTACCCCAAGATGAAGATTGACCGGAGCTAGGCATGTCACGTTGTGAAACAAAAGCAATAGACTTGTTGGGTTTTTACATGATATTATGTCAATTTCATGAGTTTTTAACTTGGAATATAGCACATCTAAAGTAAGTGTACTCATGACAGTAGATTCACAAATGGATGTAACTTTCATCACCCAAATTGACATGTCTAATGCACTTAACAATTGCCTAGCATTTTTAGCATCTGAAAAATTAACATTGACGCTACGCAAGTTGCTGAGAATTTTATTAAAGTGAGCAAAGAGATCATCAATTGACTCACCGGGTTGCATCTTGAAGGGCACGTATTCTTTCTTGAACATGTCTTTCCTTACCTCCTTGATCGTGTTGGATCCTTCATGGTAGTCACAAAGTGCTTTCCACACATCATATGGAGATCGGAGGTGTGCAACACGGTCGAAGTCGCTTTGAGTTAATCCTTGTATGATCAAGTTTCGAGCCTTGTTGTTGTTGTCGACATCTCTCAGATTTGTAGCTATAACTTGATCATTTGACGGCACTTCATAAGGCTTGTACACCTTCTCCCATATTGCAAAGCCTTGCGCCTGGATGAAAGTCTTCATGCGTGTCTTCCAAACCTGAAAATCAATACCAGCAAACACACAAGGTTTGGCGGAGTATTTCTCCATGATGATTAGTCAAAAACATGTGCAAATCACAATGATTAGAGCACCGTGGATCTGATACCAATTTTAGGATCGAAGAGCATGTGAAAAGCTACCAGAGGGGGGGTGAATGGTAGATTTAAAAATCTTACATAGCGGAAACAATTAAATCCCAACCCCTTCGGCCGAAAAACGATCTGTTAGAGAAATCGTGTGTGGAACTAATCTAAACGTGTTTCACTATGACAAAAGTGATATATATCAGATAGAATCATGTCACGAAGAAACACAAGAAGAATCACTCAAATACGTCGAGAGAAACTCAAGTTATGATCGAAAGATCGAACAAAGGTCAATCTGTCCTGCCCAAGAAAAACAGTTCTGGAACGCTGCAAAGAAACTCGTGTAGATCAGAAACCAAAAATTCAATGACTGTGAAATTTTTACAGATGATAGATAATCAAGTTGTGAAGACAACCCAAAAAGAATCACGTCAATTGGATCTGTAAAACTCGAGTTATGATAAAACCATCGATGAAAGGTAGTGCTGTCCAGAAACTCAACGAGTAAAACTTGTTTGGAACAAGTCGGACGAACAAGGCAGAAAAGTTCCTTCAAACTACGAATTTTGTTCAATAGAACACAAGAGGAACAGCCCCCAAAGTCGTGCACCACAAGCTCTGGCCTCCCTTGCTTATATAACCAGCCCTTAGGCCAACCCAATCTCAACTAGGACTCTAATCCTACTCAAATCATGAATCGAAACTTTCCATGACTGCTTAGGACTCTTCTATACGCAGATAGAAGCAATCTTAAGACTTCCAAACACCTTAGAAACATATCCCACATTCCTAAAACAACTCAAATTTGTGACCCACACGAAATCCTATCATAACCAACTCAAATCTTTCCATATTTGAGTCAAACCCGACTCAGCCGCAGCCTCAGTCCATAACCTAGTCAGTTGGATCTTTCCGACCGATTCTTTACGTCCACATCACTTCATCACGCCTCGGAACCATGCAGCCACGTCCATACACTCCTTGCACACATGCAAACATCTTCCAATGACGTCCACGATACCTTCATATGCATTATTCTTGATTCAAACATCCTGTGCGACCTCCTGACCCGCTCAACCACAATTCCTCCTGAATTTGGTTGTCGGAACCTCATCTCCTCCCTGAGACTAGTCCAAAGTATCCTGTCACCAGCCATGACTTGAACTCAAGCAACACCTGCACATGAACAAACAACCAATCCGTATGAGCCCAAGTTCGCGACTTGACTCAAGTCATTTCCGAACACAACACCTTACGTGAGCACCTCACATAAGCATGTTGCAAAACCACAGTAAAACGATATCAGCCATATCAACCAAAACGGACCAAAAACTTAGCAAATGAATACTAAGCAATCTTTCAATAGATGTAAAGAAAGTTCGAAACATTTCATAGTAAAATAAGGAACATTGCGATCAAGCTCTGAACCTTGCCAAAGCTAACCGGAGCTTGAGCCGAAGCTTACCAAAGCTAGTACAACCTAGTGCTGGAGCTTACCGAAGCTAGTAAAACCTAGCGCTGGAGCTTACCAAAATTAGTACAACCTAGCGCCGGAGCTCACCAAAACTAGTCGGAACTAGTCATCCCAAAAGTCAGAGCTAGAAAAACATGTCGGAGCTAACCAACATAAGTTGGACCTAGCAAAACATATCGAAGCTTAACAAAGACATGCCGGAGCTATCAAAGACATGCTAGAGCTAAAGACAAAGCTCACCAGAGCTACCCAAAAACATGTTGGATCTAAACAAAGAAAGTCAGACCTATTATCGGACCTTGCAGAAGCTCAGAGCTAGAGTTGGACCTTGCCAAAAAGATGTTATGGCAACATTCAAAACTTTTATTGTCAAAGTCAATGTATTCAGCACACATAGGTCTCACAATGTTGTCAACGGGATGATCCTGTTGAACACATTGATGAACATATGGGTGTGGTACACTTGGTCTTGAGTCAACTTCTTCATGTCCTCCATCTTCATAGTATCCCCCTTGACCATTGCCACCATCTTGATCTTCAATTCCTTGATCATGGTGATCTTGATTAGGTTGTTGATCTTGAGGATCTTGGACTTGATCTTGTGCTTGGGGCACCTCTTGTGATGGAGTTGGGTCACTTGGGCCTTGTTGCTCTTGAGGTCTTACATCACCAAGCACCATCCTTCTCAGTGCAACACATGATGCCTCTTCTTCATCTAGCACACATTGATCAACTTGCTCCACTTGGGAGCCATTAGTTTCGTCAAACACCACGTCACATGCGATTTCAACACAACTGTAGGTTTTGTTGAAGACATGATAGGCGTAAGTGTTTGAGTCATAACCAAGCAAGAAACCTTCACTAGATTTTAGAGCAAACTTCAAAATTCTAGGCTTCTTGTTGAGAATATAACATTTACTGCCAAAGACTCTAGAGTATGATTGATTTGTTACCCGCTAGAAGTACATATGGAGTCTTCTTCAATAAGCGATGGAGGTAGAGACGGTTTGTGGCATGGCAAGCGGTGTTTATCTCTTCCGCCCAAAACCTATCGGAAGTCTTGTACTCATCAAGCATGGTCCTTGACACCTTTATTAGAGTTTGGTTCTTCCTTTCGGCCACCCTATTTTGTTCGGGTGAGTAGGGTGCTAAAAACTCATGCTTGATGCCCTCCTCGTCCAAGTACTCTTCAACTTGAGTGTTCTTGAATTCGGTGCCCTTGTCGCTTCTTATCTTCTTGATTCTCAAGGAGAACTTATTTTGAGCTCTCCTCAAGAAACTCTTAAGGACACCTTGTTTTTCACCTTTGTCATGCGAGAAAAACACCCAAGTAAAGCGGGAAAAGTCATCGACAATAACTAAGCCATATTTGTTACCGCCAATGCTTATGTAAGCAATGGGACGAAAAAGGTTCATGTGCAGCATCTTCAATGTTCTTGTTGTCGTCATCACATTCTTGGCGGCATGAGCTGCTCTGACTTGTTTCCCGGCTCGACACGCGCTACAAGGCCTATCTTTCTCGAAAACAATATTCTTAAGACCTCGGACGTGATTGACTTTTAGAAGTTTGTGAAAATTCCTCATACCAACATGGGCTAGCCTACGGTGCCACAACCAACCCATGTTGGTCTTTGCAACCAAGCATGTGTCAAGTTGAGTTTCATTCGCGGTGAAGTCCACGAGATAAAGCTTTCCCTTGAGCACACCCTTGAAGGCAATCGAGTTATCAATCCTTCTAGTGAAAACCACGCCCTCATTAGAAAACAAGCAATTATATCCCTTTTCACATAATTGGGAAATGGACAATAGATTATAATCTAACAACTCAACATGCATGACTTGAGAGATGGTGTGTTGTGGAGAAATAAAGATCTTACCCATACCTAGTACCTTACCTTGACTATTGTCACCAAAGTAGATACCTTGACTTGGGTCTTCATTTTTTTGATACTCCACAAACATTCTTCTTGCTCCGGTCATGTGATTGGTGCAACCACTGTCTAGCACCCACTTTGAACCGCCGGAAGAGTAGGTCTACAAGACAAGTTTAGGATTTGGTTTTAGATACCCAAGATTGGTTGGGTCCTTTGAGGTTAGTCACAAGGCATGTGGGCACCCACACACAAGGCTTTGAGCTCTTGCGGTCTGGCCCAACGTAGTTAGCATAAGTATAACCAAATTTGTTTCTCATAAGCACATAAGATGCATCAAAATCATGAAACATGGTTAGATTGACATTTTTAGCATTTTGAGCATCTTTGTCAAGTTTCACTATCTCATTAGATGTAGATGCATGATATTTATTCTTGACTTGAAATGAACCCTCTTTGACAAATTCAATTTGCATCTTGTTATTCTTGAGAATTCTAGCATTTTGCTTTCCTTATCTTGAATAGCCAAAACCATCTTTGATCAAGGGAGATCTTATGATCGAGTATGCACTACGTGCATACTTGATCTTCTCCTTATCAAAGATGCCACCCTTAGGTGTGCTCTTGCCCTTTGCCAAATTAAGATCATTCTTTAGATCAAGCACAAGGTTAGCACATTTGCAAGTTTTAGTGTTCGAATCCGTTTTAGGCAAGTTTGAGCTTGTTGAGGAAGACGAAGGGACACTTGACTTGAGAGTTGCGAGTTGTGCCTCAAGAATCTTGTGAGCTTTGTTCAAACTCACAAGTTCATCTTGGAGCACAACATTCGAACTCTTAAGGCTTGAGGAAGCCTCCTTGCATTTCGCAAGTTCAAGTTCAAGTGCCTTGTTATTTTCCTTCTCAAGCTCAAGGAGCCTCTCAAGGTTAAGATTCTTTCGCCTCTCATTGACGAGAAATTCATCTTGTTCCTCAAGAAGCTCTTCCTTGTCTAAAATCTCATCGGAGAGCTTTTTCATTTTAATGATAGCACTTTTACTCAAGCCTTCAAACATATATTCATTCTCACTATCACTATCAAAATCCTCATCTTTAATGGAATGTGATGAGATTTTAGATTTAACCTTTCTTTTTCCTTCCTTGGCCATAAGACAAGTGTGGCTTGAGCTTTTCCACTCTCCCTTGTTTGGTAGAAGTGTCTTATTCATTGTTGGCTTCTTGATGGCGATAGTTGCCACTCCCGCTTCATCACCAGAGGAGGACTCATCGTTGGAGTCCCACTCTTTGCCAACATGAGTGTGCCCATGTGCTTTTTTCTTCTTGAACATCTTCCTCTCTTGAGGCTTCTCATCCTTGTTCTTCTTCTTATTGTCATCTTCCTTTTCGTATGGGCAATTCACAATGAAGTGCCCATACTCACCACAGTTGTAGCACACTCTCCTTGGTCTTGACTTGCTCTTGTCCTTGCCCTTGCTCACATAGTTTGACCCTCTTCTCTTCCTCATAATTCTCTTGAATATTTTGATGAAGAAGGTCATTTCCTCTTCATCCATGTCGGTGTGTTCCTCTTCTTCACTTTCTTCATCATTGCTTGAAGCTTGCACCTCTTTGCTTTTGGACTTGGGTGAGGCTTTGAGAGCAATGCCTTTCTTCTTGGAGGATATGATCTTGGAAAGATCATTGACATGGCGTGTTTCCATCTCCATCATCTCGTGGTTGATGATCTGCCCAAGCACCTCATCCGGAGTCATCTTGTGAAAGTTGGGACTCTCGCAGATGAGAGTGCAAAGCGTCACATTGCGAGGCATGAAAGCTCTAATCATTCTCTTGAGTACTTCATGTTCGGTCCACTTCTTGCATCCGTACGCCCGACTCCTATTAATGAGAGTCTTGAGTCGGTTGTACATCTCTTGAGGGGTCTCGCCTTCTTCCATGATGAATCTTTCAAGCTCCCCTCAATCATCTCAATCTTAGCTTCCCTAACGGATCGGTTTCCTTCATGAGCAATCATAAGAGTGTCCCAAACTTCCTTGGATTACTCCAACCCATCCACTTTGTTGAATTCTTCTTGGTTCAAGGCTGAGTTGAGCACTGTCGCCGCTTGAGCATTGCGGTGAATGAGTTGTTCTCGTTCCGAGATCAGCTCTTCATCATCCATGGAGATATATACACCTGTGTAAATAACATGCCAAATTGTAGGATTGAGAGAAATAAGATGCAACTTCATGTTGTGCTTCCACATAGTGTAGTTAGTCCCATCATAGTGTGGAGCTTTGCCCATAGGAATAGAAAGGTAGTTTGAATGAAAATTGAGGTGCTCATAGTTGAAAGGACATCGCGTGTAGTCTTCAGGATTATTGAGCTTCTTCTCCTTCTCAAGTCTTCTCTTCTCTTGGCCTCATCTCTTGCTTTTTGAAGAAGATCCGCAAGACACTTCACTTATTCATCATCGTCTTTGGTTTCACCATCGAAGGGTGGAGGCTTTGGCTTGTCCTTGGAGGTGTTGCCAGTCTTGTCATGCAATGGATTGGATCCTTGTCCTTTGGTGTGGTCGTTCTCGCCGGTGCTGATGGTGTCGATGATCAGCATCTCCTTCTCACCGTTTTCCCCCATCTCCTCTCCAAGCGGTTAAGCTTTTGGGAGAGTTAGGCTCTGATACCAATTGAAAGTTGCCTAGAGGGGGGTGAATAGGCGGATACTCTTCTCTTTCCTCTTCCAATCCTTACAAATCCTCAAGAATCGCTCTTAGGACTCCAAGAGTGGTTGAGAGAGGGCTAGGATGGCTCTAGGAAGGCTATGGCGGTGCTAGGGTTCGAGAGAGGGCCTTTGGAGGCTGGGGGGTCCCTTTTTATAGGGGTCCCGACACTTAGCCGTTACCACCAGAAAAAGTGCGGACTAGTCCGGTCAGTGGGGACCAGTGATGTCATCCTTGACCAACCACAAAGCCCCTCACCACCTTTTGAATTCAAACGGTTACCAAATCACGGACTAGTACATCCAACCACGGACTAGTACAATCTCACACAGAACAGATTGTTCCGATTGAGAACGGACAAGTCTGACATACCAGACTAGTCTGGCCCCTGAGAGCGGACAAGTCCGACCCTCCAGGACTTAGTCCCAGCAGCCATCTCCAAGTCCACAATGGACTAGTCTGTCAAGGGGCGGACTAGTCCGATCTCAGTCAGGAACTACTTTTCCGGACTAAAACAAACTAGTCTATCCAAGTGGACTAGTCCAGTCCTTTAGGACTTAGTCCCAGAAGGACACAGACACACTCACCACGGACTAGTTCGTCCCCAAACAGACAAGTCCGAACTTATACAGAATGCTTTGGTCCGCCTAACATCGGATCAATCCGATGTGGCCGGACTAGTCTGGCCTTCCAGCCCGGACAAGTTCGGCCCTGTCCTTAGAACTGCCTCAACTCATCTCTCAATCTAGTCTAACTTGGACTATGAGCTATTAGGAGATTCTAACACTTTGACTCATTGAACAAACTCAAGCTAATTGACTAAACTTGACACAAAGAATTTAAAAACTCAAGTTCCATTCTTCGAGTTCTTTACATTTCTTCTCTTTTTCCTTTTTTGAGTGCATCCAATGTCGTCCATCTTTCAATCACTTGTTCTTACACTTGAAAATCTCATTAGTCCCTTAAGTGTTATCATTAATCATCAAAACCTATGGGGATTAGCCTAGATCCACTTTCAGTGAGCACTGAGAATCTTCAATAAGTTTTCGACGACATTTTGAGAAGAGCCCATGACAATAATGTCATCCACATATATTAACATGTATAAAGTAACACCATGATGATTGTATACAAATAAAGAAGTGTCTGACCTTGAAGGCTTAAAATTGAGCTCCTGTAGTTTCAAACTCAGCCTACGGTACCAAGCTCTAGGTGCTTGTTTCAATCCGTATAATGCCTTATCAAGTTTGCAGATATAGGATGGTCTCTTCTTGTCTCCAAACCCAGGTGGTTGCCTCATATAAACTTCCTCCTCCAGAACACCAAGCAAAAACGCATTCTGAACATCTAGCTGTTTCAAATTCTATCCTTTAGTCATTGGAATGGAGAGAACAAGACGAATTGTTGCTGCTTTGACTACGGGACTGAAAGTGTCCTCATAATTAATACCATAGTGTTGCTTAAATCTTCTAGCCACCAAGCGTGCTTTATATCTATCAATTGTTCCATTAGCTTTCTTCTTAATCTTGTATACCCATTTGCAGTCGATTATATTCTTAATTTGCTGGGATGTACCAAACGCCATGTTTTATTTTTAATGAGTGCAGGGTACTCTTCTTTCATTGCTTTCTTCCACTGTTCATTTTCCAATGCATCTTGCACACTCTCAAGCTCACATGTATTTGTTAAGAAGATGTATCTAATCATACCAGGAAAAGGTTTTGTTGTAGACGTGTTGCTGGACGGTTTTGTTTCAACGGCGAAGATGGCGCAGGCTCTAGAGATCGCTCCATAGAAGATCCGGAGCTGGATGCCTATGAAGCGTTAGCTGCTGATTGGACAGAGTCATGTACACTGTCGACTTCATTTAGTGCATGCACATTCGATGGATGCACTGCAGGTTGTCGACGCTCATCTCCCGAGGCTGATCCCTAACAGCCTCGGCACACCAGACCTGCTCCACTTCGGGATTGGTGCACCTTTTGCACCAGAGTTTGTACCGGATCAGCATCAAAGTTCACTTTGGTGATCGTTATTCCATGCATCTCTTTCACCAGCATTTTTCTCTTGGTTTTCACATTAATACCTGAAAACTCAAAGCTTCCTGCAGCAGTATTTTCAGCATCATTCTCAACGGTATTGTTAGATGGATTAGTCATTTGATCATCACCTAATATCCCCCCTAGATCAAATAATGTAGAGCAAGTGTTTTGAGGTAAAAGGAGGATCTCCTTCCTGAGAAGAGCTCCAACATTTTGATGAAGTTCTTTGAATGGGAATGATGTTTCATCGAACACCACATCCCTATAGATATAAACTCGACCAATCTTTGGCTCTAGACATTCTACTCCCTTGTGCTTTGGGCTATACCCTAAAAAGATACACCGAGTGGATCGAAAAGCAAGTTTCGATGTGTTATATGGTCTGAGATTTGGCCAACATGCACATCTAAAGACTCTGAGGGATGTGTAAGAAGGTTTTGTGCCAAACAAGTATTCAAAGGGAGAAACGAAACCGAGCACCTTACATGGTAGGATGTTGATTAAATATGTTGCCGTGAGAAAAGCCTCGTCCCAAAACTTCAATGGCCTTCCCACATTGGCTAGGAGGGTTAAGCCAGTCTCAACGATTTGGCGATGTTTACGCTCTGCGGAACCATTTTTATAGTGAGCGTGCGGGCATGACACGCGATGAGAGATTCCTCTTTTGCTGGAAAAGTGTGTTTAACTTCTCATATTCTCCTCCACCATCCGACTGAAAAGCAAGGATTTTGCGGTTGAGCTGGCGTTCAACAAGGTTTTGGAAGTTCTTAAACACACTAATAACATCAAATTTTCTTTTGGTTAGGTAAATCCAAGTGTACTTACTATAATCATCGACAAAACTTACATAATACTCAAAATGTCCAACTGACGTGGGAGCACGCCCCCATACATCCGAAAAATCTAACTTGAGAGGAGAGGTGGACACACTTGTAGATATAGGGTATGGCAACGGGTGTATTTTACCAAGCTGACAGGAATCACAAACCGATTCTACACTAGATTTATCTAATAAGGGAAAATTATTATTCTTGAGCCCTCTTTCTACAATCGGGTAGGCAGGGTGCCCTAACCAGCTATGCCACCTTGACAAGGGAACTTTGGTGACACTAAAGGAAAACTTATTTGACTTCCAGTTCTGTGGGATAAGAGGGTAGAGGGCTCCTCTACATCTGCCTCGAAACAGAGTTTTCTTCAAATCCTGGTCCTTGATCAAAAAGAACCACGGGTGAAACTTAATATAAATTCGATTATCAAGTGTGAAGCAATGTACTGATAAAAGGTTTTTAGATGTACTCAGCACATGTAAAATACGATCAAGTTCGAGATCTCTATAGGGGGTATAAAAAGATAAATGACCAATATGACTTATATCTATACCTGAGCCATTTACATTGTGCACTTGCTCTTGTCCTCGGTATTTTTCTTGCACCGTCATCTTCTCCAAATCTCCTGTGATATGGTCAATTGCACCACTGTCTATATACCAGTTAGTATCTATTCCGTATGTTGCATTATTAACAGATCCAGCGAATCTTTCTTCCAGTTCATAATCCTCCTCGAAAGGTGCCAACACTTTGCTACGGTATGGCCTTGTTTAAAAAAAATCTGACATGTGGGTTTTTCATTGTTTCTGTTTTCCACATAATTATAGCTTCCTCTTTTACCGTTGTTGTTACCTTGTCCGCCTCGAGTATTACGTCCACCTCCTCAACCTCCTCGAGATGGCGCACGTCCAAGGTCATAGTTTCCTCAGCCTCGTGCAGCAGCATTAGCTGATGATTCTTGACGCATGTCAAAATTTGACATCTGGGCGAAGAGAACGTTGATCGTGACAGGGGTCTTTTGAACATCCAAGGTCGCAACCAGTGAGTTGTATTCTTGATCAAGTTCCGCAAGAATATAGGCCACGATCTCATTGTCGACCAGGGGTTTTCCAGCAGTGGCTAACTCATCAGCATAACCCGTGATCTCAGAGAAGTACGTGGCAATAGACTTATTACCTTTGTTTGCATTTGCGAGCTTGATGCGAAGATTATTAATGCACGACCGAGACTGAGAAGCAAACATCTCTTCCAGTGCCACCCATAGATCTCTAGATGTCTCTTTGTTCACAACTTGCGTGAAAACTTCTTTTGATAGTGTACCGCGAAGGTACCCGGGGATCTGCTGATCCTGAGCGATCCAGGCGTTATACGCTGGATTATCAACTTCTTGTCCCTTTTCTGATCCGGGGATCTTCTCTTTTGGCTCTCACGGTTCCATCTAGGTAACCATAGAACCGAGCACCCTTGACCCGAGGAAGAACTTGAGCTTTCCACAGAAGATAATTATCACATGTCAATTTTTCATTGACAGGTGACGTGAGGAGCACCGACGACGAGCTTGATGATGTAGCCGCCATAACGCCGATGCGAAGAACAAAACTTAAGCTAGATGAATTCGTGGAGAGATGGCTCTGATGCCATATTAGATGTAACCACCGCATTTAACAAATGGGAAAAGAAATAATAATAACAGTTATAATAATGAATCTATTAATGATGACCATGCATTTGAAATGAAAGATTTTAAAAATTAAAACCATGATGGAAATTTAGGCCAAGTTTGAAATAATAATAATAAATAATGTAGAAGAACATATATAGTGTAATACCTTTTAGTTAAACCAATTTAACATATTGCATCCAAAGCGTTTAAGCGTGAAAAATTCAGATTCCAATTGATAGAGAATATGTTTGAAATAAAATCAAGGTGCGACAAAGAAAACACTAGCAGCCTTTGTATCTCTGTGTTCAAAATCATAATAATGTTGATAAGAAAATCAATATAATAAATAAAAATAATAAAATAATAATAACAAGAACAATAATAATATAAGATGTAAAATTATGTGGTAATGATAGGTTTCATAAAAAATCAATATAGGACAAAATTTATTTATGTTTTTTATGCATCCTGTTGTGTGAAATCTTAAAACTTCTAAAGTATTGGAATGACATTAGAGAATAATAAAAAAATGTTTTCTAAAGAAAACATAATAATCATAATATAGTTTATCGATTGGTTAAAACCTAGTCCAAATCTTCATCCAACATCTTAGAATTTCGGGGCGAGATTCCGTTTAAGAGGGGTAGAGTTTTCACACCCGCATTTTCAAAAACTAATAAAATGCAAATAAAATAGAATTAGGAATAATAAAATAAACAATAAGTAAATAAATAAATAGAAAAAAAAGAAATTACTCCTTTAATAACTTTTGTGATTAAGAAAACATTCCTTACTTGTGCATTTTGGTGTGAGCTTTGAATTCAATGGAAAATTTGCTTAAAACTTGAAAATGAAAATCAAAACAAAAGAGAAGGAAAAAGAAAAGAAGAATACCCCCTGGGCCAAGACTTTACTCTGCGGCCCATCTCTTCCCCTTCCCTTTCTTCTCTCCCCACTTGGTCCTGCCCGCACACCACCGGCCTAGCTCGGCCAAACTGCGCCCCCTCCTTCCCTCTCCTCCCTCTCTGCGTGCGAGGCCCGCCCGTCAGCGCGTTCTTCCCCAACTTCCACCTCCAGTCGCCGCCTCCCCGATCCATTGTGCCCGCCTGTGCGCGGCAACCGCCGTGATGCCCGCGCCCCTTGCCACCTTCCAAATCCCGCACAGCGCAACCGCCTCTCCCCCTATTTAATCTCTGGTCGTGCCGTATGAACCTTCTCCCAACCGAAACCCTAGCCGCACATATCCATCACCATTTATGCTGATGGGAGCTCGATGCCCCATGAATTCGCGTCAATCCGGCAGCCACCAAAGGCATGATCAGCACTGTCGGTACCCTAAAAACCATACACCCCCTGAGGTTACAAAGATCTCAAGGGAAGGACGTCTACTCAAATTGAAGACCCTCAGAGGCCCACTTGTCAGACATAACCGGACCTGCTTCTCCAACATGGTTAACCCCTAGGTTGCCACGTGTACTGCTAGACCGGAGCTACTACCCACAAGGGTGAAGCTCCGGGCTAGGTACCGAAACGGCACCTCCGGATTTAACCCCCGACCGAGAGAAGCTCCGGACCTGACACGTGCCAGGCCACCCCGGAGCTTCCCGCCTTCCACAAGCAAGCTCCGGAACTGCCACGTGTCCAAACGTCGGAGCTGACCGCCTCAAACTTCCTGAAGACATTGTAACGACTCCGAATCTTCAAAGGATAACCACGGACTTCAAGACCCGATTAATTGTCATTAATTCCATGTTAATGACACTTAATCGGACAATCTTAACACCTGTAACAGCACTGTCAGAGCCCGTTACAGGGTTATTAACAACAATTAATCGTGTATCAATACTAGTAACCGCCGGGGCCACATGTCGGGCCAGGCTAACTTGTAACGGTTTGTCCTTGTACTATAAAAGGACAGACCGACGATACACGAGAGGCTCTCGAAAGCTCTCAGGCACACAAGCTAATACAACACACACACACCCGTGGAGTAGGGTATTACGCTCAGGCGGCCCGAACCACGTAAACCACTGTGTCTCTCGTGTCCAATCGTGATTCACCTTCTTGAGTCTCCGCGCGCCCACACCGAACTACAAACTCCTTCAACACTTTAGTAGTGTCAGGAGATCTGCCGACTCCAACAGTCGACAGTTGGCGCGCCAGGAAGGGGGGCGCCTGAGATTTTCAAGAATGGTGAATTCTGCGGCTGGATCATCCAACGGGCAACCTGCTGCTCAGGCTGTCGGAGGCAATCCCTCCAACATGCAGCCACCGGCGGGAGCCTCAGCACCAGCAGGAGTCACACTCCCACCACCACCATCTTCTCCGGTAAGACGTGCCGGGCAACATGATGGTGCGCCGGCGTCACATACTGCGCCGGCAAGTCGTGACAACCCAGAACACGCGCTCCATGCAGCGCGTGCTCTTCTCCAGCGACCACCACCTCCAGATGCATCACAAGATGCTATGGAGCAATGGAGGGCTGATGTTGAGCATTTGGTCGCAGCAGCGGCCGAACGCCTCAACAACCAGGGTCCTCCTCCTTCAGGGCGAGCCCCGTCGCAGCGACGGACGTTGTCTGGAAGACTTGGTCCACATGTCTCCAACAACCGAAGACGAGCTGCGTCGCAGCAAGTGACGTCGTTGCCCTCTGGGGCACGACGCACCCATACGGTATCTCGGCTTTCGACACATGACCTCCGGGCGGAGCTTGATCGCCGATATCGCCAACAGGATGGCCGTGTCCATATCGAGCGAGCTCGAGAAAGACGGGATGCTCAAGACCTTTCTACTCTGGAAGGAGTAGGAGGAGGCTGTTCCGCCCTAGCCATGCATCTGCGCATGGTTAGATGGCCACAGAAGTTCCGGCCACACTTGCCGGAAAAATTCGACGGGACTGTCAACCCCGTAGAATTTCTGCAGATATACTCCACTGCAATCTTAGCAGCTGGAGGAAACGAGGCTGTAATGGCCAACTACTTCCCAGTGGCCTTAACTGGGACCGCCAGGTCCTGGTTTATGAGCCTTCCACCCAACTCTATCGACGGTTGGGAGGAGTTGTGCCGTCAGTTCACTGCCAACTTCGGGAGTTCATACACCCGACCGAGCACTGAACTAGACCTTTTTGCGGTCGTGCAAAAAGGGGGAGAATCTTTGCGGTCATTCATCCAGAGGTTCTCTCAGGTACGCAACACAATCCCTTCTATCTCAAGCGCTTCTGTCATTGTGGCATTCAGACAGGGTGTACGAGACAAGAAGATGTTGGAGAAGCTGGCGATCAAAGAGATCACCAGCGTCACGGAGCTCTTCAGCTTGGCAGATAAATGTGCCAGAGCTGCGGAGGGCCGTGAAATGCACTCCAAACCCGCCCTGGAGGATCACAAAAAATCCTCCAAAGAAGAAGCCGCTACCTCCGGGAGTGGCAAGAAGAAAAAGAAGACCAACGGCAAGAAGAAGCCGTCGGCCGGCACATCCAACGTTGCAGCCACTGCAACTCCTGGTGGCCGGGGGCCACGCCCCGAGAAGCGACCTCGACCGTCTTCCGAAGACGGCGGCAAATCCAAAATGTGGTGCCCCATTCACAAAACGGGCAGCCACAAGCTGGAAGACTGCCGGGAGGTCCAAAACCTTGCCGAGCGCTACAACAAGCGCCGGGGAGGGTCTCCTTTCCGACAGAGGGAGGGAAAACAGAAGGTTGACGAAGCTCTGGCTGAAGAGGAGTTAGGGTTTCAGGACCCTAAAAAGGTCCTGAAAGCCATCTACACCTCCGTCGACAATGACTCCGACGTCTCCGACAACGAGCGTCGGAAAACCATGAACACCATCTTTGGTGGATCATGGGACATCACTTCTCGTCGTGTCATCAAGACTATGCGGCGGGATATGGCTGCTGTAGCTCCTACAGCTAGACCGGAGCCACATCGAAAGTGGATGGACACACCCATCACTTTTGATGCTTCGGACTGTCCTCAAAGCATGGTCGGAGCTGGCCAATTACCCTTGATGGTATCTCCCACCATCAACAACATCCAGCTCCATCATGTTATGGTGGATGGAGGTTCGGGGCTGAACCTTATAAGCTTCGAAGCTTTTACCAGACTTCAGCTTCGACCTTCGGATCTTCAGCCCTCTCGACCATTCTCCAGAGTAGGTCCGGGGGCCATTACCCCACTCGGAGCTATAATTCTCCCCGTCACCTTTGGGACACGGGAGAAGTACCGCACCGAGAAGTTGGTCTTCGACGTCGCTCAGATCAACTTACCATTCAACGCCATCTTGGGTAGACTTGCCCTATACAAATTTATGGCAGCTGCTCATTATGGATACTTGGTGTTGAAGATGCCAACACCAGCAGGCGTTCTCCGGATTCGTGGAGATCGCACTGCCGGAGTAACTGCTCTGGAGGAGCTCCATGCACTCACCACTGCGCAAGAGGAGGACTCCAGACAGGGGCAGGCTCCAAAACCTCCGAGCATTCGGCAACGAGGCTCAACCTCTGCTCCCCGTGTGCAGCCAAGCGGCGACACCGACATCCTCGTCAAAGTCGTCCAAATTGGTTCCGATGTCACTCAAACCACCCGCATATCGGGTGGGATGAATGACAAATAGGAACTCGCGCTCATCACTTTCCTCCGGGCTAACGTTGACGTATTTGCTTGGCAACCGTCACAAATGCCTGGGATCCCCAGGGAAGTGATTGAGCACAATCTGAAGATTTACCCCGACGCTCGGCCTATGCATCAGAAACCTCGGAAGCAATCTGTAGAGCGACAAAACTTCATCCGACAAGAAGTGAAGAAGTTGCTCGAAGCCGGATTTATCCGAGAAGTCTACCATCCAAAATGGCTGGCAAACCCAGTCGTTGTGCCCAAGGCCGGCGGGAAACTTTGGATGTGCATCGACTACACCACACTGAATAAGGCATGTCCAAAAGATCCATTCCCACTACCTAGAATAGATCAGATAGTGGATTCCACCTCCGGGTGCGAGTTACTGTGTTTTCTAGACGCATATTCTGGATATCATCAAATCAGGATGTCTAGGGAGGATGAAGAGCATACTTCATTCATCACAGTGGATGGATTGTATTGTTACACAGCCATGCCGTTTGGTCTCAAGAATGCAGCTTCAACTTTTGTACGAGCTATGTACAAAACTTTCGAAGAACTCATCAGAGACATAGTGGAAGTGTACGTCGATGACATCGTGGTCAAAGTCAAGAACAAGGAGTCCCTCTTGGACACCTTGCAGGCTGTCTTCGACAAGCTGCGGGCCACCCGCACGAAGCTAAACCCAGACAAGTGCGTCTTCGGGGTTAGTTCCGGAAAGCTTCTTGGTTTCCTGGTAAGTCACCGGGGCATAGAGTCTAATCCGGCGAAGATAAAAGCCATTGAAGACATGCGGCCACCAACCCGCATCAAAGACGTCCAAAAATTAACTGGATGTCTAGCAGCCCTCAGCCGGTTCATTTCAAGACTGGCGGAAAGAGCACTTCCATTCTTCAAGTTACTGAGGAAGTCTGGACCATTCCAATGGTCTGAAGAAGTAGAGAAGGCATTCCAGGAGCTGAAACAGTTCCTCACCACTCTACCAGTCCTGGTAGCTCCGAACCCTGGTGAGCCTTTATTGCTTTACATTTCAGCTACTAACGAAGTCGTCAGTATGGTTCTGGTTGCGGAGAGACTGGAACTACCTAATACTCAGGAATCCAGACCCCTTCGTGAGGGTCCGGAGGTTCCTGAAAGCGGGTCTGGGTCCCAGCTCCCAGACTCAAACCCACAAGAAGCCACTTCAGAGGACCCGGACCCCTCTAAGAGGGTCCAGGTCATTTCTGAAGAAGCTCCGGGTTCCTCCACCCAGAACCCGGAGGTCCCCGAAGAGAGTCTGGACCCCTCCGAGAGGGTTCGGATCAATGAAGAGGAAGCTCCGGACCCCTCCGGGAGGGTCCGGACCATTCAACGCCCGGTATACTTCATCAGTGAAGTGTTACATGATGCCAAGACTCGATACCTAGAGGTGCATAAACTGCTTTATGCAGTTCTTATTGCCTCAAGGAAGCTTCGACACTATTTCCAAGCTCACAAAGTCTCGGTGGTGACCTCATATCCACTTCGAGCGATCCTGCATAATCCCAATTCAACTGGGAATATTGCAAAGTGGGCAGCGGAATTGGCTGAATTCGATCTTGAATTCATTCCGAGACAAGCAATCAAGAGTCAAGCGTTGGCAGATTTCGTGGCAGAATGGACTCCCTCTCCATTAAACCCTGGGGGCCCCAGCGAGCAGAAGACGGAACCTCAAGTTCCAACCTTCACTAAGCCTCACTGGACCCTTTATTTCGACGGCTCCATGCAGAAGCAGGGAGCCGGAGCTGGAATCCTTCTCCTCGCACCAACTGGGGAGAAGGTGAAATACATGGTACACCTTGACTTCAAGGCAACCAACAACATGGCAGAGTATGAAGCACTCATCTATGGATTAAAGGTGGCACTATCATACGGTGTCAAGCAATTGCTGGTCAAAGGAGATTCACAACTCGTCATCAAGCAAGTGAAGGGTGAATGCTCCTGCAATAATTTCCAGCTGGCTGCTTACCTCCTTGAAGTCCAGAGGCTTCAGAAGGACTTCGAAGTCCTTGATCTTCGCCATGTTTAGCGTGCTCACAACGCTGAAGCTGATGAACTCTCGACCAAGGCGTCAACTGGAGCTCCGGCTCCTGACGGAACCTTTGTCCGGAGGATGTCAAAACCCATAGTTCAGCCTGCCGAACTGAACGAAGGGGGCGAGATCAGCATCCCGAAGCTGACGGTCCCGATGGCCAGGTTACCATGGCAGCCATCAAGGGTCGTAGGTGCTGCCGGAAGCTCCGAGCAACCCAGCACGCAAGACTCAAATGCTCAAGTCAGTTCCGATGCATGGATCTCGGAGATCCGGGACTACTTGAAAGACAACATCCTTCCTGACGATGATGTATTCGCTGATCGGGTAGTCAGATTGGCTAAAAGATACACGTTGGTAGAAGGGGATCTCTAACGGCGCGGTGCCAACAGCATCCTAATGCGGTGCATCACAAGGGAAGAAGGCTGCGAGCTCCTTGCAGAAATCCATGGAGGCGAGTGTGGGAACCACGCATCTTCCCGCACGCTGGTCGGAAAAGCCTTTCGGCACGGCTTCTACTGGCCTACAGCGCTCCAGGATGCCACTGAGCTGGTGAAGAAATGCAAAGCATGCCAATTTCATGCTAAGCAAATTCATACACCTGCTCAGTCCTTACAAATGATACCTCCCACATGGCCTTTCGCTGTGTGGGGGATGGACATCTTGGGACCCTTCCCAAGAGCCGTCGGAGGTTACAAGTTCCTGTACGTCGCCATCGACAAGTTCACCAAGTGGCCGGAAGCTACTCCCGTTGTGACGATCAACAAACAATCTACAATCAATTTTCTACAATCCATCGTGAGCAGATTCGGAGTCCCAAATAAGATCATCACTGATAATGGGACTCAATTCACAAGCTCCGCATTTCAAGGATATTGCGAAGACCTCGGCATACAAGTTTGCTACGCTTCCATAGCTCATCCTGCCAGCAATGGACAAGCCGAGAGAGCAAACGCAGAGATCCTTAAAGGACTCAAAACACGCACTCATGAGCGCTTGAAAAAGCACGGAGCCAATTGGATCGAAGAGCTTCCGCCCACTCTATGGGCCAACAGGACTTCTCCAAGTCGGGCAACCGGAGAAACACCCTTCTTTCTGGTGTACGGAGCTGAAGCGATCCTTCCTCCGGAAATCACCTTGGGTTCCCTCCGAGTCCGGACCTTCGACGAAGCCGCGCAGGACCAGCTCCGGCGCGAAGACCTAGACCTCCTCGAGGAGGGAAGGTGCCAAGCAGCTGTTCGGAATGCCCGATACCGCCAAGCTCTACGGCGCTATCACCAGCGGCATGTACACAACCGACAGCTCGAGGAAGGCGATCTGGTGCTACGGAGAATACTATCCAGAGAAGGGCAAAACAAACTCTCCCCCAGCTGGGAAGGGCCCTTTCGAGTGATCAAAGTATCCCGTCCCGGAAGCGTTCGCTTGGCTACCGAGGATGGGACACCTCTCCCAAATCCTTGGAACATCGAGCACCTCCGTAAGTTCTACACTTAATTCCACGGAGGTGAGTCTTAAGTAACTTGAAATGTATGTTATAGAGTCATTGTACAGAGTCGGGTAGTTCCTCCGGGAGAGCAGCCGGACCTTTCCCGAAAGGTTTGAAAAGCTCATGCAACACTTGACACAGTCTCCGGACTAAAAGTGTGGCTAACTACCCTGGGTCAAACGAGAAACCAAACACACTTAGCCTGGTTCCGTACCCTAAGAGTGTACTTGTTTCCCCTGTACCCCGGACCTATAATGAAAGACATCTTCATGTGAAATAGACTCCACGTGCATTCATCTTTGCATAGGCTCGACATTTTTATTTTTCTCTTTCTTGTCTATAACAGAAACGTGCAATTCTTAAGAAGTTCTAGTTTGACCGGTTTACATACGATTCGAGTTGAATTGTCAGATTTTTTGGATTTAAATATCGTCTGTGGTCAACTCGCCTGAAAGCCGCCAAGCCATTCTAGGGCCGGAGTGCGCTATCGACTTAGCCTGGTCAAGCACCCTAAGTACGCCACTCTACCTACATCCCGGCAGGCCGAAGTAAGGTGGGCCCATGGACAATTGGATCTAAAAGAAAAGACAATTCATCCAGTCGTATTAAAAATCGTGTTCAACTTAAAATTTTCTTAAGAACCGTAAGCCGCGACGAAGTTATAGACAAGGAACGAATTTTACTATTTTTCTTGGCTTAAGTGTGCAGGAAAAATGAACCCTGCGTTGATGGAGAAAAACCGGAGCTAACCAAGTTCCGACTCCCACCAGGGCGTCAACCGTCGGCGTTGACTAAAAGATGGTGAGAAGACCCCGTCACTGGAGTCTGTTGCCAACAAACCAAGTGTGGCAAAGGTCATTGCCGGAGCTGCTAAGCTCCGACACCTTGGAGTATTAACTATCGATGCTCAACGTGTTGATAGAGGCTATTGCCGGAGCTACTAAGCTCCAGCGATGGACAGTGCCGGAGCTTCTAAGCTCCGACAACTTCAGGGGACCTTCACTATCAAAAAACTTCGGACCTAAATTCCACAAGTTCGAAGCAAATTCGTCTTCAACAAAACTCAACATCCTTTTGGTACATGTACACAATCAAATTGTGCACATCTACCAGGGGGCCAAGTGAAGACAAAGATGTTGAAGACAAAAAAATGAAATTCACAAAAAATTGGGGATTTCATTTCATATGAAGACCGGAGATTACATCTGGAGACAAGGGATTACAAAATTGAGGAAGAAGAGAAGATACAAGTAAAGGCTAAAAGAGACGGTCCTAGACCCTATGGAAGAACTCGGCGACCTTCTGGGCGACCTCCGACACAGAGGCTCGGGTAGCTTCGCCTTCTCCTTCGACGGGGCCTTCAAGCACCGGGTCCAGAGGAAATCGAGGGTTCCGGCTGGTGTAGCACGTCAACACATATTCTGTGACGTTCTTAGCCAGGGATTGCCCCTCGACCTCCAGCTGGACCGCGATGACGTCGCCCACCTTGGAGAGCTTGCTGCCTGCGGCGCTCAACGCTTGCAACGCAAGGTCCGGCTCCGGCTCCGAATCATCCGGGTGCACGGGGCTGAAACCCATCGGTGTCAGCGCGTCGTCGGCCTTGCCCAGGAACTCCCAAATCTGCAGGGAGTCCGCCTTCCTCAAGTTCTTCATCTCTTCCAGGGATCTCCGGGTCGCCGTCAGCTCCAAATTCTCGCGGGTGAGGCGCTCAACTTCTTTGGCGTTTTGCTGGATCTTCGCAGCAACCCGCTTCTCAAGTCTTCCGAGCTCCTCCTCCCGGAGGTGGATCTTGTTCCGGCGGTCGACCAGGTCCTTCTCCCTAGCCTCCACTTTCTTCTCCCGGGCGACAAGGGCACACTCGTATTCGTAGAGTTCCTGCCCCCGCACCCAGGCCTTCTCCTCTTCCTCGAGGCAGCGCTCTTCCAATTTCTTAGTGCGCTCCTCGAGGCCCTTGTCCGCCAGAGCTGTTTTCTCGGCGAGCTCTTCTTCCCGTCGCAAGACGTCATCCCGTAGCTCTAGGAGTTTTTGCTCCTCATCCTCGAGCCGTCTTTCCCTCCCTTCAAGTGCCTCTTGGCGCTTGATGAGTGCGGTGCTGATGGCCTCGAGCTGATCAAACCGAGCATTGGCCGCGTCGTTAGCAGCCTTAGCTTGGTCATGGAACTCCCGGGATTGAGCGTCGAGGGCGTGAGTCATGCTCTCCCTCTCGTCCAGCAGCTCACCCCAGAGCTCCAGGCGGATCTTCTCCCGCCTGATCCATTCCTTGTCATCCGCAAGCCTCGACTGCGCCAGCTTGGTCTCGAAGTGGAGCCGATTACGCCACCGCCTAAGGGTTTGGCGCTCCTCTTCAAGAGCCTTGCTGTCGTGGAAGAAGGCCAGTTGGACCTGACGTAGACTGGAGCAGGCGTTGTCAATGGACATCGACAGCGGGATGGGCTCCGGACCTGCTGGGATCTCTTCTGCTGGTTCCAGCGGGTCTTCACTTACAAAAATTGGGTCCCACTCTACGAGAGTGGAACCCCGAGCTTCCAAAGCGCTAGGGCCCTCCTCCGGGATGGCCTCAGTCGCCATCGAAGGAGGTCCCGCCACCAAGTCTTCATTTGCCCCCTCAGGCTGGGGGCCGACGACTTCGGTCAGGCACTCTGGCTCTGCCACAGGTACCATCGACGTTGTCGCCTCCGGGGCAGGAGCCGCTACTGGCTCCGGCCGGGACATCTCTTCTGAGGGAGGCTCAAGCTCCCTCGCCTCTTCAGCCGCCGGCTCCGCGGCCGACGCTCCAACAATCACCGGCTCTGCGGCCGGAGCTTCGGAAGTAACCGGCTCAACTGCCGGAACTACTTCGACTTCCGGCTCGCATGCCGGGGCTTCAGCCACCTCCGGCTCAATTGTCGGGGCTTCAGCACTTTCCGGCTCCGAAGCCGGGACTGCTACTTCCTCCGACTCAACAGCCGGAGCTTCTACTACTGCAGCACCAGGACCCGGAGCTTCCACTTCCGGGACGGGTGCCGCTAGCGCATCTTCATTCCCGTGGTCCGGCGCTACCACGGGAACTTCTGGAGACGAGTCGAGGTCCATGACCACGACAGCCGGCGCCGAAGCTGTCGTAGCCTCCGCTTGGGGCGGCACCGGGGCTGGAGCAGAAGCCCTCGCAGCCTCAGACACTGTGGCTGAAGGCGGAGCTTCACTCCCCTTCTTGGGAACGCTGCAGATGAAGAACGAAGAAATTGAGCAAACAGATGCTACAGTTGAAAAGTTAATCGAGGTAAAAAAGAAAAATTACCTTGGGAGGCTCACGCACCAGCTTGCGCGGAACCTCTTCCCCGGACGATCCGGGCTGGCCACGGTCGGCGTAGGAGCTCCGGGAGGACTCCCAGGACTTGCCACAGCCACGGGCGTTTCCCGGGTCGGAGCTCTCCTTGATCGGGAGGAACTCCTGGACCTGGAGGCCCTCACCGCTCCAGATGCCGGAGTCGCGCGCCCGGAGCTATCACCACCGGAGGGATCCACCACGGAGACAGTCGCACTCCGGGAGGATCCCACCGCCGGAACAGTAACGTTACGGAAGGACCCCACCACGGGGACAGTCGCCACGGCGGCGGAGGATCTTCCTTCCTGGGGAGGGGGAACTGGGGGGGAAGTGGCAGGCCCGACGGACCTTCCGTCAGCATGTCGCAGCTTTCTCTTCCGGCTCTCCGGCTCCTCCGCCAGCTCCTTGCCCTTGCTGATGACCTCAGCTCTTGGCTGTGGGACAGGGGTGGAGCCGCCTTCGGACAACCCGGGGATCGCCAAACGGGTGGTTGATCTTCTCTCGACGACACCAAGGTCGTCAAGCGCGGGCATCGTCCGCCGGAGCTCCCTGCTGAACTCAACTTCCACGTTCAGAGGGAGGAAGGCCGGCGGCGGAGTCAAGTAATCTCCGTCAACGTCGATGCCGTGCTGGAATTTCTTGAGGTGAAACTCCAAGGTCTTCCCCACCATGTTGGACTTCAACCCGGTCTCAACCCGGTCCTCGTCCATCACACTGTTGAGGGCCCAGGCGAGCTTCTCCCTCCTCTTCAGCGGCGCCCACCTGTTGGACAGGAAGTTGCAGAACACCGCCTGGGGAGTCAATCCTCCCTCCACACATCGGCGGATCCTGGTCAGGACAGGGTCGAAAGCTTCCGCCAGCACCGGAACTTCGCTCCATACCGACGTGTCAATGCCGGGCAGACCGTCTGGCAACTCCAACCGCTCATGCTCCTCCACCCGGACGACTACCCAATCTTTCTTCCAGTCATCCCACTTCCCGGAAGGGAATGACCGGAGGTACTTGAATGGGCACTTCTTGCGCTTCACGAAGTAGTAGAAGCCAAGATACTCATCGCTTCGGCCGGTGGTTTGGACGGTGAAGAAGGTTCGGAAGAGCTCGATGCAGGGAGGGATGCCCACCCACATCTCGCAGAAGTGGACAAAGACAGGCACAAGGAGAATGGAGTGAGGGCCAAGGTGGTACAGCTGCAGACCATAGAAGTCCAGCAGCATCAAGAAGAAAGAAGAAAACGGTGGGATCAGCCCCACCATGGCGTACGAGGAAAAGTACACCATCTCGCCGGCGTGCTCCTTTTCAAAGGGGAGCTCCCCGCCGGCGCGGACCGAGTGGTTGAAGAAGTCCGAAGACCACCCCATGAGGGCCCGGACCTTCTTCAGATCGCTGTCCGTCTTCAAGCGACTCTCACGCAGACCCAACTCCATCGCAGCACAGCTAGGCAAGAGAAGAGGAGCAAAGTACAAGTCGGGAATTTGAGCGCAAGAACAGATGGGAAGCGTAAAGAACTCCCGATGGTGCGCTTTCCTTCTTAAGTAAGCCCTCGCAACGCTTGGATGGAAACTGCAGGAGAGTCAAGGATACTACTCAAGAATTCAACCCTGCCGATGACAAGAGGGCCCGGGACCACCCTGACGATCAAGTCGAGGTTCTTACCCAGGCGAACAGTTGTCATCACGAGGCGGGAAACCCAAAGGTGGCGAACTGACAAGGCGCGCGGAACCGATACGGTTTTCGTATCGGGAACCGGCGACCTTCAATTGCGAGAGATCCGCACGTCAAAGATCTTATCTACCGCCTGAGGTGCGCCACGCGTCGGGATTTAACCGTAAAGCCCCGCCAACGGCACCTCCGAAGACCCTTGAAGACCCAGTTCAAGGGTCACGAGTATGGACCCACCTCCGACGGAATGACTTCACCCTGGTGGCTTTCCCCGGAGGTAGGTCCAGGGGGCCACTGTCGGTACCCTAAAAACCACACACCCCCTGAGGTTACAAAGATCTCAAGGGAAGGACGTCTACTCAAATTGAAGACCCTCGGAGGCCCACTTGTCAGACATAACCGGACCTGCTTCTCCAACATGGTTAACCCCTAGGTTGCCACGTGTACTACCAGACCGGAGCTACTACCCACAAGGGTGAAGCTCCGGGCTAGGTACCGAAACGGCACCTCCGGATTTAACCCCCGACCGAGAGAAGCTCCGGACCTGACACGTGCCAGGCCACCCCGGAGCTCCCCGCCTTCCACAAGCAAGCTCCGGAACTGCCACGTGTCCAAACGTCGGAGCTGACCGCCTCAAACTTCCGGAAGACATTGTAACGACTTCGGATCTTCAAAGGATAACCACGGACTTCAAGACCCGATTAATTGTCATTAATTCCATGTTAATGACACTTAATCGGACAATCTTAACACCTGTAACGGCACTGTCGGAGCCCGTTACAGGGTTATTAACAACAATTAATCATGTATCAATACTAGTAACCGCCGGGGCCACATGTCGGGCCAGGCTAACTTGTAACGGTTTGTCCTTGTACTATAAAAGGACAGACCGACGATACACGAGAGGCTCTCGAACGCTCTCAGGCACACAAGCTAATACAACACACACACACCCGTGGAGTAGGGTATTACACTCAGGCGGCCCGAACCACGTAAACCACTGTGTCTCTCGTGTCCAATCGTGATTCACCTTCTTGAGTCTCCGCGCGCCCACACCGAACTACAAACTCCTTCAACACTTTAGTAGTGTCAGGAGATCTGCCAACTCCAACAGTCGACAAGCACCACAGTGCCACAACGCGCCTGGGGGACCTGTCCGCGACGAGTTTCACCGCCCTTAATGCCTCCCTGACGGCGCCGAAGTACCTCCGCCGCTCACCACTGTTGCTCGCCGTCCCCAATCGATTTTCCGTGCTCTCGTCACCATAGGTGAGTTGCCCGCCCTCCCCTCTTTCTCCCTGTCCTTTTCTCCTTCAAGTTTGGTCCCCAGAGCGCTGAATCCGGCAACTCCAGCGAGAGCCCGGCCATGGCGCCGCCGCCAAGGGCCGCTGTCGGTACCCTACATACCGGGTACCCCACGATACCGCAAAAAGTGCAAGAAAGTTCCACTTGTCAGAGTCGAAGGCCCTTGCAGGTCCCACATGTCACGTAGCATCGGACCCGCTCCCCTCACATGGCTGGCTCCAGGGTTAACATGTGTAAAATAAGACCGGAACAAAACTCCCAACCAAGGGAAGCTCCGGTGGCTACACATGTACAATAGTCCCGGACCTAGCCCCCGTCAGAGAGGAGCTCAGGTACCGACACGTGTACAGCAACCCCAGACCTACCCTCCCGCAAGGGAAAGCTCCGGATCTGCCACGTGTGGAGCCTCCGGACCTTCATCTCCAACAGAAATACGAGTAGATCATGTCTATTACAAACATTTAAGGACGATTAAAGCAGCTGTTACAAGGTATGATAATGTGTCATTAATGCCATATTAATGACACACGATCAGTGCACCATTAATAGGGGTAACGCTGCCATGAAGGCACATTACCACACTATCAATTATACTTAATACCCTTTAGACAGTGTATTAGGTCATTAAGCACGCCAGGGCCACATGTCGGGCCAGGCCAACTTTGTAATGGTCAGTCCTTACAACTATAAAAGGGATGCACTGCACGAACATGGAGAATCTAGGCTGATTCGACCTGACCCTAGCGAACACACTAGCTCAATACAATTACACAAACCCCGTGGAGTAGGGTGTTACGCTCAGGCGGCCTGAACCATGTAAATCCCTGAGGTCATCATCTTGATATTGATCTTTGCGTGCCCCAATCACAAAAGAATCTTCGCGGGCTGCTTCTCAGCGGGTCTGGGGGAAGTGTCGTATCAAACACTTCGACATTTGGCGCGCCAGGTAGGGGGAGTCCGAGATCACAAGATGGTGAATTCAGCTGCTGGATCATCCAACAGCAATCATGTTGAACAACCTGCTGGAGGCAACCCCTCCAATGTTTAGCAGCCAGCAGGTGCCAATGCTCCAGCAGGCTCTGTAGCACCATCTGTTCCAGCAAACAATGTCGATCAATGAGATGGGGCATCTGCGTCGATCATCGCATCGTCAAACAACAACCCCGAGCATGCGCTCATTGCTGCGTGATCTCTTCTGCAACATCCACCACCTCCAGGTGCACCCCAGGGTGCTATGGAGTAGTGGAGGGATGATGTCGACCATCTGGTCCCAGATGCAGCTGCACGCATCAGTAACCAAGGGCGTCCCCTATGACACCCAGTTCTGAAAATGAACCAAGTGAATGCATATGTGTGCCCAGGATGTTCAACACACATACACGAGTGCCTCACAAAACAATATACAGAAAATTACCACAGAACAAGATTAATTATCAAATTTTATTGCACAAACCATATTATCCTCGAGTACAAACTCTAATGAATATTAATGACAAGTTCAACTAATGTAGTGGAAATAAACTAAATGAGCAATCTAAACAGCTATGCAGCATAAGCGATAGGGTAGCGCAGCTCCAATCAACACCACAGGCAAAGCTGACGGTAGACACGGCCTAGAACTCCGCATTATCACCATTAAACTCCCAATCTTGACCTGTAACTGTTGGGGGGGGGGGTTTGCAAGAGTGAGTACATGTCGTACTCAGCAAGTGTGGAAAGTATGACATGTGGCTGATTCAAATGACGACAATAATAATGGCTGAGTTCTGAAAAGTACATTAAAACATTTGAAAAGCAATATACATCATGTATGTGAAATAAACCCATCATAATCCATACAGTAATCATAATACCAGTCCATATTCCATATCCATCATCCATATACCAATATCCATATTCAATACCAGAACTCAATTCATAACTGTCCATAACCATAATACCAACCATACCCATCCCAAATACCATCCCAATATTGAGTTCCCTCTAATCATGGAAGTTGTCCACGTGCTCATAACCGGAAGCACGGCTATCATGATAGTTTTGTTAGACTCTGCATAGTTTGTACCGCTTTACCCACGTGTTTGTGATTTCATCACCCGTCGGCGACTGAAGAACCTCCCTTATGCCAATTACACTTCCTTTGGTGTATGGCCAAGAGATCACAAAATAGCCTTTACAAAGGAATTACTAGTCTATTTAGACCCCACTGAGGTTTCACCGGTGGTGATATCTCCAACTGAGCACATCTTCAACCAAGGGCCCCCTCTTGAGCCATTCGGATCCCAGGGTAGTCCCACCATTCATCAACAAACCCAATCCGACTACCCCTTCCCCGAGCATCTATAATGGTCCAAATAGCACTGGCAAAGCCCTAATTAATCAGCTACGCCGCACCCATACTTGGCCTCGTGGTGGCACTGTAGTCTTGGCTTATTCTCGCATGAACCGGTCCTTAGATCTAAGGCAAGCAAACCACCATGACATCCAACCCATCCACATACCGGGCTTTCTTAGATCACCCATTACCATATCATATTGACCAGTTCACATTAACCAGAATAACATTAATGCATAATTAAATGTGTAGTGTTGTTTTCCCATCCCGACTCTCTACCATAATTCCAGGTGACAAGGGTGGTCAACAAAACTAGTAAACTTCCTACCATAGGATTTCCCATCAAATTGACACAAGCATGCAATTTCCAAACAAAACATTTATTTCAAAACAGGATCAATATGCTTCAAGGACACTTGCCTTGCTCTTGCGGTTGATTAGGGTCAAAGCCTTCAAACTTTTGGTGTTGTAGATCCTCCACGACACTCTCTAGCGCAAATCTGTCTAATCCACACAATGAACATACAAAAAAGAAACACAATCAAAGAGTGAACAAATATTACTCAATATGAGATGACATGCATGATTTGTGCAAATGCAAGGTAGAACTTGTTAATAGATTGATTTTAATGATCACTAATTAGTTCTAATAGTTTTTAACAAGTTTACACGGGTTTAGAATTGATTAGATCAAATTTTAGAATCAATTCAACATAATTTAGTCAGCAAAATCAGACTAGTCTGCAGAAGGCCGGACTAGTCCGCACTTCGCAGAACTAGCGAAATAGGGTTTTCTAGATCGACGTAAATTTGGAGATTAGGTGTTGAATTCACGTAAGGAAAAGAGAATACAAAGTATACCAGGTGTTTAGAACTCCAATGAATCAAGAAACTTGGAGGTAACACTTGGATCTTGATGATCTAGGGTTGGTGATGAACTTGGAGATGATTTGGTGATGAGGGACAAAACTTGGTGGAGATCTTGATCCTCTTTCATTTCCTCCTCATCTTCTTCTTGCTTGGGATCTCCTCCTCCCTCCTTGATGGTGGCTCTCCACGAACTAGGGTTTGGGTGGGGTGGAAAAGTGGCAAATAGATGTCAAGCAAAGGGGTGAGGTTGTTTATATAGAGGTGGAGGCTAGGGTTAGATGGATTTCGAGTTTGAGAGGAGTATAGGCCGGTTTAGGGTCCCACATGGGCTCTAAAAGAGTTAGGCATGACATCTCGAGGCCCACTTAACGTGAAACCCAAGAAACAAGTCTTAAAACAAAAGATCAACTCGGAGTCGCGAAATATCGAACAAGTCCGAAAAGGACCGGACTAGTCCGAAAGTGTCCAGGGAGAAAATCAGACAAGTCTGGCCAAAAATCGGACAAGTCCGACTTTAGTCAGGGTGGAAAACGAACAAGTCCGCTGGAACAACAAACTAGTTCGAAAAAGTCCAGGGACTTAGCAAATTTTCAAGTATTCATTGAATATTGGACTAGTCCGCACAAAATCGAACAAGTCTGAAAGTTTCCAGAGGCAAAATTGGGCTAGTCCGCAGCAAAATCGGACAAGTCTATTTTTAGTCAGAGAGAAATCGGACTAGTCCTCAGTAAAATCGGACTAGTCCACACTTTCCTGCATTTTAAGTGCGGTTTTGCTCCAAATCAATTTTAAACTCGTTTCTCTTGTTGTGGGTTAATGTTAAACATGTATATGAATGTATGCAAGGCATGATGCATGAAAATGAGGGTGTTACATCCCCCTTCAGGGCGAGCACCTTCACAATGACAGACCCTGTCCGGCCGACTTGGTCCACAAGCCTCTCAACAAAGGAGACGTGTTGCCTCCCAGCAGCTGACTTCATTGCCCCCCGAGGCGCAACGCACTCATCCATCACCAGGATTCTGACTCATGACCTGCGGTCGGAACTGGATCGCCGTTACCGGCAACAGGACATTCGCGTCCATATCGAGCGTGCTCGCGAAAGGCGAGAGGCTCGGGACAACCCTGCTACTCAAGGAGTAGGAGGAGGTTGTTCTGTCCTGGCCATGCATTTACGCATGGTCAGATGGGCACAAAAGCTTCGGTCTCACTTGCCAGAAAAATTCGACGGGATAGTTAACCCCACCGAATTTCTTCAAATCTACTCAACTGTCATATTGGTAGCGGGAGGTGATGAGGCTGTAATGGCCAATTACTTCCCAGTGGCCTTAATCGGGACTGCAAGGTACTAGTTCATGAGTCTTCCACCTGGCTCCATTAATAGTTGGGTGGAACTATGCCAGCAATTCACAGCCAACTTCGGGAGCTCCTACACCTGACCCAGCACTAAACTGGACCTGTTTGATGTAAAGCAAACGTCGGGGGAATCGCTACGGTCCTTCATCTAGCGATTCTCTCAAGTACGAAATATCATTCCTTATATCTCGAGCTCTTCTGTTATCGTTGCACTCAGACAGGGTATTCGAGATAAGAATATGCTAGAGAAGTTGGCTATTAAAGAAGTTACCTGCGGCATGGAACTCTTCAGCCTAACCGACAAATGCGCTAGAGCTGCGGAGGGCCGTGAAATGCACTCCAAGCCAGCTCCGGAGGCCAACCAAAAGTCCTCCAAAACTGAAGCCGCTACCTCCAGTAGTGTAAGAAGAAGAAGAAGCCAAATGGCAAAAAGAAGTCATCGGCCGGCGCTCCAACTGCTACTGCTGCAGCCCCTGGAAGTCGGAGGCCACGCCCCGAGAAGCGACCTCGTCCTTCATCAGAGGACAGCAACAATTCCAAAGCATGTTGTCCGATTCACAAGACGAATCGACACAGCTTGGAAGAGTGTCGGGAGGTCCAGAACCTTGTCGAGCGCTACAACAAGCGCCGGGAAGAAGATCATTTCCGTCAAAGGGAAGGAAAACAAAAATTCAACGAAGCTTCGACTAAAGAGGAGCTAGGTTTCTAGGACCCCAAAAAGGTTTTGAAAGCCGTCTACAACACTGTCGACGACGACTCCGACGTCTCTGACAACGAGCGCCGGAAAACCTTGAACACAATATATGGTGGTTCTTGGGACATCACCTCTCGTCGCATTCTCAAGACAATGCGGCGACAAGTTCACCAAGTGGTTGGAAGCAACTCTAGTAGTAACAATCAACAAACAATCAGCAATCAAGTTCTTGAAGTCCATTATATGCAGATTTAGAGTTCCAAACAAAGTCATAACTAACAATGGAACTCAATTTACAATTGCTGCATTCCAAGAATATTGCGAAGACCTCGGTATTCAGATTAGCTATGCTTCAGTAGCTCATCTAGCAAGCAATGGCCAAGTCGAGAGAGCAAATGCAGAAATCTTAAAAGGACTCAAGACGCGCACATATGAGCGCTTGAAAAAGCACGGAGCTAACTGGATTGAAGAGCTTCCGTCCACATTATGGGCGAATAGGACAACACCTAACCGGTCAACTCGGGAGACTCCATTCTTCCTGGTGTACGGAGCTAAAGCAGTCCTTCCTCTGGAGATCACCTTGGGGTCTCTCTAGGTCTGTACCTTCGACGAAGCCACGCAGGATCAGCTCCGGCGTGAAGACCTTAACCTCGTCGACGAGGGAAGGGGCCAAGCAGCTGTTCGGAATGCACGTTATCGCCAAGCGCTCCGGCGCTATCATCAAAGGCATGTGCGTGATCGACAGCTTGAAGAAGGTGACCTAGTGCTTCGAAAGATACTAAACCATGAAGGGATGAACAAACTTTCCCCCAGCTGGGAAGGTCCCTTCTGAGTCATTAAAGTATCCCGACCAGGGTGCGTTCGCTTGGCAACTGAGGATGGGATCCCACTTCCCAATCCTTGGAACATCGAGCACCTCCGTAAGTTTTATGCTTAGAATCATGGAGGTGAGTCTGCAATTACACACAATGCATGTTGTAGAGTCATTATACAGAGACGAGCAAGTCCTCCAGGAGAACATCTGGACCCCTCCGGGGGGGGGGGGGGGGGGTCCGGGAAGTTCAAGTAACACTTGACATAGTCACAGCACTAAAAGTGTAACTACTTGCTCTGGGCTAGTACAAGATGTATAGCACATTTAGCAGCGTCCAACATCTTAAGTGTGTCTTTGTCTCCCCTGTAATTCGGACCTATAATGAAAGGCATTGTTGTGTGAAAACAGACTCCACGTGCACTTACTTTTTGTACAAGGCTCAATATATCAAATTATTTTTACCTCACTTGTCTATAATGAAGTTGTGCAAATATTTTTGAACTTTGTTTCAAGTAACTCACATGCATTACAAGCCTTATTGATAGTCTTTTTGGATCTTAACATTGCATCATAGTCTACTTACCTGAACGCCAAGCCAACATAGGTCTGGAGTGCGCTATCGACTTAGCCTGGTCCTGTACCCTAAGTACGCCGCTCTACCTACACCCCGGCAGGCCTTAGTAGGGTGAGTACTAAAAAGGCATGTGGATCTAAAAATATTCTATCAAAACACTTGTTATCATGTTGAGTTTCTTCAGATCTAAAGTCCAAATAAGAATAATAAGTCACAACCAATTTATAGACAAGAGGGCGATTTTTACTTTCTCTCTTGCCTTTAATGTGCAGGAAAAGCAAAAATTCATAGCGATGGTGGACGACGCCGGAGCTACTAAGCTTCGACATCTCCCAAGATAGGTTCGCTGTCAACATCCAATATGTTGACGCCAGAGCTACCAAGCTCCGACCATTCATGGGGCCTGTCTTCGACGCTTCAAAATTAAAGACTTCAGACTTAAAATCTACAAGTACGAAGCAACCAAGTCATCAACATACTGTCATAACCTTTGGTACATGTGCACACCTCAACTGTACACATGCACCAGGGGGCCAACAAGACACGATAGAGTATATTAAAGAAAAAGTGAAATTCAAGGCAAAAAGGAGGATTTCATTAATCAAAAGAATTGGCTTACAAATTTGAGATTACAAGGGACAAAAGGAGAAAAGTCCTAGTTACGGGAGGATCTAAGTCCTATGGAAAAATGAAGTAACCTTCTCAGCAGCCTCTTGGACACTAGCCCTGGCGACATCCTCCACCTCCGCAATGATTCCTTGAAACACCGGATCAAGGGAGAACTGGGGGTCTCGGCTCCGGTAACATGCCAAGACATACTCACCGACGTTCTTGGACAAGGATTTAGCCTCCATCTCCAGCTGATCGGCGATGACATCACCCATCGCGTCGAGTTTGCTGCCAGCAGAGCCAACTGCCGCTAGCGTCTGGTCCACCTCCTGCGCTGGGTCCTCTGAGCATATTGGACTGAAACCAAGAGGCACAAGGGCCCTGTCCGCATGCCCCAGGAAGTCCCATACCATCAAGGACTCAGTCGCCATCGAGCTCCGCAGCTCTTCCAGTGACCTTCGGGCGGTCGCAAGCTCTGAACCTTCATGGCCAAGCCGCTCGGCCAACTTAGCATGTTGTTGCATGTCTTCAGCAACCTGCTTCTCCCGGTCGGCCAGCTCCATCTCCCAGAGGTAGATGCGGTTCCGCCTCTTAGCTAGGTCCTTTTCCCTGCCCTTGACTCTCTCTCCTCCCTAGCGGCAACGTCAGACTCTCTTTTCGAGAGCTCTTGCCCCACCTTCCAGTTCTTCTTCCTCTCTTCCTCCTTCCATAGATCCAGCTTTTTGCTGTGATCTGCCAAATTTTTCTCACCCAGAGTCAACTTTTGGGTGACCTCTGCCTCTCTCCTCACCACATCCTCCTGTTGCCCCAAGAGTTTTTGCTCCCTCGCCTCCAGGTCCGCTTGACGCTTTAGGAGAGTTTCATTCAATTTTGCAAGCTTTTCGTAATGCTTGTCAGCAGCCTCATGTCTCTCCTTGGCTTGCTCCAGGATTTCCATGGAGTTAGCATCGAGGGCCCGGATGGCGGCCTCCTTCTCTTCCATCAACTTATCCTAGTATTCTAATCGTGCCTTCTCCCCCTTGATCTGTTCCTTCTGGTCAGCTAGCCTCGTCTGAGCAAGCCTGGTCTCAAAATGGAGCCTGTTGTGCCAACGCCTCAAGGTGTTTCACTCCTCCTCCAAGGCTTTTCTCTCATGATCAAAGGCAAGATGGACCTACCGAAGGCTTGAGCGGGCGTTGTCTATGGGCAACACCAGAGGGATAGGTTTTGGGCCTGCTGGGACCATTTCCGCATGCTCGAAAGGGTTCTCCGTCACAAAAATTGGGTCCCACTCTACAATAGTGGTCCCCTGGACTCCTGTAGCGCTAGGGCCGCTCTCCTGGAGCCCTTCAGCAGTAGCAGAAGAACCCACTGGGGGAACTTCCACCTCCGGAGCAGTTGAAGGCGCCGCTTCAGGGTCTTCAGTTGATGGCTCTGAAGTTGAAGGACCTATCACCAGTCCTGCAAGTTGCTATGGCTCCGGTCCAGGTACTTCCGGGATCACCACCTCTGGAGAAGCAGCTGGAGCTTCAACTGGGGCCTCAACCGTCGCTGGCTCAGGCTCCAGCACAGTGACCACCTCCGGCACAGCTGCCAAACCTCCAACCACCTCCAGCTCAGCAGTCGGACCCTCTACCACTTCTGGCTCAGCCGCCGGATCTTCAACCATTTTTGGCACAAGGGCCGGAGCTTGGGTGATCTCCGACTCAATAGTCGGGGCTTCAACTACTTCCGGCTCAGCAGCCAGGGTTTCGGCAACTTCCGGCTTGGAAGCCGGAACTTCTGGCATCGCCGGTGCTTGAGCATCAGCCTCTGCTGCCAGGAGCACATCTTCAACTTCCCTCCTGCGGTCCGGCGCTACCACAGGAGCTTCGGGTGAGGACTCCGAGTCCAAGCTCAGGATAGCTGGCATCGGAACTGTCGTGACTTCCGCCTCCGCTTGATGAGGAGGCTCAGCCATAGAAGTCGAAGCTTCGACAGGTGCAGCCCCTGCCGTTGCAACAGGCGCTGAAGCTCCGGGTCCTTTCTTCGACACCCTGGAAACAAAGGGAAGAGAAGATTAAGAACACATCAAAAACAAGAATAGCATTTTAGGGCGAGCAGTCAATGCTTACCTCGGGGTACTACCGCCCCAGTCACCTCGGAACCTCTTCTTCTGAGGCCTGGAGCTAGATCCCACCAAATCCAGTGAGACAACTGCTTCGGACCTCAGTTGAGGAACACTCGCAGCTGCCGGAGTTCCTTCGGTCGGAGCTTCCCTTCGCTGGGAAGAACTTCCGGACCTGGAGCTTCTAGCCGGCACTAAGGCTGGGGTTGCCTGCCCAGAGCTTACGCCTCTTAAAGACGTTTGCACCAGAGCAGGGGTAGCTACAGAAGACCTCCCCCTCTGGGGAGAAGCAGCCGTCGTGGAAGGAGCAGGCCTGATGGACCTCCCGTCAACGTGCTTCAACTTCCTCTTCCGGCTGGAAGGCTCAGCTAGCTCTTTGCCCTTGCCTTTGTCGACGTCTTCAGTCCGTCGGCTCGGGGCGGAGGCAGGACCACCTTCGAAAGCTCCAGGAATCACCAATCCGGTGGTCGGACGCCTTTCTAACTCGCCAAGGTCGTCAAGCACCGACATGCTCCTCCGGAGCTCCCTACTGAACTGCACCTCCATGTTCAGGGGGAGGAAGGCTGCTAGCGGAGCCAAGTCATCACCGTTGACATTAATCTCATGCTGGAGTTTCTTCAAATGAAACTCCAAGGATTCATCATCCAAGTTGGATTTCAGACAGATTTCAATCCGGTCTTCATCCATCACGCTGTTGAGGGCCCACACGATCTTCTCCCTCTTCTTCAACAGAGCCCACCTATTGACCAGTAAGTTGCATAAGACCATCTGGGGGGTCACTCCACCTTCCACGCACTCGCGGATCCTGGTCAAGACAGGGTTGAAGGCATTTGATAGCACTGGAACCACACTCCATGTGTCAGTGTCAAAATTGGGGAGACCTTCGGGCAGCTCTAATTTCTCGTGCTCCTCTGTCGTCACGATGATCCAATATTTCTTCCAGTTGTCCCACTTGCCGGAAGGAAACGACTTCAAGTATTTATAGGGGCAGTTCTTGCGCTTCACAAAATAGTAGAAGCCAAGAAACTCGGACCCCTTGCCGGTGGTGTGGATAGTGAAGAAGGTGCAGAAAAGCTCGACGCAGGGGGAAATACCCACCCACATCTCGCAGAAGTGTACGAATGTCGCCACATGAAGAAGAGAATGGGGGCCAAGGTGGTACAGCTGCAGACCATAGAAGTCCAGTAGCATCAAAAGGAAAGTCGAGAAAGGTGGAATGAATTCCACCATGGCGTACGCTGTGAAGTACACCATGTAGACGTCGCGCTACTTCTTGAACGGGAGCTTGTCGGCGCTGACTAGATGTTTGAAGGAGTCGTTGGACCACCCCATGTAGGTCCGAACCTTCTTCAGATCATCATCGCTCTTGAGGCGGCTCTTGGGGAGACCCAACTCCATCGCAGCAAAGTGGAGCAAAGGATGGAAAGTTAGGCGGAGTTTGGGAGGCTCTGAGCGCAAAGATGATTGAAGGTGTAAAGAGTCCTCAAACCGTGCGCACTTTCCTTCTTAAGTAAGCCTCTGCGATGCTTGGATGGAAACCGCAATGAGATCGAAAGCACTTTTCAAAAACCTACCCAGTCAATGAAGAGTGGTCCTGGGGCCACCCCAACGAAGAGATTGAGGTCCTTACCCAAGGCCAACCGTTGCCATAATGAGCGGCGGGAAACCCAAAGTCAGCACTCTGACAGGGCACGCGGAACCAATACGGTTTTCATATTGGGAATCGGTGACCTTCAATTGCGTGAGATCCGCACTCAAATATCTCATCTGCCGTATTCATAACAAGCCACGCGTCGAAGGTTCACTCGCGGACCGTCACTCTATCAGCGCATCAGAGGACTTTTTGGAAATCAAAGCGCGGGAATCGAGAATGGCCCCACCTCCGGCAGAACAACTTAACCCAAAGGATTTCTCCTAGAGGTGGGCACGGGGGCCACTGTCGGTACCCTACGTACCGGGTACCCCATGATACTGCAAAAGTGCAAGAAAGTTCCACTTGTCAGAGTCGAAGGCCCTTGCAGGTCCCACATGTCACGTAGCGTCGGACCCGCTCCCCTCACATGGCTGGCTCCCGGGTTAACACGTGTAAAATAAGACCGGAACAAAACACCCAACCAAGGGAAGCTCCGACGACTACACGTGTACAACAGCCCCGGACCTAGCCCCCGTGAGTGAGGAGCTCCGGTACTGACACGTGTACAACAACCCCGAACCTACCCTCCCGCAAGGGAAAGCTCCGGATCTGCCATGTGTGGAGCCTCCGGACCTTCATCTCCAACAGAAATACGAGCAGATCATGTCCGTTACAAATATTTAAGGACGGTTAAAGCAGCTGTTACAAGATCTGATAATGTGTCATTAATGCCATATTAATGACACACGATCAATGCACCGTTAATAGGGGTAACGCTGCTATGAAGGCACATTACCACACTATCAATTATACTTAATACCCTTTAGACAGTGTATTAGGTCATTAAGCACGCCAGGGCCACATGTCGGGCCAGGCCAGCTTTCTAACGGTCAGTCTTAGAACTATAAAAGGGTTGCACCACACAAACATGGAGAATCTAGGCTGATTCGACCTGACCATAGCGAACACACTCGCTCAATACAATTACACAAACCCCGTGGAGTAGAGTGTTACGCTTAGGCGGCCCGAACCACGTAAATCCCTGAGATCATCATCTTGACATTGATCTTTGCATGTCCCAACCACAAAAGAACCTCCGCGGGCTGCTTCTCAGCCGGTCCGGGAGAAGTGTCGTATCAAACACTTTGACAGCCGCCGGCCGCCGCTCGCCACGTCGGCCTCCCTTGGTCGTCGGATCCCAAATCAATGGGCCTGATTAGATCAGTGAAGGGGTGCACCCTTCGGTCCACCGTGGACCCGTGGACCACACCCCAGCCTTGGCCCATTGATCCATAAACATATTCCATACCTTTTCCATTAGAAAAACAAATAAGAAAAATAGAAAAAAAAGAAAAATTTGCAGTTAAGACCCTATACTCTCTTGACCTAATAAAGCAAACCCTAATCAACTTATTATTTCTGTTTTCACCACAATCATGTCTTTCATTAATAATTAATTGTTTTTCGGATTTAATAAACAAGATTAATGCCTAGTTAATGTATAAAATATCAAATTAAGTCCACAAAATTCATAATAAATCCAATAAGTTAATATAATATTTTCAGCCTAATTACTATTTTATAATTAAAATTTTAGTCCTGATTAATCCTCAACTTGCATAAACAATTGCAAATAAATACTAGAAAATTTCCTAAATTCTAGGAAAATTGTAGAAAGGCATTATTAACATTTAGAGTCTGATTAATACTTTAAAACTAATATTTTGTATCTGAATTAATTATAAATAATTCTAAACTTGCTCAAATAAATATGAAATCATTATAAGAAAAATACTAAGAATGCCTATTAATATCTTATAATTCTGATTATGCATATTAAGTGTCCTTTAGCCTATATAATTTACTAAAGTTAATGAAAATCCTTAGCAATAAATATCAAATAGTATAAACCTATAAATATATCCAACTTTCTTATAAAACCATGATTTAATAATATAATTTATTTTGTCATTTGAATAATTAGCATAAAGTACACCATTTATGATTAATACTCTTAAATGAATCGCTCGTAACTTTGATTTAAACTATTATTGTAACATACCAATAATAATATTTGTTTTGCTTGTATGATGTATTGTTCTTGATTATTTTTATTTCTCTTTTGACGGTAGTTTATGCGCATTCGTATCTCGACCAAAGTGACATGAAGATGTGAAGATCAAGAGTACATTGGAGAAGAACTGAGCAGCTATATAAAAACAGGCAAGTGCCCTTGACCATCATGTGCATATTTTAGGAATTTTAGTTAGTTGCATACTTAATTAATATGAATCCTATTGTATTTACCTGTTCCATATAATTCCTTGTCGCCCGGGTCGGATTGGGTGATTTTGGGTATTACTATCACGCTTAGCCATGCAAAGTAGATGGGGGGAAACAATTCATCACATTTATTATTTATGATTTATGATATTGGTATTGGATATTAAATTGTAGTGGACAGAAATCTGGCGGGCCAGTTTGAATGGTATGGTGCAGTATGCACGAGACCCAGGTTTTGGGATATGAGCCTTGTCAGATTCTAAGGACCGGTTTATGGAGAAAGTCACTAAGCTTTATAGTATCACCACAAGACTGAGTATGGAGCAGCTTGGTCGATTAGTTAGGCCTCTCCCGGCGTAGTATTGGTAATTGGATAGTGCGGGGAATTGGTCCAGGGTTTACTGCCTTGGGATTCGCATGGCTCAAGAGGGGGCAACTGGGGTGTTGAGACGCGATGTAGCGGCTCACACTTTTGTACAGGGGTGAAACCTCAGAAGGCTAGTACGTGTCGGGAGAATCCTTTGTAAAGACCTCGTAGTGATCTCCTGACCACACACCTATGGAAGTGTGTATTGTGGTTGGCCGCCGCTGGCATCAGAGAGGTTTACTTAGTCCACTTGGCAATAGGGGATGAATCACGGCTTGTGGGTAAAGGATACATTCTCTGCAGATATTGGGAAACGGTCATGACAGTCGTGCTCACAGACAAGAGCGGTTTGATGTCTAATTCATAATTGGCATACGTTTGGGATGATGGTGGAGAGTGATATTGGTTTTATTATATTACTATTATTGTTATTATGGTTGAGAATATTTACCTAGATATAGGTTGCTAATGAAAGATTAAACCACTATTAGTCTTTCCTTTTGATTGAATTTCATGTCATCTATTTCCCACACTTGCTGAGTACGCTATGTACTAATGCGCTCGCCATTATGTTTTTCATAAATGCTGCTCAGTGGAAAGAAGATTCGATGAAGACAAGATTCTTTTGAAGACAGTTCTTAGAAGGTCGCGTTGCTGCTAGTCGATTTGTCTGTGGTTGGCCTAGAGTTTTTCCTCTTCCGTTGCTACTTCCAAACTCTATTGAAGGTATAAATGTTGTTTGCATGCGATATAGAACTGTTTATCACCACTTGTCGTACATGTATGGTAAAACTGATCCTGACATACATATATTTTGCAGCTGGTTTTATTTTTAATAAAACCGGGTGTGACATTAGAATTGTAGATTGAATTGGCAAGCGTTGAACCATTTGTTCTCGGGCCGCAAGTTTATTTATAAGGGGATCGAATAGATCTGAGTTTTGTTACAAGGAAAGTTTGGATTACATCCGACTAATATGGAAGTTAATTATACCTAGTCTATGTATGATACAATTACACAAATATATGACTCGGTATATGATTGTTTTCTATCTATATCTCTAACACTTCCCTTGATCAACTCTAACACTTCCCTTGATCAACTGCTACCACATTGTATGATACTACGCACTAGACAGCCACAGCTACCGAGTACGTAGAAGATAACAAGAAGCTCGTTGTCATGGTGTCATCAGATCAGCTGGGGCCTGGGATCACACTTCTCCGTCGTCTCCCTGTCGCTGTCGAGCCTTTTTGACAAATCCAGGTAGCTTAAGATCGCACGTGACCGCCTTTGTAAGGTGGGTATCAGCTTCACAAAACATCGGTCCTTTTCCTTTGCTTGTCCCTGTTGTCTACGTCTCTGCAAATCAACATTTATCCACGTAGAACGATTGAGCTGCATTTGTTTTCTATGAGCATGTGCACGTCATAGAACAAGACATATAGGTACTATCCATGCATGACTACTTTCAGAACACACATTTTTTATCCACAATTGTATGACACCTGCAAAGTTTCCAACTCTCTTGCTTGATTTTCTCAAGGAGCTCATGCAAAAAGAACCGGTTTATTAGCTTGAAAAGAAAATGAAAAAAAAAAACAAAGAACAGCTACAAGCTCCTGCATTCCTTTTGTACAATACTACATTCTCAGCTACACCCCCTTATTCACTTGCATCACATCAGCAGTCCCTGGCCACCATATCCTTTCCTCTTCCAGTACTTGCGACAATGTCACCTCCTCAGCGGTTTGTAGAGCACAAAACTCACATACTTGGACTCAAACCGGTGAGTGACACCGAGGGCGAGCAGCGACTGCGACCCCCACCCTTTCTCAATGAACAGATGGTTGAGGACCACGTGCTGTGGCTTTGAAGCCTGTTCAACAGTGTTACGGATGTCGCCAAGAACAGACATGAGAAGCTGGGGAGGGAGGGTGGGTGGCTCCTTCGCGAATTCCTCGTCTCCCGGGTACTGCAGGTCGTAGCTGTGTTCAGGTGATGGAGGCGCCTCAAATTCTGCTATGCTGTCGAGACTTTCTGGAACATAATCCTGTCCAAAACGAAGGTGTATTCAGATGAACTGGCAACCAGCATTCTGGAGCGAGTACAATTTTTAGGCAACATAGAGCAAAATACCCCAGTAATTTGCCAGCCTTTGTAATCTAGGTCCACACAAGTTTGAATGCTGAAACTAAAACATATCATCCTTACTGACATGGACATCGAGGAGGTTTGCAACTTGTCCTCTCTCATCGGTTGCATGAGGTAGATCAGGGACATATCTCAATTCCCCATCCACAATGATCCGGTAATGATATATACCGGATGGCAGAACCAATAAGATCGCGTGATCTTTGCCAGACCTCTCTAATGCCGTCCTGAGATTAACATATCCAATTTGCTTATTCACTTATGGAACTGGGAAAAAAATAGGTCTTTGAAGAATGCAAAATCAGGTTTTAGGGAAATCATATACCTTGATGTCCAGTTATCCCACGATCCTTCCAGAAACACCTCCTTTCCTCCTTGACTCCATGTAATCAGAGTTGGAATCCCCTTCCCCTTGGGATGGCTGTTGGCATCATCGTCCGAGCCATTAATTGTTGAATGGTTAAAAACAGGAGAAAGCTCGGTTGGTCTCTGCAGTGGAGCCACTGGAACCTGCAAGGTGCTATTACCTGTCAGTTAAATAAGGACTAGAAGTAATGCCAAAAGTCACGTCCCAAATGATAAAATGAGTTGAGCAACCTCCTGAGAGAAAATATGCTAAATTAGAGATAACAAAGCTATTCCAACTTTTCACGATGTGCGGATTTCACATTTCGGAGCAATCTAAAAATATGAGCCACAAATACATCTCCCAGTATTACAGGATCTGAAACAATTTGTAATGATCTTTAGAAAAGGACACCGATGTACTTTCATAGGTTAAAATAGAATCGACAAGAAGAAAATCAAGTGGGAAACTTATGAGTACTTCGGTTAAGCCTATGTCCTGTGTAAGAAACAAAAATCACCTAAGTGACTCCAGAGTGGACATTGACAGGAGGCTTTTATCCTTCAAAGATACCATGAACACAAGAGGTGGCAAATGCATGACAACACAGTTGTTAGAGCTACGAACTCTTAGCACACAGTATTTTTTACATGCCCTCAAAATAAGGTCAGGCTGTGACAATTTTGTTGCAATGCAGTGTCCAGGGGAAGGGGGAAGGGGGGATCAAAGAATTAACAACACTTGCATCATCTGGTGATTTGTGGCCACAACTAAATATATAATCAACCGAAGGGATATAAGTGTTAAATTTGAGCGAAAGGCCAATTGGTCCACTGACTGCTCCCAACGCAATCAAGATTCAGAACTACCAAATCCGTTTGCAGATTCCAGGTGCAGTGAAATCCATCAACTCTCTTATTGTTGCACTACCGAATTCTTTTTCATTTTTTTTCTTCTTTTTTTTCCTTTTTTTCCTCTGTTCCTTGTGTCCTGGTAGGTTCCAGGCATCCTGAACAAGAACCCACTCTTTGAGAGTATCAGAAAGATCTACAAGATGCAGTTCAGTAGATCTGTAAGTTACAGTTCGTGCTATGCATTGCACCTACAGTTCGAAAAAATATACTCCAACTGACAATTTTTAAACACCATGTGGATGTAACCGATGATTGGGCAACATCAAAGGATCCACATAAAACGCGTTCATTTCCTGCTGTCACAGACAAAACGAAGCAACTCCACAAGAAGCAAAAACTAATTTCGACCACCACCGAAGAGCGCGAAATTAATTTCCATTTTGAAGCTGCTAGTCTACAGATGCACAAAACACTCACAATTCTAAAGGTCCACAAACAGATTACGGGAGGGCTCAATTTTTATCACGCGAAGCCATCACAAAGCACCACAAGAGGTTTTCTCCCTCCCTATTTTTTTCTTATTCTTTCCTTTTCGAGTAATAGCATAATAATGAATCATCACCTGCGGCGCGAAGAGGTGGGGCACGGGGGGCGGCTGCTCCAGCATCACGGCGTCCGGCGCGACCGGTGCGGCGGCGGCATCCGCCGCGTTCGCGTTCGCGCCCCCGCCGACCACCAGCGGCGCCGGTGATGGTGAAGGTGACGTCGCCATGTGTCCGTTGTTGTCCCCCTCCTTCGCGCTCGCGTTCCCCATACCCGGATCGCGGCCTGCTCCCGCAACCACCTCCACCCCAATCACTAACCAAGCCCAGCTCCTGTGGCCGAACTCCCAACTGCTTAGAACACCGCCCTAATTAAAGCCACTAACTAGACAAACCGACGCTAAGGAGAATGGCAAGGAGATTTGGGCTAATTTACGCCGGCGAGCCACCGGCGGTCGGAGAAGCAAGCAACCGGCAGCTTTGCTGAAGACCCCGGAGAGGGGGGCGAATGAAAATATAAAGATGGAGACGCACGTGACCCGCACGCCTTTCACGCGCGTTTAACGGACGGTGTCCGTGCCTTTTCTTCGCCGTCGGATCTGCTGCGCCGAGCTCTCTCTCTCTCGGCCGCCCATGCGCGTCCGTGGGTTATGAGGTAAGTTACTACATTGCCCCTGGATTATGGATTGATTACTGGGGCTTTTCCCTTCCTGTTCTGCTGATGGTGTGGGGTGATTTCAACAAGTCAACATATCAACATTTTTGACTTTAGGTGATTTTTTTTCTAGAAGGTGTTCCTCGGATAGCAATGGCTCATATGGCTTTTACAAACAAAAAAGAAATGAAATTTGTAGATTTTTTTCATACGGAATATTCATTCCACTTCCAATGCCACATATGTGGTTGGAGATCATCAGGTTACAGCGTTTTGCAGTGGGGGAAATTTTCCCTCTGCGAATTTAAACTCCCGACAAAGTTAGTCTGGGGGGCACAAACGTCAGCTGTTTACATATACAACAATCCCAAAAATCCTGCCAAAACACATCATAACATCGACTGCAAAAACTCCCTTCAAACACCTTCATTCGCTCTCTTCATCTTGCATATTTTCATTCTCCTCGTGAGTTGCCTTCTTCTTCCTCCAACACCGATTCCTGAGAAATAGGTGCTGGGAGAAGCAATATCGCCTTCCTCTGTTCTTCCAGGATCTTCATCACAACCCGCATAATGTCCTCAGCCTTGAATTGGATTAAATTCTTTGTTTCCTCTAGATATAGATCTGCCCAAAATTTCATTAAAGAAACAACATGACAAACAATGTCACAGGAGTTGTTAATCCTTTTCTTATCAAAACATGAATTATTCTGAGCCTTCCATATGGCCCAACATATGGCTCCCAAATATAAAGCATGTACTTTTTCACCTCGAGAGAGAACCTGTTTAACCCAAGATCAGAATTGGGCCAAGTTACTTGGCTTGACCAAACTGTCAAAGCTCACAACAATGGTACCCCATACAACTTTAGCTATAGCGCATTGAAACATTAAATGATTGATAGATTCATCAGCCCCACAAAATTCACATGTAATAGAACCATTCCAGTTTTTCCTTTTCATAATATCTTTAGTTAGAATTGCTTCATTCTCCATTAGCCACATAAAAGTCTTTACTTTGGGAGGAATTTTGGCCTTCCAAATATGAGAGAAGGCATGACCCCTGTCACCTCTAGTTAATCTAGCACAAACTGATTTGACGTAAAGAAACCTGAAACTGACCAATCCCATTTACATGTATCTACAGAATCAGTTATGACAATATTATTTAACATATCAGCAAGATTAAGCCATTATTGTAGCAGAAAAGCAGGTAAACTATATTTAAACTGTACTATCCAGTTTTGAGCATAACATTTGGCAACAGATAACTCTTGATCAACACAAAATTGATACAACAAAGGAAATTCTTAACACAGGGGTTTGTCCTTTAGCCAGATGTCCAGCCAAAAGCAAACTTTATCACCACACCCTATCTTAAAGCTTCTTCCACTTAAATAGACCTGCTTCACTTTTAACAAGTCACTCCACAGAGGTGAGTCATAAATTCTATGATTAATACATCTAATTGGCTTGTTCTTTAGATATTTGGCCTTAATAATCTTTTGCCAAATGCCACTTTCATTTTCTAGTTTCCATCACCATTTAGTCAACAAACTAATATTCATCTTACCCATATCTTTAATTCCTAGACCCCCTTTTTTCTTATGTTTACAAATTTTCTCCCACTTCACCAAATGATATTTCTTTTTAATTTGCCCTCCTTGCCACATAAATCTTCTTCTTAACAAATCAATGTTTTCTATAATTGTTTTAGGCATAAGAAACATGGACATATGGTAGATAGGAATACTAGACATACAAGAATTGATCAGGACAAGTTTTCCAGTCAAAGATAAGGTGGCTCCTTTCCAACCTGCAAGTTTTTTGGGAATTTTGTCCTCTATTATTTTCCAGTCACTAATATGAAGTCTGCCGGCAGAGACAGGAACACCCAAGTACTTTATTGAAAATGTGCCCATCTTACAATTAAAAATCTTGGCATATTTATCAAGTAAATGATTATCACCCCTATACATCGAACATCACTTTTATCGAAATTAATTTTCAAACCTGACATTTGTTCATATAAGGCCAAAAGTAATTTGAGATTTCTAGCTCCTATAGTGTCTTCTTTAATACATAAGATTGTGTCGTCGGCATATTGTAGAATTGTTACTCCATTTGGAACTAGGTCCTCAACCAACCCTGTGAAGAGGTTATTTCTTTGAGCCATTTGAACCATTCTAGCTAAACAATCAGCTGCTATATTAAAGAGAATAGGAGAGAGAGGATCACCCTGTCTCACTTCTCTAAAACTCTTGAAGTAAGATCCGGTTTTATTGTTTATTTTCACACTAAGGGTACCGTTATGAACTACACTTTTAACCCAATCACACCATTTTTTATTAAAACCTCTACATTCCATACATGAAAAAAGAAAGTCCCAATTTACTATGTCGTAAACTTTCTCAAAATCTAACTTCAAAATAATTCCTATCTCTTTCTTCTTATTCTTAGTATGGTGGAGGACTTCATGAAGAGATAAAATACCATTCATTATATTTCTTCTAGGTATAAAGGCTGATTGGACCTCATGTATATTTTTCCAGCCACTTCCTCTAATCTGAGTGTAAGGATGTCACGCCCGGTCATCGTAAAGATGAACAGACGCTAATCACATGTACGCCAGGATCAGTTGAATCGTACATGCGTCGACGAAAGTGAAATATCATACATTGCCATGTTCGAATACATAAAATAGTCTTACAGTACGACCCGAAGGTCTACAAATACACACCACAACTATTTACATCAACGACAAAGTTAACATAGACCATTCTACAGCAGAAGACTAATAGATAAGGGTAGTTCCATCTCCACAGGCAGCCATTGCGCGTGAGGTCGCCAGCCTAGACCAAGTCCTCCGAATTGACGTAGAAGTCATCCGGTGCCGCTTCTTCTTCTTCATATTCTAATGGAAAGTTAAAAGCTTGAGTACATAGAGTACTCAGCAAGTGCGGGAAGAGATGACATGAAAGGCTAAAGCAAAGGGAAGGCCAATTATGGCTTAGCACTATGCTTAAAACCTAACCTTAGCTTTCAATTAACAATATCATAATTCAAGAAGTAATCAACACATATGTAATGATGATGAATGTACTTGAATCATAATTAACCACCATTTCCCAACCATAGACTAATTATGAACTGGCCCCAAGCCGCTCTTGTCCGTGAGCACGGCTGTAATGACAGTTTTACCAAATCTCTGCAGAGAGTGTACCCTTTCCCCACAAGCAGTGATTCCATCCCCTGTTGCCAGGTGGACTTGAGTAAACCTCCATGTAGCCCGTGGTGATCAACCACATTTCACACTTCCGTAGGTGTGTGGCCCGGAGATCATTACATGGTCTTTACAAAGGTACTCCCGACTAGTGCTAGCCCTCTAAGGTTTCCACCACTGAGGATTCTCGGAGTAACCCTCCGCCTCAGAGCCCCCTCTTGAGCCTTGCGGATCCCAGAGCAGTTCCCCTGCATCATTCCCCGCACCTTCCAACCACTAGCATTTTATCGAGAGAAACCTAATTAATTGATCATGCTGCCCCATCTCAGTCTCGTGGTGGTACTATAAAGCTTAGTGACTTCCTCCATAAATCAGTCCTTAGAATCCGGTGGTAACAAACCCCAATCCCGGGTCTCGTGCAAACTGCACCATACCAATACTAACCAACCACCAGATTCCTATCCACTACAATTTGTGAAATCACCACAAGTTCAAGTATCCATAAAGTTTAACGTAGCACAATTGTATAAAATCCCAATCCCAATATTTAAGCATGGCTAAGCATAACTATGACCTATCTACTTCCCAACCCATTTCAGGTAACAAGGAATTATATGGAACAGGGCATGTAAACATGAAGTAGGACATCAATTTAATTAGCATGCATCTATCTAAATCCCTAGAACTGGAACAAAATGGTCAAGGGCACTTGCCTTCATTGAAGACTTGAGTGCTGGCGAAGTCCTGGTCTTGGAGGTTAAGATTAGGGTCGTAGTACGACTCTAGATATATACCCAAGCATGGCAAGAATAGAATAAAGCTAAATAAGTAAAGGGCACGCAAAACAATGCATCACAACACACACATAAGCATAAAATCCTATACTAATGCGTCCCTACGAAGTATTTATTACTTAACATGGTCAAAGTATGCATTTCATATTTATCCTACATTTTTGGTATTTAATTATAGCCTAAAACCATTTTTATTGAATTTTCTATGGCCAAAATGTATTTTTAAACATTTATAATAAATATTCCATGGACAAAATATATTTCAACTGAACTCTACAATTTATTCACAGCATAAAATAATTTATACCAATTTTTCCTAACAGTTCTACACTTATTTACCATTTTTATCTATTTTCTACACCTCAAATACACCTAAAAACCATATTCAGCAAATAAATAAAAGTCCAGGGACTAATTAAATAGTTTTCTAAACTGCACAGGGGCTAAATACATGATTCTACAAATTTACAGGGGTTAGATTGCTTATTTAAATGGTTAAATCAGATTTTTAGGGTTCTAGGGGCTAGTCTGCAATTTCCAGGGGCTAGACCTCAAATCCAGAGAAGTGCAGGGGGTAGCTCGCTAGTTTCCAGGGACTGCGGTGTAAAACTGAAGGCGGGAAAACTAAGTTGAATATGGGCCATTGGATTTGAATTGGACGCATGGGATTTTATTATGCGAACCGTTATGAAGATCTAATCTCCACCGTAGGGGTTCAACCGATGGCCCAGATGAGGCCACGTCGCCCCTAACAGGCGCACGCGCGCGGCGCGGCGGCGCCCGACAGTTGCCGGCGGCGATCTCGCCGGAGATCACCAAATCGGCGATTTCTACGCCAATTCTACGCGCCAAGGACATCAACCGAGAGAGGAGGAGTAGGGGAACTCACCTAGGGGGTTCTCGGGGTGCGAAATCGGGTGGAAGACGGGCGGCGACGAGAGGGGGCGACGGTTGGGGTCGGTGCACGTCGACTCCGGCGAAACCTCGGCGATCTCCCCGCGCAGACTTGCCCGGCGTACTCCTGGCGACACGGCGACGAGGTTAGAGAAGGAAGGAGCGAGGATTAGGCGATGGATCGTCGGGAACGCACGCAACATACCAAGAGCGGCGGTTGGCTAGGGTTTGGGCATGGGGAAGCGAGAACAGAGGGGGAAGGGGGAAATTTATGGAGACGACGGGCGCGGCGGTTGCTGGCGCGCGCGAGGGAGGTTTTCCCCGAGGTGATTCGTGCGTGGAATGGCGGTTGCGAGGGGGGGTGGCGCGGTGTGGCGCGGCGTGGCGCGGGAGGGAAAAGGGTGGTGGTTGCTGGGGGTAGGGGATGACAGGTGGGGTCCGCGGCGCAGAGAGAGAGAGAGAGAGGGGAGAAGAGGTGGGGGGGATTCGGCTGGGCCGCAGGAGGGGGAAAGGGAATTGGGCCAGGGGGGAAAAATCGGCCCAGGGAGGGTTTAATCCTTTTTCTTTTTTTCTATTTCCTTTTCTTTGCTTTTGATTTGAATTCAAATTCATATTTCAACGTTTGCTACTCGTTTGAACTTCAAAATTCACACAAAAATGCAGGCTACAATGCACAATGGTTTGTTCAAATTTTTACACATGAAATAATGGGTGTTACAACTCTACCCCCCTTAAAAGGAATCTCGCCCTCGAGATCCGGACGTCCTAAGAGAAGAGATGAGGGAAATCCACCTTGAGATCTTCTTCTCTTTCCCATGTTGCTTATGCCTCTGAGTGATGCTTCCATTGCACTTTACACATGCGAATAACTTTATTCCTTGTGACCTTTTCTAGTGTCTCAAGTATCTTGACAGGCTGCTCCACATAAGACAAATCTTCCTGTACATCCACTGCTTCCATAGGCAATTGCTCTTCAGGCACTCTTAAGCACTTCTTAAGCTGTGATACATGGAACACATTATGCACATCTGACAAGTGGGGTGGAAGCTCAAGCTGATATGCCACTTCACCTCATCTTTCGAGTATCTTGAACGGACCAATGTAGCGGGGTGACAACTTGCCTCTTACTTTAAATCTTCTCAATCCTCTCATAGGTGACACCTTCAAGTACACGTAGTCACCAACTTCAAATGTGAGATCATGTCTTCGAGTATCCGCATAACTCTTCTGTCTTGTTTGAGCTGCCTTTAGATTGTTCCGAATTTCTTGTACTTGTCTTTCAGCCTCTTGTAACACGTCAGGCCCAAAGACTTGACTTTCCCCAGTTTGATTCCAAAACAACGGTGTCCTACACTTTCGCCCATATAATGCATCAAAAGGAGACATCTTCAAACTGGCTTGATAACTGTTGTTGTAAGAGAATTCGGCATATGGCAGATTCTTGTCCCAACTTTTGCTATTCTTTAGAGCACACGCTCTCAACATGTCTTCTAATATCTGGTTGGTGCGTTCAGTCTGACCATCAGTTTGAGGATGATACGCCGAACTAAAATTTAGACGGGTATCCATTGATTTATGCAACTTCTGCCAGAATCTTGAGGTGAATTGAGTGCCTCTGTCTGAAATGATCTTCTTAGGAACTCCATGTAAGCATACAATCCTAGAGATGTACAGTTCCGCCAACTTGGGACCGTTGTAGGTCTCTTTCACAGGAATAAAGTGAGCCACTTTAGTTAGACGGTCCACAATAACCCATATAGAATCATATCCAGACTGTGTTCTTGGTAGTCCCACAATGAAATCCATGCTAATTTCTTCCCACTTCCATTCGGGCACTTTGATTGGTTGCAATAACCCTGCTGGTCTTTGATGTTCTGCCTTAATCAATTGACATGTATCACATATGGCCACATATTCTGCTACATCCCGTTTCATTCCATGCCACCAATATCAATCTTTAAGGTCTTGATACATCTTTGTGCTTCCGGGATGAATAGAGTAAGATGGGTCATGAGCTTCTCTTAGTATTAACTCTTTAATCTCCTTGATATATGGAACACAAATCCTCTTTCCAAGCCATAGGGTTCCTTGTTCATCCTCTCTAAAGTTTGGAGCTTTCCCTTTCTTCATCAACTGCTTGATCTCTTTGACCTTCTCATCATTCTTTTGTCCTTCTCGTATATCACGTTCAAGGGTTGAGTCCACTTCCATAGCAACTGCTTCAGTGCTAGACACTAGACATAGGTTTAACCTTGCAAACTCTTCACATAACTGGGGTTGAAGAGCTTGTACTGACAAGTTATTGTTTTGTCCCTTCCTACTTAGAGCATCAGCGACCACATTAGCCTTGCCTGGATGGTAGTTGATTCCCACATCAAAGTCATTTATTAATTCCAACCAACGACGTTGCCTGAGATTAAGATCCGGTTGTGTGAATATGTACTTCAAGCTCTTGTGATCTGTGTATATCTCAGTTCTTTTTCCCATCAAGTAGTGTCTCCATATCTTCAAAGCATGAACAACAGCTGCCAATTCTAAATCGTGGGTTGGATAGTTCCTCTCATGTTTCCAAAGTTGTCTTGAAGCATAGGCTACCACATGTCCTCCTTGCATTAAGACACATCCCAAACCATGACCAGATGCATCACAATAAACCACAAACTCCTTCTGCATATCAGACATCACCAATACCGGTGCACTGGTTAACCTCTTCTTCAACTCGGCGAAGCTTACTTCACATTGGGGGGTCCACTTGAAAGCAACTCCTTTCTCAAGCAACTTGGTTAGTGGTCGAGAGATCTTTGAAAATCCCTCGATGAATCGATGATAGTAACCAGCCATACCTAGGAATCTTCGTATATCATGCACACTCTCGGGTGTTTCCCATTTAAGGACATCGGCCACTTTTCCTGGGTCCACTGCTATACCTCCTTCGGATATGACATGTCCCAAAAATGATACCTCCTTTAGCCAAAACTCACACTTACTAAGTTTGGCATACAGTTGATGTTGGCGAAGCTTCTGTAGAGCCATCCTGAGGTGCTCCTCATGCTCTTCTTCAGTTTTGGAGTAGATAAGTATGTCATCGATGAATACCACTACAAACTTGTCCAAGTACTCCATGAATACCTTGTTCATAAGATACATAAAATATGCCGGAGCATTGGTCAATCCAAACGACATAACTGTGTACTCATATAATCCATATCGAGAGACAAATGATGTCTTGGGAATATCTGATGGTCTAATCTTCAGCTGGTGGTAGCCCGAACGAAGATCAATCTTGGAAAACACACATGCCCCTCTCAACTGATCAAACAAATCTTAAATCCTTGGTAGTGGATATTTATTCTTGATTGTTACCTCATTTAAGGCACGGTAATCCACACACAACCTTTGAGTTCCATCCTTCTTAGGTACAAATATGACTGGTGCTCCCCAAGGCGATGAGCTAGGGCGAATATATCCTTTTGCCAATAACTCCTCAATATGATCCTTTAGTTCAGCTAATTTTTTAGCATCCATTCTATATGGCCTCTTATATATTGGGGCCGTTCCAGGTACTAATTCAATGACAAATTCAATCTCTCGATCAGGGGGCATACCTGGTAAGTCATCTGGGAATACATCCGGAAATTCCTTCACAATCCTGATGTCTTTGGTACTCTCAAGATGGTTGAGTTGTACTACTGCCTCTTGTGTCTGATCTGGCTTGAACTCCACTGTAGTGCCATCCGGGTGTGTTAAGCAGACTGTTCTAGTTGCACAATGAATTACTCCTTGATTCTTCGTCAACCAGTCCATTCCCAGAATGATGTCTAATCCTTGTGAGTCCAACACTATTAGGTTGGCCCAAAAGACTACCCCCCTTATGTTTATACTCACTTTTCAGCATAAATGTCTTGCCACCATCTCTCCTCCAGGAGAGTTTATCAATAATGGCCCATTCAAGAATGTAACTACCATGTCATGCTTCTTTATGAAATCCTTGGATATAAATGAATGTGTAGCACCCGAATCAAACAATATGGTGGCGGGGTGGGAGTTAACAGAAAACATACCGATCACCACATCAGGCGCTTCCTGTGCTTGCTCCAGAGTCACATGGTTGACACGACCAGATGGGTTTTGTTGCTTCTTTGGACAACTGCTAGCGTAGTGTCCCCATTCTCCGCACTTGTAACATTGTACTCCCGCAGCATTATTCGGGCCCTTGTTGCCTCCTGATTGGTTTCTTGGGGGTTGGCCATTTGGACGGTTAGCTGGAGATGAAGGGCGGGGTGGCTGCATCTGCTGACGTGGGGGTTACATTGGCTGGCGTGGTGGATGTTGCTGCTGCTGCTGGCGCATTTGCTGGTTGTAGGGAGTGGGTGGCCTGTAGTTAGAATTTGGAAATCTCTGTCCCGAGTAGTTCATAGGACGAGTCATCTGGTTTGCAGGCGGAGGGTTAAGATGGGGGCGCACATTGCTGCTAGAGGCATGTGCTATAGTCAACTTCCTTTTTCTCTCCTCATCATCCAGTTCCTTTTTAGTCCTTTCCACTTCAAAAGCTTTGTCAACCAGCTTCTGAAAGTCGCTGTAGTCGCTGGAAGACATGGCGAACTTTAACTCCTTGTCGAATCCATTCTTGAAGCGGAACTGTTTCTTGGAATCAGTATCCACGTCTGTCAGTGCATAGCGGGATAACTGGGTGAATGCATTTAGGTAGGCTCTCACCGTCATACGGCCCTGCTTTAACATCAGGAACTCTTCACGTCTTGCTTGTATTTCTCCTTCAGGCACAAAGTGGTTCCGGAAATTGGTTCTAAACTCTTCCCAAGTAATGCTTTCTGGATCCTGGTGGGCTTCAGTAAAGGCAGTCCACCAGTCGGCTGCCGGTCCTTGGAGTTGATGGGAGGCTAGTAGTACTTTCTCCCTTCCTTCACAGTGGATGAGTCTCAACTTGCTTTCAACGGTTCGGAGCCAATCATCGGCATCCATGGGTTCGGTGACTGTGGCAAAAGTGGGTGGATGAGTGTTCAGGAAGTCCCTAAGGAAGGACCTAGGTGGAAAAGGTGGTGGTGGCGGAAGGTTGTAATTTGGTGGTGGTGGGGGTGGGGCTTGTTGCAGGTTGGTGACAATCTGTGTAAGGTTGTTAAGCAGCTGGGTTTGGATGGCCATCATCTGCTGCAATTGTTGCGCGGCTGGGGCCCCTCGGGCACCCCTACCATGCCATCCTGGCACACCTCCAAGTCCTTCATCTTGGGGCACAGCGCCCCTTCCACGACCTCTACCTCTACCTCTTCCAGACATCTGTGTAGGGAATAATTGAAATTTTAGAACAATAGATAAGATATAGAAGGGTACGCTATGGCAAACGGTCCCAACTACATGCATCAAGGGAGACACAAATATATATAAAGCAAGCAAATTCATTAACCAACTAGTGCGGATGTGGACAAGATGCTAATGCATTCCACAACTCGCACGACACCCTAACAAGTCTATAAACAGATGACATGGATGTGGACAGGATGCCGAAGCATTCCACAACTCATGTCGCACACAACCACACACACATAACATAAAGCAAACTACTAGCATAACATCATAAATAACACAACTCAAGACTAAAGAGGGCGTAGCTACACGCTCCTACACACTAAGGATAACTGTCCTGAGTCGTCCAGCGGGGAAACAAGTCCACTCCTACTCATCGGAGTCCTCCTCAACCTCCATCTCCGGGTCTTCTTCTTCCGAGTCCTCTCTTGATTCCTGGGGGGAGTTCATACGGCGATCTGGAGAGTTCGGGTCCCAAGGCTCAACGTCCGAAGCGTACTAAGGAGAGTTAGGATCAGCTCCAGTGATCCTCGCGTAGCGTCGGCGAAGTCGCTCGTAGCGGTCAACCAGGTCCCTGCTGTCCTGTAGCTCCTGCTGACAACGCTGGAGTCGCGAAGACAACTCCACCACGTCGTCCATCAGCCTCTCGCACTGAGGGTGGGTCAAAGGCCCCTCGACGTCACGTCCAGTGTAGGCGGCCGTTCCACTAGGGCGCTGAGGGGTGTACGCGAGCTCCGTGCACCCAAGAAGGAACCTGTGGGCGTGACTCCAGTAGGTAGTCGCCTCCCACGTGGCGTCCTCCTCAGCCGCACGCTGGGAGCTCCTCCAGGCCGGAGAGAAGTGTGAGTGCAGCAACTCCGAGTCGTAGTAGACAGCCAGCTGAGAAATCCACTCCAGTCCACCAATGTAGGGCGCAAAGACCCTAGTGGTGTGGTAGACTAGGCGAACACGGTACTCACGGTACCCCGCAGCACGAAGAAGGGAGCGAAGACGGACACGCATCCTCGAAGCAGCACTCCCAGTGGAGAACAGCATCGTCTCCCTCCTGGGGGTGTGAGGTGCGGAGCGACTGGCTAGGGCGTGGCGTGGAACACGACCCCCGGTCGACTTACGAGTCGTCTGCTTGGTTTGTGCCATCTACAAACATTTGAAAAGAAGAGAGTGAGATCAATAATCAATAAATTAAATTAGAATAAAGCAAATAGCACAGCAAGATAAGAAGCACAAGGGTTGAGGTGGAGAGCACAAAGTTTTGATAATACTATTTTATAAGAAAATAGTATAGTCCTTAATTTTCGGCCATTTCTAACTAGGCTTGCGTCCTACGGGCAACACGGCTCTGATACCACTTTGTCACGCCCGGTCATCGTAAAGATGAACAGACGCTAATCACATGTACGCCAGGATTAGTTGAATCGTACATGCGTCGACGAAAGTGAAATATCATACATTGCCATGTTCGAATACATAAAATAGTCTTACAATACAACCCAAAGGTCTACAAATACACACCACAACTATTTACATCAACGACAAAGTTAACATAGACCATTCTACAGCAGAAGACTAATAGATGAGGGTAGTTCCATCTCCACAGGCAGCCGTTGCGCGTGAGGTCGCCAGCCTAGACCAAGTCCTCCGGATTGACGTAGAAGTCCTCCGGTGCCACTTCTTCTTCTTCATATTCTAATGGAAAGTTAAACGCTTGAGTACATAGAGTACTCAGCAAGTGCGGGAAGAGATGACATGAAAGGCTAAAGCAAAGGGAAGGCCAATTATGGCTTAGCACTATGCTTAAAACCTAACCTTATCTTTCAATTAACAATATCATAATTCAAGAACTAATCAACACATATGTAATGATAATGAATGTACTTGAATCATAATTAACCACCATTTCCCAACCATAGACTAATTATGAACTGGCCCCAAGCCGCTCTTGTCCGTGAGCACGGCTGTCATGACAGTTTTACCAAATCTCTACAGAGAGTGTACCCTTTCCCCACAAGCAGTGATTCCATCCCCTGTTGCCAGGTGGACTTGAGTAAACCTCCATGTAGCCCGTGGTGATCAACCACATTTCACACTTCTGTAGGTGTGTGGCCCGGAGATCACTACATGGTCTTTACAAAGGTACTCCCGACTGGTGCTAGTCCTTTAAGGTTTCCACCACTGAGGATTCTCGGAGTAACCCTCCGCCTCAGAGCCCCCTCTTGAGCCTTGCGGATCCCAGAGCAGTTCCCCTGCATCATTCCCCGCACCTTCCAACCACTAGCATTTTATCGGGAGAAACCTAATTAATTGACCATGCTGCCCCATCTCAGTCTCGTGGTGGTACTATAAAGCTTAGTGGCTTCCTCCATAAACCGGTCCTTAGAATCCGGTGGTAACAAACCCCAATCCCGGGTCTCGTGCAAACTGCACCATACCAATACTAACCAACCACCAGATTCCTATCCACTACAATTTGTGAAATCACCACAAGTTCAAGTATCCATAAAGTTTAACGTAGCACAATTGTATAAAATCCCAATCCCAATATTTAAGCATGGCTAAGCATAACTATGACCTATCTACTTCCCAACCCATTTCAGGTAACAAGGAATTGTATGGAACAGGGCATGTAAACATGAAGTAGGACATCAATTTAATTAGCATGCATCTATCTTGTGACGCCCGGTTCCGAAAATGAACCAAGCTAACGCATATGTGTGCCCAGGATGTTCAACACACATACACGAGTGATTCACAATGATAAACAGATAATTACCACAGCTCAAATTATTAAATAAGTATTCTTATTACATAATTCATTATATCCTCGAATACAAGCTCTAATGAATATTAATGATGAGTTCAACTAATGCAGCGGAAATAAACTAATTAAACAACTAAGCAAACTAAGCAAAAGGGATAGCGCAGCTCCAATAACACCACAGGCAAAGCTGACGGTAGACACGGCCTAGAACTCCGCATTATCGCCATTAAACTCATAATCTTGACCTGCAACTATTGGGTGGGGGATTGCAAGGGTGAGTACATGTCGTACTCAGCAAGTGTGGAAAGTATGACATGTGGCTGACTCAAATGACGACAATAATAATGGCTAAGTGCTGAAAAGTACAGTAAAACCATTTGGAAAAGCAACGTATTGTATTTATGTGAAGTAAACCCATCATAAACCATGTAACCATAATAATACCAGTCCACAATTTACCATTGCCAATAACCATAATCAATGTCATAAACCATAATTCCATCTCATAACCATAACCATAATCATAATATCAACCATAACCATTACCAAACCATGACCATTACCAGACCATAACCATCCCAAATCCCAATTTCCAACTCTAATCATGTAGGTCATCCAGGCGCTCATAATCGGGAGCACGGCTATCATGATAGTTTTCATACTCTGCAGAGTTTGTACCACTTTACCCACGTGTTTGTGATTTCATCACCCATCGGCGACTAAAGAACCTCCCTTATGCCAATTACACTTCCTTTGGTGTATGGCCAAGAGATCACAAAATAGCCTTTACAAAGGGATTACTAGCCTATTCAGACCCCACTGAGGTTTCACCGGTGGCGATGCCTCCAACAGAGCACATCTTCAACCAAGGGCCCCCTCTTGAGCTATTCGAATCCCAGGGTAGTCCCACCAATCATCAACAAACCCAATCCGACTACCCCTTCCCCGAGCATCCACAATGGTCCAAACAGCACTAGCAAAGCCCTAATTAATCAGCTACGCTGCACCCATACTTGGCCTCGTGGTGGCACTGTAGTCCTGGCTTATTCTCGCATGAACCGGTCCTTAGATCTAAAGCAAGCAAACCACCATAACATCCAACCCATCCACATACCAGGCTTGCTTAGATCACCCATCGTATTGACCAATTCACATTAACCAGAATATCATTGATGCAGAATTAAATATGTAGTGTCGCTTTCCCATCCCAATTAATCAAGCGAGGCAAAAAGGTAAAAATCCTTCCCGACTCTCTACTATAAATTCCAGGTGACAAGGGTGGTCAAACAAATCTAGTAAACTTCCTATCGTAGGATTCCCATCAAATTGACACAGCATGCAGTTTTGCAAATAAAACATTTATTTTAAAACAGAATCAATATGCTTCAAGGACACTTGCCTTGCTCCGGCGGATAGGGCTGCTCAAGCGCTTCAAAGTCTTGGTTCTGAAAATCCTCGTACACGATCTCTTGAGCACTTCCCTCTAATCGTAATCACACATACAAGAATATACACACAATTCAATATGATGCACACACATTAATCAACATGCGATAATATGCATGCATGCAAGGTACAATAATTAATTAACTACAGTTGTTTATTAATTAGATGCAACTAGTTCATATGCGTTCATACGAGTTTACGGGGGTTTTAGGGTGGATTAATGCTGCTGAAAATAAAATTATGGTGCAACTAAAATCAATTTATGTCTATTAGATCTAATGCGTCGCCAAAATTCGCATCGGGAACGAATCCTACCGTAGATCTGACGACTTGACGGTCGCGGAACGAATGCGACGCGTAGACGAAGTGGATGGCGCAGCATTCCCTCAGCGGCACGACGACGGCGATGACCTCTGGCGGACGGTGGGGCCCTCCTCTTTTTCTTCCTCTTCTTCCCCTTCTTTTTCTCCTTTTTCTTCCCTGGGCGCAACTCTCTGGACTCCCCTTTTTTTTTCCTCTGTTTCGGCGGCTGCGTTTGGCGGCTGGGAACGGGGGCCTTTGGTCGCCTTTTTATAGGGGCGGCGGAACAGGCGATCGGGAGGAAGTCGGGGCGGAACGGGACTCGGGGGCGGGAAAGTCGGACGCGGGGGCGGGTTTTTCGGCGGGGCCGGGAGCGAACGGCGGGCGGGAGCGTCGGGAAAATCGGGGGCGTTACGGTGTTGGGGCGGGACCGGGAATCGCGGGAGCGGGCACCGAGCCGGGCGGGAGGCGGGGCGTGCGGGGGCGGGCGCTGGCGGGGTGGGGCCCGGGCGGCTGGCGGGTCGTGTCGGGCGTGGGGGACAGGGAGGCGGGGCTGGGCAGGCGGCGGGGCCAGCGTGGGAGGGCGCGTGCTCGGGGGCGTCAGGCGGCAGGCGGCGGGGCCCGTGTGGCGCGGAGGCCAAGGCGGCGGGGAGATCGAGGCGGGGCCGTGGGAGGCGCTCGGGCCAGGCGCCTCGGTCGGCGCGCGGGGCCGGCTGGCCGGTAGCTTTTTTTTCTTTTTTTTTTCATTTAGTATTATTATTATTTTATAATTTATACTTATTTATTTTACTTTTTTTATTCATTATTTATATATATATATATATTTATTATTATATAATTTATTTATATATTTCTTTTTATATATTATTATTATTTTATATTTATTATTTATATTATTTTTTTGTATATATATAATTGCTATAGATATATTTATATATATTTTTATTATTATTATTTTTATACTTATTCCCTATTACAGGTTTTAGGCTATAATTATTATTTTTTATTTCTTCTTTTGCTACATACACTTGTATATATATACTCCATCTTTTATGTTTTATTATTTTTCTTTTATCCCACTAATGTTTAATGCATGATCATGTATGCAATGCAGGATGCAAAAATTTAGGGTGTTACAATTCTACCCCCCTTAAAGTGAATCTCGCCCTCGAGATTCGATAGCGTGGAGAAAAGGTGAGGGAATTCTGCCTTCAAGTCTTCTTCACGTTTCCATGTAGCTTCGGTTTTCGTATGGTGTTTCCATTGCACTTTGCACCAACGGATCCTCTTATTCCTTGTGAATCCAAAACAATGAGGTTGGCGGAGAAGTCTACCCCCCTTATTCTAAGGCTTACTTTTGGACATACTATATTTGTCCTCATCTCTCCTCCAGGAGACTTAACCAATAGAGTAAACTTCATATGAGAGATGAGAAAACTATACTTGGCAACATACTTCGATGCAATGAATGAATGCGATGCTCCAGAATTAAATAACATAGTCGCGGGGTTGGAGTTGGCAAGAAACATACCAATGACCACGTCATCCGCTTGTTGAGCATCCACCGTAGAGACATGGTTCACGTTGCCACGAGCAAAATTCTGTTGTCCACGGCTTCCGTGTGGCTGTCCTCCATTAGGTCTTGAGTTTTGCCTTGGCGCATTGCTTCTTTGACCAAGGCCTGACTTAGGACATTGATTCGCAAAGTGTCCAGCTTCTCCATAAGTATAGCACCTCTTAACTCCACCAGAATTATTGGGACGAGCTTGGTTTTGAACATTGGCTCTAGGAAAATCAGCACGAGGTGCATAAGGCATTGCTTGCATGACAGGGCGCTGCTGCACAAACTGAGTTGGGTGTGGTGCATAACCAGGGCGCTGAGCAGGAATAGTGGAGCTGTAATGAGGCGCATTGGGTGGTGCAAGGCGAGGGCGCACATTACTTCCTTGTTGTTGTCCTTGATATGGCGCCTTCCTCTTGATTTCTTGCTCCATCTCACGGATCTTGTTCTCAACCACAATTGCTTTGTCCACAAGCTTTTGAAAATTTGCATAATCGCAGTTGAGTAGTTGCACTAGGATCTCATTGTTCAAGCCCCTTATGAACAAATATTGCTTCCGACTGTCCCGACTAACATCCTCAGGCGCATATCTTGAGAGTTGAGTGAACTTATTGAGATATTCACTCACACTTGATCTTCCTTGCCTTAAATTCTCAAATTCTTGCCTCTTCAAGATCATAACTCCCTCGGGCACATAATGAGAACGAAAATTCTCCTTGAATTCGGCCCAAGTGATTCTCTCTTGGTTCCCATGAGCATTGCAATAAGAATCCCACCAATCCGCAGCTGCTCCAACTAGTTGATGAGAAGCAAATAGCACCTTCTCCCGGTCACTACATTGGACAATAGCTAGCTTCTTCTCCACGGACTTGAGCCAATCATCAGCGTCCATAGAGTCAGCGGCTTGAGCAAAGGTTGGCGGCCTAGTCCTCATAAACTCTCCCAATCAGAGGCGGGGGTGGCGGTGGAGGCATGTGGGGCTGATTGCTGATATTGCCAGCCTGCAGCTGTCCCATGGTCTGTATCATGGTCTGCATGAGCTGGTTTTGCATAGCCAATAGTTGATCAATGTTGATAGCTCCATGAGCATGTCCTTGTTCATTGTTGTTTTGAGGTAATTCATGGTTCTCCTCCTCATCATTAGCATCCCTCTGGTTGCGAGTCCTCACCATCTAGAGGAAAGCAATAGGTAAGAATTTAGAAACGTCCCCAACTATATGCATCAAGGGATATGAAGCTAACCAACTAGCTATACTAGCCTAGGTGGACATGGTAATGCTAAAGCATCCCAAAATCCCCTATTAAGCACACAAGCAAACAATATATATATCAAACAGCACACCAAGCAAAAACACATCGATTCCTGAGTGCTCCTATGTGCTCTAAAGTGTCCATTCTATCTAGGCTGCATCCTACGGTCAACCTGTGGCTCTGATACCAATATGTGACGCCCGGTTCCGAAAATGAACCAAGCTAACGCATATGTGTGCCCAGGATGTTCAACACACATACACGAGTGATTCACAATGATAAACAGATAATTACCACAGCTCAAATTATTAAATAAGTACTCTTATTACATAATTCATTATATCCTCGAATACAAGCTCTAATGAATATTAATGATAAGTTCAACTAATGCAGTGGAAATAAACTAATTAAACAACTAAGTAAACTAAGCAAAAGGGATAGCGCAGCTCCAATAACACCACAGGCAAAGCTGACGGTAGACACGGCCTAGAACTCCGCAATATCGCCATTAAACTCATAATCCTGACCTGCAACTATTGGGTGGGGGATTGCAAGGGTGAGTACATGTCGTACTCAGCAAGTGTGGAAAGTATGACATGTGGCTGATTCAAATGACGACAATAATAATGGCTAAGGGCTGAAAAGTACAGTAAAACCATTTGGAAAAGCAACGTATTGTATTTATGTGAAGTAAACCCATCATAAACCATGTAACCATAATAATACCAGTCCACAATTTACCATTGCCAATAACCATAATCAATGTCATAAACCATAATTCCATCTCATAACCATAACCATAATCATAATATCAACTATAACCATTACCAAACCATGACCATTACCAGACCATAACCATCCCAAATCCCAATTTCCAACTCTAATCATGTAGGTCATCCAGGCGCTCATAACCGGGAGCACGGCTATCATGATAGTTTTCATACTCTGCAGAGTTTGTACCACTTTACCCACGTGTTTGTGATTTCATCACCCGTCGGCGACTAAAGAACCTCCCTTATGCCAATTACACTTCCTTTGGTGTATGGCCAAGAGATCACAAAATAGCCTTTACAAAGGGATTACTAGCCTATTCAGACCCCACTGAGGTTTCACCGGTGGCGATGCCTCCAACTGAGCACATCTTCAATCAAGGGCCCCCTCTTGAGCCATTCGGATCCCAGGGTAGTCCCACTAATCATCAACAAACCCAATCCGACTATCCCTTCCCCGGGCATCCACAATGGTCCAAACAGCACTAGCAAAGCCCTAATTAATCAGCTACGCCGCACCCATACTTGGCCTCGTGGTGGCACTGTAGTCCTGGCTTATTCTCGCACGAACCGGTGCTTAGATCTAAAGCAAGCAAACCACCATAACATCCAACCCATCCACATACCAGGCTTGCTTAGATCACCCATCGTATTGACCAATTCACATTAACCAGAATATCATTGATGCAGAATTAAATATGTAGTGTCGCTTTCCCATCCCAATTAATCAAGCGAGGCAAAAAGGTAAAAACTCTTCCCGACTCTCTACCATAAATTCCAGGTGACAAGGGTGGTCAAACAAATCTAGTAAACTTCCTATCGTAGGATTCCCATCAAATTGACACAGCATGCAGTTTTGCAAATAAAACATTTATTTTAAAACAAGATCAATATGCTTCAAGGACACTTGCCTTGCTCCGGCGGATAGGGTTGCTCAAGCGCTTCAATGTCTTGGTTCTGAAAATCCTCGTACACGATCTCTTGAGCACTTCCCTCTAATCGTAATCACACATACAAGAATATACACACAATTCAATATGATGCACACAAATTAATCAACATGCGATAATATGCATGCATGCAAGGTACAATAATTAATTAACTATAGTTGTTTATTAATTAGATGCAACTAGTTCATACGCGTTCATACGAGTTTACGGGGGTTTTAGGGTGGATTAATGCTGCTGAAAATAAAATTATGGTGCAACTAAAATCAATTTATGTCTATTAGATCTAATGCGTCGCCAAAATTCGCATCGGGAACGAATCCTACCGTAGATCTGACGGCTTGACGGTCGCGGAACGAATGCGACGCGTAGACGAAGTGGATGGCGCAGCAGTCCCTCGGCGGCACGACGACGGCGGCGACCTCCGGCGGACGGTGGGGCCCTCCTCTTTTTCTTCCTCTTCTTCCCCTTCTTTTTCTCCTTTTTTTTCCCTGGGCGCAGCTCTCTGGACTCCCCTTTTTTTTCCTCTGTTCCGGCGGCTGTGTTTGGCGGCTGGGAATGAGGGCCTTCGGTCGCCTTTTTATAGGGGCGGCGGAACAGGCGATCGGGAGGAAGTCGGGGCGGAACGGGACTCGGGGGCGGGAAAGTCGGACGTAGGGGCGGGTTTTTCGGCGGGGCCGGGAGCGAACGGCGGGCGGGAGCGTCGGGAAAATCGGGGGCGTTACGGTGTCGGGGCGGGACCGGGAATTGCGGGAGCGGGCGCCGAGCCGGGCGGGAGGCGGGGCGTGCGGGGGCGGGCGCTGGCGGGGTGGGGCCCGGGCGGCTGGCGGGTCGCGTCGGGCGTGGGGGACAGGGGAGGCGGGGCCAGTGTTGGAGGGCGCGCGCTCGGGGGCGTCAGGCGGCAGGCGGCGGGGCCCGGGTGGCGCGGAGGCCAAGGCGGCGGGGCGATCGAGGCGGGGCCGTGGGAGGCGCTCGGGCCAGGCGCCTCGGTCGGCGCGCGGGGCCGGCTGGCGGCTCGGCCGCTGGCCGGTAGCTTTTTTTTCTTTTTTTTTCATTTAGTATTATTATTACTTTATAATTTATATTTATTTATTTTACTTTTTTTATTCATTATTTTTTATATATATATTTATTATTATATAATTTATTTATATATTTCTTTTTATATATTATTATTATTTTATATTTATTATTTATATTATTTTTTTGTATATATATAATTGTTATAGATATATTTATATATATATTTATTATTATTATTTTTATACTTATTCCCTATTACAGGTTTTAGGCTATAATTATTATTTTCTATTTCTTCTTTTGCTACATACACTTGTATATATATACTCCATCTTTTATGTTATATTATTTTTCTTTTATCCCACTAATGTTTAATGCATGATCATGTATGCAATGCAGGATGCGAAAATTTAGGATGTTACATATCTGAATCCCTAGAACTGGAACAAAATGGTCAAGGGCACTTGCCTTCGTTGAAGACTTGAGTGCTGGCGAAGTCCTGGTCTTGGAGGTTAAGATTAGGGTCGTAGTACGACTCTAGATATATACCCAAGCATGGCAAGAATAGAATTCGCCTATGATATACGTACCAATTGGTCAAAAATGGGTTTGTTAAAGCTAAATAAGTAAAGGACACGCAAAACAATGCATCACAACACACACATAAGCATAAAATCCTATACTAATGCGTCCCTACGAAGTATTTATTACTTAACATGGTCAAAGTATGCATTTCATATTTATCCTACATTTTTGGGATTTAATTATAGCCTAAAACCATTTTTATTGAATTTTCTATGGCCAAAATGTATTTTTAAACATTTATAATAAATATTCCATGGAAAAAATATATTTCAACTGAACTCTACAATTTATTCACAGCATAAAATAATTTATACCAATTTTTCCTAACATTTCTACACTTATTTACCATTTTTATCTATTTTCTACACCTCAAATACATCTAAAAACCATATTCAGCAAATAAATAAAAGTCCAGGGACTAATTAAATAGTTTTCTAAACTGCACAGGGGCTAAATACATGATTCTACAAATTTACAGGGGTTAGATTGCTTATTTAAATGGTTAAATCCAATTTTTAGGGTTCCAGGGGCTAGTCTGCAATTTCTAGGGGCTAGACCTCAAATCCAGAGAAGTGCAGGGGGTAGCTCGCTAGTTTCCAGGGACTGCGGTGTAAAACTGAAGGCGGGAAAACTAAGTTGAATATGGGCCGTTGGATTTGAATTGGACGCGTGGGATTTTATTATGCGAACCGTTATGAAGATCTAATCTCCACCGTAGGGGTTCAACCGATGGCCCAGATGAGGCCACGTCGCCCCTAACCGTGGCACGCGCGCGGCGCGGCGGCGCCCGACGGTTGCCGGCGGCGATCTCGCCGGAGATCACCAAATCGGCGATTTCTACGCCAATTCTACGCGCCAAGGACATCAACCGAGAGAGGAGGAGTAGGGGAACTCACCTAGGGGGTTCTCGGGCTGCGAAATCGGGTGGAAAACGGACGGCGATGAGAGGGGGGCGGCGGTTGGCGTCGGTGCACGTCGACTCTGGCGAAACCTCGGCGATCTCCCCGCGCAGACTTGCCTGGCGTACTCCTGGCGACACGGCGACGAGGTTAGAGAAGGAAGGAGCAAGGATTAGGCGATGGATCGTCGGGAACGCACGCAACATACCAAGAGCGGCGGTTGGCTAGGGTTTGGGCGCGGGGAAGCGAGAACAGAGGAGGAAGGGGGAAATTTATGGAGAGGACGGGCGCGGCGGTTGCTGGCGCGCGCGAGGGAGGTTTTCCCCGGGGTGATTCGTGCGTGGAATGGCGGTTGCGAGGGGGGGGTGGCGCGGTGTGGCGCGGCATGGCGCGGGAGGGAAAAGGGTGGCGGTTGCTGGGGGTAGGGGATGACAAGTGGGGTCCACGGCGCAGAGAGAGAGAGAGAGGGGAGAAGAGGTGGGGGGGGGGATTCGGCTGGGCTGCAGGAGGGGGAAAGGGAATTGGGCCAGGGGGAAAATCGGCCCAGGGAGGGTTTAATCCTTTTTCTTTTTTTCTATTTCCTTTTCTTTGCTTTTGATTTGAATTCAAATTCATATTTCAACGTTTGCTACTCGTTTGAACTTCAAAATTCACACAAAAATGCAGGCTACAATGCACAATGGTTTGTTCAAATTTTTACACATGAAATAATGGGTGTTACAAAGGACCTTGGTGAACCATTTGTAAATACAGTTTAATAGGCAAATGGGTCTATATTCTTGAATTTTTTTCAGCATCTTTATTTTTAGGAAGTAACGTGATCACCCAATAGTTAAGTCTTTTTATATCTAGCTTCCCTTCAAAAAAAAACTTTGAACATTTCTATAACATCTCCTTTAATAAAATTCCAACAGTGTTGATAGAATTCCACGGGAATAAGATATGGGCCCAAGACTTTTTTTCATTAGGAACAGAGCATTTTTAATCTCTTGTTCATCAAAAGGCTTAGTTAAACTCAAGTTATCTTCATCAGAAACATTTTGATTATCTTCCCACAGCTTAAGATTCATTCTAAATGCATTACCTCCTTCTTGACCAAATAAATGTTTGTAGAACGTAATTGCATGACTCAACAGATTCTTAGTCCCAGTGATGTTTTCATTCTCATTCTTCAGACTGTATATTATCTTCTTCCTTCTCTGTCCATTGGCTATCCTGTGATAGTATTCTGTATTTAGGTCATCTTTTAGCAGCTAATTTTCTTTGCTCCTACTATACCAATATATTTTCTCTTTTTCCAACAGTTGTAAGTGCTCTTTTTGTAATTCAATATTTTCCTTCATTTTATCATTACTTAACAGAATAGATCATCTTTTACTTGTAACTGTTGTAATCTGTTATTTATTTCTTTCTTCCTTCTTTTTTCATGCCCAACCATATTGAAACCCCATCCTTTGAAATGATTTTTGAATTTCTTAAGCCTGAATAGAAATCTTCCTAAATCATCCCTATCTTTAGTAGGTTCCTCCCAGATTTGTTTCACCTTGTCCATAAAGTCCTTATTTTTTAACCACGAAAGCTCAAAGTGAAAAGAGAATTTTTTATTATGCTTCTTCTTTTTCTCTATAGACACTATCAGGGGACTGTGATCAGACAAAGTTCTAGGTTTGATTTGGAGGGACACCAAAGGAAAGAGTTTTTCCCACTCAGAAGATATAAACACCCTATCCAGAACCTCCATAGTAGGGTTAACATGGTTGTTAGACCATGTGTAAGACTGCCCATTGGATTTTATTTCTCTAATATCATACACATTTGTGATTTCATTAAACAAATCTGAGTATTTGGTTTTTGTGAACTTTGTATTTTTCTCATCTGCAAATCTAACTATATTGAAGTCTCTCCCGACCAAATAAGTCCCCTTATTATATTGACATAATGTAGCTAATTCATTCAAAAAATCTATTCTTTCATCTTCGTGAGCAGCTACATAAGTGTTCACAATGCTCATCTCAATTTTATTCACTTTATCTCTTATATCTACTTGCAGGGTATATACTCCCTTTAAAACAGCAACAACATCAAATTTACACTCTTTAACTCATGTAATCATCCCTCTAGATCTACCTCTGGCAGGGATAAAATTCCAAATATAATCACCCGAAGGGTCTAACTTCCTAAACAATTCATCAGAATATACTTGTAAAATAGTTTCTTGCAAACAAATGCAATCCAAATCAAAAATTTTTTTCATATCCTTTATATAAGTACATACTCCTCTCTTACCCAGACCCCTGTAATTCCAAAAAATAGCATTCATTATCATTATTTATTCTTTTTAGCTTTTGTGGACCCAGAATTTTCATGTTGGTCATTCTTTCTATATACAGAAGGACCAGTTCTGAGGCTCCTCCATATTTTTTTATCATCCTCTATTTTATTCTTCTTCTTTTTCCTCTTCACTTTTTTAGAAACATCACCTACCTCCACCAAACTTTTTCCCGGTTGTTCCCTTTTATATTTTTCCTCAATATTTATCTCCTCAAATTCCTCTTTTTTCCACTCTAACAATAACATATTATTCAGATCCTCATTTATGTTATCCACCTTCCTCTGATCCTTTTCCTCATTCATCTTTTTATCCTAGAAGGACCTTCTTGCACATTCTAAATCTTTCATAATATCAATTCTATCAAAATAATACATATCTATCAAAACCCCCATATAACTAGCCAATTCAATGGTAGCATCATTATCTAGAACAGCAAAGGAGTTGGATGAGTCATACATACCTTCTATCTTTCTCTTTTTAGAAGATTCTTTTTCTTTGATCATCTTTTCTTTCATCTTCAGTTTATCTTCCAGTCTCTTGCTTTGCCTTGCAATTTGAACTCTCTGATCCTCATCTATATCTTCCCATTTGGTGGCTTCTTCAGTGATTTCATCAACCCTTATCATCATTAAGTTGTCCTGCACCTTTTGTGTCCAGTTCTTGTCTTGTCTTGTATAGTTCCCATCAAACCACTAGTCATACCACTAGCCTCCGTTGCCCTGCATTTAGATAGCTGCAGAGTCTACTCACCTGTTCCATGATCACCAATATTAGTCTCCATACTACTTTCATCCAGAATATCATCTTCATTTGGGTCCCAAGATATCTCTGGTACATCCTTCTTCCCCTCTTTAGCTTTCACTTTTTCTTTTGAAGAAGTCAAGTTGTTGGGATCATCCTTCTTGGCCGATTCACCCCATACTACATCAATCCCACCCTCTGGCTCTTCAACAGCAAGAATTTTGAACCTATTTTCGGTCTTCATCTTCCCAGTGACTTTTTTTGGGCTTTGTGTACCATCATCAATTGTCTTGCCACCCCTGAAACTTGAAGGAGCCGATTGATATCCTTGATCTCGAGTTGTCCCTTTAGAAGAGGATTGACCTGGATGGCTAAAACCAATGTCCCACCTAGATTTCTTTGTTGGGTTAGAGTCAGGTTTCCCCACCACTTGTGCCGATTTTTCCTTATCCTCTTTAGTCTCTTCCTCTTCTCTCTCATACCCAGAACCTGTAGAAATAAGATTGGATTGCTCCTTCTACACTTGCAACAACTTTGTATATGTCTCTGCATCCAATTCTGATCCTTACATAATCAATTCTTGTCAGAGAATCCACATCCACTTCAAGTGTTGATCCCGCTAGTGATCCCACATAAGTTAGAGTTGCATCACATCTCTTATCGTAAGGCACCCCCTCACCCTAAACCAAGCCGACTGAAGTTTTCCAATAGCTCCCACCTCTGGCGACCAAGGACTAATAGTGAAGTATGCATTTATGTTCTTCATGCCCAACTTGAAGTGGCTACACTCTTGAATTGTTTTGAATGATGGGAATTTCATTGTGAAGGTGTTATCATCCACTCTTATAGCCTTCCAATGCCAAGCATTTGCTCCATACTTCATCATGAACTCCTCAATTTATTTCTCTGTTACCACTCCACTGGAGACCTTGATTACAACAGTATTGAGTCTTTCCTTGAGAGTGACATCTAAAGGGCAATCTGGAATCAGGAAGAAACTTTGTCCCTCTGACTGTGCTGCGCATAGCTGAGCAGTGTACTCCCACAACATCTTAGTGAAGCATTGCGCTGTCTCATGGCCTACCCTACCACATTTGTCGCATATCTTAATCACGGGACATAAGTAAGATATATGATCTAGGGCACCACAGCGGTAACATTGGCGAGAACTCTCTTCAGCCTCAATATTGTCTGTGATTTGAACTGGTTCCTTGCCCTTTGCTTTAGATGACTCAGACCCCATATCCTGCACAATCTGTTTGCCTTCCCATTTGTTCAATATGCTAGTTGAAGAGTTGTTACCTTGTTTGGAGTCAGATTCCTGAGGCTCCTTGGTCTTGTCGATTTGTTCACTCGCCTGCTCCCTGTGCCAGGAGAAGTTGCCTCTCCCACGACCATCATAGTCTCTTCCTCGTCCGTCTCCTCCACGGCCTCATCTCCCCCTCGGTCAGCCAGATCCACCACCTTCCCAGCTTCTTCCCCCGCCTCTCCAGCTTCTTGCTCCACCGCCTCTCCCGCGCACGCCATCGCCTGATTTATCTTTCCCGCTCATATCAACAGGAGCAACTCTTGATTGGAGGGCTTGGAGGTAGGATCTTTGTTTTCCCCAGAAATGTTCGCAGTATGGAGGGAGGTTGGAGAAAAGAGCTGGTGGCGGATTGGTCGAGGAAGGAAACCCTAAGGCTTTATCGTCGATCTCCACAGAAATATCAGAAGGACCCCCATAGTTCTTCAAAATTACCCCCAGTGAACTCCCCTTTTTGCCCTGACCCCTGCAAGAAAAAGCCAAATTTCCCCGACGACCATCCCACCTGCGAAGAACATTCACCTTGTCCGACAATCCCTTGTCCTTTGAATCCATACGAAGAACTTTCTCCCTGACAAACCGAAAATTTGCAACAACAAGAACCCACCTCGCCTCAAGCAAGGCCAGATAGAACTGTCACCTTTGCCTTCACCACAAAGTACCAGCTACCGACTGCGAAAGCACCCGAGCCCTCGCTCTCCGTCGCGAGGACACCGGGTAGGAAGCCGCCTGAGAAGCCCCCACCCCAATGGCGGTGTGCACCGAGGCGCCTTGTCGGTGGTCGCTGAGAGCCAAGCGTTTTTTCACCGAGAGCCAAGTCGCCGAGAGCCCCATGAAATTTGTAGATGAAAGTGTTATGTCGTATTATATTTTTAAATTTTAAAAATTTTGCATGCTAAAATTTGAAACTTGGTGAGGGGCTTCACATCCGCAGAGTCTAACCGAGTCGTTGCTAATTTGATGTTAGTTGTATACCGAGAATATATTTCAACATACCCTCTGTCTCAAAATACTTGTCTCTTATATTAGTTTATTTTTAACTAACAAACGACAAGTATTTAGAAAAGAAGGGAGTATAAGATTTCAAAGATGATTTGTCCATATGAAGATGTAGAAAACGCCATGATGGAAACTTCAAGAGTGGATGAGGTAAGGGGCAGTTTGGTAATCGTCCACCAAGGAAAGACGACCCTATCCAACCGAAACACGGATTAACAAATAACAACGGCGCCGCTCGCGCTTTTTGTCGCGCCAAGACCGAACGACATGCGTGTACAGTATTCCACCAGCAAGCGGATGGATGAGGTGCAGCACAGCAGCGGCGTCAACTAAGGGAACGGCGAGGGTGATGATGATGATAATAGCCGGCCGGACGGACGGGACGGGCCCAGGCGGAGGACGCAGTGGATAGATGGATAGGTAGGCCCGTGCTTATCCACTCCGCTGCAGTTAGGGATCCTATGCGACGCGTGGACGTGTGGCCGTGTGGCTCTTGGTGTTCTGCACTTTTTCAGCTCGCATTATGCCCAGCTCTTCTCCCTCTCCCCGCTGATTGCTGCGGTTTTGCAACCAGTACAGGAAAAAAGTGTTGCCCCGCGGCGCGTGCTCGACAGACACGTCGGACAAGATCGTAGTACACGTCGGACGAGTGGGACCGGACCGAGATCGATCGAGCAAGTAAGAACTCAGGGAGCAGCAGGACGCCGGTTTGGCCTGGCCGCGCTCCGTTCGATTGCGATGCGAGCTAGCTACGGCGGAGAAGTCGTCGTCGCCGTCGCCGTCTCGCTTGCAGTACAAGCTAACAGTAACAGCCGTCGTTTGGTTTCGACGAGTCGCGATGGAAGAATGAGTGAGATAATCTTCTTTATGTTTATAAGATAATCTTGATTATCTGAGCTCCTCCGGTAACGTACGGCGTCGTGGATTGGAATACCACGTGCGTGACCCCCTGGTTCATGTTTAACTAGCTAGTCCACGGTGTGGATTGATCCGCCTGAGAATCACGACGAGGGTGCCGTCGTCGCGTGCAACGACGAGAAGCGGATGAGATGAAATATTCTCGCGCCGGATATGGCGCGGTCTGGTCATCGAGTGAGTCATCGCGTGTCCGTGTTCGGAGGTGGCTGAACTGAACTCGACGCCTCGAAGGCGTCAAGGGAGCCCACGTGTCCGTCGGCCCCACTGCTCCGCTCCGATGTGTCTGTCGTTTTCGCGCGATCGGAACAAGCAAACCTCCTCGACGATGATGAGCCGTATATTTTTTTTTTAGTTTTTGCTCCTGCCTCGGCCACTCATTGAGCCGAGGTCAAGGTCAGCAACTGCCGGTGTGCTTCAATGGTTGCCGCGCGCCTCGACAAAGATAACATGCATGAGCGGAGCTGACGAGCCGCCTCTGACCGTCTGACGGTGTGAAGCTGTACGTGCGATGAACCCATCGATGCACATGCACCTACGCGCGTACCTAATAATACCATGCAACTTGTAAAAAACTTGAAACACGAACCACTCTGCTCTGAAAAACAGCGCCATTTCTCAAATTCATTCCTGATCAACAAGCCTGACGCCAACAGTTTAGGTAGTAAGCAGCTTCACTACACCAGAGCGAGGAGACCGGTTGTCACACCCGGTCCCAACAAGACAACCGAATGGCTTCCACATGTATGCCAGGATCGATTCTCATCATACATGTGTAGACGAAAGTGTAATATCATTTATTACAAGCCATGTTCGAGTACATAAATGTCTTACAATAATGACCCGTAGGTCTAAAATAAGCTTACAGAGCAACAGCGGTAAAAGTAAACTAGTGTGGTTCCATGCACAGGCGTTGCCCGGGGGTTGCGCCAGCCTAGAACGTCTCCTCCGGATCGGCGAAGAAGTCTTCATTCTCCACCTCTTCTCCATTGTAGACTGAGGAAAGATAAGCAACAAGCAAGTTTGAGTACCAACGGTACTCAGCAAGTGGGAAAGAGATGACATGAGGGTATTTAGAAAGGAAGGCCAAATTTTGGGTTAAGCACTATAGCATTACAACCTATCCTTAGCTTTCATTAGCACCTACTTCTAGGTGTATGAACCCAACCATAACCCATTGGTAAACCAAGTGCCAACCAACAAATCCAAACCAAACCACCATTCCCGACATTGACTAATTATGAATTGGACACCAAGCCGCTCTTGTCCGTGAGCACGGCTGTCATGACAGTTTCTAGATCTCTGCAGAGAATGTATCCTTTACCCACAAGCCGTGATTTCATCCCCTGTTGCCAGGTGGACTAAGGAAACCTCCCTGATGCCCGTGGTCGCGAACCACATTGCACACTTCCTTTGGTGTGAGGCCAGGAGATCACTACGAGGTCTTTACAAAGGATTCTCCCGACGCGTACTAGCCCTCTGAGGTTTCACCCCTGTACAAACGTGTGAGCCGTTACACCACGACTCAACACCCCAGTTGCCCCCTCTTGAGCCATGCGGATCCCAAGGCAGTACACCCTGAACCAATTCCCCGCACTATCCAACCACTAATACTACGCCGGGAGAGGCCTAATTAATCGACCAAGCTGCCCCATACTCAGTCTTGTGGCGATACTATAAGGCTTAGTGGCTTCTCCATAAACCGGTCCTTAGAATCCGGCAAGGTTCATACCCCAAAACCCGGGTCTCGTGCGTACTGCACCATACCAAGCAAAACCAACCCGCCAGATTCCTATCCACTACAATTCAACTCATCATGTCTCAACAAATAAATCACAATAATTACTGATAGAACATGTAATGTAGAGATATTTCCCTCCCAAAGACTAAGCATGGCTAAGCGTAAAGAATTAATAACATCTACCCAAGCCAACCAGGGGACAAGGAATTATATGGAAGGGTACAGTAAATAGGATTCAATTTATTAAGCATGCAGCTAACTAAAACTTAATAAAACAGGTGCAAAATGGTCAAGGAACTTGCCTTCTTCGGAGGGTGGGTCGGTGAAGTGGTAGTCTTGAAGGTTGTAGGTCGGCTCGGGAACCGACTCTAAATACGCCATCGCATGCGGAACGGAAAGATAGTACACACAATAAGAGACAGGAAATAGAGCACACCATAACTAAGTAACACAAAAGAAAGCCTACGCAATTACGTTGCTAACACATTGTCCTTAGTTGAACTTTTAATTAGAGGTGTGGGTGGAGATTTGGTTTTTAGGGTTGAGGTGGGGTTGATGGACAATTTATGGTTTTTAACTTCATTTTATGGAATTACATGGGTTGCTACAATTTTCCTTAGTTTAATTTCAATATTAAAGTAATAAAGTGGGTCACAATCAGCATTAAACAAATTACTTTAATGTAAACAATATAATAAATAAAGGCTAAGTAATTTTCCCAATTTATTTGAGCAAAAGAGAGAGATAATTCTATGATTTTATGTAAATAAACCTAACTACAGGGGTTTTTGTGCAAAACAGACATGATCAGAGGCTAGAAAATATTTTATAACACTTCCAGGGGGTTTATCACAATTTACAGATTTTAAAAATATATTTTCTGGTGAAAACAGGGGTTAAACTGATTTATTTAATCCATTTAACAGTGCTGACACAATTTAATTAAAGTTCAGGGGCCAAAACCTAAAATCCAGGACCTGTATGCAATTACAGAAAATAAGTGCAGGGGTTTATGCGCAAAAGGGCCAACGGTCATATAGAATTGAATCTGGGCCGTTGGATTACACGTGGGCGGCCCAGATTTAAAAGGCCGAAGGGGTACGCCCCCTTCTAATCTCGGCCGTCGGCCTCAGATCGACGGCCGAGGGCGAGCCACGTCGCCCCGAGGGCGACAGAGGCGGCGCGCGAGCACCGGCCCGGCGGCGCACGGCGGCGGGGTCGCCGGAGTTGGCCGGAATGGCCAAATCGTGCCCCTGGACTATGCAGCAATGCGGGAAAACGAAGAGGGGGAAGAGGGGAAGCTCACCGAGGGGTCACAGAGCCCGAATTTCGGCCGGAAGATCGTCGGCGACGACGAACGGCGGCGGAGGGCGTCGGTCCTCGGTGAAGTCGGTGCTGCGGCGGCCAATCCTCCGAAGGGATGTGCCCGGCGGGTTCCTGGGGGCAAGGGGAGCACGGTGAGCCAAACAGAAGGGGGAGAACGCGGTTGAAACGACGGGAACGCCGGTGACTCACCTTGCACGGCGGCGGCTAGGGTTTGGAGCTTCGGAAGGGGGAAATTGAGGTCGCCGGCGGGTATTTATAGGGGAATCGGGGGAGGGAAGAGAGGGGAAGTGATCGCGCGAGGAAGGAAGGTGATCGGGCCATTATGGCCGGAGATTTGCTGTCAGGATTTTGAAATTGGCGGCAATCGCGGCGTCGGTCGGGCGCGGGCGCAGGGAGGAAGAAGGAAAGGGGGAGGGGAGAGGCTGACCGGTGGGCCCCAGCGCGCAGAGAGAGAGGAAAGGGAGAGGGTGGCGCGGCTGGGCCTTGGGCCGGCGGGGAGAAAAGGGAAGGGGGAAGGAAATGGGCTGGGGCGGGGTTAAGGCCCAGGGTGGGTTTTTCTTTTCTTTTTCTTTTTGTTTTCCTTTTTCCTTTTTCATTCTTTTGCAAATTTGAATTGTTTTTCAAATTCAAACGAATTCTAGCGCATTTTGAAATTGAATTTTCACTCAAATGCAACCATGCATGATGCATCCCTAGTCTTTTCTTTTGTTTTTAAAATTTTGAAAATTTGGGTGTTACAACTCTACCCCCCTTAAAAGGAATCTCGCCCCGAGATTCGGACGTCCTAAGAGAAGAGATCGGGAAACTCGGCCTTAAGGTCTTCTTCTCTCTCCCATGTTGCTTCTGCCTCCGAGTGATGTTTCCACTGCACTTTGCACATGCGAATCGTCTTGTTTCTCATGACACGTTCTGATGTTTCTAGAATCCTGACTGGCCGTTCTGCGTAGGACAGATCCTCTTGCAAATCCACAGCTTCCATGGGTAACTGTTCCTCTGGTACTCTTAAGCATTTCTTTAGTTGCGACACGTGAAACACATCATGCACATCCGACAGTTGAGAAGGTAGCTCGAGACGATAGGCCACTTCTCCTCTTCTTTCCAATATCTTGAACGGACCAATATAACGGGGTGCGAGTTTTCCCTTTACTTTGAACCGTCTTAGACCTCTTACTGGTGATACTTTGAGATACACAAAGTCTCCGACCTCAAAAGTTAGGTCACGACGTCGAGCATCTGCGTAACTCTTCTGTCTTGACTGCGCCGTTTTCAAATTATTCCGGATCTCTTGTACTTGTCGTTCGGCTTCTCGGAGTATCTCCGGTCCAAACACTTGACCTTCCCCAGTCTGATTCCAAAATAAGGGTGTTCTGCATTTTCGCCCATAAAGTGCCTCGAACGGGGACATCTTGAGACTAGCTTGGTAGCTGTTGTTATAAGAGAATTCCGCATAAGGCAAGTTTTTGTCCCAACTCTTACTATTCTTCAAGGCACATGCTCGCAACATATCCTCCAAGATTTGATTGGTGCGTTCTGTCTGACCATCTGTTTGCGGGTGATACGCTGAGCTGAAGTTCAGACGAGTGTCCATTGACTCATGCAGCTTCTGCCAGAACCTAGAGGTGAACTGGGTACCTCGATCAGACACTATTTTCTTTGGAACACCGTGTAAACATACAATTCTTGCCATGTATAATTCTGCCAACCGCGAACCATTGTAACTTTCCTTGACTGGAATGAAGTGAGCGACCTTGGTCAACCGATCCACAACAACCCATATTGAGTCGTATCCTGACTGTGTCCTTGGCAATCCCACGATAAAGTCCATACTTATCTCTTCCCATTTCCACTCGGGTACCTTGAGTGGTTGAAGTAGTCCAGCAGGTCTCTGATGTTCCGCCTTAACCAACTGACACGTGTCACACAAAGCCACATATTCGGCCACATCACGCTTCATACCAAGCCACCAGTATCTATCCTTAAGGTCTTGGTACATCTTGGTACTCCCAGGATGGATAGAGTAATACGAGTCGTGGGCTTCTCTCAATATCAACTCTCGGATCCCCTTAACATTCGGCACGCATATCCTCTTTCCTAACCACAGGGTTCCATGTTCATCTTCCCTGAAATCTGGAGCTTTTCCAGCCTTCATCAGCTTCTTAAGTTTTTGGATCTTCTTATCCTCCTTTTGGCCTTCTCTAATGTCTTGTTCCAACGTGGAGTCCACTTCCATGACTACTGCATCTGCATTAGCCACTATGCACAAGTTTAATCTTGCAAACTCTTCACATAGCTCCGGTTGATAAGCCTGGGTCGTCATGCTGTTACACTGGGTTTTCCTACTCAAAGCATCTGCGACCACATTCGCCTTTCCAGGGTGATAATTGATCCCGACATCGAAGTCATTAATGAGCTCTAACCACCTTCGTTGGCGAAGGTTAAGGTCTGGCTGAGTGAATATGTACTTCAAGCTTTTGTGGTCGGTGTAGATCTCTGTCCTTTTGCCGATCAGGTAGTGTCTCCATATCTTCAATGCGTGAACCACAGCTGCTAATTCCAGATCATGGGTCGGATAGTTTTTCTCATGCTTCTTGAGTTGTCTTGAGGCGTAAGCCACCACATGTCCTGCTTGCATCAGCACACATCCCAGTCCCTGCCCGGAAGCATCACAATAGACCGAGAACTCCTTTTGCATATCTGGCATGACCAGCACTGGGGCAGTGGTCAACCTTTTCTTCAATTCGACAAAGCTTGCTTCACATTCCGGTGTCCACTTGAATGCGGCTCCCTTCTCGAGTAGCTTGGTTAGTGGCCGAGAGATCTTTGAAAATCCCTCAATAAATCGTCGATAATAACCAGCCATTCCCAGAAAGCTTCTGATGTGTCCCACATTTTCCGGTGTCCCCCACTTGAGAACATCTGCCACTTTACCTGGATCCACTGATATTCCTCCTTCTGATATGACATGCCCCAAGAATGATACCTGCTTCAACCAAAACTCACACTTACTGAATTTAGCATACAGTTGGTGTTCTCTAAGTTTCTTTAGTGCCAACCTCAGGTGTTCCTCATGTTCTTCTTCACTCTTGGAGAATATCAGGATATCGTCAATGAATACGACCACGAATTTATCCAGGTACTCCATGAACACTTTGTTCATGAGGTACATGAAGTAAGCTGGAGCATTAGTCAACCCGAAAGACATAACAGTATACTCATAAAGACCATATCGAGAGACGAATGCAGTCTTGGGAATGTCCGATGGTCGAATCTTCAACTGGTGATAACCCGAACGAAGGTCGATCTTAGAGAATACACATGCTCCTCTCAGCTGATCAAACAAATCTTCGATCCTTGGCAGTGGATACTTATTCTTGATGGTCACTGCATTCAGTGCACGATAATCCACACACAACCTTTGAGTGCCATCCTTCTTAGGCACGAAAATGACAGGAGCACCCCAAGGCGATGAACTAGGGCGAATGTACCCTTTCTCCAACAACTCGTTGATGTGATCCTTTAGCTCGGCTAACTGGTTAGCGTCCATTCTATATGGCCTCTTATATATCGGGGCCGTTCCAGGCACTAGGTCAATGATAAATTCAATTTCCCGGTCAGGGGGCATACCCGGTAACTCGTCGGGGAACACGTCTGGGAATTCACTGACAACACGGATCTCTTCGGTGACCTCAGTTTGATTTAGCCTGATCCTCTGTGTTGGAGCTTGGACTGGAGAGAATTCAACCTTGGTGCCATCGGGATGGGTCAAGGAGACTGTCCTGGTGGCGCAGTGGATCACACCATGGTACTTGGCCAACCAATCCATTCCCAGAATAATATCTAGCCCTTGAGATTCCAGGACAATAAGGTTTGCTGGGAAAACTACCCCCCTTATGTCTAGCCTTACATTAGGGCATACTTGCCGGGTTATCATTTCTCCCCCAGGGGAGTGAACTATAAGTTGATGAGTCATTAGGTGCACTACCATGTCATGCCTTCTCATGAATTCCTTAGATAAGAATGAATGCGTAGCACCAGAATCAAACAACACTGTAGCTAGATGAGAGTCGGCAGGGAACGTACCAACAACCACATCTGGTGCATTGTGCGCCTCCTCAAGTGCCACATGGTTAACTCTCGCACGTGTGGGTTGTTGCAGCTGCTTCTTCGGGCAACGGTTGGCGAAATGTCCCATCTCACCACAGTTATAGCACTGCACGGCTGCGTTATTACCTTGAGCTTTATTACCCCCCTGAGAGTTCTGCTGCGGCTGACCATTAGGGCGGGGTGCCGGAGCTGTTGGGCGGGGTGGTTGCATGGACTGGCGTGGAGGCGGTGGTGGTTGGCGCATCTGCGGGTTGTATGGTGCGGGTGGTCTGTAGGAGGAGTTTGGGTACCTTTGTCCTGGGTAGGGGTTCACAGGACGAGCCATAGGCGCCGCAGACTGAGGAGCATAGCGAGGTCGAACATTACTCCCAGAACCGTGTGCTTGAGCCATCTTCCTTTTTCTATCATCATCGTCCAGCTCCTTCTTGATCCTTTCCACTTCAAAGGCCTTGTCCACCAACTTATGGAAACTACTGTAGTCACTGGAGACCATGGCAAACTTCAGCTCCTTGTCAAGCCCCTTCTTAAAACGAAATTGTTTCTTCGAGTCTGTGTCCACATCCTCGGGTGCATAGCGAGACAGTTGGGTGAATTTGTTCAGATACTCTCGCACACTCATGCGGCCTTGCTTTAGCATGAGAAATTCTTCACGTCTCGCCTGGATCTCTCCTTCGGGCACGAAATGACTGCGAAAGTAATTCCTGAACTCATCCCATGTGATATTATCCGGGTCCTGATGGGCTTCAATGAAGGCTGTCCACCAATCGGCTGCAGGTCCCTGAAGTTGGTGCGAGGCTAACATCACCTTCTCTCGTCCTTCACATTGGACAATCCTCAGCTTGCCCTCGATGGTTCTCAGCCAATCGTCGGCCTCCATGGGCTCACTAGCAGTAGCAAAGGTGGGTGGATGGGTGTTGAGGAAGTCTCTCATGCGGGATCGGGGTCCTGGTGCTGGCTGTGGGTGGGGCTGATTTGGTGGGGGTGGAGGGGCTTGCTGGGCTTGCTGCATGTTGGCCACCACTTGGGTTAAGTTCTGCATCATTTGCATCTGCATGGCCATCATCTGCTGCATATGATTCATCGCAGGTGCTCCACGGGCACCTCTCCCATTCCATTGCGGTAGCTGGAATCCAGCTTCATCATCACCAAGGGGCATACCACGGCCACGACCACGGCCTCTTCCCCTGCCTGCCATCTGAGTACGAAGAGAGTAGAGTCTTAGATTCTACTATAACTAGTGGAAGACTACTATGCGATACCCTTACTATATGCAACAATCACAGCAAACATGCATATAAATGAAAATTCTTTATTATTAGATCACTAATTAAAGAAGTATCAAAAAGGTGCGGTTGTGGACAAGTCGCCGAGGCGTTCCACAACTCTCACGACACACCAAGACAAAAATCATAAAGAGAAATAACACAACTCAAGGTCACACAAGTACGTCTACGTCGCTCTTATTTAACTAATGAGGGTGTGCCTATCCTTGAGTCGTGGCAGAGGTCGGGGACTACTCGTCGTCAAGCGGGAACTCCTCCGGGTCCTCGTCATCGTCGTCGTCGTCCGCGGGGCCCTCTGGGTCCTGAGGTGGTGAGGCAGCAGGCGGTGGTGGTGCGGCAGACGCCACACTGGAAGGCTCCTCGTCAGAGGACTCCTCAGAAGACGACTCACGCTGGCCGCCACGGCGGTCTGGAGAGTCCGGGGTCCACGTCGAGGTGTCGGACGCGTAGTCGTCAGGGTCCTCGTCGGTGATCCGACGATACCTCCTGATCACTGCCTCGTGGCGCAGGGCGAGGTCACGTCCATCCTGAATCTCCTGCTGTGCCTTCTGCAGTCGGGCACTGAGCTCAGCCATGTCGCCAACGGTCTGACGAGACTGAGGGAGGTCCAAGGGTCTCTCCACGTGCCTGGAGACAAAGCCTGCAGTGCCACTCGGACGCTGCGGAACAAAGGCGTGCACCGTGTCCTCCAGGCGGAAACGGCGGGCGTGACTCCAAAAAGTGGCTGCTTCCCAGCTAGCGTCCTGCTCCGCGTACCGGCGAGAGCTCCTCCAGGCAGGACTGCTGTGGGTCTTCACCAGCTCATCACCATAGTAAATGTAGATCTTGCAGCTCCACTCCGTCCTGCCGGGGCGCTGCACTCCAGTGGTGTGGTAGGAGAGCGAGAGGCTGTGGTGACGGTAGCCAGCCTCGCGGAGTATGGCCCGAAGGCGGAGTCGCAGTCGTCCTGCGGCCTTGCCGTCCGAACGGATCACCACGGGGTGACGGGGGTCGACGGCTGGAGAGCGACCGGCCAGCCTACGCGGGGGCACAAGTCCACCGGTCGACTTACGGGGGGTCGTCTTGGTGCGAGCCATCTACAAATTTTGAAAACAGGAGAGTGTCAGTAACAAAACATATAAATAAAGGAGTAAATAAAACAAGTAGACAAGGTAGGAAGTACAAAGCAATTTTGTAAATTACTTTTTAGAATATAATAGGGTCCTAAGTCATTCCTTTCTAACTAGGCTTGCGTCCTACGGGCAACACGGCTCTGATACCACTTTGTCACACCCGGTCCCAACAAGACAACCGAATGGCTTCCACATGTATGCCAGGATCGATTCTCATCATACATGTGTAGACGAAAGTGTAATATCATTTATTACAAGCCATGTTCGAGTACATAAATGTCTTACAATAATGACCCGTAGGTCTAAAATAAGCTTACAGAGCAACAGCGGTAAAAGTAAACTAGTGTGGTTCCATGCACAGGCGTTGCCCGGGGGTTGCGCCAGCCTAGAACGTCTCCTCCGGATCGGCGAAGAAGTCTTCATTCTCCACCTCTTCTCCATTGTAGACTGAGGAAAGATAAGCAACAAGCAAGTTTGAGTACCAACGGTACTCAGCAAGTGGGAAAGAGATGACATGAGGGTATTTAGAAAGGAAGGCCAAATTTTGGGTTAAGCACTATAGCATTACAACCTATCCTTAGCTTTCATTAGCACCTACTTCTAGGTGTATGAACCCAACCATAACCCATTGGTAAACCAAGTGCCAACCAACAAATCCAAACCAAACCACCATTCCCGACATTGACTAATTATGAATTGGACACCAAGCCGCTCTTGTCCGTGAGCACGGCTGTCATGACAGTTTCTAGATCTCTGCAGAGAATGTACCCTTTACCCACAAGCCGTGATTTCATCCCCTGTTGCCAGGTGGACTAAGGAAACCTCCCTGATGCCCGTGGTCGCGAACCACATTGCACACTTCCTTTGGTGTGAGGCCAGGAGATCACTACGAGGTCTTTACAAAGGATTCTCCCGACGCGTACTAGCCCTCTGAGGTTTCACCCCTGTACAAACGTGTGAGCCGTTACACCACGACTCAACACCCCAGTTGCCCCCTCTTGAGCCATGCGGATCCCAAGGCAGTACACCCTGAACCAATTCCCCGCACTATCCAACCACTAATACTACGCCGGGAGAGGCCTAATTAATCGACCAAGCTGCCCCATACTCAGTCTTGTGGCGATACTATAAGGCTTAGTGGCTTCTCCATAAACCGGTCCTTAGAATCCGGCAAGGTTCATACCCCAAAACCCGGGTCTCGTGCGTACTGCACCATACCAAGCAAAACCAACCCGCCAGATTCCTATCCACTACAATTCAACTCATCATGTCTCAACAAATAAATCACAATAATTACTGATAGAACATGTAATGTAGAGATATTTCCCTCCCAAAGACTAAGCATGGCTAAGCGTAAAGAATTAATAACATCTACCCAAGCCAACCAGGGGACAAGGAATTATATGGAAGGGTACAGTAAATAGGATTCAATTTATTAAGCATGCAGCTAACTAAAACTTAATAAAACAGGTGCAAAATGGTCAAGGAACTTGCCTTCTTCGGAGGGTGGGTCGGTGAAGTGGTAGTCTTGAAGGTTGTAGGTCGGCTCGGGAACCGACTCTAAATACGCCATCGCATGCGGAACGGAAAGATAGTACACACAATAAGAGACAGGAAATAGAGCACACCATAACTAAGTAACACAAAAGAAAGCCTACGCAATTACGTTGCTAACACATTGTCCTTAGTTGAACTTTTAATTAGAGGTGTGGGTGGAGATTTGGTTTTTAGGGTTGAGGTGGGGTTGATGGACAATTTATGGTTTTTAACTTCATTTTATGGAATTACATGGGTTGCTACAATTTTCCTTAGTTTAATTTCAATATTAAAGTAATAAAGTGGGTCACAATCAGCATTAAACAAATTACTTTAATGTAAACAATATAATAAATAAAGGCTAAGTAATTTTCCCAATTTATTTGAGCAAAAGAGAGAGATAATTCTATGATTTTATGTAAATAAACCTAACTACAGGGGTTTTTGTGCAAAACAGACATGATCAGAGGCTAGAAAATATTTTATAACACTTCCAGGGGGTTTATCACAATTTACAGATTTTAAAAATATATTTTCTGGTGAAAACAGGGGTTAAACTGATTTATTTAATCCATTTAACAGTGCTGACACAATTTAATTAAAGTTCAGGGGCCAAAACCTAAAATCCAGGACCTGTATGCAATTACAGAAAATAAGTGCAGGGGTTTATGCGCAAAAGGGCCAACGGTCATATAGAATTGAATCTGGGCCGTTGGATTACACGTGGGCGGCCCAGATTTAAAAGGCCGAAGGGGTACGCCCCCTTCTAATCTCGGCCGTCGGCCTCAGATCGACGGCCGAGGGCGAGCCACGTCGCCCCGAGGGCGACAGAGGCGGCGCGCGAGCACCGGCCCGGCGGCGCACGGCGGCGGGGTCGCCGGAGTTGGCCGGAATGGCCAAATCGTGCCCCTGGACTATGCAGCAATGCGGGAAAACGAAGAGGGGGAAGAGGGGAAGCTCACCGAGGGGTCACAGAGCCCGAATTTCGGCCGGAAGATCGTCGGCGACGACGAACGGCGGCGGAGGGCGTCGGTCCTCGGTGAAGTCGGTGCTGCGGCGGCCAATCCTCCGAAGGGATGTGCCCGGCGGGTTCCTGGGGGCAAGGGGAGCACGGTGAGCCAAACAGAAGGGGGAGAACGCGGTTGAAACGACGGGAACGCCGGCGACTCACCTTGCACGGCGGCGGCTAGGGTTTGGAGCTTCGGAAGGGGGAAATTGAGGTCGCCGGCGGGTATTTATAGGGGAATCGGGGGAGGGAAGAGAGGGGAAGTGATCGCGCGAGGAAGGAAGGTGATCGGGCCATTATGGCCGGAGATTTGCTGTCGGGATTTTGAAATTGGCGGCAATCGCGGCGTCGGTCGGGCGCGGGCGCAGGGAGGAAGAAGGAAAGGAGGAGGGGAGAGGCTGACCGGTGGGCCCCAGCGCGCAGAGAGAGAGGAAAGGGAGAGGGTGGCGCGGCTGGGCCTTGGGCCGGCGGGGAGAAAAGGGAAGGGGGAAGGAAATGGGCTGGGGCGGGGTTAAGGCCCAGGGTGGGTTTTTCTTTTCTTTTTCTTTTTGTTTTCCTTTTTCCTTTTTCATTCTTTTGCAAATTTGAATTGTTTTTCAAATTCAAACGAATTCTAGCGCATTTTGAAATTGAATTTTCACTCAAATGCAACCATGCATGATGCATCCCTAGTCTTTTCTTTTGTTTTTAAAATTTTGAAAATTTGGGTGTTACACCGGTTAGGCCAGGACACAACTACACCACACCGTTCTTGCACCCCGCCGGCCGGCCGGCACCTGCCGATCGCTCCAGCTCTACGTACTGCTTAGTTTATTCCACTCACTGCACGCTGCCATATCTAGCAGTTGGAGTCGTCCCCGCCGCCGGAGCCCTCCGTCCCGGGTTGTTTCAGCCGCGGGTTGTTGTCGAAGCTGCATGCGGCGACCCAAAAGAAAAAATCATGAGATATATTACTAGCAAAGATCAACCATCAGAACAGCTTGCAGTATCTGAAAACCACTAAAACAAGGAAGTCCGCTTGCACCTACTTCTTATGGGGTATCCTGTCGAACGCGTCGGATGTCGGGATCGTGCCGCAGAGGTCGTTGTTCGATAAATTGCTGCAGTAGAAACGCAAGTATTAAAATGCGACCGAACAATGGAAGACAAACAAGAAACTTCATAGGCAGCAATGAGAAAATTAGGGCTAATCGATGAAGTTCAGCTCTACTTACATATCCAGAAGGTTGGTCAGTCCGGTCAGCTCCGTTGGAATGGGCCCCGTCAGTCGGTTGTGATCCATACGCCTTCCAATCCAAGTGTAGTTGAAGTTAGATGGGTGAAATATACTACAGTATATCAGCGTTGGGAACCACAGGTTTCAGGCTTACAGGTAGTTCAGAGACTTGAGGTTCCCAAGCGTCGAGGGTATATGTCCTGAAATGTTGTTCCTGTACAGGTCCATGGCGATCAGGTTCGTCAGGTTACCGAACTCCGGCGGGATCGGTCCCTGGAGGCTGTTCCCGAACATCTCCCTGCTCATCGGTGTCAACAGCACGCACTCAGACCCAGGGAGTCAGGGTGAGACGGATATATATATGAGATCTCAATTCTCACATGTATTGCAGCTGCTCAAGTTTCCCCAGCTCCGGCGCCAGAGGACCGATCAAGTTCAGGTTGACAAATTCTCTGTAACGAAGAAATTTTGCGGTTAGATAGATAACATGTCCGTTCAATTCAAGACCAAGATATCGCTATCAGATTATAAATTCCAAACCAAAACTAAGCATGGGCTCTATAACTATAGGTATAAATTTTGATCCACTGTCGCAGCCAACGTTCTGGGCTACACGGGCCTCAGACTGCCTTCCAAGCCCACTCGCATCAGTGAAGGCCCGGTCCATCCAAGCAGTAACCTCAACCCCCAACAACTTTCCTGGTCAAACAAAGGAACGGACACTACTAGGTGCCGACGTTCCACGACGAGGTCACGCGGAAGGTACGACCTTGTTTGGAACAGCACGCGCGCGAGCTCTAGACTCGACTAACCGGCGATTCGAACGAAACCGTGGGCTGATGAGCCCGAGCTCGATGAATGCGAGGGCAAGCAAACAGAGAGAACTCACAGGCGCGTGACGCGGTTGTCGTTGCTGCATTCGACCCGGATCCAGGTACACGGATCCATATCGTTTGGGTCCCAGTTCCAGAGGTAGCCCCCGGGGTCCTGGATGCCGTTCCGGAAAGCCATCAACGCTTTGCTTTCCTCGTTAGCTACCACCACCGCCGGCGCAAGCGACGTCGCCACCACCGCGGCCACGAGGATGGCGGTGGCGGCCGCCTGTGCCGTGAAGGGTAGGGGTCCGGTGACCTCGGGGGCCATGGTGGTTGTCTTTGTTAGGTGATTTGGGACGGCGCAAAGATGAGTGCTGACTGCCGAGTGTTCCTTGGTTGTGACTGTGGAGTGCTGTGTCCTCGTATAATGAATGGTCTTGGTCTTGGGTGGCTTTTAAAGCGGGAAGAAGACTGCGAATGGACGGACGGCTTTTCCGTTTCCATTGTGCGAAAATGGTATGTGTACCAAAGACAGTTGCACACACATGCCTTTAGGTTTCTGTTACGTCTCTGACGGTGGGCCAAGAGAAGGCACGAGTACATGCATGTTGCGAGAGACTCGGTGAAAAAAATATATATGTGCATTAGTTTTGGTACATTTAGCGACTTCATCGTCTTCCGCATAGAAACAAGTCGAGCGTGCGGACTAGGGGAGGGGGGAACCGAGAACCAGAAGTCGTGCAAAACTGAACTTCTTTTGAATGTTTAGGCTGTGTTTGGGAATACAGTATCTTAATATCAAAGTTTCAATAACCATAATTTTTAATATGACACAACAATACTAAAGTATTTCAATATCACAACTTTGAAATACATAGATCTGTTTAAGAGCAAAATAGCAAGTATCAAGAGCATGCAAGCAGAGAAAAACTTTGGTTCGGCTTAAATTTTTTATACTCTAAAAATAACGTAGTATATACAAAACTGTGGTTTTAAATACATAGTTTTTGAGTTGGTTTTTGTCGAAGTGTGCACTAAGACACTTGGTACTACTAGAGCGTAGTCTGCGGATGTTCGTATTTAGGCAGGACGCGCGTAAGATTAAGAACAAGATGGTGACACGAGGATTTTTTACGTGGTTCGGGCCACTTGAGCGTAATAGCCTACTCCACAGGGTGGTTGTTGATTTGATGTAAGAATATACGTGGTGAGTGTCTGAGTGTGTTTGTGTGAGCTTTAGTGGACTTGTCTTCTACCGTGTGGTGCAACCCTTTTATATGCTAAGGATTGGTCGTTACATGGTTCGCCTGACCTGACAGGTGACCCCGGCTGTATTGAACACCCTATACACGATCTACTGGTGTTATGGGTGATTAACATTATAATAACACGTCTTAATGACAACGTTAATGATATTGACGGTCCTCTGATTGTGCATCATTAATATACTATTAATGACGTGTTAACCATGTCTTGTAACAGCTGTTTTAATAGGCTCTTGAATGTATGTGCCGATCCAGCAGTCTTTCCGTTGCAGGTTTAGGCCCGAAGGCTCGACATGTGGCATCTCCGGAGCTTTCCTCTATGGGGAGGCAGGTCCGGAGCTGCTAAACACGTGGCGGCGCCGGAACTTCCCTCTACTTGGGGTTAGGTACGGGACCAATGGACACGTGGCATGATCGGGGCTTCCCTATTAAGGAAGCTAGGTCCGGCCCTACGATACACGTGGCAGCGCCGGAGCTATCCAACCGAGGGAGGCAGGTCCAGTGCTGCGAGACACGTGGAGCCTTCGGAAGTCTTTATCTCGGATAGGTGGAACTTCGTAGTTTTAATCACAGTAACAATGGATATATGGTATCCAAGGTACCGACAGTTGTCAAACACCATTTTGTAAAAAATATCATAGTAATCTCAAATATCATGGTATTGTTCTAAAACTCCAAAAATATCGTGTTCTCAAACATAGTTTTAGATGTTTCCTATAATTGGTAGAACGTATAAAAAGGGTGACTTGAAGAGTTTTGGGTTTTCCAATATGAACATATAGGTATGTATGAATTACTATCTCCGAATCTTTTTATTTGTCACCGGCTAGTTCAAAAATAAACTAATTGATGACAAATAAAAAAAAATCCGGAGGGAGTACAAATTAGCAAAGGAGGATACAAAACTTTTCAATCTGGCGTGATCAACAGTCCCATGTCAACGTAATGATGATTTATGCCTGGTTGTTTCGGGGTGGGGGCGCAAGCGTACAGTGGCGTGATCAACAGTCCCATGTCAATGTACTCCCTCCCGATCGAAACGCGGACAGCCGGCGACAGATTATTTTAAATTCGTTTCGTTGTCAGAAACGACAATTTTTACAATCCGGAGATAGTGATAATGATTTATGTCTGGTCGTTTCGGTGGGCAGGCTTAGCTACACCCGGGGAAAATAGCGAACTGGTGAAGCGAACGATGGTGCACAGGCCATGCAAGCAATAGAAGACGCGATGCGAGCGCAGTCTGAGTGTTTGTGCAGGGGAACATGTTACAAGATCGGCTCCAAAAATAAACTGTACCCAGCCCGGGATCTCCCCATCACTTCTGGTTTTACGTGCCTGATATGGAACAACTGGGCGTCAGCGTCACCGAGGTGAAAGCTGTTATTCTAGCTTATGCTAAAAAATCTACTGAATTGACAGTGCATCCCTGTATTTACTTGACGTGTTGCTGCCTGCATCTTGGTTCCATGACACGGTCAGTATTCAAAACTACAGATTTCGATGCACCGAGAGTAAAAAACATCCTCATAAAGCTTCTGGGAACTCCAGGGAGCACTCGCTCTTCACATCAAATGTATTGCTTGCAAGCCTTAAGCGCGTCATCTTTCTTGCAACGTATGGTTCAACGCCAGGACTAGTCCTCAAAAGGATCTAGGAAAAGCTCGTTACAAACTCAGTAACACCATCCTCATAATTACATGAGCTGTATGCGGAATACTACAGTGACAACATGTGGAGGGCTCTGGCTGAAGGGATTAGCTGCAGACCTTTGTGCAAAGGTCAGTAGAACAATTCGTCATTAAGATGATATATATTCACATGTGAAAATCATTCGGTGAAGAGGTCAATTCCGAAGAATCCCTGTTAATTGGGGTGGGGCTTGGTCATACGAACTGCTCTTTTGCTCATACCTGGGTCTGCTTTGAATCTTCTACTGGGAATGCAACACCACATATATTTTTCCCACAGATTTCTTGATCCCATGGGCCAATCAAATGGGACTCAAATTCTGGTCGTGTGATGTCCCGCGAAGAATCTGGTGACAACTCATCCATTCGTGGTTTCTTGGGAGGGGGTTGAACACTGCCCGGGTAGTCATCTAACCCCGGAGGTGAATGCGGAAGCTTCTGGTCCTCAGAAGCTTTGACTGATCCACCGAGCTTCTGCTGCTCCTCTATAATCATTTGCAAGTATTTCCCTTGCGCTTCAATTCTCAGCTGCAATTGCCTTTGAACCTGAAATATTTTGAGAGGAAAACTTAGGTTGATTTTGAAGGAAAGAATACTCATAATGAGAAGTTACCAACAAGCAACAAACAATAGTGCAAAATAAAGACATGTCAATAACAGGTAACAGAGGATCCATTAAACAACAATGAACGACATTGACAAGTAACCACGGAAATGTCAATAACTGTGACTCTGCAAAGCAAGTGCAATTAAAAATGCTGCAGAATACTCACTCCGTCCCAAAAAGTTTGTTGACGGCAAGCTTTTTGGGACAGATGAAGTACTTGTTAGCAGAAAACCAAGGTTCCAACTAATAAATATGTATAATAGTTGGGATGGTAAACTAAGGAAAACAAAAATCATAATTTACAGTGGTCAACGTGTTAAGATAAAAGTACCTCAAGTTGTTCATGGAGCCGCTTCTGAACCTCCATTTGCATCTTCAATGCTTCATTTATTTGTAACCCTCTGAAAAATAAGCCAAAATAGCTTGTTGTGTCATAATACGAATCCCATACTGGCCAGAACACAAAGCCGCTGTTACAGGATCAAACTAAGATGACTTAGACTTACGGTGCAGAATCCGTGTTAGAGAGGGACTCGCTGGAATCCTTTTTTTCATCCTCGCAGCCTACATCAGAAAACAGTTGTAACGTTGAAAACAAAAATTCCTAAGTGTGACTGAGGGGTAGGGCTTGATGCAGTAGAGAGACGCTGAAGTATAATAGAAGGATATTTACCTTCAGCAGGAGATTCTGGTATATACTTTGCAAGGCGATACTTCTAAACAAGAAAAAGATTATTAGCCGTGATGATTTCTTTTTTGACATTACTATCTTTTGAGATAAATCTCTCACCTGCAGATGGCTCTTTACGTGATAAATTGTGATCCCTGGTACACCCATTACAGTGAGCACCCCTTTAGGTGTTGCCCCTGAAAAAAATGATGATAAAACACGTAAGCACAAGATAGTGAGTACATGATTTTGTGCAACACCAAAAAGAATAACAAGTGTCGACACAATAATCTGCTAGCTTATCACTACACGTGTACCACATCCGACACAAAAGGTACTTTTCAATTAGTGTCAATTACAATTTTCAGGACACAACATTTTCCAATGAGATTGGATTTAATAACATGGTCAACACAGTTATTGGGAATGTTATAAATAACAGATAGAGCTAATCAAAACTTATGGAAAGCATGGAGCAATCTGACATCAAACAAAAATTCAACAAATAAAATCTTGGATAATAGTTCAGGCAATGTATCACATTCAACTACAATGACCAATACTTGACAGAGAATACCCACTATCTGGTCCGCCAAGCTGGGCTATGGCGTCCACAAAGCGATTGTGGAGATCCGAGGTCCATCGTAGACGTTGTTTCCCACTTCCTACAGTATTAGCAGGGTTGCTTATGTTGGATCCACCAATACCTCCAATATTACTTACAAGCTCACTATTCTGAGCCCTCTGCGGAGCAAAGGGCACAGAAAAACTCTTAGCATGATACATCATGTGAATGCTGCAATAATAATAAGAAATGTTATACAGCTAAGTAAGGGTAAAGAAAATAATAGAAATTAGGATACATAAGTCTACATTCAGATGCCTAACATGTGCATTTTATGGAACATATGGACTTATATAACTTGATGCTCAAATGTAGAAAACAGCATGTAGAACATTTAAACTATTTCAATACAAGCTCATTTATCGTGTATGGCTTGGGGACAGAGTGATAGTGAACTTGCTTGACAGAGTAACACTAGACCAAAATAATGGTACAGGTAAACCTTGTCTTATAATACCATATTCAAACACCAAAAACAATGCATATAAGCAACTTTAAGGCAAGTTTTTAAATTCTGGAAAAGCTGATCAGCCTTGTAATGAAAATTAGCAGTCTTTTTTTTTCAGAGGAAGGACACCAGGAGTGGGTTGTTGTCCGTCTGCGGCTGTGCTACCTCAAAAAATCCTACTAGATCGCAACAACACATTTAATAAGAAGGGATACAACCAAAATATCTAGCACCACGGTGCAAAACGAAAACAAACATGCATCAGTTGCTAGCGCGTACAAATAACTTCGAACCTCCACGCGGAAGCAAACACTTAAAAGCATCCGAAACATGGCGGGCAGATAAAATTTTCAGCAAAAAGACAGATAAGAACAAGCATAATCAGCTAGCTTCCACAAGTCAAACTACTCAAGTAACACTAGCTATACACTGAATGTAATGGACGGGCATAGAAGTGGTAGTTGAAACTATGAGTTCGATATGCAAATGTAGTAGCATCAAACACTGTGTTAGCGTCAGAAAACTAGGGTTAGGAGAAATCTCAGTGCTGGAAGTATGTCAGAATTCTGAAATATCCACCCGAAGCTATGTCTCATCCAAGCACTAGTAGAAATGCAATAGGCTCTATAATCGAAACCATTTGAACCAGCTTTCTCTCTCTGAAACAATAAAAGTAAAAAAAATCAAGGCTCAAACAGCGCTCCAGAGCAACCACCAGTACCCTTTTCCTCATCAGGCATGACTCGATCCACAGCTCACCCGCGCAAAGCTTCAGACAAAATTCATGCCCAGAGCGGCGGCGAGAGCACGGAGACGGAACTACCGGCGGGTTCCTGGCACGGCGGCGGACGGGGCGCCCTCGTCGGCCGCGGGAATCAGGCTCCCGTGGGGCGTGGGCACTGGGCAGGCAGGCAGGCGGCGTGCTGGTGGGGACAGGGAAGGGAACCGAGTGCCGCGGCGAGGGAGCGGATGCGGATTCCCGATCCGGAATCGGTGTAAAAAAAGGGTCGGAGGAGATCGGCTGGGCGGGGAGAAGAGGAAAGAGGCAGCAGCAGCACTGCAGCAGGAGCACCTGCCGTCGTGGTGGTGGTGGCCGGCGAAAGCGACGCGGGGATGGGAGAGGATCAGATGAGGGCTCGGGACTTGAGGATTCTCTCTCACATCCACATCCTCTGCTGTAACTACACTGCAATTACAGCAGCTGACATGTGGGCCCCTAAGACGTGGGCCCACATGTCAGCTATAAGTAACTGCAGTGCACTCCCTTCGCACTCGTCGGTGGTGGCCGTGAACCGAGCCGACCCGGAAGAGCGGGTGGTGAGAGGAGTGCGCGCTGGACCGGGTCTACCTGGTGGCAGGCGGCCTAGTACTAGTCGCCAGTGGTGTAGCTTTTGTGTCTTGTCAGTTTAGTGAGCTGACCGAAGAAGTGACTGACGCGGCCGGTGCGCAGAGCAGCAGACCTCTGGTGGCAGAGGTCACCACAAGCTCGTTTTTTATTACAGCTCTTTTTTCCTCCTGGGACTTTGGCTTTCTGGAATACAGTGTACTCCCTGCGGTTAAAAAAAATGCGACACGGTACCGCATAACAGGAAGCGATTATTTTGCCTCGTTTACCATTTTATATTCATAATAATTAAAATAAATATTATTAGTTGATTGATTGAAACACAGTGCAAAATCTAAATACCACGTGGAACGAAGCAATCATGTAGGAGCATATTCGACCAAAATATATAAAAAATGAAAAACGATATTCTTTAAAAAACTTTGAATAGAAGACTAAAATCACATTCTTTTTGAAATCGTAGTGAATAGATACTGTTTAGTACTGTTAGGGCAACCAGTGCTAAGAGCGATGTCCGAGGTCTCAGAAAATTAATGGTTTCGTATTTAAATTTATCATATAGATATTGCTAAGCCACAAAATTACACAATCGAATGTGATTGAACTGAACAAGAATAACAACTAATAGAATAGTAAATTTGACTTCTAAAGTTGACCTAGACAATCAAGCTAACTTAGAATACTCATGGTCTTCCAAAGGCATAAAGACAGAGCAGCTCCATACTCATGACCATTAGATGATTGATGTCAACCATTAATATTTATGCACTGATCAATTTACATATATTCTAAAATAACTGTTTTTCTCTTGTTTTTCCTCTCATCCAAGTGTGTACTAACTAAAATTTAATTAAGTGATATTTTAAAATTAAGAGAAGTTTCAACCAGTGATAGTTTATTTTTAATTATTTGAAGTATATTTTAAACTTATTATTGTTACAAGTGATAATAAAATTTTATATTATAATTACAATTGATTTGTATATTTATGATGAGAAAGTATCTTATTTTTTAATTCAACCCGGGCCCGAAAAGTCAGAACCGGCCCCGGAGTACTGTTAGTCTGATATCTCTCTCCCTTTCTTGTATTTTTAGAGAATCCTCATGTCGTTTCAGTTGCAGTATGTACGGTGAAACACGCCTCGGTTGACTTTGACCCTGACCACACTTTGACAATATTTTCGAGTTTATTATTAATAAGCGCAGCAAGGAAATGTAGTAAAAGGAGTACGCCTTTGCGCTCATGATTACCGAAAACGACTGGAAAGCGAGCCCGGCCTGCACGAAAAGGCGACGGATAGATCTAAGAAGTACGCGCAACGCAAGCCATCTCGGTAGAATGATGACAACGGAGGAAACCAAGGGGGACGCGCCATCGTTCGCTTAAACAAGGGGAAAACGTCTTTATGAGATCATGGTAAAGCATTACCACAGATCCAGTACAAACTTTCACCGAACGAGTAAACTAAAGCCTGTGTGCGCGCGCGCGGGGGGAAGGAAGAAAAAGCCACAGCTATCGCGCGTGGCGAGAGGCGCGGCCGGGAGTGGCGACTTGTGTTGTTTACGCTGTCGCGAGCGCGCGGAACAGAACACTCTGCTCCGCTCGATCAGCGGGCCGTCGGAGTCTCGGAGACGAAGAGAGGCCATCGTTTCTTTGGACGAGGACGAAGGAGGAAGCAACGGTGGCTTTGTTCCTCGTCTCCGTCTCTCTCTCTCTGTGTGTCCGAGGAGAGCGAGATCGAAAAAACGACAAGCAGCAGTTGCATTGCATGACAAAAGACGAGCGTGTCACAGTTTGACGAGTACGATACGTGTGCCATGCCAGCTATCAACGTCCAGGCTTGGCAGCCGAGACAAGCGTGGCGAGCCTGTAGGACTGCCGACTGCTACTTGGTGCTAGCAGTAGGGAGGTGGAGCGTTGAAATTTGCGCGACGGGAGCGATTGACCGTGGTTCCCAGACTTGTCGTATTGGTAGCTGGTGGCGCCTCCGGCCACAAAAGACCATGGGGTCCATGGCCCGTGCCTTCTCCACCGTGGACCGGTGGTCGGTCAGTTGGAAGCGTCAAAACATGCACATGCTGTTGCTTGCACCCAGACCGGTCTCTATGGGAACTTCTTCTCGTTCACTGGTTGGTCTAGACACGTCCAAATACCGCACGTACGTATAATGATCGAGCAATCGCGACCTGGCCAAGCGGTCAGGGCAGTCGGTAGGGCTGTCAATAAAGCTCGAAGATCGTAACTCGTTCGTGTTCGATTCGTTTTAAGCTCGATTCAAGCTCGGCTCGAATTCTAAACGAGTCAAGCTTGAGCTTGCGTACAAGCTCTCAAGCTCGATGAGCTCAAGCTCGAAAAGCTCGAATAAGCTCGTTTATTGTTGTTATATATGATATGTATGATTAACTAAATTATATAATTCTATTAAAAACATTTTATAAGATATATTTTTTATACATGCTAGCAACAAATGATGTGCAACATCATCCACCTTCTTACTCCATTAGTTGTGAACCAAAATTCAGAAGATTTTATTGTATCTACATGAGAATGACAATTAGAGGACTGTTAATAAAGTTGAGGATCGTAACTCGCTCGTGTTCGATTTGTTCTAGGCTCGATTCAAGCTCGGCTCGAATTCTAAACGAGTCAAGCTTGAGTCTGATCATAAGATCGAACAAATTCTAGACTCGACTCGAGATCGACTCAATTTTTTATCAAACTCAAGCTTACAAAGACAAGCTCGCTCGAATTTGACTCGTTGACAGCCCTAGCAGTTGGTAAAAGCCAATGGCGGGAGCTTCAAACGGCACGAACCGCGCAAAAACTCATGCGTGCTGGCCCTGGTCCGTGTTTCGCCACGAGGAATCTGTCTGTCCTCACGTCACGTGAACCTGTGGTAACCTCCGACGGGACGGCTGAGATCACGTAGACGTACTCCGTATGGGCGTATGACACGCTGACGTCGTTCGGTCCCACTGCATAGCCAGCCCCAGAACGCCGGACCCCACCGAGTCGGCAACCCACGCCCATCCGGCGAGCACGGGCACAGCGGGCACCGGGCAGCACAGAACAAGTGTGCGCAGCGTGGGCGCACGGGGCAGATGCCATGTGTTCCCTCGTGGTCACGAATCCGTGGACATCGCGTGGCAGCCCGCGGCGAGAGGAGTCGGATCCTTTTGTACGTACTAACTTGGGCTTCCTCGAAAAGGCCGGGCCTTTTTGAGGCACAAAATTGCCAACGATTTCCACAAAACAAAACAATTCTGCAGTCGCTGCAAGCACACGTCTCTTCTCCAGAATTCTCACCCCGAACAAGGCCAGAAGACTCCCCCAGACGAAGCGATACCTCACGCACGGCACCAGGGGCCGGTTAAGCCGAGCAAGCATATGTGTCGATACCCTACAGCAGACCGGGTATCCTGCATACAAGGAAGACAAGACAGTTTCGACAATCTGTAGTTCTAGACCTAGCCTCTCCGTTGAGGAGAGGTCCGGTGTTACCACGTGTCTCGGCGAAACCGGACCTAGCATCTCGTTAAAGAGAGATTCAGTGCTGCCACGCGTCTCGGAAGACTCCGAACCTAACCTCCCCGCCGAGGAGAGGTCCGGTGCTGCCACGGTCTCAAAGACTCCGGACCTAGCCTCCCTGCTGAGGAGAGGTCCAGTGCTGCCATGCGTCTCGAAGACTCCGGACCTAGCCTCCCCGCTGAGGAGAGGTCCGGTGCTGCCACGCGTCTCAAGGACTTCGGACCTATCCTTCCTGCTGAGGAGAGATCCGCTGCTGCCTTCGGACCTAGCCTCTCCGTTGAGGGGAGGTCCGATGCCGCCACTGCGCATCCCGCAGTTCCGGAAGGCGACGTGTACACTCAAGACCGTATTAATGCGCCATCAACACAACATTAATGTGTCATCAAGACACATTAATGCACCATGAAGACCCATCAAGACCCATTAACGTGTCATCAGGACATGTTAATGCCCTATCAAGATACATTAATATGTCATCAAGGCACGTTAATGCGCTTTCAAGGCTAATTAATCCGGGGCCACCTGTCGGGCCCCAGTCATAATGTAAGCTGTCGACCTTCACCTACAAAAGGACCAGGCAGCCACGACATAAAGGGGGCTCTCTGACACACCTCGCTCATACAATACAACACAACCCCCCTGTGGATGTAGGGTATTACTCCTCTCGGCGGTCCGAACTACGTAAATCCTTCGTGTTCATCTATCTCTTAGTTCCAAGAAATTCACTCCTCCTAAAAAGAACCTCCGCGGGCTGCTCCTTAGCAGGTCCGGGGGAAGTGTCGCAAAACACTTCGACATTTTGGCGCGCCAAGTAGGGTGCACTTTTTTGGATCGACGAGCCTCACCTCGATGGTGAATCTTCAGTCCATCACCGGCTCTTCTCGACCCTCAAGCCATGAAGGGAGCGGGGAAGACGGCGCCACTTCCTGCTCCATAGCGGGTTGACCCGGTGGACAAACGCTTCGTGTATCGATGGCTACGCCACCGCCGCCAGTGGGGGTCCAAAGTGTGCTGCCCGCTTAGCCTGGTCTTGCACTCTCAGCAAGTGCCCCGTGACCCTAAGCATGTACACTTTGCCTCATGGCTACTTCCACCATCATACGGCGACTACCTGCGACCACGATAACAATGACGCCACAACGTAATTGTGACGTATCCATTGTCCTTGGTTATTTTCTTCTTCGAAGTCCCATGTCACTAAATGGTCACTCCCACGAAAGGCTAATGTCAATAGAGGGTTCGGAGTGCGTTGTCTGCTTAGTCTGGTTATGCACCCTAAGTATGCGCACTCTACCTATCTTGCAGACGAATACTGGGGGTCTGGAGTGTGCTACCTACTTAGCCTGGTCCTGCATCCTAAGTATGCACACTCTACCTTTCCAACGTTATGGCTGAGTACTGGGGGCCGGACGTCTCCCGAAAGACTAATGTTAGTGGGAGATCAAGAGTGTGTAGCCTGCTTAGCCTGGTCTTGCACCCAAAGTAGTGCCCTGTGACCCTAAGCCATCACACTCTTCCTCCCCAGCACTGTGGTTCAGTACCGGGGACTGAAAGACACATGCTCCTGGACAAAGCAATAATCAAAATCCGAGTACTGTCACTATGTTCACATAATTATGCTTAATTATTATGCATAATATCCTCTTTTTCGCTCTATTACATCATTTTGTCTGCCCACCACAAAACTGAGGGCATGAAGATTGTAAACAATGAGCACTATTACTCTTTTATTTGTCACTCTTGTGCAGGACTTTACCCTTCGGGCATTGCCGTCGTATCTCAAGCTCCAACACCGACACCTCTCAGGGGCGCCCGCCGTTGACGTTATTAGTGTTAATGATGGTGGCCCCACCTCCGGGATCGTCGCCTCCCCCGAGGTGGGCCCGGGGGCCACTGTCGATACCATGCAGACCGGATACCCCTACATATAAGGAAGACAAGACAAATCCGATAATCTGGAGCTCCGGACCTAGCCTCTCCGCTGAGGAGAGGTCCAGTGCTGCCACGTGTCCCGGCGAAACCGGACCTAGCCTCCCCGCTGAGGAGAGGTCAGGTGCTGCCACGCGTCTTGAAGACTCCAGACCTAGCCTCCCCGCTGAGGAGAGGTCTGGTGCTGCCACGTGTCTCGAAGATTCCGGACCTAGCCTCCTCGCTGAGGAGAGATCCAGTGCTGCCACGCGTCTCAAGGACTCCGGACCTATCCTTCCTGCCGAGGAGAGGTCCGGTGCTGCCTCCGGACCTAGCCACCCCGTTTAGGAGAGGTCTGATGCCGCCACTGCGCGTCCCACAACTCCAGAAGGCAACGTGTACACTCAAGACCGTATTAATGTGCCATCAACATAGTATTAATGTGTCATCAAGACACATTAATGCACCATGAAGACCTATCAAGACCCATTAACGTGTCATCAAGGCACGTTAATGCGCTTTCAAGACTAATTAACCCGGGGCCACCTGTCAGACCCTGATCATAATGTAAGCTGTCGGCCTTCACCTATAAAAAGACCAGACATCCACGACAGAAAGGGGGCTCTCTAACACACCTCGCTCATACAATATAACACAACCCCTGTGGATGTAGGGTATTACGCCTCCCGGCGGTCCAAACCACGTAAATCCTTCGCGTTCATCTATCTCGTAGTTCCAAGAAATTCGTCCCTCCTAAAAAGAACCTCCGCGGGCTACTCTTTAGCAGGTCCGGAGGAAGTGTCGCAAAACACTTCGACAATATGTATATATGTTCTTGTTTGATACAGCTGGAACTTGTTATAAAAGTAGCTTGTTTGAAAAGCTGGTGGAAAATAGTTTCTGCTTATATCCTGCTTTTAGTTCATTCTGAGAAGCACCTGAACTAATAATCTGTTACAGAAACTTCCTGTTTAACACACACTCATCTTATTTTTATGAAAAAATTGCAGCCTTAGCGGCGTTGAAGATCTCCTCAGAATTTTGTAATGTCTACACCTTCTCTCCCCTCTCGGAGGACACCGCGGCGGCCGGATAGAGCACTCCTCGGCGCGGACGGCCGGGCCGAGATCCCAGATGCTACGGCGGCCGCGGCTGCTCTGGCCATCTTAAATAGGCTTTCTCCTCTCACGCACACCCAAGAACGGCAGCGGGTAGTTCTCTCATTTCACTAAGCAGGATTTTCCCTTCCTCTTTTATTTCCAATATTACTGGTAAAGCAACCGGCAGCGGATCTAGAAAAGATTCCTTGCCCTACTTCACACACATGAACAACCATTCACTTTAGACAGTGCAAATTCAGATGTAAGCCATGCTTTTATAATTCTAAAACGAGAAACGAATTCAAATACAGTACAGAGGCTACTTCACAGTTCACACACAACAACCACTAACTTTACACAGTGTAAATTCAGATGTAAATCCTGCTTTTATAATTCTAAGATAAGAAACGAATTCAAATACAGTACACAGGCGCCATTTTTTTCATGGACCGATTGATATCGTCCTTGTCCGTGGAGGCATGGAGATAAGCGACGACAACCATATCATCAACGCGGCTCCAAGTCAGAGACCGAAGCTTCGTTATTGGACAGCCACCTAGCCGTCACCCTTGGGCCCTCACCATCCATGCTCCTCCCCTGCGCGTCGACGGCTGCAACAGCACGGCCGGACGAAACAACAGCGAATGCCGGAGCGGCGGGCGCCGGCAGCGTGATAGAGCGGCTGTTGAGCATGATGACGACGGACGCCATCCCGGGCCGGAGCTGCGGGTCCTCCTGGACGCAGAGCAGCCCCACGTGGACGCACCTCATCACCTCCTGCGGCTGCCTCCCATCGGTCGGGCAACCGTCGAGCAGCTCCCCAACGCTCCCACTCCTCCAGCACCTCCAGACCTGCGTATAAAGGCATGCCCATGTAGGGCAACAGATAATCCTCCCTCCATTCTGATTATATACGTAAGGAAGCGAGATCCTTGCATACCTGAAATTGTATGCAATGCATGTTCTAGTCTAGTTACAACTTACAAAGGTAAGCAGATCTTCGGAAGGCCCTGAGGCTTGTGTGTACACGTTACGCCGGCCGGTGATGATCTCGAGGACGAGGACGCCGTAGCTGAAAACGTCGGACTTGGCGGAGAAGATGCCGTGCAGAGCGTACTCTGGAGCCATGTAGCCGCTGCGTTTCGCAGACACGACATGTTAGACACAAAGCTTCATTCTACGCATGGAACTTATTGAGGACGATCTTACTATGTTCCGGCGATGCGGCTCGTGTTCCCGACGCTCGAGTCCACGCTGAACAGCTTCGCCAACCCGAAGTCCGAGATCTTGGGGTTCATGTCCGCGTCTAGCAAGATGTTGCTGGCCTTGAGGTCCCGATGGATGATCGTGAGCCTGGAGTCCACGTGGAGGTACAGGAGCCCTCGGCCAATCCCCTCGATTATCTTGTGTCTCTGTCCCCACGTTAGCTCGTGGTGCCGTGCAGGGTCTGCGAATTCAGAATAGTACTCAGTAGATGAAATGGCAGAGTTATCTACTACGGTAACGAGAACGAAGCATGCACCGAACAGGATCTTGTCGAGGCTGTTGTTGCTGAGAAACTCGTAGACGAGGAGCCTCTCGTGTTCCTGAATGCAGCAGCCGAGTATGCGAACCAAGTTCTTGTGTTGGAGCTTCGCAACCAGGACGACCTCATTCTTCATCTCCACTTGTCCTTGCTGCGAAGTGGTCGATAACCTCTTCACTGCAATTTCCTGACCGTTTTGAAGTATCCCCTGAAGAAAATCGAGAGCAGACCATCAATTTGCAGTCCTGTGTACTGATTCAAAAGAATAATTATTAAGTTTCATGCTTGAAATTACTTTGTATACTGGTCCAAATCCACCTTCCCCGAGCTTATTTTCTTCTGAAAAGTTGTCGGTTGCAGCTCTTAGGGTGCTTAGATCATACAGAAGAGACTCTGAACTTCTCATTTCCTCTTCCTCCTCATAGTCATCTCCATGTTCTGCTCATAATATGAAAGAATCCAATCGTCAAGACTGAATCTTCAACACACCGCCTAATTTACCACTGTTTCGAACGTCGTTATATCACTTACTGACGGTTGCAATCTGGGCGTGCTTGTGTAGCTTTCTGTTTCTCTTGCAGAGGAGATACAGAGCAATTAGAATTACCACCAGCAGCAGCGTGACAGCGACAGGAATTGACACGAGAAGAGCCGTCCTGACCGTTCGCTTGCTTCCTGCACAGACGACGACGAATAGAATACAGGAACGAAGTCGACGATGGAGTCGATTTCGTCGCCGTTTTGTCCAGTCAAAACGCAAGGTTGAAACGTACGTACGTCCAAAAGAGGGAAGGAGGAGACGACATGCATGGTGGGGGCGTTAGGAAAGGGACGGGACTCAGAAGACCGAAGACCGCGACTCACCTGTGCTTCCTGGCACGAAATGGTCGCTGCCGTTGATCGGCCCGCCCCCCGGAGACGGCGCCGGCGACATTGCCGCCTCGGCAGACTGGGCGTTGTAGAACGGGTACACCTCAAACCGGATGGAGCAGCTCATGTAGACGATACGTCCGCCCTGCTTCTCGCTGCAGCAGGTCGGTATGAACTCGACGGCGGTTGCCAGGCAGCGGTTGCAGTCGTCCGGGGCGAGGTCCCGCGTGCACTGCGCCATGCCGTAGATGTTCGCGAAGGGCGTCAGTGCGGCCGATCCGGCCGCGAATTTCCGCGGGGACTCGTACGCCGCCTTCGTCGTGATGTTGCTCATGAGCGCGCCGAGCGTCGACGTGAACTGCGCCGGCTGCGTGGCATTCTGCGTGCTGAACACGCACACCACCACCGACGTGTCGACGTCGCCGAAGAAGCTCGCGTTGGAGTGGCGAAGCAAGCAACGGTCGTAGATGAGCATGGCGGTCTTCTGGCCGGAGTGCACTTGCTCGCCATGTCCTGCACCGAGGCGTCTAGGCACGCGCGGCAGTCCGACGCGTTGACGTCGGCGCGGCACTGCGCTAACCCGTACGCCTGGTTGGGCGCAACGCCAGTGACGTTCTCGGCGAACCCGAGGACGCGGCCGCAGCTCCGGGGAGGGAAGAGAGGAGCGCGTCCAGGTTGGTCTGGAACGCGCTGCCGCGCGTGTAGTTCGTGTTGCTCGGACAGTCGGTGTAGATTAGATCCTCGGCGTTGGCCGGTGCAGCGAGGATGAACGAGCCGAAGAGAAGGAAGGCCAGAAAGCTAGACATGTTTTCCAGGTGAAGGGTGTTAAGCTAGTATGCGCTGACCAGTAGCTCTTAAAAGCTTAAGCTGATAAGGGATGGTAGGCAATTCACTTATATTTCAACACTCACCCTCACGTGCAGGCTCTTTTGGCTCTGCAAACGTGGAATAGAAGTCGGCTGCAATTTTATTTTATTCTTTTAATAAATGGCGTCCGCCAGGATTCGAACTCGAGACCTCTGGCTTTGATACCATGTTAAGCTAGTATGCGCTGACCAGTCGCCCTCAAAAGCTTAAACTGATAAGAGATGGTAGGCAATTCACTTATATTTCAACAAAGGGCTGAAGGCTGCTTCTGCTTCAGTGCTGCTTTGAGGGTGCGGACGGCAACAAGTTTCGCTCCAGCTCACCTCTAAGCAGGGAAGATTGCGCAAGTCAGGATTATTTTTTACACTTTATAACTAGTTGCAATTCTAATTGTGATTTTACTCTTAAAAATTAGATTTGTGATTAAGGATTGTTAACCGTGTTAAATACGAGGAAATGATGAAGTGCCTTTAATTTTTTCGCTAGTTTCAATATAATAATGCTAACTTGATGATGCATTTAGCAGTATTTTGGAAAAATGTATTATATATAATATTTATTGAATTTCAAATAATATAAATCTTATCACAAAATTTGTTATAATCTAGATAATATTTCAACATAATTTTAAAAATATTTCAACAGAATCTTGACAGGAAGATGGCAGTATTTACCTAACATTTTAACAATTATATTTTTATTACAAAGGTAGACATAAACCAGAAAAAAATCGTCAAATGGCCGCACCTTTTGCTTCGTCTATCTTCTTGCTTGAAGATGTAGAAGTCATGAAGCGAGTGATGGTGGGCTGTAGGAAGAACACGAATAGGTGTTCCTTTTTCTTATTTCTTCTTGATGTTGTGATCGGATCTTAGAAATAGAGTGTGCAAGTGTGTATGTCTTTTTCGAAAACTCCCAAGGGCATTTCATTGAGGAGAAAAGCATATTACAGTTCAAATTACATGGACTCGCGCGGGTTGTGCTGGACAATGGCTACAGATTAAGCTGATTGGACGCTAGTTTGCTCACTAGTGAGTGTGAGCATGTGTCGTGCACCGGCCTCAGAGTCTTCTTCACCTTTAGGTTCTTCTGCTGTTTCTCCGTCTTCCTCTGAGGGATCACCATCCACTTCTCGTTCAGGTAACCAGCCATGGATCCTTATTCTAGAGCTTCGTTTCATATGACTCGTTACTCCACATGTTTATCATCGCTGAGTCATTCGTCTCGTTCTCTTACTGTTTGTCGGTATCCTGTGTACCGAGTAGCCCATGATACCGCAAGAAATGCAAGGGAGTTCCACCTATCAAAGTTGTAGACCTCCATAGGTCCCACGTGTCAAACGACACTGGACCCACCTCCTGCATAGGTGTGACACCCGGTTCCGAAAATGAACCAAGCGTAACGCATATGTGTGCCCAGGATGTTCAACACACATACACGAATGATTCACAAATGATAAACAGAATTTAACCACGTCTTAACTAATAAATAAGTACTTTATTACAATAATCCAATAGTTCACGAATAGTAAAACTCTAAATAATTGCAGCGGAAAATAAACTAAACAGCACAACTCCAATCCACAGGCAATTGACGGCGGTACGCAACCTAGTACTCCACGTGATCCTCAGGGTACTCCCAATTGTCTCCAGTAGCTGTTGGGGGGGGGGATTGCAAGGGTGAGTACATGTCGTACTCAGCAAGTGTGGAAAGTATGACATGTGGCTAATTCAAATGACGACAATAATAATGGCTAAGTGCGGAAAAGTACAGTAAAACATTTAATAAGCATTATACTATGTCTATGTGAAATAAATCCCATCATATTAACAAAGTATAAACAATATCCAATTATTACCAACATTACCATTATCCATGTCCAATTACCATAACTCAATTTCATAACCATTACCAAACCATAACCATTACCAAACCATAACCTTCCGTAACCATCCCAAATCCCAATTCCAACTCTAATCATGTAGGTCATCCAGGCGCTCATAACCGGGAGCACGGCTATCATGATAGTTTTTAACACTCTGCAGAGGTTGTACCACTTTACCCACATGTTTGTGATTTTATCACCTTTCGATGACTAAGAAACCTCCATTGTGCCATCTCACACTTCCGTAGGTGTGTGGCCAAGAGATCACAAAATAGCCTTTCAAAAGGGACTACTAGTATGTACGGGCCCACTAAGGTTTCACCGGCAGGCTTGAACCTCTATTCTCCCACCCACGGGTCCCCTCGTGTGCCATGCGGATCCCAGGGCAGTCCTCCTCGACTCCCATTCCCCGCGCCATCCAATGGTCCATACAGTACTAGCAGCGCTCCTAATTATTCAGCTACGCCGCACCCATACTTGGCCTTGTGGTGGCACTGTTGACCTGGCATATTCTCGCATGAACCGGTCCTTAGATCTAAGGCAAGCAAACCACCATAACGACCAACCCATCCACATAACCATGCTTGCTTAGATCACCCATCGTATTGACCAGTTCACATTAACCAGAACATCATTGATGCATAATTAAATGTGTAGTGTTGTTTACCATCCCAATTAATTAAGCGAAGCGATAAGGTAAAAACCCTTCCCGACTCTCTACCATAATTCCAGGTGACAAGGGTGGTCAAACAAAACTAGTAAACTTCCTACCATAGGGTTCCCATCAATTTGACACAAGCATGCAAGTTCGCAACAAAACATTTAATTTAAAATAGGATCAACATGCTTCAAGGACACTTGCCTTGCTCCGGCGGATGGGGTTGCTCAAGCGCTTCGAAGTCTTGGGTTTGGAAATCCTCGTATGCAACCTCTTGAGCACGTTCCTCTACGCGTGATCATACATACAAGAAAACATATACAATTCAACAATATGCACACAAAATAATCAACATGCAATGACATGCATGCATGCACAATTTAATAATTAATTTACTACGGTCGTTTAATAATTAGATGTGACTAGTTCATACGTGTTCATATGGGTTTACGGGGGTTTTAGGGTGGATTAATGCTGCTGAAATAAAATTTATGGTGCAACTAAAATTAATTTACGCCTATTAGATTCAATATGATCGCAAAAATTCGCATCGGGAACGGACCCTACCGTAGATTTGACGGTGTGACGGTCGCGGAATAAATGCGACGCGTAGACGAAATAGGTGGTGCAGCAGTCCCTCGGCGGCACGACGATGGCGGCGCGATGTCGGCGACGATCTCCGGCGAACGGCGGTGTCCTCCTCTTTTTCTCCCTCTTCTTCCCCTTCTTTTTCTCCCTTTTTCTTCCCTGGGCACCTCTGTTTCTCTGTTCCCGGCGGCCTTTTCTTCTCTGGAAACGGCGGCGTTCTTCCTCTGCTGGCGGCTGCTGGTTCGTGGGGAAAAAGCCTAGGCCTGGGTCCTATTTATAGGGGCGGTGCTAGGGTACGGCCTTGGTACCGACTCTGTTCGGGGCGGGATTCACGGCAGAGGAGTCGGACGCGGAGGGAGTCCAGCGGGAGCGGGAGTATCGGGATGGGACGTTACAGCGCGGGAGGCGGGACAGGCGGCGGGGCAGGCGACGGGGCCCAGCGCGCGGGCGGGTGCGCTGCGCGCGCATTCGGCGTGGGGGCGGGGCCGGGGCGTCGGCCGCTAGCGGGGTGGGGCCGGGTGCGGCGCGGGTCAGCGGGGGGGGGGGGGGGGGGGGCGATCGAGGCGGCGTGGGAGCGGGAGGGCGGCGGGGCCAGCGCCCTCGGTCGGCGCGGGAGCCAAGGCGCGGGGTGGGGTCCGGGGCAGCGTCGCGTCAGGGGGGGGGCTCGGTCGCGCGTGCCGGTGGGCGGCTGGCGCAGCGCGGCAGGGTGGGGCCCCCGGGGCGGGCCCGTACGGCGGCATCGGGGCGCGGCGAGCGGCCGGCTCGGGGCGGGGCCCGGCGCCTCGCGTGCGGGCGTGGCCGGTTGGCGGCTCGGCCGCTGGCCGGCGGGGGTTTCCCCTTTTTTTTTTACACATTACTGTTTTTTTTCTTTTTATTTATTTATTCATTATTATTATTTTTACATTATTTATTTATCTTATTTATTTTATTCATATACCTTTATATATATATATGTATATTATTCATATTGTATATTTATTATTTATTTATTATTTTTATAACATATATTATTAATATTTTTTTCTTTATTTTTTTATATTGTTATATATATTATTCATATATATATATTTATATATATTTTTATTATTATTTTAATACTTATTCCCTATTACAAGTTTTAGGCTATAATTATTGTTTTCTATTTCTCTCTTTCGCTACATACATTTGTATATGTGTATGTTTTATTATTTTTCTTTTATTCTACTAGTGTTTAATGCATGACCATGTATGCAATGCATGATGCGAAAATTTAGGGTGTTACAATAGGGAGCTCCGACACTGCCACGTGTAACACAAGACCGGAGCCAAACCCTCTACATAGGGGAGCTCCGCACTTGACATGTGTACAATGACCCCATACCTAACCATCAGTAGAAGGAAGCTCCGGTGCCTCCACGTGTATAGCAGCTTCGGACCTACCTTCCCGCAAGGGAAAGCTCCAGAGCCGCCACATGTCAAGCCTCCAGTCCTACTCCACCAAATACCCTCGGTACCCTGCGTACCAGATATCAAAGGAACTTCACCTGTGTGAGTTGAAGACCTCCGAAGGCCCCACATATCATACTCCCTTCTATGGTTAGTCCTAATACCGCCACGTGTATCGTTATACCGGAGCTACATTCCCTACACGGGAAAGCTCCGGACTAGATACCTATGTGGCATCCCCGGACCTAACCCTCGACAGAGGAAGCTCCAGTACCGACACGTATACAACAGCATCGGACCTACCCGTCCAAGACGGTAAGCTCCAGAGCTGCCACGCGTCCAACCGCCAGACCTTCAATCTCAACAGACAAAGTGGTGAACTTCCAACGGCTCGAACCTTCAAGGAACATTAAAGACCTCAAGACCCGATTAAGTGACATTAATGCTATCTTAATATCACACGATCAGAGGGCCCTTAATATCAGTAACACCACTGTCAAGGCGCATTACCACACTATTAAGGATAATTAAGCTCATTAATTGTGTATTAAACATCGGTAACCGCTAGGGCCACATGTCGGGCCAGGCTAAATGATGTAACGACCAATACTTGTACTATAAAAGGATTGGTCAAGCGATACACAGAGGGGAGACTCCCGGACATGCCCACACACGTGCTCAAGACACTCTAGTCTTACACACAAGCGCTCAGACGCTCAATACAGCAACAACACCCCCCGTGGAGTAGGGTATTACGCTTAGGCGGCCCGAACCACGTAAATCCTCGTGTCAACTCATCATCCTGTTCCGAATCTCTGCGCGCCCACAATCGAACTACAAACTTCGCAGGCTGCCAACGGTAGTACCGGGAGAATTGCCGGAATCACACTCCAACAGTTGGCGAGCCAGGTAGGGGGGTGCTCAAGATTCAAGGATGGTGAACTCTGCTGCTGGATCGTCCAACGGCAACCCCGCTGCACAACCTGATGGAGGCAATCCCTCCAACATGCAGCAGCCAGCAGGTGCTGTGGCTCCAGCAGGAGTCATGCCACCGCCGCCACCATCTCCTCTTGCGAATCAAGCTAGACGTCGAGATGGGGCATCTGCGTCGGTCACTGCATCGGCGAACAACAACCCCTGAACACGCGATTAAAGCCGCGCATGCTCTTCTCCAACGTCCACCGCCTCCAGAAGCACCCCAGGATGCGATGGAGCAGTGGAGAGCTGATGTAGAACATTTGATTGCAGCAGCAGCCGATGGCATCAGCAATCAAGGTCCTCCCCCTCGGGGCGGGCCCCATCGCAACATCGGATCGTGTCAGGTAGACTCGGTCCACATGCTTCACAACATAGAAGGCGTGCTACATCTTAACAGGCGACGTCGCTGCCTTCCGGGGCACGACGTACTCATACGGTAACCAGGCTTTCAACTCACGACCTCCGGGCAGAGCTCGATCGCCGTTACCATCAACAGGACGACCGTGTCCACATCGAGCTTGCTCACGAGAGGCGAGAGGCTCAGGACAGTCTTGCTCCCGAGGGAGTAGGAGGAGGCTGTTCTGCCCTGGCCATGCACCTACGCATGGTCAGATGGCCGTAGCAGTTCCGGCCTCACCTGCCAGAGAAATTTGACGGGACTGTCAATCTCGCTGAATTTCTCGAAATTTACTCCACCGCTATCCTTGCGGCTGGGGGAAATGAGGCTGTGATGGCCAACTATTTCCCTGTGGCTTTAACTGGGACCGTCAGGTCTTAGTTCATGAGCCTTCCGCCTGACTCCATCAACAATTGGGTGGAGTTATGCCAACAGTTCACTGCCAACTTCGGGAGTTCGTATACCCGACCAGGCACGAAACTGGACCTTTTTGATGTCAAGAAGAAGGGGGGAGAGTCCCTACGATCCTTCATCCAGAGGTTCTCCCAGGTACGAAACACGATACCTTCTTTCTCAAGCGCTTCTGTTATTGTGGCATTCAGACAGGGCATGCGAGACAAGAAGATGCTGGAGAAGCTGTCGACCAAGAAAGTCACCAACGTCACGGAACTCTTCAGCTTGGCAGACAAGTGTGCCAAGGCTGCTGAGGGCCATGAAATGCACTCCCAACCACCTCCGGAGGACAACAAAAAGTCCTCCAAGGGTGAAGCCACTACCTCCGGGAGTGGCAAGAAGAAGAAAAAGTTCAACGGCAAGAAAAAGCCGTCGGCCGGCACACCCACTGCCGCTACTGCCGCAGCTTCGGGTGGACGAGGGCCACACCACGAGAAACGACCTCGGCCGTCGTATGAAGACGGTGGCAGCTCCAAGATGTGGTGTTCCATACACAAGACGAACAACCACAACCTGGAAGGCTGCCGAGAGGTCCATAACCTCACCGAGCGCTACAACAAGCGCTGGGAAGAAATTCTTTTCCGTCAAAGGGAAGGAAAATAAAAAGTCTACGAAGCTCCGGCTGAAGAGGAGTTAGGCTTTCAGGACCCTAAAAAGGTCTTGAAGGCTGTCTACACCTCCGTTGATGACAACTCTGACGTCTCCGGCAACGAGTGCCGGAAGACCATGAACACCATCTTTGGTGGTTCGTGGGACATCACCTCCCGCTGTTTCCTTAAGACGATGCGACGGTACATGGCCTTAGTAGCTCCCACCGCCAGGGCGGAGCCTCACCAGAAGTGGTTGAACACTGCCATCACTTTCGATGCTTCGGACTGCTTGCGGAATATGATCGGAGCTGGCCAACTTCCTCTGATGGTATATCCAACCATCAACAACATCCAGCTCCACCATGTAATGGTGGAGGGAGGTTCGGGGCTAAACCTCATAAGCTTCGAAGCTTTCGTCAAGATTTAGCTTCGACCTTCGGACCTTCGCCGCCTTTCTCTGGAGTAGGTCTAGGGGCCATAACTCCACTCGGTGCCATTACTCTCTCGGTGACCTTCGGGACTCGGGAGAATTACAAGATCGAAAAGTTAGTCTTCGACGTGGCGCAGATCAACTTACCATTCAACGCCATCTTGGGCAGGCCAGCCTTGTACAAATTCATGGTTGCTGCTCATTATGGCTACTTGGTGTTGAAGATGCCAACACCATCAGGTGTTCTCCGTATCCGCGGAGATCCCACCGCCGGAGTTACTGCTCTGGAAGAACTTCACGCGCTTGCCACAACGCAGGAGGAAGAATCTGGAAAGGAGCAAGCTCCAAAGCCCCCGAGCATTCGTCATCGAGGCTCAACCTCTGCACCTCATGTGCAACCAAGCAGCGACACCGACATTCCCATCAAAGTCGTCCAAATTGGTTCCAACGCCGCTCAGACCACCCGTATATCGAGAGGTTTGAATTACAAATAGGAACTCGCGCTCATCACTTTCCTCCGGGCTAATGTCGACGTGTTTGCCTGGCAACCGTCACAAATGCCTGGGATCCCTAGGTAAGTGATTGAGCACAATCTGAAGATTTATCCCGACGCTCGGCCTATACATCAAAAGCCCCGGAAGCAATTAGTAGAGTGACAAAACTTCATACGTCAAGAAGTGAAGAAGTTGCTTGAAGCTGGATTCATCCGAGAAGTCTTCCACCCAAAATGGCTGGCAAACCCAGTCGTTGTACCTAAGGACAGCGGGAAGCTTCGGATGTGTATCGACTACACTACACTGAATAAGGCATGTCCAAAGGATCCATTTCCACTACCTAGAATAGATCAGATAGTGGATTCCACCTCCGGGTGTGAATTACTATGTTTCCTAGACGCATATTCTGGGTATCATCAAATCAGAATGTCTAGGTAAGATGAAGAACATACTTCCTTCATCACAGTAGATGGATTATATTGTTACACTGTCATGCCATTCGGTCTCAAAAATGCTGCTCAACATTTGTACAAGCTATGTACAAAACTTTTGGAGAGCTCATCAGAGATGTAGTGGAAGTGTACGTCGATGACATCGTCATCAAGATCAAGAACAAGGAGTCATTCTTTGACACCTTGCAAGCTGTCTTCGACAAGTTGCGAATGACACGCATGAAGCTGAACCCGGACAAGTGTGTCTTCGAGGTTTGCTCTGGAAAGATTCTTGGATTCTTGGTGAACCACCGAGGAATAGAAGCAAATCCGGCGAAGATTAAAGCTATTGAAGACATGCGGCCACCAACTCGCATCAAGGACGTCCAGAAGCTGACTGGATGTCTAGCTGCCCTCAGCCGGTTCATCTCAAGACTAACGGAATGAGCGCTACCCTTCTTCAAATTATTGAGGAAGTCCGGACCATTCCAATGGTCTGAAGAAGCAGAAAAGGCTTTCCAAGAGCTAAAGAAGCTCCTCACCACTCTACCAACTTTGGTAGCTCCGAATCCTGGTGAGCCACTTCTGCTTTACATTTCAGCAACTGACGAAGTTGTCAGCATGGTCCTGGTTGCGGAAAGACCAGAACCATACCCACTTCAGGAGTCCAGACCCCTCTGGGAGGGTCCGGAGCTACCTGAAGGCGAGTCTGGGTCCCAGCTCCCAGACCCGGATCCTCAAGGCGAGATGCCAGAGGAGCCACCTCCTACAAATGGAGGAGTCACTGTTACTGAACAAGAAGATCCGGACCCCTTTGAGAAGGTTTGAGTCACTTCAAAAGAAGCTTCGGGTTCCTTTGACAAGAACGTGGAGGTCCCCGAACAAGGTCCGGACCCCTCCGGGAGGGTCCGGGTTGATGAGGAGGAAGCTCCGAGCCCCTTTGGGAGGGTCTGGACAGTCCAACGCCCAGTGTACTTCATCAGTGAAGTACTCCATGACGCCAAGACTCGATACCTGGAGGTGCATAAGCTGCTCTACGCAGTTCTTATTGCCTCTAGGAAGCTTCAACATTACTTCCAAGCTCACAAGATTTCAGTGGTAACTTCTTATCCACTACGTGCAATTGCATAATCCCAACTCTACTCGGAACATTGCAAAGTGGGCAGCGGAATTGGCCGAGTTCGACCTTTAATTCATCCCAAGACAAGCGATCAAGAGTCAAGCATGGGCGGAATTTGTGGCGGAATGGACCCCCTCTCCATCAGATCCTAGGGGCCCTAGTGAGTAAAAGCCAGAACCTAAGGTTTCGGTCTTCACCGAGCCTCACTAGACTCTCTACTTCGACAGCTCTGTGCAAAAGCAGGGGGCTGGAGCTGGAGTTCTTCTCCTTGCTCCGACCGGGGAGAAGGTCAAATACATGGTTCACCTTGACTTCAAGGCGACCAACAACATGGCGGAGTATGAAGCACTAATCTATCGGCTCAAGGTGGCACTGTCATATGGTGTCAAGCAGCTGTTGGTAAAGGGTGATTCGCAGCTCGTCATAAAGCAAGTCAAAGGTGAATGCTGCTGCAACAACCCTCAACTAGCTGCATACCTACTTGAAGTCCAGAAGCTTCAGAAGGACTTCGACGTGCTGGATCTTTGCCATGTCCAGTGTCTCAACAACGCTGAAGCTGACGAACTCTCAACGAAACCTTCATCCGGAGATTGTCAAGATCAACAGCTCAGCCTGCCAAACTGAGCGAAGGGGGCGAGACCAACACCTCGAAGCTGGCGGTCCCGATGGCCATGTTACCATGGCATCCATAAAGGGTCGTAGGTGCTGCAGGAAGCTCCGAGCAACCCAACACGCAAGACTCAAATGCTCAAGTTAGCTCCAATGCATGGATCTCAGAGATCCGGAGCTACTTGAAAGACAATTTCCATCTCGAAGATAATGTATCTGCCGACCGGATAGTCAGATTGGCTAAAAGATACACACTGGTAGAAGGGGATCTTTACCGACGTGGTGCCAACGGCATCCTAATGCGGTGCATTACAAGGGAAGAAGGCCACGAGCTTCTCACGGAAATCCATGTAGGCGAGTGTGGGAACCACGCGTCTTCCTGCACGTTGATCGGTAAAGCCTTTCAACATGGTTTTTACTGGCCTACAACACTCCAAGATGCAACCTAGCTAGTGAAGAAATGCGAAGCATGGCAGTTTCATGCGAAGCAAATTCGCACACCAAGTCAACCCTTACAAATGATACCTCCTACATGGCCATTCGCTATGTTGGGGATGGATATCTTGGGACCTTTCCCAAGAGTCATTGGAGGTTACAAGTTCCTGTACGTCACCATCGACAAGTTCACCAAGTGGCCGGAAGCAACTCCAGTTGTGACAATAAACAAGCAATCAGCTATCAACTTCTTGCAGTCCATAGTATGCAGATTTGGAGTCCCAAACAAGATCATAACTGACAACGGGACCCAATTCGCAAGCTATGCATTTCAAGGATATTGCGAAGAACTCGGCATTCAGGTTAGCTACGCTTCTGTAGCTCACCCAACAAGCAATGGCCAAGCTGAGAGAGCAAATGCAGAAATCCTAAAAGGACTCAAGACGCACACATATGAGCGCCTAAAACAACATGGAGCCAACTGGATTGAAGAGCTTCCGCCCACCTTGTGGGCAAACAGGACAACTCCAAACCGGTCAACTGGAGAGACACCCTTCTTCCTGGTGTACGGAGCTGAAGCAGTCCTTCTTCCAAAAATCACCTTGGGGTCGCTCCGGGTTCGGACCTTCGACGATGCCACGCAGGACCAGCTCCGGCGTGAAGGCCTTGACCTCATTGAAGAGGGAAGGTGCCGAGCAGCTGTTCGGAATGCCTGATACTGCCAAGCTCTTCGGCGCTATAACCAAAGGCATGTTCAAAGCCGACAGATTGAGGAAGGCGATCTGGTGCTATGGAGAATACAAACTCGAGAAGGGTTAAAAAAACTTTCCCCCAGCTGGGAAGGAACCTTTCGAGTGATCAAAGTATCCCGTTCAGGATGCGTTCGCTTGGCAACCGAGGATGGGACACCTCTCCCTAATCCTTGGAACATTGAGCACCTCCGTAAGTTCTACGCTTAATACCACAGAGGTGAGTCTGTAATTACATGTGATGTATGTTATAGCGTCATTGTACAGAGTCGGGTAGCTCCTCCGGGACAACAGTTGGACCTTTCCCGGAAGGTCCGCAAAGTTCAGGCAACACTTGTCACAGTCTCAGAACTAAAAGTGTAGCTAGCTACCTTGGGTCAAACGAGAAATGAAACACACTTAGCCTGGTTCCGTACCGTAAGAGTGTACTTGTTTCCCCTGTACCCCGAACCTCTAATGAAAGACATCATTGTGTGAAAACAGACTCCACGTGCATTTATTTTGTACAGGCTCAATATTTTTTATTTTTCTCTTTCTTGTCTATAACAAAGTTGTGCAATTCTCAAGAAACCTTAGCTCGAGCAATTCATGGATAGTTCAAGTTGCATTGTTAATTCTTTCGGGTCTTAACATTGTTGAATGGCCTACTCGCCTGAATGTCGCCAAGCCAATCTAGGTCCGGAGTGTGCTATCGACTTAGCTTGGTCCTGCACCCTAAGTACGCTACTCTACCTACACCCCGGCAGACCGAAGTAAGGCGAGTCCAGAAACGATCGGACCTGAAGAAAACAAGCCAATGCACATGATTGTATATAAAATTGCATTCGACCTAAAAGTTTCTTTCGGGAATAATAAGCCACAAACGAGTTATAGATGAGAAATGGATTTTACTGTTTTTCTTGACTTCAGTGTGCAGGAAAAATAAAGATCTCATGATGATGGTGGATGAAGCCGGAGCTATCAAAGCTCCGACACCCCCTAAGGTGATCCGCTGTCGATGTTTCAAACATTGATAGTAGGCGTCGCCGGAGCTACCAAGTTCCGGCATATCCAGGGGGCCAACCGTCAACGTGAAGAAAAGATGGTGGGAAGACTCCCCAGTGGGGTCTGCTGTTGATGCACCGCGTGTTGATAGTGGTTGCTTTCGGAGCTACCAAGCTCCGACAACCCCAGAGGACTAACTGTCGACGATCTACGTGTTGACAAGGGTCACTACCGGAGCTACTAAGCTCTGACAACCTCAGGGGGCCCCTACTATCGATGACTTCGGACCTACAAACTACAAGTTCGAAGCACGCAAGTCTTCAGCAAAATTCTACATCCTCTTGGTACATGTTCACAATCAAATTGTGTACATCTACCAGGGGGCCAAGTGAGAAAAAGTGTTAAAGACAAAAAATAAAATTCATAAAATTCTTGGATTTCATTAATATGGAGACAAGAGATTACAAAATTGAAGAAAAGAAGAGAAGATACAAGCAGGAGCTACAAAGAGAAAGTCCTAGATCCTACGGAAGAATGAGGCAACCTTCTGGGCAACCTCCGACACGCTGGCCTTGGCGGCATCTTCCTCTCCATCGATGGGGCCTTCAAGCACCAGGTCTAGTGGGAAGTGAGGATCCCGGCTTGTGTAGCACGTCAGCATGTATTCTGCGACGTTCTTCGCCAGGGATTGTCCTTTAGTTTCTAACTGGTCCACAATGACATCGCCCATCTTGTTGAGCTTGTTGCCTGCCGATCTCAACGCCTGCAACGCCTGGTCCAGCTCCGGCTCCGGATCATCCGGGCGCACGGGACTAAAACCTAGCGGTGTCAGCGCGTCGTTGGCTTTGCCCAAGAAGTCCCAAACTTGTTGGGACTCCACAGCCCTTGAGCCTCGCACCTTTTCCAAGGACCTCTTGGTCGCCGCAAGCTCCGAATACTCCTGGGCAAGGCGCTCGACCTCTTTGGCATTCTGCTGAATATTTTCAGCAACCTGCCTTTCGAGTTTACCAAGCTCCTCTTCCGGAGGTTGATCTTGTTCCAGCGGTTGACCAAGTCTTTCTCCCAGCCCTGCACTTTCTTCTCCCTGGCAGCAATTTTATTCTCCCTCTTGGTGAGGTCTTGTCCCCGCTGCCAGGCCTTCTCCTCTTTCTCGCAGCGCTCCTCCAGCTTCTTGGTACGCTCCACGAGGCTCTTGTCACCCAGAGTCAGCCTCTGAGTAAGCTCCTCCTCCCTCTTCACGAGGTCATCCCGCAGCTCTAGGAGTTTTTGCTCTTCATCTTCGAGCCTTTTCTCCTGGTCCTTAAGATCCTCCCGGCGCTTGATGAGGCTATTGTGGATGGCGCTGAGCTTCTCCTGGCGATCATTCACCGGTTCATTAGCAGCCACGACCTGCTCATGGATGGCCCAAGACTGGTTGTCGAGGGATCACACCATGCTTTCCCTCTCATCCAGCAGCTGACCCCAGTACTCCAACCGAACCTTCTCCCTTTTCACCAACTCCTTGTTCTCGGTCAGCCTCATCTGCGCCAGCTTGGTCTCGAATTGGAGCCGGTTGCACCACCTCCTAAGGGTTTGGCGCTCCTCCTCGAGGGCCTTGCTGTCGTGGTAAAAGGACAACTGGACCTAACAAAGGCTGGAGCAGGCGTTGTTGATAGACAGCGACAAAGGGATTGGCTCCGGACCTGTTGGGGTCTTCTTTGCTGGCTTCAGCGGGTTCTACGTAACAAAATTGGGTCCCACTCTACAAGAGCAGTCCCCTGAGCTTCCACGACACTAGGGCCGCCCTCCGGGATAGCCTCGGCCGTCGCCGAGGAAGATCCTGCAACAGAAGTTCCTACCTCCGGAGTTGGCTAAGAAGGTCCTGCCACCAGGTCATCAGCAACCAGTCCCTGAGGCGGAGGAATGGTAGCTTTGTCTTGGAACCTTGGCTCAGGTGTGGGTACCTTCGGAACTGTCACCTCCGGGGCAGGCGTTGAAGATTCGGCCAGAGCTGAGGCCACTTCCAGCTGCGGTGATGGTGCCTCCTGTGCCGCCGGTTTAGGCGCCGGTGCTCCGACCACTACCGGTTCAGGGATTGGCACTTCCGTGACAACCGGCTCGGGTGCTGGAACTTCATCAACCACCAGCTCCACCGCTGGGGCTTCAACAACATCTGGCTCTAGGGCCGGAACTGCAGCTACCTCCGGCTCTGAGGCCAGAGCGTTCATCATCTCAGCATCCAAAATCGGAGCTTCAACCTCCGGAGCTAGTGCCGCTGGTACATCTTAAATCCTGTGGTCCAGCGTTACCACGAGAGATTCAGGGGATGACTCGAAGTCAAGGACCACGACAGCTGGCGCCGGAGCTGCCGCGGCCTCAGCCACCACTTGGGGCGGCGCTGGAACTGGATCCGGAGCCTCCGTCTGCGCAGCATCAGTTGGTGCTGCAGGAACCGGAGCTTCAGCCCCCTTTTTGGGTACCCTATGGATGAAGGACGAAGAAACTCAAAATATGATTACGACAAAAACAATCAGCTGAGGTAAAAAAAATCAAATTTACCTTGGAAGGCTTCCACTCCAGCTAGCGCGGAACCTCTTCACCAGACGCTCAGGACCGGACCCTATCACCACTGGCATAGTAGCTCCGAAGGGCTCCCCGGAGCTTGCTGCCGCCATCGACGTTGTCTTGGTCGGGACCCTCCTCGACTGAGAAGGACCCTCGGACCCAGAGTCCTTAGCAGGCTCTGGTACCAGAGTCACATGGTCGGAGCTGGCATCCCGGGGAGACGCCGATGCTGGAGTGGTTGCCGCCGTAGAAGACCTCCTCCGTCGGGGAGAAGGAGCTATCGTGGAAGGAGCAGGTTTGACGGACCTCCCGTCAGAATGCTTCAACTTCCTCTTGCGGCTCGAGGGCTCGGCCAACTCCTTGCCCTTGCCTACGACTTCTGCTCTTGGCTTCGGGGCGGGAGCGGAGCCACCTTATGAAGCTCCGGGGATCGCCACCCTGGAGGTTGATTGCCTCTCCATCAGGCCCAAGTCATCCAACAGCGGCATCTTCTTCCGGAGCTCTGTGCACTCCTATGGTATCATATTCGGAGGAAGGAAGGCCGCCGGTGGAGACACTTCGCCAGAGACGATGTTCCCAGGTTGGAACTTCTTGAGATGGGTCTTCAAGGCTTCACCGTTCAAGTTGGTGCCCAAACCAACCTCAATGTGGTTGGTATCCATCCCACTGTTGAAGGCCCAGGCAGGTCGCCCCCTAGCCCTCAGCGGGGCTCACCTGTTCATCAAGAAGTTTCCGAAGACCATCTGGGGGTTCACCCCACCTTCGACACACTCCTGGATTCTGTCCAGAATGGGCCTGTACTCCCTCGACAGCTCCGGCACGTCACTCCAAATGTCGTTGTTGACATGGGGGAGGCCTTCAGGCAGTTCCAACCTCTCGTGTCCCTCGATGGTGATGACCACCCAGTCTTTCTTCCAGTCGTCCCACTTGCCGGAAGGAAAGGACCTCAAGTACTTGAGGGGGGAGTTTTTTCGCTTCACGAAGTAGTAGAAACTGATGAACTCATCACTATTCCCGATGGGGTGGACAGTGAAGAAAGTCTGGAACAAACCCACATCTCGCAAAAGTGGACGAAAGTCGCCACCATCAAGATTGAGTGGGGGCCGATATGGTGAGCTGCAGACCATAGAAATCTAGCAGCATCAGAAAGAAAGTGGAGAAAGGCGGGATCAATCCCACCATGGTGTACCCAAGGAAGTACACCATATTTTTGGCTCGCTCCTTCTCGAAGGGAAGCTTGCCACAACGAATATCGTTGTCGAAGGAGTCACTGGACCAACCCATGTAGGTCTGGACCCTAGACAACTCCTTCTTGCTCCCAATGTGGCTCTTGGGGAGTCCCAATTTCATCGCAGCACAGCGGGGCGAGAGATGAAAAGCAAGTGAAAGTTTGGAGGATTCGAGCGCAAGTTAAAATGAAGACATAAGGAATCCCCAAATGTTGCACGCTTGCCTTCTTAAGTAAGCCCCCGCAATGCTTGGATGGAAACCGCGGAGGAGCCGACAATACAATTCAAAAACTTCACCCTGCCAATGACAAGGGGGCCCGGGGCCACCCTGACGATCAAGTCGAGGTCCTTACCCCAGGCGAATAGTTGTCATCATGAGAGGCGGGAAACCCGAAGGCGGCAGCCTGACAGGGCACGCGGAACCGATACGGTTTTAGTATCGGGAACCAGCGACTTTCAATTGCGTGAGATCCGCACGCTCAGATCTCACTTGCCGCATCCTAGATATGACACGCGGCGATGGTTTAAATGCGAACCACCACCCCAACGGCACATCCAAATACCCTTGAAGACACGGAGTGGAAATCGAAAGATGGACCCACCTCTAGCAGAATGACTTCATCCAAAAGGTCTCTCCCAAAGGTGGACGGGGGGGGGGGGGGGCACTGTCAGTACCCTGCGTATCAGATACCCTTTGGGACTGCAAAGAGCTCAAAGGAACTTCACCTGTCTGAGTTGAAGACCTCCGAAGGCCCCATGTGTCATACAGAACCGGACCTGCCTCTCTTCTATGGTTAGTCTTAATGCCGCCACGTGTATCGTTAAACCGGAGCTACATTCCCTACACGGAAAGCTCGGGACTAGATACCTGTGTGGCATCCCCGGACCTAACCCCCAACAGAGGGAAGCTCCAGTACCGACACGTGTACAACAGCACCGGACCTACCCGTCCAAGACGGTAAGCTCCGGAGCTGCCACACGTCCAACTGCCGGACCTTCAACCTCAACAGGCAAAGTGGTGAACTTCCAACGGCTCGGACCTTCAAGGAACATTAAAGACCTCAAGACCCGATTAAGTGCCATTAATGCTATCTTAATGGCACATGATCGGAGGGCCCTTAATACCAGTAACGCCACTGTCAAGGTGCGTTACCACACTATTAAGGGTAATTAAGCTTATTAATTGTGTATTAAACATTGGTAACTGCTAGGTCCACATGTCGGGCCATGCTAAATAATGTAACGACCAGTCCTTGTACTATAAAAAGACTGGTCGAGCTATACACAGAGGGGAGACTCCCGGACACACCCACACACGTGCTCAAGACACTTTGGTCTTACACACAAGCGCTCAGACGCTCAATATAGCAACAACACACCCCGTGGAGTAGGGTATTACGCTCAGGCGGCCCGAACCACGTAAATCCTAGTGTCAACTCACCATCCTGTTCCGAATCTCTGCGCGCCCACAACCGAACTACAAACTCCGCGGGCTGCCAACGGTAGTACCGGGAGAATTACCGGAATCACACTCCGACATACGCAATACCATCCCCTCTATCTCGAACGCTTCTGTTATTGTCACATTTAGACAGGGCGTCCGAGACAATAATATGCTGGAGAAACTGGCGATGAAAGAAGTCACCGGCGTCATGGAGTTCTTCAGCCTGGCTGACAAGTGCGCTCGGACTGCAGAGGGCCGGGAAATGCACTCAAAGCAAGCTCTGGAGGTTAACAAAAAGCCCTCCAAATCTGAAGCCACTACTTCCGGAGGTATCAAAAAGAAGAAGAAGTCTAACGGCAAGAAGAAGCGGTCGGTCGGCACGCCTAGTTGAAAGCATCTAGGCCCCCATGAGGTATGGTTTCGGTGATTAATGACAACCATTGGATTTTACTAATGAATTTGTGGATGCAAGGTCTCCCATATCACTCAATCAAATGAAATCTATATGAATATGAACATCAACTACTGATCATTGGAGACCCCTAAACAATCACTTTATGAGATCAATCAATGTTATGAAGATTAGAAGTAAAATCTCATATGTCAAAGTTATTCAACCATAATTGACAACACTCAATGTTTGACAATCATCAGAAGAATATTTACAACAAGTGTCTAAGAGGTCAATCGAGAAAATTCCAAAAGAATCACTTAGAACAACTCAAAGCAAACAAAATCAACTCACCGAATCAACCGATGTTTCCAGAAAACAACACATCGTTCGAGTTGGTTCAGCAGAAGAAGACCTCAGAACCAAGTACTCACCGGATCATCCGATGATAAAAGACAATGTTACATCGGTCCATCAGTACAGTAAGCTATATCTCTGGACCAAGTGTAACACCGGATCATCCGATGTACAACTTTGAACACATCGGTCAATCACTCCAGTAAGCATCAAGTCCGAACCAATTCTGGAGGAAGTGCCACCAGATCATCCGATGAAAAGACAAGTGCAACATCGGTCTAACAACGGTCATATCTGACACAATGGCATCAGCTAATTTGGATTTGACCGATGATAACTGAAGGGGAGACATCGGATCATCTGGTGTTCGCAGAACAGTGATGTCAGCCTACTTTTCCAACGGCTATTTCGTGGAGGCTGGCTATTTATGCCCCTTCAACCAGTCTATTCGACAAGTCTTGACTACCAGACATACTCTACACATTCTCAAGCATTCAAGACGTTGAGCTACCACTTCTAGATCATATACACCGCTTACACACCAAGAGATAGGCTAGAACTAGCTAGAGATAGTGCTTGTGTTCCTCCATTCTTGGTGATTGGAATCTCTAGTGTAGTGAGAGCTGTAAGGGAGTGTCCCTTGGTGATTGTAATTGAGAGAGACTTCCGGAGCTTGCCAAGACGGTTGTGGAAGCTCGGAGGAACCAATTTGTACAAGGCTTGAGCTCCACCTTGCCGAGGTTGGCATACGGAGAAGAATAGTGAAGATACCTAGTCTCGGTGACTTGGGTGTGGCTATACCCTTTGGTGGGTGCCACAACGTGGATGTAGGAAGATCTTGATGATCTTGCTGAACCACGGGATAAATCCTCGTGTCTCCTCGGGAGTTTGCATTCTCTTCCTCTCACCTTACACTTATGCATTTCATATACCGCAAAGTTACTATTCACTTGAATGCATAGGTTGTTCGCATAGGGAATTGGGCTTTTAGTAATTAAGTTTTATTGCTTTAAATTTTTGAAAAGAAGCCCAATTCGCCCCCCCTCTTGGGCATTCGATCCTTACAATTGGTATCAGAGCAAGGTTGCTCATTGGATCATTCTAGCTTCACCGCTAGAGAGCTAAAATGGCCAAGATTGGGGGTTCGGTTCCTATCTTCGAGGGCAAGAACTTTGCCTATTGGAAAGCACGCATGCGCGCTTATCTAGAGTCTATTGCTCCCGAAGTATGGGAAGCGACCCACGCGGGGTTTGGTGAGCATAATTATGTTGGTGATCAAATTAAGTGGGATGCTAAAGCTAGGAATGCAATTTATGAATGCATTAGTCAAGATGTGTTTGCTAGGATTGCTAGTAAAGAAAAGGCTTGTGAAATTTGGTCTTGCTTGATAGAAATTCATGAGGGTTCTTCTCGTGTCAAAGAACTAAAATATCACATGCTTAAAGCCAAATATGATGAGTTTAAAATGCTACCTCATGAAAATGTCAATGAAATGTTCTCTCGCTTGAATGTTCTTATTGAAGAAATTAATGCTCTTGACATTGCTTCTCTTGGCAAGGGACTCATCAACCGCAAGATTCTCATGCTCCTTCCTAAGCAAGTACAACATCATCAACTCCATGCTTCAAAAAGAATCTCTTGACCATAATGAAGTTTCAGAACTTATTGGAGAGGTTCACGCTCATGATATGAGTGTACTTGGGATGATGGAGCAATCATCTTCAAAGACAATTGCCCTAAAGGCCTCCACCAAGAATACAAGTCTCAAGAAAAAGAAGGTGGTTGAGCCTAGCCCAAGTGAAGAAGAGCAAGCATCAAGTGAAGATGACGATGATGAGCTTGCATCAATGATGAGAAAGTTCTCTCGCTTGAACTCCAAGATTGCCAAGAAGGGATACACCTTTGATCCCGAAAAGCAAGCGTTTCTACCAAGGAGAGATGACCACAAGGCTTGCTACAATTGCGGTGATCAAGGCCACATCTCCTATGATTGTCCAAAACTGGACAAAAGGAGAGAAAACCACAAGAGCAAGCACCGCAAGCTTGAAGATAGTGAATATGATGAAGAAGAGGTCAAACCCAAACCAAGATCCTTTGGGAAGAAGAAACATGACAAGGGCAAGAAGGCAAAACTCTTCCTAAAGAAGAGACAAGGACCACAAAAGGTGTTCATGTGTGAGGCAAATGAATGGATCACGGACGAAGAATCAAGTGATGAAGAGAGTGAAACGGAAGAAGAAAGCTTGGCCGCCCTTTCCATTGCCAATAATGATGATTCACCTCTTCATCCACCTCCCATGTGCCTCATGGATAAAGGTAACACCAAGGTATGTGATGACTCTAGCGATGATGAACTTTCCCCTGATGATTTAACTTCATTAATAAATGAATACCACACTATCATTAAGAGGGAAAAGAGTAAGGTCAAGACCCTTGAAGAAACTCATGCTCAGCTTGAGAGTGCTAACCTCGATTTGCTTGACAAGTATGAAACCACACTTAAGGAACATGACACGCTCAAATCTCATGCCAAGCAAATTGAGGAGGATAAGGCTCAAATCAAGCTAGATCATCATGAGCTTGACTTAGCCCACCAAGCACTCTTGGGAAAGCACAATGAGTTAATCCAAGAGCATCAAGTACTTAACATTGCTTATGAAGTTCTTGATCAAGAATTAAAAACTATAAAGAAACAAACTCTTAATGATAAGGTATCCATTACTTCTCATGCCACTAATGTCTTGCACAAGTCTTTGCCTTTGAAAGAGAATGCTAGGGAGAAGGACTTGTTGGAAGAAATTGAAAGTCTCCGCACTAGTGTGGCAAGACTATCAAAAGGAGAAGTCAAGCACAAGGAAATTCTCTTCCAACAAGCAAAGGCCTTCAACAAGAGAGGACTTGGATCCTTCCCGGTGCCTAACAAAGGAAAGGTGCCCTCACCGGAGCTTAGAACAAGCTTCATCAAGGAAGTTGGTTCTTATTGCCAACATTGTGAGGTCACCGGTCACCATACAAGGGAGTGTCCTCTTCCTAACCGGCCTTCTCCAAAATTGCCCATTAACTACAAATCTACTTTCAATGATAATTATTATCTCTTGAGTAAAGTAGATGGCAAGGTGAAGGCAAGATTCATTGGCAAGGACATAAAGGACATGAAGGAGAAGCTCCCCAAGCAACTTTGGGTCCCAAAAACACTTGTATCACACATACAAGGACCTAAGTTGGCTTGGGTGCCAAAAATCAAAAATTGAATTCATGTGTGTAGGTGAACTACAAAGCCGGTGGAAAGGATTGGGTACTCGATAACGGGTGCACTCAACACATGACCGGCAATGATGGTATGTTCACCTCCATAGAGGACCCGCAACAATCATGAACAAGTCACCTTTGGTGATAATTCTAAGGGGAAGGTAATTCGGTTGGGTAAGATTGTATTTTTCACATGGTTTATTTATTTCAAATATGTTGCATGTTAAGTCACTTAGTTTCAATTTGCTTTCTATTGCACAAATTTTGTGATCTTGGGCTAACGTGCACCTTTAGCAAGAATGATGTTGTTGTGACAAGCCTAAAGTTGAGGAGGGCCATGATCAAGGGGGAGCTTCAAGTTCCAACATCTACACATCGACTGAGAATTATTTATTTGTCAAATTTATGTTGATGATATTATTTTTGGTTCAACTAACGAAGCTCTTAGCCATGAGTTTGGCAAAATGATGTCTAGGGAATTCAAGATGTCGATGGTTGGAGAGCTCAACTTCTTCCTTGGATTTCAAATCAAGCAACTTCAAGAGGGTACCTTCGTCTATCAAGAAAAATATACCAAGGACCTCTTGAAGAAATTTGAGATGGGAGATTGTAGCTCAAGAAGCACTCCAATGGCAACAAATTGTCATCTCGACTCAGATAAGGACGGTAAACCTATTGATCAATCTAACTACCGTTCTATGATTGGTTCATTGCTTTACTTTACCGCATATAGGCCCAATATCATGTTTAGTGTATGCTTGTGTGCTCGCTTTCAAGCGGCACCTAAAGAATCGCATCGGAAGGCGGTGTTTAGGATACTTAGGTATCTTAAGCATACCCCTAGTGTGGGCTTGTGGTACCCTAAAGGTGCAAAATTTCACCTCTTGGGATACTCGGATTCGGACTTTGCCGGATGCCGCGTGGATCGCAAGAGTACCTCCGGTGGGTTCCACTTGCTTGGGCGTTCCCTAGTATCTTGGTCTAGCAAGAAGCAAAATTCCGTTGCCTTGTCCACGGTGGAAGCGGAATATATCGCGGCCGGTGCATGTTGTACCCAAATTCTTTATATGAAGCAAACCCTTTTGGACTTTGGTATTAAACTTAGTTGCGTGCCTCTCCTTTGTGACAATGAAAGTGCGGTTAAGATAGCTAAAAACCCCGTTCAACACTCCCGCACTAAGCACATTGATATTCGCCATCATTTCTTGAGGGACCATGAAGCTAAGGGAGACATCTCATTGCGAGGTGTTAGGTTCGAAGAACAATTGGCGGATATCTTCACTAAACCACTTGATGAGAAAACTTTTTCTAGTCTAAGAAGTGAGTTAAATGTGCTAGATGCATCAAACGTTATGTAAGTTGCCATGTAAGAATGCATCTCATATAGGTCTTATCTAACTTTGAAAGGATAGGGGTGAGCAAGGGTTAGCTTGGGATGGAGGTTCTTCTGGGTTTCCCCAAGGCTTGGAGAGTGGCTCTCCCTGAAGAAGCCTTTGAAAGGTTCAAACTTGGCAAGATAGATTTACTTTATGTCTTGCATGATGCCTGCCATATAGACATGCACTCATATTTAAATTTCTTGCATTATAAATTGTTTGGCATTGCATACGGTAGATTGTCACAAAGGGGAACCCACCTCATGAGAAAGAGACTTGTTTGAAATGCAATATCTCAACTCATATGATGTGGAAAGAACAAAATGTTAGGTGCGTTAATGCCTAAAGGAACATGCTTTAAAGAGATAGAAGTCTTCATCCTCTAGCTCACAAAGCATGGGCCTTACATTTTATTTGGATAATTTCCTCCCTATTTTCTTCGGTGTTCTATTTGCTTTAAGGCTCAGCCAAGTTATTGGCAATTAGTATTTTTGAGGGGTAAGGGGTTGCCCAAAAAGTCCTAAGACATATGTTTCTTCGTGGTTGTTTGTTTGAGTCAAAGGACATATATGGGATGTTACTGTTTTGTAGTCATCGGATAAGTTGGCGTTCAAAGACCAAGAGCCAGTTCAGTCAGTAACACAAATCAACCGACGAGTTCATTCTGCGACACATCGGTCCATCCGATGTTCAATTTTCTGGAACTGAGCCGAATTCCATCGATGCAAATCAGTTCAACGTCGGACCATCCGGTGTCAACGGTACCTTTTGGAATACCCTTATTGTGTCATTCAACCGATGCTCCTATCATTCGACGTCGGTTCATCTGGTGTTAAATTTCAAGCTAGGGTTTGGGCCCCACCTTTTAAGCGCACCGCTCCACCTTCCTTTCTCTCTCCTCGACCCCGACTCCACCTCGCTCGTGCCTCACCTCTACCGCCGCCGCTCCGCTCGCCCTGCCGCCACCGCCGTCCTCCGGCCACCACCGCCCTCCGGCCGCTGCTGCCCTCCGGCCGCGCCGCATCACCGCAGCAGTGCCGCCGCCGCCGCTCCCCTCTAGCGTCGCCGCCACCACCCTCTTCACCGCCGCCGCTGCTCCACCTAGCGCCACCGCTGCCGCCTCTGCTCCACCCTGTGCACCACCGCCGCCCCAAGCACAGCCACACCGCCACCCTCTGCGCCGTTGTGGTGCCTCCCTCTACGGTCGCCGTTTCTTCGCCGCTAGGGTTTCTGGCCGCGTCCGTGCACCCGACACAACCTCATTCTTGCGCATCGTCACTTGTCCCATCGCAATGGCTTGTGACAAGAAGGGAAAGGGCAAGGTCATTGCGGAGCCGGCCGCAAAGAAGCAAAAACTGTCGAAGGAAGAAAGGAAGGCTTTGATGGCCACTCGCGCCGCCGAGGAGCAAGAGCGTGGCCGAGGAGGATCATTGAGGATCCGCGAGGCTCGTCAGAGGCAGCCTCCCGTGCCGGATGAGTCCAAGGAATAAAAAGAGCCAGAAGTGCCGCTTGTTCACCGGCGCTCAGCTAGGACCCGTGGGGGTCATTCCGCGGCAGTACCACGATCGAGACCATCAGCTGCCGATCTTCGAGAGGACAGGGCAGCCCAAAGAGCGGTCTACGGGATGGACACCAATGTTCGTGTTGGTGAGGGTGTCCGGCTGATGGATTACAAAAAATTGAAGGCCAAGCAGCTCAGAAGACTCAGATGGAGCATCTTGCTTGAGGAGTGGTTCCCTCGTCCCAGAGAGTCACTTGTGGACATTCGTTTTTGGACCTTGACTCAGGCTTCGCTGTACGAGACGTACAAACATCGGGGTCATAAGCTTTTCCAGCACAACTTCCTGGATTGGGATCAGCTTGCACTCGCAGCTGAGACGGAGATACGCCCCTACTTTGAGAGATATAGAGGGCTGGTAGAGCTGATGTCCTACGAGAGGAGTGCATATGTGGAGGACTGGGTCCGTGTTTTCTACGCCACACTCTACGTCTCTGAGGGCCGCAGATCCATAAACTTCATGTTCATGGGCCAGCACCATCACTTGACGAGACAGACTTTGGGACAGCTGCTAGGAGTGGATCTCCATGACACTTGTCTGCACGAGAGGGTGTATGGACAGGCTGACCCACCGAGGAGGCCGCTCACTAGAGGAGTGGCACCACCACTAGAGGAGATACGCTCACTGTTCGCTCAACCCTTCTCTCGAGACTAGCCGAGGGTACCGGCACTGCTCACTCCAGCTGCGCACTGTGCACCTCGCCTTGCGCCGCACACTTCTGCCGAGGTCTGGATACCTTGAGGGGTTCACCAGCTTGCAGCAGACTCTCCTGTTATACATCATGAACGGGATGGAGTTCAATATTGTGGACATTCTCCTATGTGAGAAGGAGGATGTGATCACTGATGGAGTTGGGATGATGAGACAGCTCGTATTTGGTCACTGGATCGGCTACTTGCTCTACATGGTTGCTCCAGAGGGGTCCGCCGTGCGTGACAATTTTACTGACGAGAGTGTCACACGGTTCAGCCACTACCGTGCTCCAGCTCCTGGAGACCGCCACCTTGGTCGTCCAGTTGAGCGTCAGGTCCATGCTCATCTATCCGAGGAGGATTGGTCAGACCTTGAGAAGGAAGATGAGAGACTGGCACAGGCAGAGGCTCAGGGTGAGGACCTTCAGCATATTTGGTCCGAGAGTGACACAGATGACAACGTTGAGGAGTACTTCCCACCTCCTCCCTCACCCAGGCAGCACGAAGCAAAGGCTGGAGGCTCGACTGTGCCACCTCCTACTCCACCTACCGTCTCAGAGGCACAGGTCTCTCAGCCATCGGAGCTTACCTCCTTACTACAGCAGATGGTTGAGCAGCAGCGCGTGGACCGGCTTGCAACTGAGTAGGCCCGAGCTGAGCAGGCCGCGCGTCTCTTAGAGCTCCAACAGCAGCAGCAGGAGATGCAGCACCAGATCGCCCACGAGAGGCGAGAGGACACTGACAGGCTGACTGGGCTGATAGACCAGAGGCACCAGCGCTCCCTCGACCAGCAGCAGCAGACGCAGCAGGCGATGATGGGCATCCTGGGGTTGATCACCAACCCCTATACACAGATCGGGATTGCCCTACCGTCGCAGCTTCCGGGCTTTGCTCCAACCCCACCTGTTCTGGCTCCAGCTGCAGCACCAGTGCTGACCACGCTGATCCCGACGATCAGCATGTCCCCACTGCTTGCTCCGGGTGCCCCTATCCACTCTCCGCTGCCGGCCACGACGCTTTTCCAGCAGATGCCGGCGTCCGTTGTCAGTGCCCCTATTCCTGCAGTCCAGACCCAACAGGCACCGACAGCGGCTCCTACAGCTCCCTCCACTTCTACTTCAGCCTCAGTCGCAGCAGCAGGCAGCAACTCCGACGACAGCACCCCTGATGGTGACCAGTTCGTCATCGCTCCAAGCACTTAGGGTTCTTAGGCACTCGGATTCCTTTTTGGTGTCTTGATGCCAAAGGGGGAGAAGAGTTAGAGAGAGTCAGGGGGAGGATAGCTCAATCTCAGGAGGAGTCCTAGCTATAGAGGGAGTCTCTATCTATATCTTTTGTAATTTGGTGTTTTTTGCTACTCATTTGCTATTCATTGAGTATTCATGTGCCACTTATTATCTTTAGTTATTGATCGATTGAGCTTTTGCATTATTAATCTCTTTTGATTCGTTAAGTTTAACGTGCCATATCTTGTACTCATTGCATATCTTCTTATGTATCGTACTATCAAATTCATTACTATTATGCTTCACTTGTTGTGTTGTCATCAATCAGCAAAAAGGGGGAGATTGAAAGCATCTAGGCCCCCATGAGGTATGGTTTCGATGATTAATGACAACCATTGGATTTTACTAATGAATTTGTGGATGCAAGGTCTCCCATATCACTCAATCAAATGAAATCTATATGAATATGAACATCAACTACTGATCATTGGAGACCCCTAAACAATCACTTCATGAGATCAATCAATGTTATGAAGATTAGAAGTAAAAGCTCATATGTCAAAGTTATTCAACCATAATTGACAACACTCAATGCTTGACAATCATCAGAAGAATATTTACAGCAAGTGTCTCAGAGGTCAATCGAGAAAATTCCAAAAGAATCACTTAGAACAACTCGAAGCAAACAAAATCAACTCATCGGATCAACCGATGTTTCCAGAAAACAACACATCGTTCGAGTTGGTTCAGCAGAAGAAGAAGACCTCAGAACCAAGTACTCACCGGATCATCCGATGATAAAAGACAATGTTACATCGGTCCATCAGTACAGTAAGCTATATCCCTGGACCAAGTGTAACACCGGATCATCCGATGTACAACTTTGAACACATCGGTCAATCACTCCAGTAAGCATCAAGTCTGAACCAATTCCGGAGCAAGTGCCACCAAATCATCCGATGAGAAGACAAGTGCAACATCGGTCTAACAACGGTCATATGTGACACAATGACATCAGCTAATTTGGATTTGACCGATGATAACTGAAGGGGACACATCGGATCATCCGGTGTTCGTAGAACAGTGATGTCAGCCTATTTTTCCAACGGCTATTTCGTGGAGGCTGGCTATTTATACCCCTTCAACCAGTCTATTCGACAAGTCTTGACTACCAGACATACTCTACACATTCTCAAGCATTCAAGATGTTGAGCTACCACTTCTAGATCATCTACACCGCTTACACACCAAGATATAGGCTAGAACTAGCTAGAGATAGTGCTTGTGTGCCTCCATTCTTGGTGATTGGAATTTCTAGTGTAGTGAGAGCTGTAAGGGAGTGTCCCTTGGTGATTGTAATTGAGAGAGACTTCCGGAGCTTGCCAAGACGGTTGTGGAAGCCCGGAGGAACCAAGTTGTGCAAGGCTTGAGCTCCACCTTGCCGAGGTTGGCAAACGGAGAAGAATAGTGAAGATCCCTAGTCTCGGTGACTTGGCTGTGGCTATACCCTTTGGTGGGTGCCACAACGTGGATGTAGGAAGATCTTGGCGATCTTGCCGAACCACGGGATAAATCCTCGTGTCTCCTCGGGAGTTTGCATTCTCTTTCTCTCACCTTACACTTATGCATTTCATATACCGCAAAGTTACTATTCACTTGAATGCATAGGTTGTTCGCATAGGGAATTGGGCTTTTAGTAATTAAGTTTTATTGCTTTAAATTTTTGAAAAGAAGCCCAATTCACCCCCCTCTTGGGCATTTGATCCTTACACTAGTGCTGCAGCTCCGGGTGGCCGAGGGCAGCGCCCCGAAAAACGACCTCGACCTGTCTAAAGACAGTGGCAGTTCAAAGATGTGGTATCCAATCCACAAGACGGACAAGCACAATCTGGAGGACTGCCGAGAGGTACAAAATCTTGTCGAGCGCTACAACAAGTGCCGAGAAGAAGCTCCTTTCCGGCAGCGGGAAGGAAAGCAAAAGGTTGACGAAGCTCTCGTTGAAACAGAGCTAGGCTTACAGAACCCCAAGAAGGTCCTAAAGGTTGTGTACAACACATTCGATGATGACTCTTACGTCTGTGATAACGAGCATCAGAAGACCCTAAATACCATCCACGGAGGGTCCTGGGACATTACCTCTCACTGCATCCTCAAGACAATGCGGCAGGAAATGGCTGTCGTAGCTCCTGCTGCCAGGGCGAAATCACATCGGAAGTGGATGGATACACCCAATACTTTTGATGCATCAGACTGCCCCAGGAACATGGTCGGAGCTAGCCAACTTCCATTGATGGTGTCTCCGACCATCAACAACGTTTAGTTCTACCATGGTCTGGTAGACGGAGGCTCAGCGCTCAATCTCTCGAGCTTTGAAGCATTCATGAATATCCAGCTACAACTCTCGGACCTTCTCCCCTCGAGACCTTTCTCTGGGGTAAGTCCGGGGGCCATCAGCCCCCCGGATCCATCACTCTCCCGGTGACCTTCGGGACACGGGAGAAATATAGGATTGAGAAGCTGGTCTTTGATGTCGCTCACATCAGTTTGCCCTTCAATGCCATCCTGGGCAGGCCTGCCTTGTACAGGTTCATAGTCGCAGCTCACTATGGTTATCTAGTGTTGAAGATGCTGACACCTTCAGGCGTCCTCCGGGTCCGTGGAGACTGCACCGCTGGAGTCACCGTGCTAGAGGAACTCCATGTGCTTGCCACGACGCAAGAAGGAACCTCCGACAAAGAGCTCATTGCTCAACCTCTGCACCACGCGTGCAACGAAGCGGCGACATTGACCTTCCCGTCAAAGTCGTCCAAATCGGTTTTGATGCTGCTTAGACCACCCGTATATCAGGAGGTTTGAACAACAAATAGGAACTCACACTCATCACTTTCCGCCGGGCTAATGTTGACGTGTTTTTTTGGCAAACGTCACAAATGTCTGGGATCCCTAGGGAGGTGATTGAGCACAATCTGAAGATTTATCCCGACGCACGGCCTGTACACCAGAAGCCCCGGAAACAATCAGTCGAGCGGCAAAACTTCATCCAGTAGGAGATCAAGAAGTTGCTCGAAGATGCTTTTATCTGGGAGGTTTTTCATCCAAACTGGATGGCAAACCCAGTTATTGTACCCAAGGACGACAGGAAGCTTCGGATGTGTATCAACTATACCACACTAAATAAGGCATGTCCAAAAGATCCATTTCCACTACCTAGGATAGATCAGATAGTGGAATCCACCTCCGGGTGTGAGCTATTGTGTTTCCTTGATGCATACTCCGGATATCATCGAATCCAAATGTCTAGGGAAGATGAAGAGCATACTGCCTGCATAACAGTAGATGGACTGTATTGTTATACTGCCATGCCCTTTGTCTCAAAAACGCTGCTTCAAGCTTTGTGCGAGCTATGTACAAAACATTTGGGGAGCTAATCAGAGACTTGGTAAAGGTGTATGTCGATGACATCGTTGTGAAGATCAATAACAAGGAGTCACTCCTTGACAACTTGCAAGACGTCTTTGACAAGCTGTGCAGTACGCGCACCAAGTTGAACCTAGACAAGTGCATCTTTGGGGTTAGCTCCAGGAAACTCCTTGGTTTCTTAGTAACTCACCGAGGAATTGAGGCAAACCCAGCAAAAATCAAGGCTATAGAAGATATGCGGCCTCCAGCCCGCATCAAGGACGTCCAAAAGCTAACTAGATGTCTAGCTGCGCTCAGCCGGTTCATATAGTTGGTGGCAGAGCAAGCACTTCCATTCTTCAAGCTATTGATGAAGACCGGACCGTTCCAATGGTCCGAAGAAGCAGAAAGGGCGTTCCAAGAGCTCAAGCAGCTCCTCACCACCCTACCAATATTGGTAGCTCCGAACCCTGGTGAGCCTCTACTGCTTTACATTTCTACAACTACAGAAGTCGTAAGCATGATCCTGGTCGCAGAAATATCGGAGCCACATCCAGTTCAGGAACCTAGACCCCTCCAGGAGGGTTTGGAGCTACCTGAAAGCGAGTCTGAGTCCCAATACCCAGACATGGATCTTCAAGACAGACTGTTGGAAGATCAACCTCTCTCATCTGAGGAAGTTTCCACGGTTGTTCAAGAAGATCCGGATCCCTTAGGGAGGGTCCAGATTGAACAAGAAAAAATTTGAGACCCTTCTGGGAGGGACCAGGAAGCTCAACAAGAAGGCCCGGACCCCTCCGGGAGGGTCCGGGTGGATGGAGAGGAAGCCCTGGGCCCCTCTGAGAGGGTCCGGACCATCCAATGCCTAGTAAACTTCATCAGTGAAGTACTCCATGATGCCAAGGCCAGATACACCGAGGTGCATAAGCTGCTTTACGCAGTTCTTATTGCCTCAAGGAAGCTTCGTCATTATTTCCAAGCCCACAAGATATCAGTGGTAACTTCTTATCCACTGCGTGCTATATTGCATAACCCTAATTCTACTTGGAACATCGCCAAGTGGGCAGCGGAGCTGGCAGAATTCAAACTAAAATTCTTGTCGCGACACGCAATCAAGAGTCAGGCTTTGGCTGACTTCATGGCGGAGTGGACTCCTTCTCCAACAAATCCTGGGGGCCCAGTGATTAGAAGCTGGAACCCAAGGTCCCAGTCTTCACCGAACCTCACTGGACTCTCTACTTTGACGGTTCCATGCATAAACAGGGGGCTGGAGCTGGAATCCTTCTCCTCGCTCTGACCGGGGAGGAGGTAAAATACATGGTTCACCTTGACTTGAAGGCAACCAACAACATGGCGGAGTATGAAGCTCTCATTTACGGGCTCAAGGTAGCACTATCCTATGGTGTCAAACAACAGTTGGTGAAGGGTGATTCGCAGCTTATTATAAAACAAGTCAAAGGTGAATGCTGTTGCAACAACCCCCAGCTAGCCGCTTATCTCCTTGAAGTCTAGAGGCTTCAGAAAAACTTCGAAGTCCTAGATCTCCACCATGTTCAACGTCTCCATAATGCTGAAGCCGACGAACTCTCAACGAAGGCTTCAACCGGAGCTATGGCTCCTGACGGAATCTTCATCTCAAGGTTGTCAAGACCAACAACTCTGTCTGCCAAACTGAGCGAAGGGAGCGAGACTAGCACCTCCAAGCTGGCAGTCCCGGTGACCCTGTTACCATGGCGTCCACCAAGGGTCATAGGGGCTGCCGGAAGCTCCGAGCAACCCAGCATGCAAGACTCAGAAGCTCAAGTTAGCTCCGATGCATGGATCTCAGAGGTTCAGAACTACTTGAAAGACAACATCCTTCCTGAAGACGGTGTATCCGCTGACCGGATCGTCAGATTTGCTAAAAGATACATGTTGGTAGAAGGGGATCTCTACCGGCGTGGTGCCAACGGCGTCCTAATGCGGTGCATTGCAAGGGAAGAAGGCCGTGAGATCCTCACGGAGATCCATGGAGGCGAGTGTGGGAACCACACGTCTTCCCGCACGTTGGTCGACAAAGCCTTTGGGCACGACTTCTACTGGCCTACAGCACTCCAGGTTGCAGTGGAGCTGGTGAAAAAGTGTGAAGCGTGTCAGTTCCACACAAAACAAATTCACACACCGGCTCAATCACTACAAATGATTCCTCCTACATGGCCATTATCTATGTGGGCTATGGACATTTTGGGACCTTTTCCAAAAGCTGTAGGAGGTTACAGGTTCCTGTATGTTGCCATCGACAAGTTCACCAAGTGGTCGGAAGCTACTCCAGTTGTGACTATCAACAAGCAATCAACAATCAAATTCTTGAAGTCTATAATATGCAGATTTGAAGTTCCGAACAAAGTCATAACTGACAATGGAACCCAATTTACATGTGTTGCATTCCAAGAATATTGCGAAGACCTCGACATTCAAGTCAGCTACGCATCAGCAGCTCACCCAACAAGCAATGTTCAAGCCAAGAGAGCAAATGCAGAAATTTTAAAAGGACTCAAGACGCGAACATATGAGCACCTGAAAAAGCATGGAGCCAACTGGATCGAAGAACTTCTGTTCGCGCTGTGGGAAAGAAGGACTACACCTAACCGATCAACTGGAGAGACACCCTTCTTCTTTGTGTACGGAGCCAAAGCAGTCCCTCCTCTGGAGATCACCATGGGGTCGCTTCGGGTCCGGACCTTCGATGAAGCCATGCAGGATCAGCTCCGGCGTGAAGTCCTTGACCTTGTCGAGGAGGGAAGGTGCCAAGCAGCTGTTCGGAATGCACGCTATCACCAAGCACTTCGGCGCTATCATCAAAGGCATGTGCACAACTGACAGCTCGAGAAAGGCGATCTGGTACTGCGGAAAATACTAACTCGCGAAGGAATGAACAAACTTTCCCCCAGCTGGGAAGGTCCCTTCCGAGTGATCAAAGTATCCCGTCCCAGATGCGTTCGCTTGGCAACTTAGGACGGGACTCCACTTCCTAATCCTTGGAACATCGAGCACCTCCATAAGTTTTATGCTTAGATTCACGGAGATGAGTCTATAATTACACACAATGTATGTTATAGAGTCAATATATAGTGACGGGTAGGTCCTTCGGGAAAACATCCGGACCCCTTTGGGAGGGTCCGGGAAGTTCAAGCAACTAAAGAAGATGGTGAATCACTTCCAGCTGCTGTCAATGATGCACCTTCAACAACTACTGAGCCTACATTAATATCAGACAAAGGGATTGATTGGAGTGAACTCATAATAGATCCGTTGACGTATGAAGATGATGACGAACCGATGGTTGCTGATGAGAACATGGTGTATGAAAGTCTTGGTCTAAAGGATGAAGATGAAAGAGAAAAAATGGCAGGTGCATATAGAGCTGAAGCAAAAGCAGCTAGGAGCCCAGCTGCTCCGACGCCTATAATTCCTCCTGATCTTGAAAATGAAATGGAAGAAACAGCTATTTTTGTTGACGATGATATTCCTGATGAACCTATTCACAACTGAACCTATTCACAACTGGGACATAGATAATCCCAATATGGAAGTAGGCACTTATTACCCTTCTATGACAGATTTCTGAATGGCTGTTAGACAACATGCAATTGTGGAGGAATTTGAATTGGGCACTGAAAAATCAGACAAGGGTAGATTCAGAGGATTTTGCCGTGCAAAAGGATGCCCTTGGAGGATTGTTGGAAGAACTCAGCATGACAACACTCTCAGGGTACATTTAGTTTTCAATTCTACCATTTTACTTTTAGTTTATTTCTGTTATTTATTATTATACTATAGGTTCAGCTGTTAGAGTTGTTATATGTTTATTAATGTTTAAATCTAATATATATGACACAGGTACAAACAACACTTATGACCATAAGTGTGCTTCAATGCTTAGAGCATCTAGAATGGCAACAAAAGCATGGGTGGCTGAAAGAGTGTGCACAGATCTGAAAAACAAGCCCTCCATTGGGGCAAGGGAGCTTCAACGACTTGCTTCAAGATAGATATGGAATTGATATACCATATGGAACTGTTTGGGCAGGGAGGCAAAGAGCTTCTGACAAGTTATTTGACACCTTTGATGATGGCAAATGCTGAATTCCCCCTTCAACCTTGCGTTTTGAATGGAAAAAACGGCAATGTAATTGACTCCACCGTCGACTTCGTTCCTGTATTGTCGTCGTTCTTGATGCAGGAAGAAAGCGCACAGTCAGGACAGCTCTTCTGGTGTTAATTCCTGTCGCTGTCACGATGCTGCTGGCGGTGGCGCTAATTGCTCTGTATCTCTGCAGGAGGAAGAGAAACCTACACAAGCACGCCCAGAATGAAGAAACTATCAGTAAGTCTTCATATCACACCCACTTTTATTAAAGGAAAAAGTCTACCTAACCCCTCAAAGTATGACCTAAGGACTACTTAACCCCCTCAACTTTAAAACCGGATATTTAACCCCCTAACCTATACAAAACCAGGTAATTAATCCCCTAAGGTGGTTTTGAAGGGTGTTTTTGCCACATCAGCAGCTTACGTGTCATGTCTTGCATATGTGTGTAGTAGGACCCGCATGTCAATCAAATAATACAAGCAGCACCCTATCAACATTTTCTCGCCTCTCAACATGTAAGAAACAAATATGCAAAAATGCTCGAAGTTTCTTCATCACATTCATGCAAAAGTACAGGGCAAGAAAGAGAAAAACTTGAATCAAACACGGAGGCGAAGGAAGATTATGCGCCATTGCCTTACGGAGAAACAAAAGTGTGTTGTAAATGACATGTGGATGCCACTGTACAACAATTTTCGCCACCTCAGCAGCTTATGTGGCAAAACCACTCTTCAAAACCATCTTAGGGGATTAATTACCTGGTTTTGTATAGGTTAGGGGGTTAAATATCCGGTTTTGAAGTTGAGGGGGTTAAGTAGTCCCCATGTCATATTTTGGGGGTTATGTAGACTTTTTCCTTTATTAAAATATAACCAGATGTATTTCCTATGTATGCCAAGATCTACTTCATACATGCTTGGACAATAGTGAAAACATCATATATATTATAAGTCAGGTCCAACATGTCATCCAAATAAAATAAAAATGTTTTCATAAGATTACAATAATGATACATTGTGGCAGCAATGACCGTGGAACTCCATTACAAACGTTGTTTGGGGGCTCACCGGTCTTTTATGGCCAATCCTGGACAAATCTGTCGTAGTAGAAACGAGCTTCATCATCATGTCCCGAGCAACATTTAAAAATCCAACAACAACAAATGTGAGCTACTCTGCAAGTATGGAAAAGAGATGGCATGATGGCCAAATAAAAAGGATAGGCTGAAAATAATTTAAGCACTACACATTTATATCTATGTGTTAGCTTTTCTTGCCATCCTACTTTACTATGTGTAATATTTTCTCCCTAACATTACGTCACCACTATCTGTCATGTTCCCCACCCTACATCCACCATCAATCACTTCGAAACTATCTACTCATGGATAAGTCCAAATCCGCTCTTGATCATGAGCATAGGTGACACACGACAATTTCACACTTTGCAGAGTTTGCATCACTTGACCCACAAGTTTGATTTTATCGCTCGTTGGTGACAAAGAAACTCCATCTTGACATTTTCCCACTACCTTCGATGTGTGACCAGGAGTCCACTACAAGTCTTTTAAAAAGGGTCTTCCGACAAGTACAAGTCCACCGAGGTTTGACCGCTGAGACATGCATGTAGTAACCATCCAACAACAAAAGTTCCCTCTTGAGCCTTGCGATTCTTAGAACAGTTTCTCTGAACCCATTTACAACACCATTCAAATACTCATACTATATTAGAAAACACCTAATTAATTGGTCAAACCGCTCCATCTCAACCTTGTTGTGCCACTGTTAAGTTGGACTACTTAAATTCATGAACCAATCTTTATAATCTACACAGACACATACACCAACCCGAGTCTCATGCAGGTAGCACCCTACCAAAACAACCAGCTTGCTACATTCGTAAGAACTATACCATCATCATCATTACCCCAAGAATAGATGTTTCATCTCATCACTTTACACATACTAGGCATGGCTAACCGATAACAATAAATCAAAACTCATTCATAACCACCCAATCAAGCATCAAAGAATGATATCAGAAAAACTAGACATTTCCTAGCTTAGGATTTAGTACTAATAAATCATGCAACTAACTATATTCCAAAATGGGAACAATATGATTAATTACACGTGCCTTCCTGCTTCACTTGTTCCAGAGCTTCAAACTTCTGGCCCTGGAGGTTATATAACGGTTCTGGGGCGGATTCTGAACACTGCTGTCGGTACCCTGCAGACTGGGTATCCCTGTGTACAAGCTAGAAGAAGCTCTGGACCCGGCCTCGCTACTGAGACGGACTTCGGGGATGCCTCGCGTCCTTCTGCTTTGGGCCCTTCTCTCACCGAGGAGGGCTCCGGAGCTGTCTCGCATCCTCCAACTCCGGGATCTTGCTCCCACTGAGGAGGGCTCCGGAGCTGCCACACGCCCTCTTACTCTGGGCCCTTGCTCCCACCGAGGAAGGCTCTGGTGCTGCCACGCTTGTGGGACTACTTAAGGTACCTATGGCATATTTCAGGTTTTTCGATCGTCCTCTTATTTGCGGTCCTATGGTGCCAGACGGTCTCCCCCATGAAAGGCCTACGCCAAGCGGGAGGTTCAGAGTGTGCAACCTACTTAGTATGGTTTCGTATCCTAAGCGTGCGCACTCTGCTTCCCCAGCGCTACGACTGAGTACTGGGGGCCAGATGACACACACCTGAACATGGCGGGGGCCGGGGAACCCGAGGTCTTTTTGTTATTTTCTTGCTCGGAGCCTCATGGTCTTGAACGGTCCCTTCCCTGAAAGGCTAATGCCAGCGAGAGGTTCAGAGGTTACAACCTGCTTAGCCTAGACCTGCATCCTAAGCGTGTACACTTTGCCTCCCCAGTGCAGTGGCTAAGTACTGGGGGGCCGGTCGGCTCATTCTTCTCCTAATGTCGGCGGGGGGTCCAAAGTGTGCATTCTGTTTAGCCTGGTCCTGCACCCTAAGCGTGTACACTCTACCTCCTCAACGTTGCGGCTAAGTACTAGGGGGCCGGATGACCCATACTCCTGAACAAGGCAATAACCATAAACCGAATACTATCACCTTGTATTTCCATGGAGTTATGCTCATTTTCACATATTGCTTATCGTATGCACGGTCACTCTTTCCATGTCTCATTCTAGTCAGAGTTATGCTATCCTGTTAAAAGCGGGCCCGCATGAGGTACATGCAATGTGTTTGGGGTCCGATGGTTGTTTTCTTGTTTGGGGTCCATGGCGCTGAATGGTTCTCACTCCTGAAAGGCTAACGCCGAGCTAAAGGTCCATGTGCAACTTGCTTAGCCTGGTTCCGTACACTAAGCCTGCGCACCTTGCCTCCCAGTGCTAACAGCTGAGTATAGGGGGCTGGATGGCTCATGCTCTGAGCAAGGCAGCGAGCCATACCCTGAATGTTGTTGCACCGAATTACCCCATACTCTGTATCTTAGCTAAGGACCGTAAGCCATAACGAAACTAAAGAGCAGAGAAATGGTGACCATGGAGTAACATTACTTTTTGTCTATCATGTGTGTAGGACATATAGGGAGCCCGTCGTCGACATTGTACACATCCGTCATAGGCGTCATCGACTCTTCTCCGAGCTCCAGCGCCCCCAAGGGGGCTGCCGATGTCACTTCTCCGAGCTCCGGTGCCCCCCAAGGGGGCGCTGGTAGGGATGGCAATGGGTAAAAAACCCGCGAATAGTGTCTCTGGATACCTGTACCCGTTGAACAAAAACCGTACTTGTATATGTACCCATTACCCATAACGAATAAAGTGCGATATCTGTATCAGTTACCTGTAGGTAAAAAATATCCGCAGGTATACCCGTTACCCGAAAACTATTAACAAAATAGAGTACAATGCATATTAATTTCTACAACATTCAACACATAATAAAATATGTCCATTATATTGTCCAACACATAACACAATAGTCCATAAAAAATTTATATTGTCCAACACATACCCCTAAATACTATATATATTTATTTATGAAATTTTATTGGACCCAAACGTCAATGCGGGTACGGGTATGCGGGTATGGATGTGAGATTTTTTGTCCGATAAGAAATACCCATTGGGTACAACCCGTTACCCGAACCCGTACCCGCGGGTACAAATTCGTACCCAAACCCGTATCCATCGGGTCAGGTATCCGCGGGTACACGGGTAATGGATACACATTGCCATCCCTAGGCGCTGGCGTCCCTTCTTCGAGCTCCAGCGCTCCCCAAATCGGTCATTGGCGTTACTTCTCCGAGCTCTAGCGCTACCGAGGGGGCTCGCTGGTGTCACTTTTACAAGAAGGGCGCAAGGCCCCACCTACAGGATCGTCACCTCTCCCGAGGTGGGCCTGCGGGCCACTGTCGGTACCCTGCAGAGCGGGTACCCCCCGCATACAAGCTAGAAGAAGCTCCGGACCCAGCCTACCCGCTAAGACGGACTCCGGGGTTGCCTTGCATCCTCCAGCTTCAGGTCCTTACTCCCACCGAGGAGGGCTCCAGAGTTGCCTCACGTCCTCGGACTCCGGTCCCGTGCTCCCACGGAGGAAGATTCCAGAGTTGCCACGCGTCCTTCGGCTCCGGTCCCTTGCTCCCACCGAGGAGGGCTCCAGATTGAGTTGCCACGCGTTCTCTGGCTCCAGGCCCTTGGTCCCACCGAGGAGGGCTCAGGAGCTGCCACACTTCCTCCGGCTTCGGGCCCTTGCTCCCACCGAGGAGGGCTCCAGAGATGACATGTGTCCCACGATCAGCAATGGACCGTGGTCCCCGAAGAGTAAAGGGCGACACGTCCTGTCCAGTCGCGCATTGAAGGCACACTCCTTCCCCAAGCGCACAGGTGCTGCGCATGCCTCCTGTTAGGTACTGCTGCGCCCAATCGCATCACAATAAAGGTGACGCGGGCCTACCCCCTTCTGCCAAGTGGGTAGCTTACGACGACAAGACAGATGGACGGGACATGTCCTACCACAATCAGCGACTACGCATGGGCCACTGGCGTCTGAGGCGGCAAGACCATGAGTCTTCAAGCCGCGGTCAGAGACAGCATAGCAAAGAAGCCTTAGATCTTTTAGGATAAGATCATCCGGGGCCACCTGGCAGGTCTCGAACCCCACTTGTAAGGTGCCCGACCTTCCTATAAAAGGACCGAGTAGCCAACGTTACAGGACACACACACTTGAACTCTCGGACGCGCACTTGAACTCTCGGATACGTACTTAGACCATCCAGACCCAAGAGAGCACACTCTCTAGCAATACAACACACACCGTGAAGTAGGGTATTACGCTCCGGCGGCCCGAACCACGTAAAACCATCGTCTCACCCATCTTTCATACGCGTAGCCTCACGGGTTGCTGCCAAAGTAGGTCCGGGGAAGTGTTGTAGAAATACTTCGACAGCTGCCATTTCATGCATGCAACAATAACAAGGATAAAATCAAAACAATGCAACATAGGCAAACTTATGTAACAACAAGCACACATTAAACCTACGCAATTATGAGATGTTCAAAATTAATTAGTTCATTATGTGTTGCGAACCATCCCTAGAGTTTGTATAATTTTCCAAATTTTCATGGTACAAATATTCATAACATGACCTTAATAAGGGAAACATGCATCTCAGGTCAAATAGCATGTTTAAAATATATTTTGTGCATCTGCAGTGATTTAAATTTTTTACAGAATTTAAATCTGGGCTAGAATAACAAAACAGAATCTTGGGAATGGGTCTTTTCTTAATTTTCAGAGAAATGCAGGGTTCATTTTATTGAAACATGTTTTAGTTAGATATTATTTTTCACAGGAACATTGGTTTAGACAAAAATAATCAGAAGTAAAGCAAGGTTTAAAATAATATTGCAGATTTTCCCTAAGTGTTTCCTTGCAAAAACAGAACCAATTATAAAATTTTCTATAGTTTTAAACAAGTACAGGGTCCTTCAAGAGAAGTACCAGCCTTGGAAAAAATCATTTTTGTACAGTTCAGGAGCTTATGTGTTAAAGTGTTAAGGACCAAACTTGATTGAATGTAGGCCGTTGATTTAAGTTGGATGGCTTGGTTTAGATAGTGCAAAGGGGTATTCTTTACATAAATTAGGTTCGTTTGGATTTAAAATGGGCGGGTGAGATTAGATCAGGTCGAAGGGGTATGCATTGATTAATTTGGGCCGCTGGATATGAAATAAACGGCCGTGAAAGAGCCACATCGCCTCTTCCTGGCGGCGGCGGGGGCAAACAGTGACGCATCGTGGCTGCGGCGGCGACTTTGCCGGAGTTGAGTGAAAATGGGGTAAACTGCTCGTGGTTCGATGTTTTCTACCAGAATCGACATAGGGAGCACAACAAACTTATCTCGAGCGGTTTCGTCGACAGGAATGCTGAGGGGAAACTGGATGACGTTGAAGAATGGCGGCAAGCGTCGAGCTTCGCCGCAACATCACTAGGGTTGCTAGTTCATGATAAATTCTTGCCAGCAAGGTTCCTTGCGACAATGCAGAGCCAAAGTAGTAATTAGAATAGATAGAGGAGCGTAAAATCGACGGGAACAGCGGATGAGACCGCAAGTTCTCACCGGGGTCGAAAACGAATGAGCGGGTGGAGGAATTGCACTGCAGGGCCTAATATTCGGAGAGGGGACGCGTGCGCGTGCGAGTACGGTTGACAGGAGTGGATGTGCGGTCGTGCACGAGAAAATTTGAGCGAAGCGGCAGTTGAGGCAGAGTGACAGATGGATCGTTGCGATCAGTGAGAGAAGAGGGTGGACAAGGGAGGCGAGGGGGGGCTGGGCTGGTTCGGATTTGGCCCAGGTAAGTATTCTTGCTGATTTTGTTTTCTTATTTTCATATTTTCATCTTTCAGTTAAATTTGAACAAATTTTCTAATGTCTTTTGTTTCAAATTTTCACACTCGAATGCATGATGAAGATGTGATTGCTATGATTTTATCCGAATTCAAATAATTTAAAAAACAGGGTTTTACAGATGAAATGAAGTTACGGAGCAGCGTAAATGATGTGATGTTGTGAAGTTTCAGTCTTAATGATTTCATGCTTTCATATTTTGAGCAGGACATGGTGATGAGTATGAGGAAATGCGGAGTTCACCAGAGCCTCTCCTGTATGATCTAAACACTGTAAGAGCTGCCACCGATAACTTTTCAGAAGAAAATAAGCTCGGAGAAGGTGGATTTGGACCAGTATACAAAGTAATTTCAAGCATGTAATCTAATACTTAATCTTCCTAATACAGGACTCAAAATTGATAGCCTGATCTCAGTTTTCTTCAGGGGATACTTCAAAACGGTCAGGAAATTGCAGTGAAGAGGTTATTGACCACTTCGCGGCAAGGACAACAGGAGATGAAGAACGAGGTCGTCCTGGTTGCAAAGCTCCAGCACAAGAACTTTGTTCGCATACTTGGCTGCTGCATCCAGGAACACTCCTCGTTTACGAGTTCCTCAGCAACAACAGCCTCGACAAGATCCTTTTCGGTGCGTGCTTCGTTCCCATTACAGTAGCAGATTAATCTGCAATTTCATCTGCTGAGTAAACTGAATTCGCAGACCCTGCTCGTCAACATGAGCTAAGCCACGAGGACTCCAGGCTGACGATCATCCACCGGGACCTCAAGGCCAGCAACATCTTGCTAGACGTGGACACGAATCCCAAGATCTCGGACTTCGGATTGGCGAAGCTGTTCAGCGTGGATTCGAACGTCGGAAACACCAACCGCATCGCCGGAACATAGTAAGCTCTCGACGCTGCTGGACTCCAAGTTCTGATACATAGCATGGCGAACTGTATCTAACTTGCCGTGTCTACAAAATGCAGCGGCTACATGGCGCCCGAATACTCCCGGCACGGCATCTTCTCGGCCAAGTCTGACGTTTTCAGCTACGGCGTCCTCATCCTCGAGATCGTCACAGGCCGGCGTTGCGTGTGCAGACAGATCTCAGGGCATTCCGAAGATCTGCTTTTAAGAAAATCGGCAGTACGCTACTCTAGCAACTCTACCGCATCACTCAGGAAACATGCGAGTACAGATGTCATAGATCGTTATCACTAGACGCGCAGCGCAGCGGAACGTAGATGCACGTCGGTATAGGGAAGTAGACGATCTCGTTCGTCTCCTCCTCGTCCTCGTCACAGCAGCAGGTAGATGATCACGATCGATCAGCGCAGGAGTAGCAGCAACGCCTCCACAGAGTCCATACGTGCAGAGAGGAACGTTGTGCGCCGGTGTGCTAGCACCGCACGCGCGGCAAGGGTCTCGACGTGAGACCTTCGAGGGGTGGCGGCTAGAGCTGTCACGTGGTGGGATGATTAGCCCCTAACCCTACCCCTTATATTTATAAGCGTACTAATGGGCTTTTAGGTCACAGGCCCATTAGTATCCTAATTGCTTATAAATCAAATATCCAATATGCTTTAAACCGAATTGTTATGATTGCCTCTTGGGCACATCACCAACAATCTCCTACTTGTACTAGAGACAACCATCTAGCCAAGATTTTCAATATTCCAACTCATTAAGTGTGTGACCCGTTAGGTTCATGTGCAGTCGGTTGTGAATAGAAACCATTTCCAACCACAAGTCAGTAGAGGTACCTAGCAGGACATACTGACACTCGAATGTACATAAAGATCATATCAGCCGAACCTAGATACATTCAACATGCTAATCCTTTTGCCTCACGATACCAGTCAAGCTCAAGGCGAGATGCGTGTCATCCTTGTGATAGCTCGACCATTCACTCGATCAAATAGTGGATTCATTTTGTGACTAACTTTTAGTCACTATGATTAACCATTAATCACTTTGGCATGACCATGCACTTTCAAATCCAACTATCTCGAGGGGCCTAGAGATATCTCTCGAGGCGCACATCCCATTCTATGTTTCATTATATACCCGAAGACTATTTTTATGACTACCCAGTTACGGAGTATCGTTTGGTAGTCTTAAAGTACTAAACTACGCATAGTGAGAAACAATAACGATCTCAGGTCTAAGGATCTAGCAGGTGTATCACTCAAGACCAACTGATGACACATATGGAAATAACAATCCCAACAGTGTCTCGGAGTGGGTCAATCCAACATCATGTTCACTAACATGTGTTCACATTATTAATTCAATATCTCCATATCTATGATCTGTGAAACGTGATCATAAATTAATACATGTGCTAGTCTGTATGCAATCATTATCTCATATAATGATATAGACTAGGGATCATCTAGAGTAACATTACTTTTAACAAAGAGTTTCACGAACAAGTCACATACTTGATGATCAATGTAAATAATGATTACTCATATAACAATTTATTTAATAGTATATAAACATAGCTGTGACACAAGTCTTCCACTATACACTATGATTACTAATGTAAGTATCTAATACCCATAGATCTCGTGTGTGCCTCATGCTTTGATTGTGGAAGAGGCTTTGTCAACGGATCTGCAACATTCAATTCCGTGTGCACCTTGCATATCTTCATACCACCTCGATCGATGATCTCTCGAATGAGGTGATAGCGTCGTAGTATGTGTTTGGATCGTTTGTGTGATCTAGGCTCCTTTGCCTGTGCGATGGATCCACTATTGTCACGGTAGAGATCCACAGGACTGAACGCGCTAGGAACAACACCCAACTCAGAAATAAATTTTCTGACCCAAACAGCTTCCTTTGCAGCTTCAGAAGCTGCAATATACTCCACCTCTGTGGTTGAATCTGCTACTGTATCTTGCTTGGAACTTTTCCAGCTCACTGTCCCTCCATTGAGGCAGAACACAAATCCGGATTGCGATCTACAATCATCCTTATCAGTTTGAAAGCTGGCATCGGTGTAACCTTTTACAACGAGCTCCTCTTCACCTTCAAACACTAAGAATGCATCCTTAGTTCTTCTCAAGTACTTAAGAATGTTTTTTGACAATGGTCTAATGAGCCTCACCATAATATGATTGATACCTGCTCATGATACTTAGAGCATAAGATACATCTGGGCGTGTACATAGCATGTCATACATGATGAATCCAATAGCCGAAGCATAAGGAATCGCTCTCATCCTCTTTTGCTCATCAGGTGTCGAAGGACACTGACCCTTGCTTAGAGTAATGCCATGTGACATTGGCAATAAACCTTTCTTGGAATCTTGCATATTGAACCGATTCAATATCTTGTCAATATATATATCTTGGCTTAATCCAATTAGCCTTTTAGATCTATCTCTATAGATCTTTACGCCCAAAATATAAGCTGCCTCTCCTAAATCCTTCGTTGAGGAACTTTTTCTTAATGAGGATTTAACATCATCAAGCATTGGAATGTCATTTCCGATCAATAATATGTCATCTACATATAGGACCAAAAATACATGTGCGCCCCCACTAAACTTCTTGTAAATACAAGGTTCTTCTACGTTCTTGATGAAACCAAACCCTTTGATTACGTCATCAAAACATAGATTCCAACTCCGAGATGCTTGCTTCAACCCTTAAACGGACTTTTAAAGCTTGCATATTTTACTAGCATTTTTAGGATCGACAAAACCCTCAGGTTGTGTCATGTACACATCCTCAGTTAGACTTCCATTAAGAAAGGTTGTTTTGACATCTATCTTCCATATTTCATAATCAAAATATGCAGCAGTTGCTAGAAGAATCCGAACAGACTTAAGCATTGCAACGGGTGAGAAAGTTTCATTATAATCAACACCTTGAATTTGTTTGAAACCTTTAGCCACCAATCGTGCTTTATAGATGTGAACATTTCCATCCATATTAGTCTTTTTCTTGAAAATCCATTTACAATCGATAGGTCTCACACCTTTGATTGGATCAACCAAGTTCCAAACTTGATTTTCATGCTTGGATTCAATTTCAGATTCCATGGCTCCAAGCCATTTTTTAGAGTCGGGTCCCTCCATTGCTTCTACGTAGGTCATATGCTCATTATTATCCAATAATATCATGTCATGCTTCTCCGCGGTTAGAAGCGTTAATTTTTCAGTTGCACGACGTACCCTCGTAGACCTTTGTGGGGCTGGTGTTTCATCAACTGGTTGCACAACATCTTGTACATCCTGTATAGGATTTATGGGTGTTGAAACATTTTCACGTATTTCTTGAATTTCTTCAAGATGCACCTTACTCCCACTAACTCCTTTTAAGAGAAACTCTTTCTCCAAGGAGACACCATTGCGAGCGGTAAACACTTTATCCTCTGTTTTATTATAAAAATAATATCCTTTGGTTTCCCTAGGATATCTCACAAAGAAGCATTTGTCTGATTTTGGAGTGATTTTGTCTAACGTCAAACGTTTGACATAAACATCACATCCCCAAACTTTGAGGAAAGACAATCCGGGACATTTCCCGGTCCACATCTCATATGGTGTCTTCTCAACAGACTTAGTTGGGATTATGTTTAGTGTAAACGCAGCAGTTTCAAGAGCATAACCCCAAAAGGATTGTGGAAGATCTGTTTGGCTCATCATCGACCTAACCATGTCCAACAAGGTTTGGTTGCTCCGCTTAGGCACCCCATTCCATTGAGGCGTTCCAGGTGGAGTCAACTGTGGAACAATTCCACATTATTTTAAATGATCATAAAATTTATGGCTCAAATATTCACCCCAACGATCAGATCGTAGAAGTTTAATTGTCTTGCCCAATTGATTTTGTACTTCATTCTGAAATTCTTTGAACCTTTCAAAGGATTCAGACTTGTGCCTCATTAGGTAGACATAACCATATCTACTAAAGTTATCGGTAAATGTGATGAAGTACTGAAAACCACCTCTGTCAATTGAACTCATTGGTCCACATACATCTGTATGTATAAGTCCCAATAAGTCAGTCGCCCTCTCACTTTGACCAGTGAAGGGTGCTTTGGTCATCTTCCCAAGCAAACAAGAATCGCATTTTTCAAGTGATTCAAAATCAAATGACCTTAGTAAACCATCTTTATGGAGTTTTTTAATGCGTTTCTCATTTATGTGACCTAAGCGATACTGCCAAATAAAAGTGGGATTTAGATCATTACGTCGAGCCCTTTTGGTATTAATATTACAGACAATTTTATCCTCAAGATCAAGAACATATAATCCATTCACCAATGGACATTGAGCATAGAAAATATTATTGTAATAAATAGAACAACATTTGTTCTTTATTACAATCTCATAACCAACAACTTCTTCTAAACATGAAGAAGAGATAATGTTCTTACTCAAAATAGGAATGCAATAACAATTATTCTATTGCAAAACTAATCCTGAGGGTAATGACAAGTGGTAAGTTCCGACAGCTATGACCGCAACCTTTGCTCCATTGCCGACACGGACATCCAACTCGCCTTTTGCAAATCTTCTAGTCTCACTTAGACCCTGCAACGATTTGCAAGTGTGAATCATCGATCCGGTATCAAATATCCATGATTCACTAGAAGATAATGCAATGTTAATTTCTATAACATTTATACCTGAAGCGAAAGTCTCACTTCCCTTCTTCTTCTTCATATCCTCCAAGTACTTCTTGCAGTTCCTAGACCAGTGTCCCTTACCATGACAGTGAAAACATTCATCATTAGGAGAAGGGCCAGATTTGCCCTTTGGCTTAAACTTTGAGCTTGAGGGCTCATCGGGAACCTTTCCCTTGCCTTTGCCTTTAGGATGCGTCACACGCTTCCTCTTCTTATTCTCCTTTTGCACCATCATCACATTAGTGGCGTTTTTCTTAATGCTTTCTTCGGCTGTTTTAAGCATCCCATGCAATTCAGCCAATGTTTTCTCCATTCCATTCATTTGAAAATTCAATATGAATTGTTCGTAGCTCGGTGGGAGCGACTGGAGAACAACGTCAATAGCCAGATCATCCTTGAGTTTAGAACCAAGTTTGCCCAAATTTTCAATGTAACTAATCATCTTGATTACATGAGGGCTGACCGGGCTACCCTCCGCCAGCTTGCATGAGAACAAGGACTTTGAGATGTTGTATCTCTCAGCCCTTGCTTGATTCTCAAACATTCCACGCAGTCCCTCAATCATAGAATAAGCAATCTGTATGCTCATACTGTTTTTGCAGATCATGGGACATAATGGCGAGCATGAGGCAACTTACATTAAGCGCATCATCGCAGTGCTTCGTATAAGCTCTATGTGCTGCATTTGTTGCATCAGCTGGAAGGTCATCAGGGTAAGGCTGCAGAAGAACGTACTCGATTTTCTCTTGCCTAAGAACGATTCTCAAGTTGCGGTATCAATCGATAATGTTAGCTCCATTGAGCTTTTCCTTTTCAAGCACAGATCGCAAACTGAAACCGAAATTGTTACTAGCAGACATTATCTACAATAGAAAATAAATATGCAAGATTTAGCACTATGTTATGTATCAATCTTCTATTAACATTTTAATAAAAGATATCACCACTATATGATCATCGTCTTCCCTCTAACGACATATAGTGGTTCAAGATCCATATTCACTAATTCCTAGTGAGCTTTGGCTTCACTGCTAGGAAATTAGTGGCATAGGTAAACAACCATTGTTAATCATATCTCTATATGACTCTTGTTTGTTGGGTGACATCCAATGCCCCGGCTCCCAACTCTATGCCATAAAGCCCAAAACCATTTTGATAACTTTGTTGAGTAAATCAACACTATGCATGTGAATGTCCAACATTCACCCTATGAATTATGATATATGATGGTACTTTGCTTTGGAAAACCTACCACACAACGATCAAAATAACATAGGTGCAGCTATTGGTAAATGACATCAAAAGCTCAACTTTTGTGAGGGAAGCTATTCTATCATGACAAAACATCCACCATATGAAAAGCATGTAAAGAATAGTAATAAGCATCACAGGCATATCATCATATCACATTATGAATAGTATGGCCCTTGGAATCATAATGGTCTCCATCATGATCTGAGCTGCTATGCCTCCCTCCTTGTGGTGATCTCCATCTCCACGATGCTTGAAGACATCTTCATGATCATAAAAGAAGCTAATACAACTAATAACTACCCAATAAATTACATGAGAGATCAAGCATCACAGGTCGACACGCATGTCGTTATACAATTATGTGACAACCTCAACCCGGTTGTGTTAATTTTGCAGCACGCAGGCCGCATGAATATTACACATAGATTATCACATCACATTAGGCCATACCATTCACATCATTCCATGCAAAAACGAGTTAAGTGTAGAACGTTTCTATCGCAAAACGATATTAAGTAATCGCTATAGCAGACAGCAAAACGGCGGTCCCATCTATGAAATTACTATGAAAATCTCATCGGATTGATCAAATCAACCCGAACCCGAGCCATTCAGAATGCCTCAATTTTCAATGTGATCAGTTATTCATGAGTAGATCGCGACTCATGACCGTGGTCTGTTGGCTCAATCTGTTAGCTATGTACGCGATTAGTCCCGATGGTGATTCCAGCCGGTAGGGACAGGTTGCGCACACAGCAGAGAAGGAGCACAAACTGACCATTTAGTCATATACGATCGCAATCTACTCTAACCAATTCCAAACCCCAAAAACCGTGCAAAAAATTCATCATATGGACATGTGTGCAGTAGATCCCATCTACTAAGAAGATCCAGACCAAAAACTACGCAAATCGGCTCTGATGCCACTGTAAGGAAATCGGCGGTACGCTACTCTAGCAACTCTATCGCATCACCCAGGAAACATGCGAGTACAGAAGTCATGGATCGTTACCACTAGACGCGCAACGCAGCGGAACGTAGATGCGCGTCGGTGTAGGGAAGTAGACGATCTCGTTCGTCTCCTCCTCGTCCTCGTCACAGCAGCAGGTAGACGATCACGATCGTTGTAGCCGATCAGCGCAGCAGTAGCAGCAGCGCCTCTACGGAGTCCACACGTGCGGAGAGGAACGCCGTGCGCCGGTGTGCTAGCACCGCGTGCGCGGCAAGGGTCTCGGCGTGAGGCCTTCGAGGGGTGGCGGCTAGGGCTGTCACGTGGTGGGATGATTAGCCCCTAACCCGACCCTACATATTTATAAGCGTACTAATGGGCTTTTAGGTCGCAGACCCATTAGTACCTTAATTGCTTATAGATCAAATATCTAATAGACTTTAAACCGAATTGTTATGATTGCCTTTGGTCACATCACCAACACTGCTCACCTTTGTAAGTTGTAACTAGACTAGAACACGTATTGCAGATAATTTCAAATTTGCAAGGATCTTGTATCCTTACGAAACAGAATGGAGGGAGAATTATCCATTGCTCTACATGGGCATGTCATTGCGCAGGTCTGGAGGTGCTGGAAAAGTGGGAGCGTGGCGGAGCTCCTCGACGGCTGCACAGCTGACGGGAGGCAGCCACAGGACGTACTGAGGTGCGTCCATGTAGGACCCGCAGCTCAGGTCTGAGATGGCTTCGGTCGTCGTCATGCTCAACAGCCACTCCATCACGCTAACGGCGCCCACAGCCCGCCGTGCTACCGCAGCCCTCGATGCGCAGGGGAGGAGCGTGGATCCCGAGGGACCAGGGGTGACCATGAACGAAGCTTCCTTCTCTGACTTGGAGCCGCGTTGATGATAATCGTCACCATCTGCATGCCTCCACGGACACGCACGATAGTGCATACACATAGATTTTTGAACTTATTAAAACAACGGAAATGCTATAAACTAGGTGTCTGAAATAGGCTTCAACTTCAGGCACCGGGCCGCACAACACAGCAAGATGGAAGAAGATGAGATTTATCAAAGTTTGTTTTAATTGTTAAATGTTAATCTATAATTGTTAATCCGTAATTTGTAGATTTATGTTAGTTGTAAAATAGTCAAACAAAAAATTTGTTATTGATTAACCTATAGAATTAAGAGTGAATGATTAATTACAAGAATTTGTGATTAATAATAGTAATTAGCTGCTAATTATCCAGTGTCTAAATTTTTTTACAATTTCAGGCACCTGTAATACAGACACTCCCTTGTACAAATTATAATTAACGCAGGACAAGTGCATCCATGTGATTTGGGTGTGGAAAAAATAATTTCAAAACACCCTATAAAAAATCTGAAATTTAAAAAGGAATGAAGAAAGCCAAAAGAAAATCTTCCACGACAAAGCTGAGCCTATCCATCTTTTTTTCTTTTTCCCTCTTCCCTTTGGTCAGCCCAGCCGCGCCCCATTATTTCCTCTCCCTCTCACTAACGCGCGAGGCTCGCCTGTCGAACCCTTCTCCGAACTGCCGCATGGCACCGCCTACATTCTTTCGTTCCATATTCCACCGCACATGAATGTTACGATTTCCCCTATAATCCTCACCATTTAATGGCCCCAATCATGCCCTCGCCAGTTTCCCATAGCATCCTCTATAAAAAACTGGTTATGTGCCCCATTTTCCCCACCCTGAGCTTCAAACCCTAGGTCCACCATGTCCAGTAAGAGTCATCGTGTTCCCCTCACTCTGCTCATCTTTTCTCATATTTGACGTGCCCACCATATGCACCATGTTAATATGAGGCTTCCGGGCAAGTCCGTTCGAGGATTCGGTGACAGCAACAGCGCCTTCGACAAATGTCGCTGACCTTCGCCGCAACTTTCGTTGATGACGTCTTTCCAAGCCGTTACGAGCCCCGAGAGTTCCCTAGGTGAGTGTGTGATGTTCTTCTCCTTCAAATCCTTTAGAAAACATCAAGGTTTAGTGGATTTTTGCGCGATATTGTCAACGCCGACGAGAACTACCACCGCACCATGGTTGTGTCGCAGTGCTCCGCCGTCGGCTCTCGGGTGACGTGGCACGATCATGCCCCTTTTGTTTAATAAAATCCGAACCACCCATTTAAAATCCTACAGGTACGATTCGATCAAGTCACCATTTCACCATTATAAGATTCGATCGCGTATTTTGCCAAAAGTGTGAATAGGTTAGATAACCCTACATTTTATATTAATCATGAAATAAAATTGTAATGGAGTAAAAATTACTAGAAACCACAATCAATATTATAAATTATATTTTAACCTCCAAAATAATGTAATAATTGTATAATAACCCCTGGACATAGTAAAATCTGCATTTGGCCACTGTATCATTTCCATTTTTTACAAAAAAGACCTTGTACTTCTCTGAATTTACCAAAAATCCATATTTAATCTGATTTTGCGGAACAACCCTAGAGTAGTATGTTTTAGTATTTTAACCATGTTTAATTCTGAAATACTTCATGTAAATGTCTGTTTTATGTTGAGAAGATATTTTAATTATATTTTGAATCTAACATTATTTTATACATAACATTGGGCTTTAAAATATATAAATGACATAAAATTTATTAAATACATAATTTTAATCATGAAGTCACAATTTCAATATTCAAAAATAGATGTAATATAACTCAATAATAGATTAATTTACATACACATCGTAATTGTGTAGGTTTTGTTGTTTTTATTACGCGTACGACTACATATTTAGAGTCAGTTCCTGAGGTGATTTTGAATTGCAATAACACAACTTCAATGTTGCTAACCAATACTACAAAGGAGGCATGTGTACTTGACCATTTTGCAACCATTCTAGGAAATTAGTTTTGTTTGCATGCTAATTTAAATTTGAATTCTATGATACTTACATATTTTCCTCACTATTCCTTGTCGGCTAGTTGGGTTGTTGTTATTTTTGAAAAAATTAGTTACACTTAGCCATGCTTTGTAATTGAGAGCAAGTTTTGAGACATATTAATTTCAATTTATACTTAATTATTGTGATTTTAAAATGGTGATTAAGTTTATATGAATCTAGCATGTTGGATTTGGTTGGTCTAGTGCCTGCATGTACGAAACCTGGATTTGGGGATTAGTGCCTACTAGATTCTAAGGATGTATTTATGGAGAAAATCACTAAGCTTTATAACAAGACCACAATACTGAGAATCGAGCAGCTTGTTCAACTAATTTAGTCTCTTCCGATGTAGTATTAATGATTGGATGATACAGTAAATTAGTTCAAGATACTGCTTTGGGAACCGCACGGCTCAAGAGAGAGACATTTGCTGGCGAATGGAAAATAGGATTTAGGGTGAGGATTTATGGTTTAGGGTTTGGAATTAAATTTAAAATTGAAATGTCATATACGTAGAACACAACGAGCTGAACTACAGAACAAGAAAAAGGAGGCTTATAAGACTAGCGGGTTTGAAACATCTTTTTAAGGAAAACTACAGTGGGGATGACCCACTTGAATCTTCCATTTGAATGTAAGTGTCGTTACAATGAATTTCATCGCACGGTGACAGATCAGTAGTAAAATTATATGAAAGTCACAAGGGAGCAACTACTATCATCATCAGTAATTTAGTTACACCAATTTAAATCATCATCAGTATATGTAAAGCATGACACGTGAACCACACACAGCTTGAAGTGTTCTGCTAACATGGGAGTTGTTGCCGGTGTTGAGAGGGCAATAGTATCGAATACCATTTTATTCCTCCGCTTCCAAGTCACCAATAAGGTGAGAAGAAATAAAGTATTAGTGATAGATGGTTGCTATTGGTGGAAGCAATCCTTCATTTTCTTTGCAAAATCATGAATTGTGTATGGAACAACATGATCAGAGAGAATGCAGGATCAAAGCTCCTTTGTTGTTGGGCATTGGCCGGACAAATAGATGATCAGTAGTTTCTGGTACAAAAATAGAGAATGGAAAACCAACAGAGTCGAGAAGACCGAGGCCATGCGGAAAGGTTATGGTGTATGTATTCCCATGTCTGAAAATCTTGAAAAAACCTTGCACTTTCTTTGTGCAAAATGGTTCCGGTTGTGTTCTTGAAACTGCATGTCATGTCAGCACGCCAAAATTTTCCATGACACCTACCTACCAGTCATGGTTGATTACATCGTAGAAAAAGCATGTAGTCTGATGTGTTCCTTTCATCGTCTTTCCAGGAAGTTGCCAGCATGGACTCCTTCGCTTGGGTCCACCGTACGCCTCCTGTTGTCGTGCCACCAAACACTAGTACCCCATGTACGGCAGTTGCTCCATGCTCCCGGCAGTCGTGACAATCGACAACGCACTGTTAGGCTGTGCTCGCATACAGTCGAACGGCGGGGACGAGCTGCGTGTTCCGTCTCCAGCTTATTAAAATTCAGTGTTCAACGTGTGTCTGTAACTGACTAGCGAGAGTCAATAGGAAAGATTGTGTCATGTGGCATGATACATGCAGAACCTGCGTCCGCGTTGTGGTGTAGTGTGCGTTGAGTTGTTGTAAACTCTCGAGGAGTCGGTTGTAATTGCTAGCTATATAATGTGAGACGATCCATAGAGATCGCAAGTTCACACAACATACACGTCTTCACATGGTACCTGAACAAGCGATCCAACCATGAGTGGATTAGAGAGTGCCCTGACGAACTTCACCAATGGCTCGTCCTCAAGCAACACAATGCGCACGCCAACATTCAGCCATATGATTACCCTGAAACTCAGCAATGACAATTTCCTCCTATGGACAACAGTTGTTCCCTTATCTTTGAAGCCAGAGACTAATGGGGTTCATCGACGAAACCATCATGCAACCATCGCCGATGATCACCAAGACAGGCCAATATGGAGTATTGCACACTGTCACCAACCCTGAATGCGAGTCCTGGTATCAAAAAGACCAAATGGTAAGGAGTGCTATTATCTCTTCCCTCTCTCAAGGAGTTATGTCTCAGATTGTTGGGTAAACAACTACGAGAGAGACATGGTGTGCAATTGAGCGCTCATATGCAGCAAGCTCACGCGCCCAAGTCATGCAAATCAGAATGCAGTTGGCCACCATCCAGAAGAAAGACCTCAGCATGACTGAGTACTTTGGCAAGGTGAAAAATATTGCCGATACACTGGCAATGATCGGTAAGAAACTAGACAATGATGAGTTAATTGTTGTATTTTACAGGGTCTTGAGTCTGAATATGATCCTCTTGTGACAAGTATCACCACACAATCTGATGTGGTGACTATCAATGGTCTCTATGCCCATATGATCAGCTATGAGTCACATGTTGATTGCAACAACAGTGTTGGTTATCAAGCCAACCAAGTTAACATATCCTCCAATCGAGGTAATGGACGTGGGCGTGGAACATCTTCAAGAGGCCGCAACAATACTGGTGGCCGATCTTCTGTAGGACGTGGTGGCACTAGACGAGGAGGAAGTCCAGGGCCTGGTCGACAGAGTTAAGGCACCACAAAACAACCTTGCCAGATATGCTTCCGCGACAACCACGATGTCTCAAGTTGTTATCACCGCTTTGATCATAATTATGTTGCACATGATACACGTGTTGCAGTTGAATGTTGCCTAGAGGGGTGTGAATAGGCTAAAAATATGAAAACACTTAACTGAAACTTTACCAACAACAACAGGATGGACTAGTCCGGTCTGAGGGCGGACTAGTCCGATAAGGGTGAGTGAATGCGAAGAAGGTTGGATTTTTATGAGTTTTTCTATGATCTACTTGATGGAAAGTGAAGTATAACTATCTAGCAACCTAGTAGATCAATTGCAAATGATGGAAACAAGTATTGCTAGGTAAAGCACAAGTTGCAAACGATGAACGATAAATACCCTAAAAATGATCTAGTGATGAACGAGGGTAAAATGATGCAAGAGACACACCCATTATTCTCAAGGTTCAGTTCCACAGAGGAACCTACATCCTCGTTGAGGAGTCCATAAAGGATCAGATCTCTTTTAACACTACACTCACCAAACCACTACAAAGGTCAACTTGTTCTCCACTAAATCAAAGGGTGAATACAACGATTCTTGAGGCAACCCACAATTTGAGGCTCCAACAACAACCTAGTTCAACTAGGGATCGAAAAGAAACTCAAATTAACTCAGATCAACAACTCAAATCGAGAGAATCAATCAAAAGCTCAATAATGATCAACTTCTTCTCTCTCTTCTTACAAATCCCATAAACCCTCGAGATTCCCTCTTAGGGCTCAAAGATGTGAAGAGGAAGGCTTACAAAGACTCTTGAAAGGCTATGGCGGCACTAGGGTTTAAGAGTGGGCAAAGGAAAGCTGGGGGATCCCTTTTTATAGGGGTCCCAACACTTAGCTGTTGCCATCAACTAAATTTTGGACTAGTTCTCTCCTACACCCCATACTAGTCCGACCTGAGAGGACCACTTAACGTCACAAAGACAACCACTAAAGTCCCCACCACCTTTTGAATTCAAACGTTCACAAGATCTCAGACTAGTCCGTCCAAAATGAACTAGTCTGATCTCACTCAGAACCTTTTGTTCTGGATGAGAACAGACAAGTCTGGTCCAGGTGATCTAGCCCGGCCTGCTAGGACTTAGTCCCTACAGCCCACCAGCATCTCCAAACGAACTAGTCTGACCCAAAACAAACGAGTCCGAACTCATACAAAACCACTTGGTCCGTGCAAAAACGGACAAGTCTGTCAGGGCGGACTAGTCCGGCCTTTCAGGACTTAGTTCCAGAAAGGCTCAGACACACTCACAGCTGACTAGTCCATCCCCAAACATACAAGTTCAATCTCACTCATAAGCTTTTGATCTGCCTAACATCAAATCAGTCTGATGTGGCCGGACTAGTCCGACCCTCAGGTCCGGACAAGTTCGGTCTTAGACTTGAGGTTGGCTAGACTTATCTCTTCAACTAAACCTAGTCAGACTATGATCTCTTAGGTGATTCTCAACCACTCGACTTGTTGAACACTCTCTACGACAAGGCTCAACTTGACACAAGAAATTTTAAATCCTTATTTTTGCCCTTTGAGTTTTTCGACAACTTTTTCACTCTTTTTCCTTTTTGAGAGTTTCCGTTTCCGTTTCAACTTCGATCACTACAACTTCGATCACCTGTGCTTACACTCATAAAGCTCATTAGTCCCCTAATTGTCGTCTTCCATCATCTAAAACCCACGGGGATTACCTAGATGCTCTTTCAGCAGCTGCATCAACTTACAACAGTGGCTATATGGTTGATCCAAATTGGTATGCCGACTACTGGGTGACAGAACACATCACGTATGACTTTGATCGCTTGACAACAAAGAAGAAGTATTTTGGGAATGATCGAGTGCAAGTGGCCAACAGTGCAGGTATGTCCATTAATCATATTGGAAGTTCATTTGTTGCTACTGAACAACATCCCTTAACTATGAAAAATGTCCTCCATGTCCCACATATAAACCGTCACTTGATCTCTATACACAAACTTGTTTCTGATAACAATGTCATTGTTGAATTTTATCCAACTCATTGTCTTATCAAGGACCAAACAATGAGGACCATCCTTCTTAGAGGAATATGCAAAACTGAACTTTATCAGTTCCCACACAGAGTCTGCAGACAAGCCTTCATCTGTGTCAGGGACACTGAAGATTTGTGGCATCAGCATTTGGGACATCCGAGTTCAGCTGTCATTCATCTTGTGTTAGCTAGAAACAATATTCCTTCTATTTCCAATAAAATCTCGAGTGTATGTGATGTCTGCTAGCAGGGCAAAGCACACCAACATTCCTTTCATTCTTCCCTTCATACCATTTCTAGTCCACTTGAGCTTGTTCATACTGATGTGTGGGGTCCAACTCTTGTGTCTGTAAATGGTTTTAAATATTATGTTAGTTTTATTTATGAATACAACAAATTCACTTGGATCTATTTTCTTAAGCACAAGTCTGATGTAGAATCAATTTTCATGAAGTTTTAGCCTCAAGTTGAAAGGTTGTTAGGCAGGAATATTCAGATAGTTCAGTCAGATTGGGGTGGTGAGTAGAATCGCGTGAATTAATTCTTGACAAAATACGGATCAAACACCACATTTCCAGCCCACACACTCATTAGCAGAATCAATAGTAGAAAGAAAACATAGGCTTATTGTTGAGACTGGCATAACACTTCTTGCTCAAGCACACATGCCCATTCGTTTCGGATGAGGCATTTCAGACAGCTTGTTTTCTCATAAACAGACAACCTAGCTGAGTCATCTCCAATGCGACACCTATTGCTCGTCTCTTTGGAACTGAGCCTAAGTACAAATTCTTAAAGGTTTTTTTGTTTTTCTTGTTGGCCTAATTTGAGGCCTTATAGTTCAAGGATGTTGAGCTTCAGATCAAAATAGTGTATTTGCTGTGCGCTTAGCCATCCAGTTATCATCACCTTGTTCTAGACAATAGACACTGAGTGTCTATATTTGTACTCGCTTGTAATAAATTGACTATAACCTCCTTAGAGGGGAAAGTCAGGACTTTACGTATCAGCTAAAAAAGATCAAAATAGTGTGCCTTTGTTGGTTATAGCCCAAGCCACAAGGCATACAAGTGCTTAGACAGAGAAACAGGGGGTATACATCTTACGTGATGTAGTTTTCGATTAGAATGTTTTTTCCCTTCAGATCATCACCAAATGAAGAGAATTCTATTTCTGAACTACCCATCAGCCAACCATTCTGCTCGTTAATACCTATTACTCAGAGCAGTCTCTAACTGACAACAACCTAACAAATATTCAGCAGGTCACTCAAAGTTCAGACATGGCAACACCTCTGTCCACCCCTCAATCCAACTCCTCTAGACACAACAGAGCAGCAACAAATGATACTCCTTATGATTATGGACTTACTAATGCTGTTTACAATTCTCTAGATATTGCTTCTTCTGAAAATGCAGAACCACAACAAGGCTCAACTGAAATGCAGACAGGCAGTGGGATATAGCAGGTACTTCAGTCTAAGACTCTCAGCCTGGTCATACAATGAGAACAAGACTAAAGGATAATATAATTAAGACAAAGCAGTTCAAGGATGGGACTATAAGATATGATGCAGGTGCTGCTAGAGAAGAAAGTGCTGCTCCTATCACTGAACCCAATACACTCACAAAAGCAGTCAAATATGAGGAGTGGAGAAAAGCAATGGACTCTGAATATTCAACACTTCTGAAAAATAAAACATGGTCTCTGGTTCCACCCAAAGAAGGCATCAACTTGATTGATAGCAGATGGGTTTTCAAAATCAAAAGAAGATCCAATGGGACTATTGAAAGGTATAAAGCTAGATTAGTTGCAAAGGGCTTCAAACACAGATTTAGTGTGGATTATCTTGATACTTCCTCACCAGTTATTAAACCTACAATAGACAATAATTCTTTCTTTTGCAGTGTCCAAGGGATAGAGCTTAAGGCAGATTGATATACAAAATGCTTTCTTGCACGGTTTTCTACAAGAAGAGGTTTTTATGCATCAACCAGCTGGCTATTAATCACCCAATGTTCCATCAAATTATATTTGCAAATTAAATAAAACATTGTATGGCCTTAAGCAAGCCCCAAGGACTTGGCATTCTAGACTGACAGAAAAGTTGCAGAGTTTGGGTTTTATCAGTTCACTGTCTGATACATCACTCTTCATATTAGGAGAAAAGGAACTTGTCATGTACATCCTTATCTATGTAGATGAAAATTATTGTTAGCTCTTCAACATCTGCAACTGAATATTTAATTGCAAAACTGGAAGAAGAGTTTTGCTGTTAAAGACTTGGGCAAACTTCAATATTTCCTTGGCATTGAGGTTCAGTCAGATGAGGAAGGACTGATTATGTCTCAAAAGAGATATGCTCAAGATTTGATAGCAAGAGCAAACATGTTGAAATGCAGACCAATATCCACCCCTATGGAGTCTACATAAAAAGTTATCCAGAGAAGAAGGAATACAACTGATAGGTGATGCACAATTTCAGTATAAAAGCATTGTTGGAGGATTACAGTATTTGACAATTACAAGACCTGATCTTTCCTTTGTGGTAAACAGTGTGTGCCGGTTCATTCAAAATCCAACAAACAAGCGCTGGCTGCAGTTAAAAGGATCCTTCTGTATATCAAAAGCACTGTCAGTCAAGACCCGAAGTTCTTCAAAAAAAGTGAAAGTTTTCTGAATCGTTATTCAGATGCTGAATGGGTTGGATCACCAGATGACAAGTGTTAAACCAGTGGGTTTGCTGTACTCCTAGGCTCTAACCTGGTGCCATGGAGTTCCAAGAAACAATCTACAGTCTCTCGATCAAGCACTGAATCCGATATAAGACCATGACAAATTTGATAGCTAAAGTAGTCTGGACTCAGACGCTGTTGAAGGAACTTGCACCAGTGCTTTGCTGTGATAACTTAGGGGCTATTTATTTGGCCTCCAATCCAGTCTTCCACGCTCGAGAAAGCATATAGAGTTTGACTTACATTTCGTTAGAGAACAAGTCACCAAACAAGCTTTGAACGTTCGGTTCATCTCATCTAAAGATCAGCTTGCTGATATCTTCACTAAAGCACGGTCGAAGGCACCGTTCAACACTATGTGTACCAATCTCAACTTGGTAAACTGATGTTGTGATTGGCAGGTGCTGTTAAAATTCAGTGTTCAACATGTGTCTGTAACTGACTAGCGAGAGTCAATAGGAAAGACCGCGTCGTGTGGCATGATACATGCAAAACGTGCGTCGCACGTTGTGGCGTAGTTGTCACGCCCGGTCATCGAAAGGATGAACAGACGCTACTCACATGTACGCCCGAATCAGTTAAATCATACATGCGTTGACGAAAGTGAAATATCATTATATAGCCATGTTCGAATACATAATAAGTCTTACAATATGACCCGAAGGTCTTACAAATACAAACCACTAACTTGATTACATCAACTAATCTATTTACAAAGTCCATACTACAGCGGAAGATTAAATATATAGCTAGGTGTGACACCCGGTTCCGAATATGAACCAAGCGTAACACATATGTGTGCCCAGGAAGTTCATCACACATATACGGTTGCATCACAAATGATATACAGAATTTAACCACGTCTCAACTATTAAATAAGTACCTTATTACAATAATCCAATAGTTCACAAATGACAAAACTTAATGCAGCGGAAAAATAAACTAAGCAGCACGACTCCATTCCACAGGTAATTGACGGCGGTACGCAACCTAGTACTCCGCGTGATCCTCAGGGTACTCCTAATTATCTCCAGTAGCTGTTAGCTGTTGGGGGGATTGCAAGGGTGAGTACGTGTCGTAGTCAGCAAGTGTGGAAATAGATGACATGTGGCTAAACAAATAATTGGAATAAAATGGCTAATTGCAGAAAAGTACATTTCATAAACATGTAAAAGCAGCCTATCATGTCCATGTGAGTTTATTTCCCTTCATAACCCAAGTAATTATCATACCATAAATCTAACAATCCTTATTTACCATCGCAATCCATTAATACCAGCCAACCATTAATTTAATACCATATGCCAATTCTATATACTCTCATATACCGATTATACTCAAGTGACAACCAAACCCATACCAACCATCCCAAAATTCCACGTCCAATTCTAATCATGGAAGCTGTCCAGGTGCTCTTAACCGGGAGCACGGCTATCATAATAATTTTTAACACTTTGTAGAGGTTGTATCACTTTACCCACATGTTCGTGATTTTATCACCTTTCGATGACTAAGAACCTCTATATTGCCCCGTCACACTTCCGTTGGTGTGCGGCCAAGAGATCACAAAATAGCCTTTCAAAAGAGACTACTAGTATGTACGGGCCTACTAAGGTTTCACCAGCAGGCTTGAATATCCATTCTCCCACCCACGAGACCCCTCGTGTGCCATGCGGATCCTAGAGTAGCCCTCCTCGACTCCCATTCCCCACACCATTCAATGATCCATACAATACTAGTAGCGCTCCTAATTATTCAGCTACACCGCACCCATACTTGGCCTTGTGGTGGAACTGTTGTCCTGACATATTCTCGCATGAACCGGTCCTTGGATATAAGGCAAGCAAAACCACCGTATCATCCAACCCATTCCACAAAACTATGCTTGCTTAGATCTCCTAAATTTCATATTGCTAATTTAATCATCATCTTATTACCATCCCAAGTTCTCATATTTAAAGTTGTCAACCATATTATTTAAGTTAACCATAACCCATGTAGCGATGCGGTGCAAAAAGAAAGATACCCATACCCAACTCATCATGTATATCCCATCGACAAGGGGTGGCAAACAACGCTAGTAAACTCTTACGTATGGGTTTCCCATCATATTGACACGAGCATGCAAGTTCGCAAACAAAACATTTAATAAAACGTGATCAATATGATCAAAGACACTTGCCTTGCTCCGACGGATGGGGTTGCTCAAGCGCTTCAAAGTCTTGGTTTTGAAAATCCTCGTATGCGGCCTCTTGAGCACGTCCCTCTACGTGTGATCACACATACAAGAAAATACATACAAATCATCCTAATACATACAAATTAATCAACATGCAATGACATGCATGCATGCAAAGTTCAATAATTAATTAACTACAGTTGTTTATTAATTAGGTGCAACTAGTTCATACATGTTCATATGAGTTAACAGGGTTTTAGCGGGAATTAATGTTGCTGAAAATAAAAAGATGGTGCGACTACGATCAAATTACGTCTATTAGATTCAATATGTTCGCTAACATTTGCATCAGAAAACATGTCCTACCGTAGACGTGATGGCTTCGAAGATCGCGGGATGGGGACAATGCGTAGACGAAGTAGATGGCGCAAGGTCCTCCGGTGGCACGACGACGGCGACGCGACAAACTTCGGTGGACGATGGCACCCTCCTCTTCTCTTCCCTTTTTTCCCTCTTCTTCCCTGGCGGCGCAGCCTCTGGTGCTTCTTTTCTACGTTGTTAGGGCTCTTTTCCTCTGGTAGCGGCGTTGCTTCCTGGTACCGAGAAAAAGGATGAAACCCTACGGGCGTTTATATAGGCACGACAGCAGGGATGCGATCGATCAGAGGCCGACTCGGTACCGGCTCGGGCGTGCGGGTGCGGTCGACCGGGCGGCAGGGCTGGCGCTGGGCGCGCTGGCACGTGGGTCGGGCGTGCGGGGCGCGGCACCGGGGTGCGCGGGGCCAGCTAGCGTGCGGGAGCAAGCGGTGCAGGGTGCAGTCGAGGCCGAAGCAGGCGTGCCAGTTGGGCCAGCTCAGCCTGGCTGGCGGGCAGACATTGACCCTTTTTTTTCTTTTTTTTTCTTTTACATATATACTGTTATTATATATTATTATTTTTTTATATATGTATATTATTATATATATTATATATTTATTTATATTTTTTTCATTTGTTTCTTTAGGTTTCACAAATACATATATATATATTTATGTATTATTATTATTACTTTTATATTTGTCCCCTAATACATGTTTCATATTTTTATTTTCTTTTTCTTCTCTTGCTACACATGTTTGCACATGTATGTTCTATATTTTATTATCTTTCTTTTACTCTATTAATGTTTAATGCATGAACATGTATGCAATGCATGATGCAAAGATTTAGGGTGTTACAAACCTACCCTCCTTAACGTGAATCTCGCCCTCGAGATTCGATAGCGTGGAGAAAAGATGAGGGAATTCTGCCTTCAGGTCTTCTGCACGTTCCCACGTAGCTTTGGCTTCTGTATTGTGTTTCCATTGCACTTTGCACCAACGGATCCTCTTATTTCTCGTGACCCTTTCCTTCACGTCCAAGATCTTGATAGGTTGCTCGACATAGGACAAATCCTCCTGAAGTTCTAACTCGTCCATCGTCACTTGTTCTTCCGGCACCCTGAGACACTTCTTGAGTTGAGAGATGTGAAACACGTCGTGTACATCAGAGAGATACGCCGGCAGCTCAAGTCGATATGCTACTTCTCCTCGTTTGTCCAAAATCTTGAATGGTCTGATGTAACGTGGTGCTAGTTTTTCTTTGACGTTAAACCGTCGCTAACCTCGGATAGGTGACACTTTGAGGTATACGTAATCTCCAACTTCAAATACCAGATTCCTTCGTCGATTATCCGCATAACCTTTTTGCCGTGACTGAGCATCCCTTAGGTTTTCACGTATTATTTGGACTTGTCTTTCAGCGTCTTGTAACACATCAGGACCAAATACTTGGTTCTCTCCTGTTTTATTCGAAAACAAAGGTGTCCTACACTTCCTTCCGTATAGTGCTTCATAGGGTGACATTTTCAAACTTGCTTGGTAACTATTGTTGTATGAAAATTCTGCATATGTCAAGCTCTTGTCCCAACTTTTCCCATGCTTCAAAGCACAATCTCTTAACATGTCTTCCAAAATTTGATTGGTCCTCTCGGTTTGTCCATCCGTTTGAGGGTGATATGCTGAACTGAAGTTCAACCTTGTTCCCAAAGCTTCATGCAATTTCTGCCAAAATCTGGAGGTAAACTGAGAACCTCTATAGGAGACTATCTTCTTTGGTACTCCGTGTCGACACACAATATGCTCCATGTATATTTCAACCAACTGAGCAGCTGTATATTTGGTCTTCACAGGGACAAAATGAGCTGACTTGGTTAAGAGATCCACAATTACCCAAATTGAGTCGTAACCGGACTGAGTACATGGTAGCCCAACTATGAAGTCCATTCCAATTTCTTCACACTTCCATTCCTGGATCTTCAATGGTTGCAATAATACGGCTGGCCTTTGATGTTCTGCCTTCACTCGTTGGCACACGTCGCACAATGCTACATATTCAGCCATGTCCTTTTTCATGCTAGCCCACCAATAGCATGCCTTTAAGTCCTTGTACATCTTCGTACAACCGGGATGAATTGAGTAAGGTGAGTCATGTGCCTCCTTCAATATTGTTTCCCGAATATGCCTAACATTAGGTACCACAATGCTCTTTCCAAGCCATAAGGTACCCTGTTCGTCCTCATCAAATCTGAATTCTCTTCCTTCTTGGATCTTTTCCTTGATTTCCTGTATTTCCTTGTCCTTGGTCTGTCCTTCCCGTATTTCTTGCTCTAATGTTGGGTTGACTTCCATTGTTACCATCTCATTTATGAATCCAAGGTTCAACCATTCAAACTCCTTGCATAACTCGGATGGTAGCTCCCGGACTGTGAGTTGGTGGCTTACTCCTTTTCGGCTCAAAGCATCGGCCACTACATTAGCCTTCCCTGGGTGATAGTTGATTCCCACGTCATAATCCTTGATGAGCTCCAACCATCGGCGTTGCCTCAGATTCAGATCCGTTTGCGTAAATATGTACTTGAGACTCTTGTGATCTGTATAAATCTCACATCGGTGACCAAAAACATAATGTCTCCATATCTTCAAGGTGTGCACCACGGCTGCGAGTTCAAGGTCGTGCGTAGGATAATTCAGCTCATGTTTCTATAGTTGCCTCGATGCATAAGCTACCACTTGACCTTCTTGCATGAGCACACATCCTAATCCTTGTCTTGACGCATCACAATGTATATCAAAACTCTTGCTCATGTTCGGCAATACTAACACCGGTGCGGTTGTCAACCTTTTCTTTAACTCCTCAAAGCTATCCTGAGCTGCTTGAGTTCATCGGAATGCCTTCCCTTTCATAAGTAATTCGGTCATAGACTTGGCTATTTTGGAGAAATCCTTGATGAATCGGCGGTAATATCCAGCCATTCCAAGGAAACTCCAAATTTCCTTAACATTCTGTGGCGGTTCCCACTTAAGCACATCTCTAACTTTCCCCAGGTCAACTGATACTCCACCTCCGGAAATAATATGGCCTAAGAAAGAAACTTCCCGTAACCAGAATTGACATTTACTGAACTTGGCATACAATTGGTGTTCCCATAGCTTCTGCAATGTAAGCTTCAAGTGTTCCTCATGTTCTTCCTCGCTTCTCGAGTATATAATAATGTCATCGATGAACACTACGACGAACTTATCCAGATATTCCATGAAGACTTTATTCATGAGATACATAAAGTACGCAGGCGCGTTCGTCAATCCAAATGACATGACGGTGTACTCATAGGACCCATATCGTGTTCAAAATGCTGTCTTGGGTATATCCGATGGTCTAATCTTCATTTGGAAGTATCCTGACCGCAAGTCGATCTTGGAGAAAATACATGCACCCTTCATTTGGTCGATTAAATCCTCTATATGGGGCAATGAGTACTTGTTCTTAATTGTCACTTCGTTGAGAGACCTATAGTCCACACACATCCTCTGGGTTCCATCCTTCTTATCTACGAAGAGCACTGGTGCTCCCCACGGGGATGAGCTTGGGCGTATAAAACCCTTCTCTAGCTGCTCTTGAATTTGCTTCTTGAGCTCTGCTAATTCCTTAGGAGGCATCCTATACGACCTCTTAGCTATAGGTGCAGTTCCCGGTATCAACTCAATGGCAAATTCTATGTAACGGTCAGGTGGCATACCTGGCAACTCATCTGGAAACACATACGGGTACTCGCAAACGATCGGAATGCTTTCCAATGTCACACCTTCCACTTGATTGAGCATTGCCTTCTCTCTTGCAGGTTGGGCTGCCTCAACTTTGATGCCCGTACCATGTTCACTTGTCAACTGCACAATCCTCTCGGCACATTGAATGACTCCATTATACTTGCTCAGCCAGTCCATTCCAAGTATTATGTCTATTCCTTGGGAGTCCAAGACTATGAGGTTTGCGAGAAAGTCTACCCCCTTATTTTAATGCTTACTTTCGGACATACTATATTTGTCCTCATCTCTCCGCCAGGAGAACTTACTAGCATAGTTTGCTTCATATGAGATATAGGCAAATTGTACTTGGCAACATACTTCGATGAAATGAATGAATGAGATGCTCCCGAATCAAATAAAACAGTCACGGGGTTGAAGTTGGCGAGGAACATACCAATCACGACGTCATCAGCTTGCTGGGCTTCCTCAGTGGAGACATGATTCACATTGCCACGAGCAAAATTCTGCTGTCCACGATTGCCTTGTGGTGCTCCTCCATTTGGTCGCGGGTAACTTGGCCTTGGTGCATTGTTCATTGGTCCATAGTTTCTTCTGGGGCATTGACTTGCAAAGTGTCCGGCCTCTCCACACACATAGCATGTATTATCGCCCGTAGCATTAGGGAAGCTTGGGCGCAACTGGTTTTGAGCATTTGCCGCCATGTTAGGACGCGGCGCAGGTGGCGCAGGATAGCGAGGCGCTTGCATGGCGGGGCGTTGCTGCGGTGGCTGATTTGGGCGCGCTGGATAAGCAGCGCGGTATGCAAGAGCAGATGGGTTGTAGTATGGTGCAGTTGGTGGTGCATAGCGGGGGCGAACATTGCTTTCTTGCTGCGGTCCATGATGTGGCATCTTCCTCTTGTTGTCCTGCTCCATCTTATGAATCTTGTTCTCAACCACAATAGCCTTGTCAACCAGCTTCTGGAAGTTTGGATAGTCAGTATTAAGCAACTGGACTTGAATTTTATTGTTGAGACCCCTCATAAACAGATACTTCTTCCTACTATCAGTGTTGATGTCTTCTGGAACATATCTTGATAGTTGAGTGAACTTATTGAGATACTCACTCATGCTCATCCTTCCTTGCCTGAGGTTTTCAAAATCTTGTCTTCTCAGTATCATAACTCCTTGAGATACATAGTGGGAACGTAAACTCTGCTTAAACTCAGCCCAAGTGATTGCCTCCTGATTATCGTGAGCATTGCAAAGAGCTTCCCACCAGTCAGCAGCTGCTCCAACTAGTTGATGTTATGCAAAGAGAACCTTCTCTCTATCAGTGCACTGGACAATAGCAAGTTTCTTCTCAACGGACATCAACCAATCATCAGCTTATATTGGGTGTGTGGCTTGTGCAAAGGTAGGTGGCCTAGTCCTCATGAACTCTCCCAAACGGTTGTGGTGTGGCAGGGGTGGTGGCGGTGGCAGTATATGAGGCTGATTATTGTTGCCAGCTTGCAGTTGTCCTATTGTCTGTATCATGGTCTGCATGAGCTGGTTTTGCATAGCTAACAGCTGTTCAATATTGATAGCTCCATGAGCATGTCCCTGGTTGTTCTGAGGTACTTCATTGTGCTCCTCCTCATCGTTGGCATCCCTCTGATTGCGAGTTCTCACCATCTGTTGGCGAAAGAAAGGTGGAGACAGAAGAATTTAAAATTTGGAAAGAAACGCCCCAACTATATGCATCAAGGTATGTGACCCTAAACAATCCTTTATTAATATAGACCTATATGAGGATGTGGACAAGTGTCGAAGCATCCCACAACTCTCTACTAAGCACACAAGCACTCAAACAAGCACCAAACAAAAATTCAGCACGCCACACTATTTAAAACTAATACGATTCTAAGCGTTCTTATTACAAAATACTCATAGGGGACTTAATTTCCTAATTGTGAGGCGGTGAGGGCGTCCTTGGCTGCGCAGATGTGATGGGGTTGCGCCATGGTGATGTAGGGGACCAGATTCTCTTGGGTGACCACGGCTCTCCTCTTGCTTCACATTCCTTCATCTCCAAGTTGGCTTCTAAACGAGCTAGCTCCTTGCGAAGGTAGTGGATCTCCCCTTGTGCGGTTGCATAGCGATTTCTAATGTCCAAGAATGTCTTTTGAAACCTATCCATTGCTGTAAGATTGTCTGAAGCTTCTTGTGGTACAATTATCCTCCTTGTACCACTCTCCCACTGAGGGTGTAGCTCAAACGTGGTGTTCTCAAGCTCAAAGCAGCGAGTATGGCACAAACTTGTGAGTGCCGCCCATGCAGCATCATCCATATCATCCTTCTGAGTAGACTTCCAGGTGGGAGCATAATACCGTGAGACCACTTTGTTGAGGTAGAAGATGAGAACCTCAGCATGCCATTCGTTGCGTTCGGGACGAGAGACCCTCTTCACGAAGTAGTTAGCACACATGCAACGGGGATAAAGGAATTCCGTTAGTTCCCACGATGCATGTCCTCCATCTGTTCCAGTAGTACAAATCTCCTCAACTTGGGGAAACTGGGGGCTGTTGTGTCCATTCTCATTCGCACCGGGTTGTGATCCCCCTCCATTTTCACCTCCGCTGTCCTCCTCATCTGAAGCTGGCACGTAGTACTCCTCATTAGTATCCTCATCCATGTTCTCCTCAAATGGATCATACTCCTCCGGATCCTCCTCCATAGTGTTCGACTGGTTAGCTTCCTCCTCCTTGGGCTGGATGTTCCCCTCCTCTTGCGTCTGCTCGTCAAGCTCAATGGGGTTAAGTCCACTTCCAAGGGGCGGTGGACAGGTGCTCTTACGGGCTGCACTCCTAGTGATTGGCATATATAGAAAACGAGAATACATTAGAGGAAAGAATAATGGAATATAAATCTGAAAATTGCAGCAGCTAAAATAATGGAAAAAGAGCGGTGCAGCTGTCCCAAAAGAACGAAAAAGAGAGAGAGAAAATGCAGCAGCCAACACAATAATTTTACTCACACATAGCGGCGGCAAAACACACACTTAACGCAAAAATTCAAGCGGCAAAACAGCAGCACCTAACAGTGCTCACTGCAGAAATTTTTATTGAAAATGCGGCAGATATTGATACTTTTTGCAGCTGAAAATAAAGAAACAAAAACGGCAGCAAAAAATTTCAAAAATAGCAGATTAGAAGATTTTTCCTAAGTGCTCTAGAGTGTCCATTCTACCTAGGCTTGCGTCCTACAGTCAGCGCGGCTCTGATACCAATTTGTGACACCCGGTTCCGAATATGAACCAAGCGTAACACATATATGTGCCCAGGAAGTTCATCACACATATACGGTTGCATCACAAACGATATACAAAATTTAACCACGTCTCAACTATTAAATAAGTATCTTATTACAATAATCCAATAGTTCACAAATGACAAAACTCTAATTAATGTAGCGGAACAATAAACTAAGCAGCACGACTCCATTCCATAGGCAATTGACGGCGGTACGCAACCTAGTACTCCGCGTGATCCTCAGGGTACTCCCAATTATCTCCAGTAGCTGTTGGGGGGGATTGCAAGGGTGAGTACGTGTCGTACTCAGCAAGTGTGGAAATAGATGACATGTGACTAAACAAATGATTGGAATAAAATGGCTAATTGCAGGAAAGTACATTTCATAAACATGTAAAAGCAACCTATCATGTCTATGTGAGTTTATTTCCCTTCATGACCCAAGTAATTATCATACCATAAATCCAACAATCCTTATTTACCATCGCAATCCATTAATACCAGCCAACCATTAATCTAATACCATATGCCAATTCTATATACTCTCATATACTTAATATACTCAAGTGACAACCAAACCCATACCAACCATCCTAAAATTCCAAGTCCAATTCTAATCATGGAAGCTGTCCAGGTGCTCTTAACCGGGAGCACGTCTATCATGATAGTTTTTAACACTCCGCAGATGTTGTACCACTTTACCCACATGTTCGTGACTTCGTCACCTTTCGATGACTAAGAACCTCTATGTTGCCCTATCACACTTCCGCTGGTGTGCGGCCAAGAGATCACAAAATAGACTTTCAAAAGGGACTACTAGTATGTACGAACCCACTAAGGTTTCACCGGCAGGCTTGAATCTCCATTCTCCCACCCACGGGCCCCTCGTGTGCCATGCGGATCCCAGGGTAGCCCTCCTTGACTCCCATTCCCCGCGTCATCTAATGGTCTATACAATACTAGTAGCGCCCCTAATTATTCAGCTACGCCACACCCATACTTGGTCTTGTGGTGGCACTGTTGTCCTGGCATATTCTCGTATGAACCAGTCCTTAGATCTAAGGCAAGCAAAACCACTGTATCATCCAACCCATTCCACAAAACCATGCTTGCTTAGATCTCCTAAATTTCATGTTGCTAATTTAATCATCATCTTATTACCATCCCAAGTTCTCATATTTAAAGTTGTCAACCACATTATTTAAGTTAACCATAACCCATGTAGCGATGTGGTGCAAAAAGAAAGATACCCATACCCGATTCATCATGTATATCCCGTCGACAAGGGGTGGCAAACAACGCTTGTAAACTCCTACGTATGGTTTTCCCATCATATTGACACGAGCATGCAAGTTCGCAAACAAAACATTAATAAAACGGGATCAATATGATCAAGGACACTTGTCTTGCTCCGACGGATGGGGTTGCTCAAGCGCTTCAAAGTCTTGGTTTTGGAAATCCTCGTATGCGGCCTCTTGAGCACGTTCCTCTACGCGTGATCACACATACAAGAAAATACATACAAATCATCATAATGCACACAAGTTAATCAACATGCAATGACATGCATGCCTGCAAGGTTCAATAATTAATTAACTACGGTTTTTTATTAATTAGGTGCAACTAGTTCATATGTGTTCATATGATTTACAGGGTTTTAGCGGGAATTAATGTTGCTGAAAATAAAAAGATGGTGCGACTATGATCAAATTACGTCTATTAGATTCAATATGTTCGCTAAAATTCGCATCAGAAAACGTGGCCTACCGTAGACGTGATGGCTTCGAAGATTGTGGGATAGGGGCAACGCGTAGACGAAGTAGATGGCGCATGGTCCTCCGGCGGCACGACGACGGCGACGCGACGAACTCCGACGGACGACGATACCCTCCTCTTGTTTTCCCTTTTTTCCCTCTTCTTCCCTGGCGGCGCAACCTCTAGTGCTTCTGTTCTACGTTGCTAGAGCTCTTTTTCTCTGGTGGCAGCGTTGCTTCCTGGTACCAAGAAAAAGGATGAAACCCCACGGGCGTTTATATAGGCGCGACAGCAAGGACGCGATCGACCAAAGGCCGACTCAGTACCGGCTCGGGCGTGCGGGTGCGGTCGGCCGGGCGGCGGGGCTGGCGCTGGGCGCGCTGGCGCGTGGGTCGGGCGTGCGGGGCGCGGCAGCGGGGTGCGCGGGGCCAGCTAGCACGCGGGAGCGGGTGGTGCGAGGCGCGGTCGAGGCCGAGGCAGGCGCGCTGGTTGGGCCGGCTCGGCCTGGCTGGCGGGCAGGCGTTGACCACTTTTTTTTTCTTTTACATATATACTATTATTATATATTATTGTTATTTATTTTTTTATATATGTATATTATTATGTATATTATTTATTTATATTTTTTCATTTGTTTCTTTAGGTTTCACAAATACATATATATATTTTTTATATATTATTATTATTACTTTTATATTTATCCCCTAATACATGTTTCATATTTTTATTTTATTTTCCTTCTCTTGCTACACATGTTTGCACATGTATGTTCTATATTTTATTATCTTTCTTTTACTCTATTAATGTTTAATGCATGAACATGTATGCAATGCATGATGCAAAGATTTAGGGTGTTACACTAGGGCTCCATCTTCATAGGCAGTCGCGCGAAGGATTTTGCCAGCCTAGACCAAGTCCTCCGGGTGACGAAAAAATCTTACGGTGCCGCTTCTTCTTCATATTCTAATGGAAAAGTAAATGCTTGAGTACATAGAGTACTCAGCAAGTGTGGGAAGAGGATGATATGAATGGCTTGAACAAGGATATGATAATTATGGCTTAAGCACTATGCTTAGAACCTAACCTTAGCTTTCAATTATCAATATCACTATAGATAATATTCCAACAAAATAATGATGATAATTTAACTTGAATCATAAATAACCACCATTTCCCAATCATAGACTAATTATGAACTGACCCCAAGCCGCTCTTGTCTGTGAGCACGACTGTCATGACAGTTTTACCAAATCTCTGCAGAGAATGTATCCTTTACCCACAAGCAGTGATTCCATCCCCTATTACCAGGTGGACTGAGTAAACCTCCCCAAATGCCCGTGGTAGCCAACCACATTGCACACTTCCTTTGGTGTGAGGCCAGGAGATCACTACATGGTCTTTACAAAGGTACTCCTGACTAGTGCTAGTCCACTGAGGTTTCACCACTGAGGTATTCCTGGAGTAACCCTCCACCTCAGAAGCCCCCTCTTGAGCCTTTGCGGTTCCCAGAGCAGTACCCCTTCATCATTCCCTACACCATCCAACTACTAGCATTTCATCGGAGAAACCTAATTAATTGACCAAGCCGCCCCATCTCAGTCTCATGGTGGTACTATAAAGCTTAGTGGCTTACTCCATAAACTGATCCTTAGAATCTGGTGGTACCAAACCAATCTCGGGTCTCGTGCAAACTACACCATACCAAATCTATCCAACCACTAGATTCCTATCAACTACTGTTGTGTGTCCATCATAATTAAAGCAATCATAAAGTATAATATATCACATGTGTATGAAATCCCATTTCCAAAGTTTAAGCATGGCTAAGCATAATTATAACATATCTACTTCCCAACCCAAATCAGGTGACAAGGAATTATGTGGAACAGGGCATGGATCATGAAATAGGACATCATTTTATGTAGCATGCAACTATCTAATATCCTAAAATTGGTACAAGATGGTCAAGAGCACTTGCCTTCTTTGAAGACTTGGTTGTTGTTGAAGTCTTGGTCTTGAAGATTAAAGTTGGGGTCGTAGTACAACTCTAAATATATTGCCCAAGCATGGCAAAAGGAAATAAAAGCTAAATAAGTAAAGAGCACACAATACATGGTATCACAACATACACATAAGCCTAAAATTCTATACTAATGCGTCCCTACAAAGAATTTATTACTTTACATATCCAAAATATGCATTTAATAATTATTTTACACTTTTAAGATTTATTTATGGGTTAAAATCATTTTTATTGAATTTTCTATGGACAAAATGTATTTTAAACATTTCCAATAAATTTTCCATGGTCAAAATATATTTTATTTGCACTCTATAATTTTGTTACAGCACAAAAAACATTTTATACAAATTTTCCTACTGTTTTTATATTTATTTACCATTTTTATCTATTTTCCACACATCAAATACAATTTTAAACAATATTCAGCAAATAATTAAAATACCAGGGACTAGTTGGTAATTTTTCTACACAGTATAGGGGCTAAAAACATAATTCCATAAATTTTCAGGGGTTAGATTGCTTATTTTATTGATTAAATCCATTTTCAGATAGTCCAGAGGCTAGATTGCTAAACCTAGGGGTAAATTTGTATTCCAGTGAAGTCCAAGGGTAGCCCACAAGTTTCAAGGGGTTTGGGTGCAAAACCGGCGGCGGGAAAAAGGGATTCAACGTGGGCCGTCGATTTTGAAATATTTAAAATACCAAACCAGTACGCTACGTTATAATCTCGATCGTTCGGTTTAAACCGAGGAACGAGATGCAACCACGTCGCCTCTGACGACGCCGGCCAGACACGCGCGGCGGCGCTCGGCGCCCGCGGCAGCGGACCTCGCCAGCGTTGGCCAATTCGGCCAAAACACCGTGCAAACTATGTGCACTATACACTAAACGAAAGAGGGGAGGAAGTGGAGCATACCTAGGGGGTTTTGAGGTCCAAAATTGGCTGGAGAGGGGTCGACGATGAGGGGCGGTGACGGTTGGCGTCGGCACCCATCGGATCTGGTTAAGCCCCGACAATTCCTCCGCACAAACTTGCCTGACGTGCTCCTGGAGTCACGGCGAAGAGGTTAGAGGGGATAGAGGGGTGAGGCAACCATCGGTTGGTCGGGAACGAGGGCGACAGACCTTGGCGACAGTGAGGCTAGGGTTAGGCGCGAAGGGAGAAGAAGAGAGGGGGAAGGCGGGATTTTATAGGTGGAACGCGTGCAGCGGTTGACGACCCGCGCGTGGGGCAGTTCCCTGGGTTGATTCCGCGCGGGGTGGAGCGGTTGAAGAGGGGGGTGGTGCGGTGTGGACGGAGAGTGAGGCGGCAGTTGCTTGAGGTAGGGGATGACAGACGGGGGCCACTGGGCAGAGAGAGTGAGGGAAGGAAGGGGGTTGGCTGGGCCACGGGTGAGAGGAGGGGGGAATTGGGCCGGGGTGGGGTTTTGGCCCATTTGGGTTTTTTTCTTTTTCTTTTTCATTTCCTTTTCTTTTGATTTGATTTCAAATTCAAACTTCAACATTTTCTACTCGTATGAATTCAAAAATTCACACAAAAATGCACACTTGAATGCACTATGATTTGTTCATTTTTATTTACATAAAATATGGGTGTTACAACTCTACCCCCCTTAAAAGGAATCTTGCCCTCGAGATTTGGACGTCCTAAGAGAAAAGATAAGGGAATTCGGCCTTGAGATCTTCTTTTCTTTCCCATGCTGCTTCTTCCTCTGAGTGATGTTTCCATTGCACTTTACACATGCGAATGACTTTGTTCTGGTAACCTTTTCTAATGTCTCAAGTATCTCGATAGGTTGTTCCACATAGGACAAATCTTCTTGTACATCAACTGCTTCCATAGGCAATTGTTCCTCAGGCACTCTCAGGCACTTCTTAAGTTGTGACACATGAAACACATTATGTACGTATGACAAGTGCGACGGAAGCTCAAGCTGATAAGCCACTTCACCTCGTCATTCTAATATCTTGAACGAACCAATGTAGCGGGGTGACAACTTGCCTCTTACTTTAAATCTTCTCAACCCTCTCATAGGTGACACTTTCAGGTACACATAATCACCAACCTCAAATGTTAGATCACGTCTTAGAGTATCTGCATAACTCTTCTGTATTGTTTGAGCTGCCTTTAGATTCTTTCGAATTTCTTGTACTTGTCTTTCATCCTCTTTCAATACATCAGGCCACAAAACTTGACTTTATCCAGTCTGATTCCAAAACAACGGTGTCCTACATTTTCGCCCATACAATGCTTCAAAAGGAGACATCTTCAAACTGGCTTGATAACTGTTGTTATAAGAGAATTCGGCATATGACATATTCTTATCCCAACTTTGACTATTCTTTAAAGCACACGCTCTCAAAATGTCTTCTAATATCCGGTTTGTACGTTCTGTCTGACCATCAGTCTGAGGATGACATGCCGAACTAAAATTTAAACGGGTATCTATTGATTCATGCAACTTCTGCCAGAATCTTGAGGTAAATTGAGTGCCTCGATCTGAGATGATCTTCTTAGGAACTCCGTGTAAGCATACAATCCTGGAGATATACAGTTCTGCCAACTTGGGACCATTGTAGGTTTCCTTCACAGGAATAAAGTGGGCAACTTTAGTCAAACGATCCACTATAACCCATATAGAATCATATCCAGATTGTGTCCTTGGTAGTCCCACAATAAAATCCATGCTGATTTCTTCCCACTTCTATTCTAGCACTTTGATTGGTTGTAATAACCCTGCTGGTATGTGATGTTCCGCCTTAATCAATTGACATGTATCACATATGGCCACATATTCTACTACATCTCGTTTCATTCCATGCCACCAATATCGATCTTTAAGATCTTGATACATCTTTGTGCTTCCGGGATGAATGGAGTATGATGAGTCATGAGATTCCCTTAGTATCAACTCTCTAATCTCCTTTATATCCGGAACACAAATCCTCTTTCCAAGCCATAGGGTTCCTTGTTCATCCTCTCTAAAGTTCAGAGCTTTTCCTTTCTTCATTAATTGCTTGATCTCCTTGACCTTGTCATCATTCTTTTGTCCTAGTCGTATATCACGTTTAAGGGTTGAATCCACTTCCATAGCAAATGCTTCAGTGCTAGACACTAGGCATAAGTTTAACCTGGCAAACTCTTCACATAACTGAGGTTGAAGAGCTTGTACTGACAAATTGTTACATTGTCCCTTTCTACTTAGAACATCAACAACCACATTAGCTTTCCTCGGATGGTAGTTGATTCCCACATCAAAATCCTTTATTACCTCCAACCAACGACATTGTCTAAGATTAAGATATGGTTGTGTGAATATGTACTTCAAGCTCTTGTGATCCGTGTATATCTCGGTTCTTTTTCCCATTAAGTAGTGTGTCCAAATCTTCAATGCATGGACAACAGCTGCAACCTCTAAATCATGGGTTGGATAATTCCCCTCATATTTCTGAAGCTGTCTTGAATCATAGGCTAAAACATGTCCTTCTTGCATTAAGACACATCCTGAACCATGGCTGGATGCATCACAATAAACCACAAACTCCTTCTGCATATCAGGCATCACCAATACTGGCGCACTGGTTAACCTCTTCTTCAGTTTGGCAAAGCTCACTTCACATTCGGGGGTCCACTTGAAAGCAACTCCTTTCTCAAGCAACTTGGTTAGTGGCCAAGAGATCTTTGAAAATCCCTCGATGAATCGACGATAATAACCAACCATGCCTAAGAATCTTCGTATATCATGTACACTCTTAGGTGTTTCCCATTTAAGGACATCTGCCACTTTGCCCGGATCCACTGCTATACCACCTTCGGATATGACATGACCCAATAACGATACTTCCTTTAGCCAAAACTCACACTTACTAAGTTTGGCATATAGCTGAAGTTGGCGAAGCTTTTGTAGAGCCATCCTGATGTGCTCCTCATGCTCTTCTTCAGTCTTGGAGTAGATAAGTATATCTTCGATGAACACCACTACAAACTTGTCCAAGTACTCCATGAATACCTTGTTCATCAGATACATAAAATATGCAGGAGCATTGGTCAATCCAAATGACATAATTGTATACTCATATAGTCCATATCGAGAGACAAATGCAGTCTTGGGAATGTTTGAGGGTCTAATCTTCAGTTGGTGATAACCCGATCGAAGATCAATCTTAGAGAACACACACACTCCTCTCAATTGATCAAAGAAATCTTCAATTCTTGGTAGTGGGTACTTATTCTTAATTGTTACCGCATTTAAGGCACGATAATCCACATACAACCTTTGGGTACCATCCTTCTTAGGTACAAATATAACTGGTACTCCCCAAGGCGATGAGCTAGGACAAATATATCCTTTCCCCAGTAACTCCTCAATGTGATCCTTTAGTTCAGCTAGTTGTTTAGCATCCATTTTATACAGCCTCTTATATATTGGGGCCGTTCCGGGTACTAATCAATGATAAACTCAATCTCTCGATCAGGGGGCATACTTGGTAAGTCATCTGGAAATACATCCGGAAACTCACAACCCTGATGCCTTCTGTACTCTCAAGATGGTTGAGTTGTACAACTGCCTCTTGTGTCTGATCTGACCTGAACTCCACTGTAGTGCCATCTGGATGCGTTAAACAAATGGTCCTAGTTGCATAGTGAATTACTCCTTGATTCTTTGTCAGCCAGTCCATTCCCAGAATGATGTCTAGTCCTTGTGAATCCAGTACTATCAGGTTGGCCACAAAGACTACCCCCCTTATATTTAGACCCACATTAGGGCATACATGCCTTGCTACCATCTCTCCTCTAGGAGAGTTTATTACCATTGCTCGATTCAAGAATGTAACTATCATGCCATGTTTCTTTACGAAATCTTTGGATATGAAAGAATGGGTAGCACCCGAATCAAACAATACTGTGGCGAGGTGTGAATTAGCAGGAAATGTATCGGTCACCACGTCAGGTGCTTCTTGAGCTTGCTCCAATGTCATATGATTGACACGTCCAGGTGGGTTCTGCTGCTTCTTTGGACAATTATTAGAGTAGTGTCCCATTTCTTCACACTTGTAGCACTGAACTCCTGCAGCATTGTTCTATCCTTTGTTACCTCCTGGTTGATTCCTTGGTGGTTGAATATTGGGACGGTTAGCTGGTGCCGAAGGGCGAGGAGGTTGCATCTGCTGGTGAGGGGGTTGCATTGGTTGGCGTGGAGGCTGTTGTTGCTGGCACATCTGCTGGTTGTAGGGTGTGGGTGACCTGTAGTTGGGGTTTGGGAATCTCTGTCCCGAGTAGGAGTTCATAGGGCGATTCATGGGTATTATAGGCTTAGGGGCGAAATGAGGGCGTACATTGCTACCAGAGGCATGTCCTAGAGACAACTTCCTCTTCCTCTCATCATCATCCAGCTCCTTCTTGGTCCTCTCTACTTCAAAAGCTTTGTCAACCAACTTCTAAAAGCTGTTGTAGTCACTGGAAGACATGGCGAACTTCAACTCCTTGTCAAGTCCATTCTTGAAACAAAACTGCTTCTTGGAATCAGTATCCACATCTGTCGGTGTGTAGCGAGATAGCTGTGTGAATGTGTTCAAGTAATCCCGCACAGTCATACGACCTTGCTTTAACATTAGATAATCCTCACGTCTCGCTTGGACTTCTCCTTCAGGCACAAAGTGATTGCGGAAGTTAGTCCTGAATTCTTCCTAAGTGATGTTTTCCGAATTCTGATGGGCTTCAGTGAAAGCGGTCCACTAGTCGGCTGCAGGTCCCTGGAGTTGGTGAGAAGCTAGTAGTACCTTCTCTCTTCCTTCACATTGAATGAGCCTCAATTTGCTCTCAACTGCTCTAAGCCAATCATCAGCATCCATTGGCTCACTAATTGTGGCAAACGTGGGTGGATGGGTGTTAAGAAAGTCCCTTAGGAAGGACTTGGGTGGAAAAGTTGGTGGTGGTGGAGGGTTGGGTGGTGGTGGTGGTGGTGCTTGCTGCATATTGGTAACTATCTGGGTAAGGTTGTTGAGCAGCTGGGTTTGAATGACCATCATCTGTTGCATCTGCTGCGCTGCTGGGGCTCCCCGAGCACCCCTACCCATCCATCCTGGTAATCCTCTAAATCCATCATCTTGGGGTATGACACCCCTTCCACGACCTCTGCCTCTACCAGCCATCTGTATAGGGAATAACTGAAACTTTAGAATAATAGACAAGATATAGAAGGGTACACTATGGTAAAGGGTCCCAACTACATGCATCAAGGGAAATATATATATATATATATATATATATATATATATATATATATATATATATATATATATATATATATATAGCAAGCAAATCCATTAATCAACTAGTGCGGATGTGGACAAGATGCTAATGCATTCCACAACTCGCACAACACACTAACAAGCCTATATACAAATGATGTGGATGTGGACAGGATGCCTAGGCATTCCACAACTCACGTCGCACACACACACATCATGAAGAAAACCACTAGTACAATACCATAGATAACACGACTCAAGACTAGAGAGGGCGTAGCTACACGCTCCTACATACTACGGGTAGGTGTCCTAAGTCGTCCAACAGGGTAACAAGTCTACTCCTGCTCGTTGGGGTCCTCGTCGGAGTCCTCCTCGGTCTCCTCCTCCGGGTCCTCCTATGGGTCCTCCCACGATTTCACGGGTGGGTGCTCACGACGATCAAGTGAGTCTGGGTCCCAGGGCTCAGTGTCTGACGCCTACTGAGGAGAGTCCGGGTCAGCGGCAGTGATCCTCCTGTAGCGTCGGTGAAGCTGCTCGTAGCAGTCAACGAGCTCCCTGCCGTCCTGAAGCTCCTGCTGACAACGCTGGAGTCGTGAGGACAACTCCAAAACATTGTCAACAAGCCTCTCGCTCTGATCAAGGTACAGAGGCCCCTCGACGTCACGTCCAGTGAAGTCGGTTGTGCCACTAGGGCGCTGAGGGGTGAACGCGTGCTCCGTGCGCTCGAGACGGAACCTGTGGGCGTGACTCCAGTAGGTAGTCGCCTCCCACGTAGCATCCTTCTCAGCAGCACACTGGGAGCTCCTCCAAGCCGGAGAGTAGTGTGAGTGCAGCAACTCCGAGTCGTAGTAGATCGACAGCTGGGTAGTCCACTCCAGTCCACCAGTAGAAGGTACAGAGACCCCAGTAGTGTGGTAGACGAAGCGAACACTATACTCACGGTACCCCGCAGCACAAAGGAGGAAGCAAAGGCGGCTACGCATCCTCGATGCAGCACGTCTAGAAGAGATCAGCGCTGTCTCCCTGTTGGGCGCGTGAGGTGCGGAGCGGCTGGCTAGGGCGTGTTGAGGAACACGACCCCCAGTCGACTTGTGTGTCGTCTGCTTGGTGCGCACCATCTACAACCATTTGAAAAGGAGAGAGTGAGATCAATAATCAATAAATTAAGTTAAAATAAAAATAGTAAGTACAACAAGGTGAGAAAGCACAAGGATTGAGGGGGGACACAAAGTTTTGGAAATACTATTTTATAAGAAAATAGTATAATCCTTATTTTTGACCATTTCTAACTAGGCTTGCGTTCTACGGGCAACACGGCTCTGATACCACTTTGTCACGCCCGGTCATCGAAAGGATGAACATACGCTACTCACATGTATGCCAGGATCAGTTGAATCGTACATGCGTTGATGAAAGTGAAATATCATTACATAGCCATGTTCGAATACATAATAAGTCTTACAATATGACCCGATGGTCTTACAAATACAAACCACTAACTTGATTACATCAACTAATCTATTTACAAAGTCCATACTACAGCGGAAGATTAAATATATAGCTAGGGCTCCATCTTCACAAGCAGTTGCGCGAAGGATAGCCAACCTAGACCAAGTCCTCCGGGTTGACGAAGAAATCTTCCGGTGCCGCTTCTTATTCATATTCTAATGTAAAAGTAAACGCTTGAGTACATAGAGTACTCAACAAGTGTGGGAAGAGGATGATATGAATGACTAGAACAAGGATAGGCCAATTATGGCTTAAGCACTATGCTTAGAACCTAACCTTAGCTTTCAATTATCAATATCACAATAGATAATATTCTAACAAAGTAATGATGATAATTAACTTGAATCATAAATAACCACTATTTCCCAACCATAGACTAATTATGAACTGACCCCAAGCCGCTCTTGCCCGTGAGCACGACTGTCATGACAGTTTTACCAAATCTCTGCAGAGAATGTACCCTTTACCCACAAGAAGTGATTCCATCCCCTGTTCCCAGGTGGACTGAGTAAACCTCCCTGAATGCTCGTGGTAGCCAACCACATTGCACACTTCCTTTGGTTTGAGGCCAGGAGATCACTACATGGTCTTTACAAAGGTACTCCTGACTGGTGCTAGTCCACTGAGGTTTCACCGCTGAGGTATTCCTGGAGTAACCCTCCACCTCAGAAGCCCCCTCTTGAGCCTTGCGGTTCCCAGAGCAGTACCCCTGCATCATTCCCCGCACCATCCAACTACTAACATTTCAGGAGAAACCTAATTAATTGACCAAGCCACCTCATCTCAGTCTCATGGTGGTACTATAAAGCTTAGTGGCTTCCTCTATAAACCGGTCCTTAGAATCCGGTGGTACCAAAGCCAATCCCGGGTCTCGTGCAAATTACACCATACCAAATCTATCCAACCACCAGATTCCTATCAACTACTATCGTGTGTCCATCATAATTAAAGCAATCATAAAGTATAATATATCACATGTGTATGAAATCCCATTCCCAAAGTTTAAGCATGGCTAAGCATAATTATAACCTATCTACTTCCCAACCCAAATCAGGTGATAAGGAATTATATGGAACAGGGCATGAAACATGAAATAGGACATCATTTTATATAACATGCAACTATCTAATATCCTAAAATTGGTACAAGATGGTCAAGGGCACTTGCCTTCTTCGAAGACTTGGTTGTTGTTGAAGTCTTGGTCTTGAAGATTAAAGTTGGGGTCGTAGTACGACTCCAAATATATTGCCCAAGCATGGCAAAAAGAAATAAAAGCTAAATAAGTAAAGAGCACACAACACATGGCATCACAACATACACATAAGCTTAAAATTCTATACTAATGCGTCCCTACGAAGCAATTATTATTTTACATATCCAAAATATGCATTTAATAATTATTTTACACTTTTAAGATTTATTTATGGGCTAAAATCATTTTTATTGAATTTTCTATGGCCAAAATGTATTTTAAACATTTTTAATAAATTTTCCATGGTCAAAATATATTTTATTTGCACTCTACAATTTTATTACAGCACAAAAACATTTTATACAAATTTTCCTACTGTTTTTATATTTATTTACCATTTTTATTTATTTTCTACACATCAAATACAATTTTAAACAATATTCAGCAAATAATTAAAATACCAGGGGCTAGTTGGCAATTTTTCTACACAGTACAGGGGCTAAAAACATAATTCCATAAATTTCTAGGGGTTAGATTTATTACTTTATTGATTAAATCCATTTCCAGAGAGTCCAGGGGCTAGATTGCTAAACCTAGGGGTTAGATTTGTATTCCAGTGAAGTCCAGGGGTAGCCCGCAAGTTTCTAGGGGTCTGGGTGCAAAACCGGCGGCGGGAAAAAAGGATTCAACGTGGGCCGTCGATTTGGAAATGAACGCGCGAGATTTAAAATACCGAACCAGTACGCTACGTTATAATCTCGATCGTTCGGTTTAAACCGAGGGCCTAGATGCGGTCACGTCATCTCTAGCGACACTGGCCACACGCGTGCGGCGGTGCTCGACCCTCGCGGCGGCGTACCCTGTCGGCGTTGGCCAATTCGGCCAAAACGCCGTCCAAACTATGCACACTATACACTAAACGAAAGAGGGGAGGGAGTGGAGCATACCTAGGGGGGTTTCGGGGTCCGAAATTGGCCGGAGAGGGGTCGGTGACGAGGGGCGGCGACAGTTGGCGTCGGCACCCGTCGAATCCGGTGAAGCCCCGTCAATTCCTCCGCGCAAACTTGCCCGGCGTGCTCCTAGAGTCACGGCGAAGAGGTTAGAGGGGAGAGAGGGGTGAGGCAACCGTCGGTTAGCCGGAAACGAGGGCGACAGACCTTGGCAACGGTGAGGCTAGGGTGAGGCGCGAAGGGAGAAGAAGAGAGGGGGAAGGCGGGATTTTATAGGTGGAACGCGTGCGGTGGTTGACGGCGCGCGCGTGGGGCAGTTCCCCGGGTTGATTCCGTGCGGGGTGGAGCGGTTGAAGAGGGGGTGGCGCGGCGTGGACAGAGAGGGAGGCGGCGGTTGCTTGAGGTAGGGGATGGCAGGTGGGGGCCACTGGGCAAAGAGAGTGAGGGAAGGAAGGGGTTGGCTGGGTCGCGGGTGAGAGGAGGGGGAAATTGGGCCGGGGTGGGTTTTGGCCCATTAGGGGATTTTATTCTTTTTCTTTTTCATTTCTTTTTCTTTTAATTTGATTTCAAATTCAAACTTCAATGTTTTCAACTCGTTTGAATTCAAAAATTCACACAAAAATGCACACTTGAATGCGCTATGATTTATTCATTTTTATTTACATAAAATATGGGTGTTACAGTAGTGTGCGCTGATTTGTTGGAAACTCTCAGTGAGTCGGTTGTAATATCGGGCTATATGATATGAGGCGATCCATAGAGATCGCAAGTTCGCTCAGCATACATTTCTTCACACAGCTCACACGCTCGTTCCATACCACCGCATGAGCGCATGGCATCCAAAGCTTGGAGGCATTTAACGGCGCCGGCACGCGTTTGGTGGTGGCCTGAACATACGGCAGCGGATAACTGCGGTAGTGTTGGATATTTTAAGCTAATAATCAAGGTTCAAAATAAATTTTCTTAAAATATTTGAAGGTTCATATATGACTAGATATGCGCGCTAAATTTTACTACTGCATTACAAAATTACACAATCTCATTCCTTTAAAAATAAAAATCCGGAGCTGCACGATCGTCTCTGGTCAGCAGTCAGCTGGAGCAAAACTATCAGACTCTGCCGTCTGCCATCTTCTCAAAGCACACAGAAGCAGAAACAGTATGCGCACCGCAATGCAGCGTCGCCAGCAGCCTTGACCTGGAAACATGTCCACCTTTCTCGCCTTACTCCTCCTCGGCTCGTTCATCCTCGCCGCACCGGCCAACGCCCATCCATTACGCATCGACTGCCCGGGCAGCACGAACTACACGCGCAGTAGCGCGTTCGAGGCTAACCTGGGCGCGCTCCTCTCCTCCCTACCCGGCGCTGCGGTCGCGTCCTCCGGGTTTGCCGAGAACGTGACCGGCGTCGCGCCCGACCAGGCGTACGGGTTAGCGCAGTGCCGCGCCGACGTCGACGCGTCGGACTGCCGCGCGTGCCTAGACGCCTCGGTGCAGGACTTAGCGACAACGTGCACCACCGGCCAGAAGACCGCCATAGTCTTGCAGGACGAGTGCCTGCTTCGCTACTCAAATGCGAGCTTCTTCGGCGACATCTCGCCGGATCTGATGTACCTGTGGAACTCGCATGACGCCCCTAAGTCGGTGGAGTACACGTCGACGGTCCGCGCGCTGATGGGCAACATCACGGCGAAGGCGGCGTACGCGTCCCCGCGGTTGTTCGCCGTCGGTTCGGCCGCGCTGACGCCCTCTGTAAACATCTACGGTATGGCGCAGTGCACGCGGGACCTCGCCCCGGACGACTGCAACCGCTGCCTCGCCACCGCCGTCGCGCTCATACCGAGCTGCTGCAACAAGAAGCAAGGCGGACGTGTCGTCTACAAGAGCTTCTCCATCCGGTTCGAGGCGTACCAGTTCTACGACAACCGGGCTGCCGAGGCGGCAATGTCGCCGGCGCCGTCCGCGGGTGGCCGGCCGATCAACGGCAGCGACCATTTCGTGCCAGGAAGCACCGGTGAGTCAACGTCTTCGGTCTTCTGACGCGTTCTGGGTTGCCCCCATCATGCATGTCGTTTCCTCCTTTTTCCTTTGGGACGTCCGTTTCAACCTTGCGTCTTGACTGGACAAAACGGCGACGTAATTTACTCCATCGTCGACTTCGTCCATGGATTCTCGTCGTTGTCGGTTCAGGAAGCAAGCGCACAGTCAGGACGGCTCTTCTCGTGCCAATTATTGTCGCTGTCACGCTGCTGGCGGTGGTGGTGCTAATTGCTCTGTATCTCTTCAAGAGAAACAGGAAGCTACACAGGCACGCACAGATTGATACCATCAGTAAGCGATTAATGAAATTACAAAGCAGCGTAAATAAGGTGATGTCGTGAAGAATAAGTCTTGACGATTTGATGCTTTCATGTTATGAGCAGGACATGTACATGATTGTGAGGAAGAACTGAGGAGTTTAGAGTCTCTCCTGTATGATCTAAGCACTCTAAGAGCTGCGACCGACAACTTTTCAGAAGAAAATAAACTCGGGGAAGGTGGATTTGGACCAGTATACAAAGTAGTTTCAATTATGAAACCTAATAATTAATCTTCAGAATCAGTAAAAGACTATAAATTGATAGTCTTGTCTTCTTAATTTCTTCAGGGTAAACTTCAGAACGGTCAGGAAATTGCAGTGAAGAGGTTGTCGACCACTTCGCGGCAAGGGCAACAGGAGATGAAGAACGAGGTCGTCCTGATTACAAAGCTCCAGCACAGGAACTTGGTTCGCATACTCGGCTGCTGCATCCAGGAATACGAGAGGCTCCTTGTCTACGAGTTCCTAAGCAACAACAGCCTCGACAAGATCTTGTTCGGTACGTGCTTCGTTCCCATTACCGTAGCAGATCGCTGTGCCATTTCATCTGCTGAGTAAACTGAATACGCAGACCCTGCGCGTCAACACGAGCTAAGCTGGGGGCAGAGGTACGAGATCATCGAGGGGATCGGCCGAGGGCTCCTTTACCTCCACGTGGAATCCAGCCAGACGATCATCCACCGGGACCTAAAGGCCAGCAACATCTTACTAGACGCGGACATGAATCCCAAGATCTCGGACTTCGGATTGGCGAAGTTGTTCAGCGTGGACTCGAGCGTCGGGAACACGATCCACATCGCCGGAACATAGTAACTCTCGCCTCTTTTGGCCTTCAAGTTCTGATACGTTAAGCCTGACGAACTGTATCTAACTTGCCGTGTCTACAAAATGAAGCGGCTACATGGCGCCCGAATACACTCGGCACGGCATCTTCTCGGCCAAGTCCGACGTTTTCAGCTACGGCGTCCTTGTCCTCGAGATCGTCACCGGCCGGCGTAGCGTGTGCAGACAAGCCTTAGGGCCTTCCGAAGATATGCTTACCTTTGTAAGTTGTAACTGGACTAGAGCACGCATTGTAGATAATTTCAGGTGTGCAAGGATCTTGTTTCTCAACAAATCAGAATGGAGGGAAAATTATCTGTTGCCCTACATGGGCGTGTCGTTGTGCAGGTCTGGAGGTGCTGGAGGAGCGGGAACGTTGTGGAGCTGCTCAACGGCTTCCCGGCCGACGGGGGGCAGCTGCAGGAGGTGCTGAGGTGCATCCACGTAGGGCTGCTCTGCGTACAGGAGGACCCGCAGCTCCGGCCCGGGATGGCGTCCGTCGTCATCATGCTCAACAGCCGCTCCATCACGATGCCGGCGCCCACCGCCGGCGCCGGCCATACTATCGCAGCCATCGACGCGCAGGGGAGGAGCATGGATCCCGAGGGCCCAGGAGCGACCATGAACCAAGCTTCCTTCTCTGACTTGGAGCCGCGTTGATGATAATCGTCACTATCTCCATGCCTCCACGAACATGGACGATAGTGCATACAACTACATTTTTGAACTTATTAAAACAATGTACAAATTATAATTAACGCAGGACAAGTGCATCATGTGATTTGGGGAATTTTTTTTTTCAAAACACGCTGTAAAAAACCGATTGAATTTTGAAATCCAAAATTTAAAAAGGAATGAAGAGAACTAAAAGAAAACCTTCCAGAGCAAAGCCAAGCCTACCCACTTTTTTTCTTTTTCCCTCTTCCCTTTGGTCAGCCCAGCCGCGCCCCGTTCCTTCCTCTCCCTCTCTCACTAACGCGCGTGGCTTACCTATCAAACCTTCTCCGAACTGCCGCACCGCGCCGCCTATATTCTTTCGTTCCACATTCTGTTGCGCATGAATGCTACGATTTTCCCAACAATCCTCACCATTTAATGGACTCTATCATGCCCTCGCCAGTTTCCCGTAGCGTCCTTTATAAAAACTCAGTCGTCTGCCCCATTTTCCCCACACCGAGCTCCAAACCCAAGTCCACCATGTGCGGTAAGAGTCATCGTGTTCCCGTCACCTTGATCATCTTTTCTCTGATTTGACGTGCCCACCATATACGTCGTGTTAATAGGAGGCTTCTGAGGAAGTCCGTTCGAGGATTCGGTGACTCTAATAACGCCTTCGCCGAATGTCGTCGACCTTCGCCGCAACTCCCGTCGACAACGTCTTTCCAAGCCGTTTCGAGCCTCGAGAGTTCCCTAGGTGAGTGTGTGACGTTCTTCTAAACATCAAGGTTTAGTGTTTTTTTTTTTTGCGCGATATTGTCAACACCGACGAGAACTGCCACCGCACCATGGTTGTGTCGCAGTGCTCCGCAGTTGGCGTTGTCTCGGGTGACGTGGTCCAATCATGCTCCTTTTGTTTATAAAATTCTGAACCACCGATTTAAAATCCTACAGGTACGATTAGATCAAGTCAACTATTTCACCATTATAAAATTTGATCGCGTATTTTGCCAGAATTGTGAATAGGTCAAATAACCCTACATTTTATATTAATCATGAAATAAAACTGTAATTGAGTAAAAATTACTAGAAAACCACATCAATATTTTAAATTATATTTCAACCTCCAAAATAATGTAATAATTGTAGAATAGCTCCTGAACTTAGTAAACTTTGCATTTGGCCTCTGTATTATTTCTGTTTTGACAAGAAAGACCTTGTACTTCCTTGGATTTATAGAAAAATCCATATTTTAATCTCATTTTGCACAAACAACCCTGGACTAGTCCGTTTTAGTATTTTAACCATGTTTAGTCCTGAAATACTTTATTTAAATGTTTCTTTTATGCTGATAAGATATTTTAATTATATTTTGAATCTAACATTATTTTATACATAACATTAGGCTTTAAAATATATAAATGACATAAAATTTATTAAATACATATTTTTAATCATAAAAGTCACATTATTAATATTCATAGTAGATATAATTTAACTCAATAATAGGTAAATTTTACATACACATCGTAATTGTGTAGGTTTTGTTTTTTTTATTACGCGTACGACTGCATATTTAGAGTCAGTTCTTGAGGTGATTTTGATCATGCAATAACACAACTTCAACGTCGGTAACCAATACTATCGGTAGCCTGCAGACTGGGTACCTCCGCATACAAGGAAGAAAAGACGCTCGGTCCCATCTCCCAAGAGGGGAGGTACCCAGAGGCTACCACGTGCTTCGCGAGATCAGACCCGCGTCCCCGTCAAGGAGGGCTCCAGCATAGCCACATGACCTGCAACTCCGGACCCGGCCTCCCCGCTGAAGAGGGCCCTGGTGCTGCCATGCGTCCCGCAGCTCCGGACTCGGCCTCTCCGTTGAGGAGGGCTCTGATGCTTCCATGTGTCCTGCAGCTTCGGACCCACCCTCCCCACTGAGGAGGGCTCCGGTGCTGCCCTGTGCTGCGCAGCTCCGGACCCTGCTTCCCCGCTGAGGAGGGCTCCATTGTTTCCACGTGTCCCGCGGTAAAGGAAGGCGACGTGTGCACTCAAGACCACATTAACGCGCCTTCAAGACAACATTAGTGCATCATCAAGATCGTATTAGCGCGCCTTCAGGACATCATTAGTGCGCCTTCAAGACACATTAGCGCGCTATCAAGACCCATTAACGTGTCATCAAGACCACGTTAATACGTTATCAAGACCCATTAATGTGCCTTCAAGACCACATTAATGCGCTTGCAAGATCAGCTAACTCGGGGCCACCTGTCAGGCCCCAGTCATAATGTAAGTTGTCGGCCCTTGGCATATAAAAGGACCGAGCAGCCACCGACAAAGGGAGACCAACTTACACTCACTGAGACTCGGTTGATCCCCACATGGGGACAAGTCTCATGCAGGCAAGCAATACAACACACACACTCTCCTGTGGACGTAGGGTGTTACTCCTTCCGGCGGACCGAACCACGTAAATCCCCAGTGTTCATCCATGTTCATCCTGCTCATAGTTCCAGAAATTTTGCCCCTCCTAAACAAGAACTTTCGCGGGCTGCTCCATAGCAGTACCGATAGAAGTGTTGTTGCTACACTTCGACATTTGGCGTGCCAGGTAGGGGGCAATTTTTTTGGTTTACGAGCCTCACCATGATGGTAAACCCTCAGGACACCGCTGGCTCCTCCCTCCATGAAGGGAGGAGGGAGGACAACGACACTTCCCGCTCCATAGCAGGCTAACCCAGCGGACACACGGTCATGATTCCGGTGGCTACTGCTGTCACCACGCGATGACTTTCTACCACCACCGCAATAGTGACGCCGCCAGTGGGAGGTCCAAAGTGTACAGTTTACTTAGCATGGTCCTTGAAAGTGCATCCAAACATCCCTTGTAGGTTTTGGTTGATTTATAACAAACAAATGAGATCCTAACAAAATTATTGAGATGAGCGCATGTTTTAATGAAATTATGAAGAAAGCGCAAAAAAAAAAGAAATAAGGATCTATATGGAAAAGAGCTCAAGAGCTGAATATAATATTTTATTGTGTATAGAGTGTGTTGGAGAAACACACCCCAAGAGCTCAAGCAAAGGAAATCACCCTCACTGCACAAATTTTCAGAGGTCCGGACTAGTCCGATATTCACCGGACTAGTCTGATATCTCTCTGTCCAGAAATGGACAAATCCTTCCAGTGTGGACTTGTCCGCAAACAGTTCAGGTTTCACAGCACCGTACTAGTCCGATATCAGCACGGACTAGTCCGATATCTTTCTGACTAAAAACGGACAAGTCTGCCCCAATGCAGACTTGTCCTCAGAACCTCACACATTACACAGAACTGGACAAGTCCGATATCACCACGGACTAGTCCGAAAATTCTCTTACTAAAATCGGACAAGTCCTCCCACTATCGACTTGTCCTAAATTCTACATGAGGTTCACCATACCGGAGTAGTCTAATATTGCCGGACTAGTCCGAACACTTCCAGAGCCCAACTCGGACTAGTCCGTCCTTTGCCGGACAAGTTCTATATATCAGAACACTTAGGGTTTTCCATACTCCGCACACCGGACTAATCTGGAGTCCACCACGGACTAGTCCGGACATCGCAAACCCTAATGGTAACTTTTGGAAACCCTAGTATAAATAGTGGTGTACAGCCCTACAACTAACACTCTCGATACCCTGCGTTGTCACACCTCCCAAGAGCCCTAAAAACACATCTCTCCACACATTCTAACCCAAAAGAAGATCAAATCTTTGAGGATTAATATTGATCAAAAGGAGAGACTTGTTTCACACATCTTGAGCTCTTGGGTTTGATTCTCTCGCACACTCTTGTTGTTTACTGCATATATTTCGAGTGTGTTTGGTGGTGTTCATCTTTGTAAATCTTGGGGAGCCCTCAACTTGTAAGAAGGCCCCTTGAATTTGGTTATTTGCCCCTTTGTGATTAGTGGAAGAGAATCGGCCTCCATGGCGATTCCACGAGGGTAGGGTTGGTGAAGACCCGATCCTCCGTGGACTCCTCAACGTGGATGTAGGTTTCATTCGTGGTAATCGAACCACAGGATAAAATCACGTCTTGTGCACTTTTTTTTTCTTACTGTTGATCTCATTCTAGGGTTTACTCAATCTTGGATAACTTGCTTTAAAACATTGAAATCAAAGTTAATTTGTGTCATACATAGTTTCATTGTCGTGATACATCCAATTTACAACTTACTTTCTGCTGCATAGAGTACTTGACGTGAATTCTTCGGTCAAACTTGATCATTCTAGTCCGCACACACCGGACTAGTCCGCTCCATACCGGACTAGTTCGATTTCTCCGTATTTGATCAAGTTTGTTAAGTGTTTCAGGATCTGATGAAATTTCAAAAAGCTTATTCACCCCCTCTAGGCTACATTCAATTGGTATCAGAGCAGGACTCTTCAAAAAAGACTCACCACTCGAAGAGAAGATGTCGGACATTAAGTATGTACACAAGAACTTCAACCAAGAGAAGGGTGACGATGAAAAGACTCAAAAGCTGGAGAAGCTCCTCGATGCCATCCAATACTGCAAGGATGATGATGAGAAGATGCTAGAACTAAAGGCACTCCTAGGGAAGAAGGCACTATCCCCAAAAGGGAAGTTGAAGATCGAGGATGAAAAGAAGAAGAAGGGAAGTAGTTAGACCGACTACTCCCGATATCCTTTTAGCTATGATCATCTAAATTCCAACAATAACCATTACTTATCAATTCCTCTAGGAAAAGCCCCATACTTTGATGACAATGATTATTCAATGTGGAGGCAAAATATTAAAATGCATATCATATCACTTAACCCCAGCTTGTGGCATATAGTGTATACAGGGATAGATATCCTAGATGATGATGAAGAGCTCACACCAAGTCAAGAACAAGCTATTCATTGGAACGGTCAAGCTGCAGCTGTCATAACATCGTCACTGAGCTGAGACGAGTTCACCAAGGTGGATGATCTCGAAATTGCTAAAGAAATATGGGACACTTTACAAACTGCAGATGAAGGTGATCGTCATGCGCGAGAAGCCAATATTGAAATGATTGAATGAGAATTGGGAAGATTCGCTACAGAAGAAGATGAGTCACCGCAAGACATGTACAATCGATTGAAGAATCTCATCAACAAAGTTTGAGCATATGGAAGCAGGAAGTGGAATGATCATGAGGTCTTGAAGCTAATTCTTAGAGCTTTCATGCCTCGCAACGTAACCCTATGCTCAATGATTAGAGAAAGCCCTGAGTATCGGAAAATGACCCCAGACGAGCTTCTTGGGAAGATTATCAACTTTGAAATGATAGAGAAGAAAGCCAAGCACGTTAAAGAGATTGTTGACCTTACCTCGGCAAAGAAGAAAGGAGTAGCTTTGAAGTCCACTTGCAAACCTATATCAAAAGAAGCTCGAGAAGCTCAAGAGGAAGACGACAGGGACAATGAGAGCAGTGATATAGATGAAGAAGATATGATCCTATTCATGAAGAAATTCAAGAAAATGATGAGAAGAAGACAAAGTGGTAGACCAAATGAAGGAAGACAAAGGGACAAGCCAAGACTAAAAATGAGGCGCGCCTGCTATAACTGTGGAGAATACGACCATTTCATAGTTGATTGTCCCCATGAAGAAAACAAGAGGAAGACCAAGGACAACAAGACTCATCCCAAGAAGATGTTCAAGAAGAAGAAGCAATTCAGCAAGCGCATCTAGGGAAGGAGTGGGACTCCAATGATGAGTCTTCATCCGAAGAGGAAGAGGAGATGGCTACCATAGCCATCAAGAAGACTACCAAGAAATCCACCCTCTTCCCAACCATGGGCGCATGGAAGGACAACGACAACACATGTTTGATGGCGAAGGAAGGTAAAAGAAAGGTAACAACTAAATCTTCCTCCTCATATTCATTTGCTAGTGATAGTGATAACTCTAGTGAGGACGATAGTTGTGATGAAAATGAATACTTGCTTAGTGTTTTAGATAAAAAAACTGTTGCTAAGATGAAATTTTTAATGGATAAACTTGTTGATAAGGAGGAGCTAGTTGATCGTCAAGAAGATATGATCATCCTCCAAAAGGAAGAATATCTCAAGATCAAAAAACTCCTTGAACTTGAAAAGGAGTGAAGCAAGTCACTAGAACTTGAGTTAGCTTCAAGCAAGGAAGCTTACTTAAAGTTAAGCGACTCAAATGTAATCATCAAGGATGAACTTTCTAACTTAACCAAAGTTAACAAGATCCTTGAGGTACAAGTTGAGTCACTCAAGCAAAGTGGCCCTTCATCCTCTTCAAGCTCACCTTCTCAACTTATAAAATCTGAAACTACTATTGCTTGTGAATGTGCTAAAATTGACACTAACTTGAAGGAGAAGTCAAACTTGACAAAGGACAAACATCCTTCCCGAAGTGGCATATTTGACAAGGAGAAGGTCAAGTATGCACGCAGTGCATACTTGGTCTCAAGACCTCCAAATGTCAAATATGACATTGGGTATTCTTATAGTGAAAAGCAAAATGCTATAATCCACAAGAATAACAAGGAACACATTGCTTTTGTTAAGGGAAACACCTCTCAAGTTAGACAACTTAATAATGTTGATAAAAGTAACATTGTTAACACATATGAACAACAACTCCTGTTTAGAACTTTTGATGCATCATATGTTTTTTATGAAAAGTAATTTTGGTAGAGTTTATGGTAAACATGTTGGGCCACGCCATGGGAACACCAAGTCTCATGTGTGGGTGCCCAAATGACTTGTGACTAACCTCAAAGGACCCAAGCAAGCTTGAGTACCTAAGACCAAGGCATAATTTGTGTTTTGCAGGCCTATTCATCTGGTGGAGCTAAATGGGTGCTAGATAGTGGATGCACCAATCACATGGCCGGAGAAAGAAGGATGTTCATTGAATATGAATAAAATGAAGATCTAAGCGAAGGCATCTATTTTGGAGACAATAGTCAAAGAAGGGTGCTCGGTACCGATAAAATTGCAATATCATCTCAACACACTCTTTCTCATGTTTTACATGTCGACTCCTTAGATTATAAACTATTGTCCATATCTCAATTATGTGACAAGGGTTATAATTGCTTGTTCACTAATGAGGGTGTGACCGTCTCTAGAAGGAGTGATGACTCGGTTGCATTCAAGGGTGTGTTAAAGGGAAATCTCTATCTTGTTGACTTCAACCAAGATAAAGCCAAACTTGACACATGCTTGATTGCAAAGACCAACATGGGTTGGCTGTGGCATAGACGGCTAGCACATGTTGGTATGAGGAATCTTCAAAAAATCCTTAAGGGCGATCACATTCGTGGTTTAAAGGATGTTGTTTCTGAGAAAGATAGGCCTTGTAGCGCGTGCCAAGCTGGGAAGCAAGTAGGAGCACCCCATCCCGCGAAGAACGTCATGACAACGACAAAACCACTCGAGCTACTTCACATGGATCTATTTGGTCCAATTGCTTACATAAGCATCGGCGGTAACAAATATGGTTTAGTAATTATTGATGATTTTTCACGCTTCATGTAGATTTTCTTTTTGCATGATAAGAAAGAAACTCAAGGACCTCAAGAAGTTTCTCAAGCATGCCCAAAATGATCTTCCATTGAAGATCATGAACATATGAAGTGACAATGGCACAGAGTTCAAGAACACCCAAGTTGAGGAGTACCTAGATGAAGAAGGGATAAAACATGAATTTTCAGCACCATACTCCCCTCAACAAAATGGAGTAGCCGAAAGGAAGAACCGAACCCTCATAGAGATGGCGAGGACAATGCGTGATGAGTACAAGACTTTGGATCGATTTTGGGCTGAAGCCGTCAACACCGCTTGTCACGCCATAAACCGACTCTATCTTCATCACCTACTCAAGAAAATGTCATATGAACTACTCACGGGTAACAAGCCGAATATTTCATACTTTCGAGTTTTCGGTTCTAAATGTTATATTTTGAACAAAAGCCTAGGACTTCAAAGTTCGCTTCAAAGTCCGATGAAGGTTTCTTACTTGACTATGATTCGAACTCCTACGCCTATCGTGTCTTCAACAAGGCCTCTAGACTTGTTGAAGTAGCACGTGATGTAGTGTTCGATGAAACTAACGGCTCTCAAGGAGAGCAAGTTGATCAATGTGTGCTAGATAGAGAAGAAGCTCCATGTCAAGTGTTGAGAAGAATGGCGTTGGGCGATGTTCGACCACAAGTGCCACCTCCAAATGCGAATGAAGAAGATGAACCACAAGAGGATGAGAATGATCAAGGGGGAGCTTCTACACAAGATCAACCTCATGAAGATCAAGGTGATCAACTCATCAATGAGAGCAACCATCCAGGGGGAGAATAAGATGATGAGCATGAAGATTCAAGACCACAAGTACCACACCCAAGAGTGCCTCAATGCATTCAAAGAGATCACCCCGTCGACAACATAATCGGTGACATCCAATAGGGAGTAACAACTCGATCTCGTATAGCTAATTTTTGTGAACATTACTCATTTGTATCCTCTTTGGAACCACACAGGGTTGAAGATGCTTTAAAGAATCCAGATTGGGTGGTGGTGATGCAAGAAGAATTGAACAACTTCAAAAGGAACGAGGTGTGGGAAATTGTTTAAACACCCAAGTTCAACGTTGTCGGCACTAAATGGGTCTTCCGCAACAAGCAAGACGAACATAGTGTGGTGACAAGGAACAAGGCACGACTTGTGGCCAAAGGGTATTCACAAGTCAAAGGTTTGGATTTTGACGAGACTTTTGCTCCTGTAGCTAGGTTTGAATCGATTCGAATATTACTTTCATATGCTACTCACCATGATTTCAAACTTTATCAAATGGGTGTGAAAAGCGTCTTCCTCAATGGACCGATCAAGGAGGAGGTGTACGTGGAGCAACCCCCCGAGTTCAAAGATCAAGAGTTCCCCGACCATGTGTTCAAACTGCGTAAGGCTCTTTATGGCCTCAAACAAGCTCCTAGAGCTTGGTATGAGTGCCTTAGAGATTTTTCGATTGAAAATGGATTTAAGATTGGTAAAGCTAATTACACTTTTTTTACTAAGCATTTTGATAATGATCTATTTATCTGTCTAATTTATGTTGATGATATTATATTTGGTTCAACTAACCAATCTTTTTGTCAAGAATATAGTAAGATCATGACAGATATATTTGAGATGTCCATGATGGGAGAATTGAGATATTTCTTGGGATTCCAAGTGAGGTAACAAAAGGAAGGGACGTTCATAAAACAAACAAAGTACACTCAAGACATACTCAATAAGTTTGGAATGGACAAATCAAAGCCTATAAATACTCCCATGGCGACAAATGGACACTTGGATCTCAATGAAGACAGACCAAACATGGATCAAAAGGTATATTGATCCATGATTGGATTCCTACTTAATTTATGCGCATCTAGGCCTGATATTATATTGAGTGTATGTTTGTTTGCAATATTTCAATCCAATCCTAAGGAATGTCATTTGACAGCCGTAAAGAGGATCTTGCGATACTTAGTTCATACACCTAACCTAGGCCTTTGGTATCCTAAAGGTTCAAAGTTCAATCTCATTGGATACTCCGATGCAGATTATTCCGGATGCAAAGTAGATAAAAAAAGTACATCCGGTACTTGCCAATTCCTAGGTAGATCCCTAGTTTATTGGTCCTCCATGAAACAAAACTCCATTGCCTTATCCACGGCCGAAGCGGAGTATGTTGCAGCCGGGAGTTGTTGTACACAACTGCTTTGGATGCGACAAACTTTAAGAGATTACAGTTACAATATGAGTTGTATTCTGCTCCTTTGTGATAATGAGAGTGCCATTAAAATTGCCCATAACCCCGTTGAGCACTCTAGGACTAAACACATAGACATCCGACATCACTTTTTGAGAGATCACTCAATGAAAGGAGACATAGTCATTTCCCATGTAAACAGTGAAAAACAACTAGCTGATATCTTTACCAAACCACTTGATGAAAAACGTTTTTGTGAGCTCTGAAATGAACTAAATATCCTTGATACTCGAAATGTAGCTTGAAAGCTTGCATACTTGTATGCCATCTTCAAAATCTATTGATTGTGTTATGAAAATCATCTCTCTCTCTATTTTTCTCCAAAAACTATGTTAATTACTTGATTTTGGTGAATCATGGTTATAGCTTGATTGTTGTATGTTTACTGATCATATTCATCAAGATTATTTGTGTGTTTTGCCCCCTATTTTCTTAGTAAGCACCTTCGAATATATACGAATGGTCTAACTGGTTCTGTTCTGGTGACCACGGACTAGTCTGTGGTTACCCGGACTAGTCCGCACAATGCAGACTAGTCCGCAGAGTTCCGGTAGTTCGGACTAGTCCAGTCAACCACAGACTAGTCAAATTTTTTGACTCCATAACCCTAGGGCCGCCAAAACCTAATCTTCTTCATCCTCACAACATACCCCACGTTCTCTCTCCTCACTCAAGTGCCCCCACGGTGATTTGGCAAGTTCTCCACCAAATCTCCTCAAATCTCTGTGGGAAACGATCTTCATCGCAAGGGGATCGAGGACCCCGGACTTGTCCGCATCAAAAACTCCTCCAACTCCGCGAATCGAAGGATTTGGTAAAATTTCTCTCCAAACCCTAGAACCTTCAATTTCTCTTGTTTTTGTTCAAATAGCTTAGTTCCTCTTGTTAATACATGATTCCTTGTTATATTACAACTACTTTGAGCCACTTTTGCATTGAGAAACACCATTGCTCAGCTAGTTAGGATTCAAATGGCCGAATATCGGACTAGTCCATTCTCAGTGCGGACAAGTTCAGTACTCCGGACTAGTCCGCACTTGAGCACCGGACAAGTCCGATTTCTGATTGGACACAACCCTAATTTCCTTCTATTCAATGCATTCCCTTGCCATCAATCCTTATCTATGTCATGTATAACCTCCTTGTCAGGACAATGTTGAATGAAAACATCCCCGACTTTGAAGACGAGATGGATCAAGATGTGTTGCCGCGAGTCTCGGAGTCTCACGCTAACAAAAGGCAAGAGCGTGCTGTCGAGCCTTCGCCCACTCCACCTAGGATGCGGCGGAAGGTTGCGGCCAAGAAGCCAGCTTCGAAAGCTCAAGATTTGGTTGGTTCTAGCTCAGCGGCTCATCTCCAATCCATAGGGAAAGGCAAAGGGATTGCCTCGGCTCGATTGGCCCTCTCAAAATGACAGCTCCAAGGCAGGGGAATAGAGACCCCTTAGAAGAAAAATTCAATGGCAAGGGGAGTGATGTGGCTTGGAAGCTAAGGAAAGTTGATGCGTATGGCAGTGCTAAGAAGGCAGTTGATCCAAGGTTTTGGAGCAACTTTCACGCAGACTACTACAATTCCGTGTACCTGCAGATGAAGACTGCAGTAGTCCGCAATCAATGGATTGACTGGAGCCACTTTGAAAGAAAAAGTTGTGGTGCTTTTGATGAAGTTGTACAGGCTGCAGAGAGGCATGGCCTCAAGGACTTGTTTGCTTTCAGATATAACTGCAATGATGAGGTCATCGCTCAATTCTTTGCGACATGCTACTTCGCCTATGATGAAAAAGAGAGAGTGACTTGGATGACACATGGATCCAAATACACTATGACATATGATGAGTTTGCTAGGCTGCTGCACCTTGGTGACACCGGCAGTAATGAAGTGATAATTCACAACATTGGGATTTCAGAGAAGAACAAGATGGACTTTCTCTATGATACCCGTCTCAAGTACAATCCTCCCTCAACCAAGAACATGAAGCCCTTCTTCTTGTTTCTAAATAGGGTGCTTAGGAAGATCATTGCTCCGAAGGATGGAGATGCAGGGAGTGTTCAAGGCTACCCGAGGACATTGATGAAGGTGATTAGCAAGAGCAGGAAATTTGAAATCTTCGACTACATTTGGAATGACATGGTGAACATTTCTTGTACCCCTAACCGTTCCTGTGGCTATGCGCCTTATATCATGTTCATGATAGAGAAGGTCACAGGAATTGAGTTTGTGAAAGATGTTGAGCACACAGCCTTGAGGCCTCAGAAGCCACCTCAAGCTTTCCTTCCCACTACTCCATCTCCTGTGTCAAGTGAAGAGGCTCCCAAGAGGGACCAAGGAGATGCAAGGCCTTCCTCTAACACTAGGGCCCCTCCTCACAAAGGGTCTCCTAGTGGCATTATGAAATACCTGGCTATTATTTTTGGCTCTTGCCAGAAAGCTGAAGTAAAGATCCACAAGTTGAACAAGGCAAGGAAAGAGGACATGAGGTACATAAAGCAAAATGTCAAAGCCATATGCCAGAAGCTGGAGATTGAGCCTGTTGGATCTCCAGTTATCTCCGAGGACTCTCCTTCTGACTTTACGGAACTTCCACCTCTTTCTCCTTCTGAACTTGCCTATTTTGGCATTGGGGGCTCAACGAGTGGTTCTCATCCTCATCCTCCTCAAGCTGCCAACGATGAAGACGATGAAAGGATGGACAATGAGGAGTGAGTCGATGACGCCTAATAGATCCCTCATCTCCTCTTTTTGGTGCCTTGATGCCAAAGGGGGGGGGGAGAATGAGGGGGAGTCATTAGGTTGTACCAGTAGATGAGAGATGAGAGCTCTATTTGTATCTTCTGCTCTTTGTTATGTTTTTGGTGCTGTAAAACTGCTTTTGGTGCTGTAAGACTCTTATTATGTTTGTAGTCTTGTTTATGAAGTTTGTGATCGTGCTTTAATATGATCTATGTTTATGCTCTGAAATTAGCATACATGCTGGATGTTGATATGATTATGTCATTTACGTCATTCTCATCACAATTATTGCTCACACACATATAGTTTTGCACCCCACCATAAAGAGTGCACATATGCCTTATGTTTTCATTGCTTAATTTTTTCCAAGCTCATATGTGCACACTTTATAAAAATCTGGATTTTTATCATATTTTTGAAATCTCAATTGGTTGTCATCAATCACCAAAAGGGGGGAGATTGAAAGTGCATCTAGGCATCCCTTGTGGGTTTTAGTTGATTTATGACAAACAAATGAGATCCTAACAAAATTGTTGAGATGAGCGCAGGTTTTAATGAAATTATGAAGAAAGCGCAAAAAGAAAGGAGAATGAAGATCTATATGGAAAAGAGCTCAAGAGCTGAATAGAATACTTTATTGTGTATGGAGTGTGTTGGAGAAACACACCCCAACATCTCAAGCAAAAGAAATCACCCTCACTGCACAAATTTTCACAGGTTCGGACTAGTCCAATATTCACCGGACTAGTTCGATATCTCTCTGTCCAGAAATGGACAAGTCCTCCGAGTGCGGATTTGTCCGCAAACAGCCCAGGTTTCACAGCACCAGACTAGTCTGATATCACCATAGACTAGTCTGATATCTTTCTGACTAAAAACAGACAAGTCCGCCCCAGTGCAGACTTGTCCTCAGAACCTCACACTTTACACAGAACCGGACAAGTACGATATCACCACGGACTAGTCCGAAAACACTCTGACTAAAATCGGACAAGTCCTACCACTGCGGACTTGTCCTAAATTCTACATGAGGTTCACCATACTGGACTAGTACGATATGTGTCGGACTAGTCCGAACACTTCCAGAGCCCAAATTGGACTATTCCGCCCTTTGTCGGACAAGTCCAATATATCAGAAAACTTAAGGTTTCCCACACATCACACACCGGACTAGTCCGGAGTCCACCACGGACTAGTTTGGACATCGCAAACCCTAACGGTAACTTTTGGAAACCCTAGTATAAATAGAGGTGTGCGGCCCTACAACTAACACTCTCGATTCCCTGCACTGTCACACCTCCCAAGAGCCCTAAAAACACATCTCTCCACACATTCTAACCCAAAAGAAGATCAAATCTTTGAGGATTAGAATTGATCAAAAGGAGAGACTTGTTTCACACGTCTTGAGCTCTTGGGTTTGATTCTCTCGCACATTCTTGTTGTTTACTGCATATATTTTGAGTGTGCTTGGTGGTGTTCATCTTTGTAAATCTTGGGGAGCCCTCAACTTGTGAGAAGGCCCCTTGAATTCGGTTATTTTCCCCTTTATGATTAGTGGAAGAGAATCGACCTCCGTGGCAATTCGACGAGGGTGGGGTTGGTGAAGACCCAGTCCTCCATGCACTCCTCAACATGGATATAGGTTTCCTTCGTGGGAATCGAACCACGGGATAAAATCATGTCTGCACTTTTGTTCTTATTGTTCATCTCATTCTAGGGTTTACTCAATCTTGGATAACTTACATTAAAACATTGAAATCAAACTTAATTTGTGCCATACATAGTTTCATTGTCATGATACATCCAATTTACAACTTACTTTCTGCTGCATAGAGTACTTGACATGAATTCTAGTCTGCACACACTGGACTAGTCTGCTCCATACCGGACTAGTCCGATTTCTCTGTATTTGATAAAGTTTGTTAAGTGTTTCAAGATCCGACGAAATTTCAAAAAGCCTATTCACCCCCCCCCCCCCCCTATAGGCTACATTTAGTCCTGCACCATAAGCCTGTATACTTTGCCTCATGGCTACTTCCGCCACCACACGACGACTTACTGTCACCACAACAACAATGACACCACCAGGTACTTGTGATGTATCCGGTGTCCTTATTTATTTTCTTGCTCGGAATCCCATGGCGCGAACGACCACTCTCATGAAAGGCTAATGCCAATAGAAGGTCTGGAGTGTGTTGTCTATTGGCCTGGTTCTACACCCTAAGTATACACACTCTACCTTTCTAATAATGCGGTTGAGTACTAGGGGTCAAACGTCCCCCGAAAGACTAATATCTGTGGGAGGTCAAGAGTATGCAGCTTGGTCTGGTATTGCACCCTAAGCCTGTGTTCTGTGACCCTAAGCCAGCTCAGTCTTCCTCCGCAGCACCGCAGTTTAGTACCGGGGACTGAAAGGCACATGCTCCTGGACAAAGCAATAACCATAATTCGGATACTGTCACCATGTTTATATAATTATGCTTCAATATTATGCATATTGTTCCCTTTTGATCTGTTACATCTTTTTTTGTCCATAGTGGGAGTTCTGCTATCTTGCTGCAGATGGGCAACCTGTAGTACCTATGATGTGTCTGGGTATTCTTGGTAGTTTTCTCATTTGGGATCTCGTGCTCGCTTAATGGCCTACTCGCCTGAAAATCCAATGCCAATGGAAGGTCCGGAGTTGTTGCCTGCTTAGCTGGTCCTACACCCTAAATATGCACACTCTACCTTTCCTGCATTGCACGAAAGTATGGCGGGTCCGGACAGCACACAGTCCTGAGCAAGACAGCAACTAGTACCCGGATACTGTCGCACTTAATTACTCAGGCCCCATAGCCGAGCTAAAGGACTTTAAGCCACAACAAAACTAAGAGCAGAAAGATTGTAACTTGTGAGTAGTATTACTCTTTCTACCGCCACTCTTGTGCACGTCCTAGTTCACCCTTCTTCGGGCTCCATCGTTGGACTTCAAGCTCCGACACTGGCACCTCCCATTGGGCCCGCCATCGATGTTCTTAGCGTTGATGATGGTGGCCCCACCTACGGGATCATCGCCTCTCTCAAGATGGGCCTGGGGGCCACAAATACTACAAGGTAGGCATGTGTACTTGACCATTTTCCTCCCATTCTAGGAAATTAGTTTTGTTTGCATGCTAATTTAAATTTGAATTCTATGATATTTACATGTTTTTCCTCACTATTCCTTGACGGCTACTTGGGTTCTTGTTATTCTTGAAATATTTAGTTACACTTAGCCATGCTTTTTAATTGAGAGCAAGTTTTGAGACATATTAATTTCAGTTTATACTTAATTATTTTGATTTTATAAATGGTGATTAAGTTTATATGAATCTAGCATGCTGGATTTGGTTGGTATAGTGCCTGCGCGCACGAGACCCGGATTTGGAGATTAGTGCCTACTATATTCTAAGGATGTGTTTATGGAGAAAATCACTAAGCTTTATAATATGACCACAAGACTCAGAATCGGGAACAACAATGAGTTTCTTGGCTTCTACTACTTCGTGAAGCGCAAGAACTCGCCCCTCAAGTATCTGAAGACGTTCCCTTCCGAAAAGTGGAATGACTGGAAGAAGGATTGGGTGGTGATCACGGTGGATCACCACGACATGCTGGAGCTGCCTGATAGCCTTTCGGCAGTTGACACCGATGCTTGGGAGGTGGTTCCGACGCTATCAGAGGAGTACAACCCGATCTTGATAATGATTTGAGAGTGCGTTAAAGGAGGGGTGACTCCCCCGATGGTCATAGCCAACTTCCTGACCAACTGATGGGCTCTGCTAAAGAATAGGGAATGGCCGGTGTGGGCATTCGGTGGTGAGATGGATCCATACTGGATTGAGACTGGTATCGGGTCCAACTTAGATGTAAAGGCTTTGAAGCTTCATCTCCAAAAGCTGCACCACAAAACCATTCGTCATGATGATCTGACAACTTCGGTGGAGTTCCTGCCCCTGAACATGGTGCCAGAGTTCAGGAGGGAGCTGCCGAAGAAGATGCCAGCACTTGATGATCTGGGCCTCGTAGATAAGCGTCGGAGCACTCCTCTGACGGGAATTGTGATCCCTGGAGCTCCTTGCTCCCATGAAGGCTCCAGACCTATGCCAGTCAATGGCAAAGGCAAAGGTCCCGCAGCTTCTCCTCCCAAGAAATCAACCTCCAGCCGAGGCAAAGAGAAAGCTCCTGTCAAAGTACCGAGTCGCAAGTGGAAGCTGACAAGGAGCAATGGGAGTAGCGCGAGGGAAGCTCCAAAGGGAGTGAAACCTCAGACTCAGCTTAGGTCCGTGGTGGTCGTACCCCCAGCTCCGGTTGGTTCTTCGGCTCCAATTCCCTGCATAAAAGCTATGGATTGGACAACCAACATAGTGGTAGGAGTTATTTACTAACTATCTCCACAAGGGTTGGTGCAATTGTGTATGCAGGTGAATTATGCCCATAATTAGAGGTATTTACAGGGACCAATCCAAGAAACACACCATCCGACCAATCAGGCGCAAGAACGAGGATTCTTGGGCCCACTCAGAGGAGAAAACCAAATAAAAATGAGGGGAATCACCCATACCCATGATGGGACCCCACAAAATAGCCTCCCAGATGAAAAACACCGTGTTGGAGCCACCAGAAGTCGGCCGAAGTGCACTGATTCCCTCTCTTTTTCGGGCGCCAAACTGACCTTTGGAGGGTATAAATAGGGGGTAGGGGGCTCTCTCACTCCACACATCGAAAGCTTGAGTCTAGTACTCCACTCCAAAGGCGTAGCGCTGCCTAAGTGCTTAGAAAATAGGGAGAGAGTGAGAAAGAGGAGGAGGAGGAGGCACCGACTTATCAGGCTTCTTCCACTTAAGGATAGGGTTCGAGCTTGTCGAACCCTCTCCATCTTTGTACCTCCATCTCAAGTAAGGTACATGATTTCCAATTGAGTTCATTTATTTAGTTCAATCAAGTTAATTTCTTAGTTTCTTGTTCGTTCATTGCTCTATTCATTTAGAGGCCCTAGTCTTTGCTAGAGAGGTTAGGGAAGTAATCGATAGTGTAGGCATGGTATCTAGGCTTGACGTTACCTTTGATTATCTTGTAGTCCACGGGTTGTAGAGGTAGGAGGTAGGTGGTGTCAGCCCTATGTGTCCATTGTAATCCTCCACGTTCGACTACGATGTAGGCTCTTGGCGGGAGTCGTCTGGCACACCAGGGTAAGCGCATACCCAATACAATCTGCTATTGATCGACGCCTTGAATTAGAAACCCTTCTCTTAGGAAAGCCACTCTATCCCTTGCCTACCACCAAGCTTTGTGTCCTTGGGTGAACCAGTTAGAAGATTAGCACACACGTTCCTTGGATTCGATACCCTTGGAATACTCTTTAAGGGGAAGTGCTACAACGGTTTCTCCATGCACTTGCAAATTTTCATCTGTGACGTACCAGCCGTCAACAAGCATTTTTGGCACTTTTGCCAGGGAACGGTTGTTGTTGATCTTCGAACCTTGTTCACCCTCATATCTATTTTTTTACTTTATTCCTTATATTTCTATCATCTAAACCATGGAGCAACCAACCATTCTTTCTCTATCTGCTCCTAAGGGTGAGTTTTGTGAGCCTCCGCCATCGGCGGATCCCATTTGCTCAACTAGCTATGAACTCCACCCTGGTTTTATAGCCATGGTTCCGGAGCAATCCTTCTCATGGATGAATTGTGAGAATCCCTACCATCATCTGCAGGAGTTTGAGCAATTGTGTTCATGCCTTCTAATCAAGGGCATGACAGAAGAAACCCTTAAGTGGAAATTGTTTCCCCTTTCCCTCAAAGGAAGAGTGAAGCAGTGGTACACTCATACCGTCGGGGGTGCAAATGGAAAATGGAAAGAACTTTGAGACAATTTTGTCTTGCATTCTTTCCACTATCCCAAGTTGCCTCTCTGCGATGGGAAATTCTAGAAAACATTCTAGAAAATACATCCTTCATCACCAGTCTTAATGAACCTCCTCAAAAGGAAGCCGTGGCGAGACATGAGGATCCCCCCATAGCCACCCTGGAACCCATACCATGTTCATCTCAAGTTGTGACTATGAAATCCTCACCCGAACCAAAGACACCTTAAAAAGAAGAAACTTGGCCTTCGCGGTTTCCATTATGCTTCGAGGAAGATCTTTTTGAAGATTTTGGAAATACCTCGAAGTATTGTTATGGAAGGAAACCATCATTACATCCCTCACTCCTTGATCCGCCCATAGGAAAATTCCTTCAGGAAACGATCAAGGAGTTGACCTCAATCGTGAGTAGGAAATGGATGGCGGAGGTTGAGCTTTCACCTGGAATTATTTGGGTAAACTCGTCCTCAGCAACCATTCGATGTCTTATTCGAGGGGTAATGGTGAAAGTCCTTTATAATCCTACTGCTGGAGCCAATATCATTTCTGAAATTGTGCTTTAGCCATTTTAGGTGATCTACCCTGGGCTCCAACAAGAAAATCCTTCAGTGACTCCTATGGAAACATCAAGGAAGGATACGGGATTTTTCAAAACATGTCTATAAGACACGAGAACATTCTGCCTTGATGTTCATGTCTTCGAAGTCTAAGACTTCAATGTAATTATAGGGTTACCCATTGAGAAATTACTCATGGATGCACCCTCAAAAGGCAGCCTAGATGTTAAACTTAGAGGGAGCAAGTTTTCCATTCCCATTCTGCGATCCAAGAACACATTAGCCGAACCTCCCCCCCCCCCCCCCCCCCCCCCCCCCCCCGAGAGTGAGCCAATCGAGGCAGCCATGGCCCTTCAATTCTTAGAACTTCCTGAAAATGAAGAAGAAGAAGAAGAAGAACAGTCATCCAATAAGAGGATGAATTGTAGGAAACATTTGATCTGCCCAAAGAAGAGCCATCACAAAAGCCCTAAATTGAGTTGAAAACCCTACCTCCAGGCCTACACTATGATTTCCTACACGGTGATGCGGAAGCTCCTGTCATCATAGTGACAAGATTTCACAAGACGAAACTGCCAAACTCATGACCATCTTAGAAAAGCATAGATCTGTCCTAGGCTACTCACTACAAGACCTTAAGGGAATTAGCCCTCCTCTTTGCACCCATCGCATTCCCAATGACCCTCTTAGCACACCATCTAGGGAACCTCAAAGGAGGTTGAACAATGCTATGCGGGAGGTTGTCAAGAAGGAGGTCTTGAAACTCTTGCATGTCGGGATAATTTATCGCATCCCTCATAGTGAGTGGGTTAGCCCTGTCCAAGTAGTACACAAGAAAGGAGGAATGATAGTCATTTGAAATTAGAGGAATGAACTCATTCCTCAACGAACCGTCACAGGATGGAGGATGTGTAGTGACTACAAAACACTCGACAAGGCAACAATGAAGTATCATTTTCCGCTGCCTTTCATTGATGAGATGCTTGAGCGGCTAGCGAAACATTCCTTCTTTTGTTTCCTTGATGGGTATTCTGGTTACCATCCAATTCTAGTTCACCCTGATGATCAAAGTAAGACCACCTTCACATGCCCTTACGGAACTGAAAGTTGCCTAGAGGGGGGGGGGGGGGGGGGTGAATAGGCTAATCGACCTGCAAATGACTTAATAAAACGAGATTAAATCACAGGGGGTGGACTAGTCCGGTCTGGGGGCGGACTAGTCCGGTTAGCCTGCGTGAAGAACCCTAAAAAGTGTTTCTAGCAAGTTTTAAAGGGATTTTCTCAAGGCTACAAGTGAGGATATGTTTAAGACAAGTTTAGAAACTATCAACACAAGAGTGAGTCAAGTTTTAACAAGATTAAGCAATGTGAGGCACAAGACAAGACTAGCAACCCTAGAACAAAGTATGCAATAAATAAGATGCGAAGAACACGAAGACACAAGGATTTTATCCCGAGGTTCGATTCCACACAAGAATCTACGTCCCCGTTGAGGAGTCCACAAAGGACCGGGTTCACCAACCCTTCCCTCACCAAGTTTACCGCACGGGCCTAACTTGGTTCTCCACTATCTCAAAGTGCGAATACAAGATTCGTTGGGGCTTCTCACAATCTAAGGCTCCCACACCACGAAGATGATCAACAACGCAAAACACACTCAACACACAGCTCACAAAGACTCAATGAGTGCAAGAGATCAAACCGGGAGCACAAGCGCGATGTTCTTCCTCTTCTCCACCACACTAAACCCTAATCCACACAAGAATTAGTTTTAGAGGGAAAGTTGGCAAGAAAGAGGCTTAAGAGTGCTCCAAGTTGGCTGTGGCGGCGCTAGGGTTCTTGTCTATTCAAGAGATGGTTCAAAAGAACCCAGGGGACCTCTATTTATAGAGGTCCCAAGCCCATACTGCTGACTTCAGCAGAAGGGCGGACTAGTCCGGCCTCAGGCCCGGACTAGTCCGGCCTAGGGGACCACTGACCTCTTGTCAGGCCCCGACAGCTGACACGCTATCATCACACTACCCGCCAAACTTCAAATTCAAACGGTCACTTCAACAACGGACTAGTCCGGTCACCACCGGACTAGTCCGATCTCACACAGAGCCTTTTGCTCCGTGTGAAAACGGACTAGTCTGCGGACCACGGACTAGTCCGGCCCCAAGGGCGGACTAGTCCGGTCCTCCCAGACTTAGTCACAGAACCACTTTCAACACACCAACCCGGACTAGTCCGGCCCCACGGGCGGACTAGTCCGTTCTCACTCAGGACCTCTTGGTCCGGACTCAAACGGACAGGTCCGTGGTTTTGAGACTTAGTCCCCAAAACCCACTCACTGCTACCCGGACTAGTCCGGCCACAAACGGACTAGTCCGATCTCAGTCAGACCCTTCTAGTCCGGCCAGAAACGGACTTGGCCGGCCAGGGGCGGACTAGTCCGGCCACCTGCACGGACTAGTCCGGCCCTACTGCCAGACTGCTTATCCACTCTTTTCTCTCAAGGGGTTTGACCTCTAAACCACTTTGAGCTCCCAAACTTGATCTCAATGCACTTTACACACGCACCCTCCTATTTCTACGGCTAGTCTAACTCAACACGCTAGAAACCCTAGTTTCTACGCTTTGAGTTGACTCCGTTTCCTTCCTTTTCCTTTTTGAGGGTTTGCGTCTCCGATCGAGTCCACACCTGTGCTAAGATCACTTGAGCTCATTAGCGACTTAATTGTCATCATCAATCATCCAAAACCCACGGGGAACCTAGATGCACTTTCAATCTCCCCCTTTTTGGTGATTGATGACAACACATTAAGTCCTTCAACAATTAAGAGTATTGAAATTGGTTTTCATAACTTGTGTGCGTATGAGTGACTCCCCCTCAATGTATGCAACATGTAAAAGAGGTGGAGGAGATCTTTCATACCCACACACGTTATGGTGGGGTGCCTACGTGATGTGCTCAACAATTGTGACAAGACATAAAGAGCATCAATATAATCAAAGGATTGACAATTAGAGCATTATATTGAGATTAAACGACATGAACAAGTCTTGCACAAATGTAAACAACCAGGTAGCATGAATAAGTTACAAGAGAGGTCCAAATGACAAGAACACACCACACACACAAAAGACTACTACTTCCCGCGAACACACACAAAGGACTGACTCCCCCTAACTCTCCCCCTTTGGCATCAAGGCACCAAAAAGGAAAAGAAGAGGGGGACAAGGACCCAAAAGCTAGTCCTCGTTCTCGTCACTATCGCCGTCGCGGGAGTCACTCTCCGTGGCCTCCGGGTCCTCGACGTCTTCCTCATGATCGTCGTCGTCGTCGTTGGAGCCCGGTGAGGAGGTACCCTCCGTTTCACCCAAGAGTGCCAACTCCTCAGGGGTGAGAAGGGGGTAAGGAGTGAGCTCATTGTCGGAGGCCTCAGGGCTCATCGGAATCTCCATCTTGTCGCAGAGCTTCCTCACGTACCTCTCAGTCCGCTGAGCTCACACCTCGGCTTTGCGGCACGAGGTGAAGATGGACCTAAGAAACTTGAGGACTCCGCTGCTAGAGGAGCCACCGGGTGAGTGAGTGGCACGGCGAGAGGCTCCACCACGAGGTTCCTCCGGCTGAGAGGGAGGATCCGCGTTCTTCCGGCGCGGAGGGATCTGGACAGCAGGAGGCATCTGGGGTCGGAGAGGCTGGTGAGTGGTGTCCTTCACAAACGCAAGCCCGGACACCTTCTCGATCAGACACATAATGTACGGGGCGTAACCACAGGCACGGTTGGGTGTGTGTGAGATGTTGTAGATATCATCAAAGATGTAATCTACAAGGTTGAACATCTCATGTCCATCGATGAGAGCCAACAGGTGCCTTAGGTGACCCTGGATGATCCCTGCATCCCCTTCCTTGGGAGCCACTGTCCTCCTGAGAATCCTGTTAAGGATGCTGTAGAACGGGAGGATGTTCCTGGCCAGTCCAGCTTCACACTTGACATGAGGAGGGTACATATAGCTCATGTCATCCCTGTCCATGGCCTTGAGATTGGAGATGATGATCTCATGGTCCAGGTGACTCTCCAGACCAAGAGCCTGAGCAAACACCTCAAAGGTGGCATAGTACTGCTCACTGTTGGTCATCCAAGTGATTGCACGGTCACCACGAGAGTGGAAGTGAACCGTGGTATAGAACTGAACAATGACCTCCTCATTCCAGTCATACTTGAACCCGAGAATGTCCTTGATTCCGTGCCTCTCAGCTGCCTCGATCACTGCGTCAAACGCTTCGTGCTTCTTCTTGGCCATATAGGTCCAGTCCACCCATTGAGCCTGGATCACTGGATTCTTCATGGCCTGGTAGACTGTGCGATAGTAATCGCAATGGAAGTCACACCAGAACCGAGGGTCGGCGGTGGACCTCTCATACCTATAGACATTCTCGTCTCTGAGCCTCCTGGCCTTCTCAGCTCCGTTTCCTTTGAATGTGTTAGCTGAGAGGTTGGGCTGACGGTTTGGATTACGTGCTGGACTGTGCATCACCAGAGGGCCAACAGCTTGGGCCTTCCCTTTTTCACGAATGGCTACCCCTCCAGGTGCCTTCTTGGCGGGCACCTTGACAGAGGGCTTCTTCTTTTTCAGCTCGACAGGAGCCGGAGCCTTTCCTTTCTTAGGGTCACGCTCGACCCTGGGCTCTTCTTCCCTTGGGGCTTGCTCCTTGCCCTTTGCCTTCTCGCCAGCAGTGACGAGTCTCTTCCTTTTGGGAGCATTGGCCTCAGCGGCCCTGGAGTTGTGAGCCTCCCTGTCTTGCCTTTTCTTCCTCCTTAGCTCATTCAGGGAGTCTGCAGTTGCTCGAGCCAAGGCTTCTTCCTCATTGTAGATAGTAGCGGCTACTTTAGAGGCTTCGAGTGCCTTAAGCCGCCTTTCTTCTTTTTCCTTTTGCGCTTCTATGAGCGCAGCTTTGGTTCTTGCCTCGACAATTTGAGCTTTGGTTCGCCCCTCGGGGTTGGGACGAGGAGGGGAACGCTCCGAGTTCGACATGCTGTGAAAAGCATACAGAGATGAAGGTATGAGTCCAAGGAGAGGGAGCATTGCGGAAGAAGTCTCGAGAGAGGACTAGGATTAGGGTTTGCTCTGTGCAAACCGGACTTGTCCGCCCTGGGGGCGGACTAGTCCGCAGGTCGGACTTGTCCGCCAGGGGCCGGACTAGTCCGGGTTGCACAGGATAAACCCTAACCCTAATCGAATCATCGAAAAAACTTTGGACCAGCGCGCAATACTCCTAGGCTATGATCACAAGGGTATATGGAGCAATATCTATGAAGGTGTTCCTATCAAAAACCTAAAGAATCAAAAATGGGGAAAGTTTTTGAAAAAGCTAGAATACCTTCTTAAATCCGCGAGAATTGACGAAATCGACGATGGATTGCGAAGGTGAAGCGTGGGGAAACGATCCCTCACTCCCAAGGGCTACAATGCACGGATTGGAATCAAGTTTTGGTGGTTGGAGCGAAAAATCGCCAAAAGAGGCGGTTGCTTGAGCGTGGGAGAGGGAGAGGCGCAAGTGGGAGGAAGAAGAGGGGTCTGGGCCGACCCTGGGGGTTTAAGCCCCCAAGGGCCGTGTAACACCCTCATTTTCATGCATCATGCCCTACATGCACTCATATACATGTTTAACATTAGCCCACAACAAGAGGAACGAGTTTAAAATTGATTCGGAGCATTTAAAATTGATTTGGAGCAAAACCGCACTTAAAACGCAGGAAAGTGCGGACTAGTCCGATTTTACTGAGGACTAGTCCGATTTCTCTCTGACTAAAAACGGACTTGTCCGTTTTTGCTGCGGACTAGTCCGATTTTGGCTCTGGAAACTTTCGGACTTGTCCGATTTTGTGCGGACTAGTCCGATATTCCATGAATCCTTGAAAATTTTCTAAGTCCCTGGACTTTTCCGGACTAGTCCGGTGTTCCAGCGGACTTGTCCGTTTTCCTTTCTGACTAAGATCGGACTTGTCCGATTTTTGGCCAGACTTGTCCGATTTTCTCTCTGGACGACTTCGGACTAGTCCGGTCCTGTCCGGACTTGTCCGATATTTCGTGACTCCGAGATTGACCTTTTGTTTTACGACTTGTTTCTTGGGTTTCACGTCAAGTGGGCCTAGGGACGTCGTGCCCAACTCTTTTAGAGCCCATGTGGGACTCTAAACCGGCCTCTACTCATCCCAAAACTCGAAATCCATCTAACCCTAGCCTCCACCCCTATATAAACAACCCCACCCCTTGGTTTGACATCTATTTGCCACTTTTTCCACCCACCCAAACCCTAGTTCGTGGGGAGCCACCATCAAGGAGGGAGGAGAAGATCCCAAACGAGAAGAAGAAGAGGAGGAAACGAAGGAGGATCAAGATCTCCACCAAGTTTCGTCCTTCACCACCAATTCATCCCCAAGTTCATCACCAACCCTAGATCATCAAGATCCAAGTGTTACCTCCAAGTTTCTTGGTTCATTGGAGTTCTAAACACCTGGTATACCTTCTATTCTCTTTTCCTTACGAGAATTCAACCCCTAATCTCCAAATTTACGTCGATCTAGAAAACCCTAATCTGCTGATCTCGTCAAGTGCGGACTTGTCCGGTCGCAAGCGGACTAGTCCGATCTTTCTGGTTAAATTGTGTTGAATTAATTCTAAAATTTGATCTAATCGAATCCAAACCTGTATAAACTGGTTAAAATCTATTAGAACTAGTTAGTGATCATTAAAAGCAATCTAGTAACAAGTTCTACCTTGCATTGCATCAATCATGCATGTCATGTCATGTTGAGTAATATTTGTGCACTCTTTGATTGTGTTTCTTGTTTTGTATGTTTATTGTGTGGATTAGACGGATTTGCGCTAGAGAGTGCCACGGAGGATCTACAGCATCAAGAGTTTGAAGGCTTTGACCCTAATCAACAGCAAGAGCAAGGCAAGTGTCCTTGAAGCATATTGATCCTGTTTTAAAATAAATGTTTTGTTTGCAAAACTGCATGCTTGTGTCAAATTGATGGGAATCCTATGGTAGGAAGTTTACTAGACTTGTTAAACCACCCTTGTCACCTGGAAATTATGGTAGAGAGTCGGGAAGGGTTTTTACCCTTTTGCTTCGCTTAATCAACTGGGATGGGACAACTGTATCACTCAATTTATTTATGCATGGATGAGATTATGGTTAACATGAACTAGTTAAATATGGTATGGTAATGGGTGATCTAAGCAAGCCTGGTATGTGGATGGGTTGGATGTTATGGTGGTTTGCTTGCTTTAGATCTAAGGACCGGTTCATGCGAGAATAAGCCAGGACTACAGTGCCACCACGAGGCCAAGTTATGGGTGCGGCGTAGCTGATTAATTAGGGCTTTGCTAGTGCTGTTTGGACCATTGTGGATGCTCGGGGAAGGGGTAGTCGGATTGGGTTTGTTGGTGATTGGTGGGACTACCCTGGGATCCGAATGGCTCAAGAGGGGGCCCTTGGTTGAAGATGTGCTCTGCGGGAGACATCGCCACCGGTGAAACCTCAGTGGGGTCTAAATAGGCTAGTAATCCCTTTGTAAAGGCTATTTTGTGATCTCTTGGCCACACACCAACGGAAGTGTGTAATGTGACCGACGGGTCATGGGCATAAGGGAGGTTCTTAGTCGCCGAAGGGTGATGAAATCACAAACACGTGGGTAAAGAGGTACAAACTCTGCAGAGTTAATTAAAACTATCATGATAGCCGTGCTCCCGGTTATGAGCACCTGGACAACTTCCATGATTAGAGGAAAATTGGAATTTGGGATGGTCATGGTTTGATAATGGTTATGGATGGTTATGGATTAATCTCTGGTAATGAATATGGTTATTGGCAATGGTGAAATCTGGAATTTTTTTTGATGATGGTAATGAATTCAGATTTGGTATTATGATATCATTTATGATTATGATGGGTTTACTTCACATACATAAGATATATTGCTTTTCAAATGTTTTACCGTACTTTTCAGCACTTTACCATTATTATTGTCGTCATTTGAATCAGCCACATGTCATACTTTCCACACTTGCTGAGTACGACATGTACTCACTCTTGCAATTCCCCACCCCAACAGTTGCAGGTCAGGACTGGGATTTTAATGGCGATAATGCGGAGTTCTAGGCCGTGTCTACCGTCAGCTTTGCCTGTGGTGTTGATTGGAGCTGCGCATATACATACCCTGTCGCTTATGCTGCATAGTTGCTTAGTTTGCTTAGTTGTTTAATTAGTTTATTTCCGCTGCATTAGTTGAACTTGTCATTAATATTCATTAGAGCTTGTATTCGAGGATTTAATGAATTGTGTAATAAGAATACTTATTTAATAATTTGAACTGTGGTAATTTTCTGTATATCCTATTGTGATTTCACTCGTGTATGTGTGGTGAACATCCTGGGCACACATATGCGTTAGCTTGGTTCATTTTCGGAACCGGGCGTCACAGATTGGTATCAGAGCCACAGGTTGACCGTAGGATGCAGCCTAGATAGAATGGACACTTTAGAGCACATAGGAGCACTCAGGAATCGATGTATTTTTGCTTGGAGTGCTGTTTGCTATATATATTGCTTGCTTGTGTGCTTAATAGAGGATTTTGGGATGCTTTAGCATTGCCATGTCCACCTAGGCTAGTGTAGCCAGTTGTTTAGTTTCATATCCCTTGATGCATATAGTTGGGGCGTTTTCTAATTCTTACCTACTGCTTTTCTTCAGATGGTGAGGACTCGCAACCAGAGGGATGGCAATGATGAAGAGGAGAACAATGGAGTGCCTCAAAACGACAATGGACAAGGACCGGCTCAGGGAGCTATCAACATCGAGCAGCTATTGGCCATGCAAAACCAGCTCATGCAGACCATGATACAGACTATGGGACAGCTGCAGGCTGGCAATATCAACAATCAGCCCCACATGCCTCCACCGCCACCCCCACCTCCTCATAACCGATTGGGAGAGTTTATGAGGACTAGGCCGCCAACCTTTGCTCAAGCTGCTGACCCTATGGACGCTGATGATTGGCTCAAGTCCGTGGAGAAGAAGCTAGCCATTGTCCAATGCAGTGACCGGGAGAAGGTGCTATTTGCTTCTCATCAACTCGTTGGAGCAGCTGCAGATTGGTGGGATTCTTATTGCAGTGCTCATGAGAACCAAGAGAGAATTACCTGGGCGGAATTCAAGGAGAGTTTCCGTTCTCATTATGTGCCGGAAGGTGTTATGCTCTTGAAGAGGCAAGAATTTGAGAACTTGAGACAAGGAAAATCAAGCGTGAGTGAATATCTCAATAAGTTCACTCAACTCTCAAGATATGCGCCTGAGGATGTTAGCCGGGACAGCCGAAAAGCAAGTCCAAATAATTCGTGGAAACTTGAGGGCTGCCCAATCAAGGCAAAAAGGCTATGCGGACAATAGGAGAAGGAAATTAGCCTTTGAAATTGGAGATTTTGTTTACCTCAAGGTGTCACCAATGAGAGGTCATAAGAGGTTTAACATAAGAGGCAAGCTCGCACCTCGTTATATTGGACCATTCAAGATTTTGGACAAAAGAGGAGAAGTAGCATATAAGTTGGAGATGCCAGCTCATCTTTCAGACGTACATGATGTGTTTCACGTTTCCCAGCTCAAGAAGTGCTTGAGGGTACCGGAAGATCAAGTGCCAATGGAAGAATTGGAACTAGAGGAAGATTTGACGTATGCCGAGCAACCGGTCAAGATCTTGGAAACCAAGGAGAGAGTCACAAGGAACAAGGTGATTCGATGGTGTAAAGTCCAATGGAAGCACCATACAGAAAAAGAAGCAACTTGGGAGCTAGAAGACGATCTCAAGAAGGAATTTCCCCATCTCTTCTCTTCCGCGTCGAATCTCGAGGGCGAGATTCATTTTAAGGGGGGTAGGTTTGTAACACCCTCATTTTCATGCATCATGCCCTACATGCACTCATATACATGTTTAACATTAGCCCACAACAAGAGGAACGAGTTTAAAATTGATTCGGAGCATTTAAAATTGATTTGGAGCAAAACCGCACTTAAAACGCAGGAAAGTGCGGACTAGTCCGATTTTACTGAGGACTAGTCCGATTTCTCTCTGACTAAAAACGGACTTGTCCGTTTTTGCTGCGGACTAGTCCGATTTTGGCTCTGGAAACTTTCGGACTTGTCCGATTTTGTGCGGACTAGTCCGATATTCCATGAATCCTTGAAAATTTTCTAAGTCCCTGGACTTTTCCGGACTAGTCCGGTGTTCCAGCGGACTTGTCCGTTTTCCTTTCTGACTAAGATCGGACTTGTCCGATTTTTGGCCAGACTTGTCCGATTTTCTCTCTGGACGACTTCGGACTAGTCCGGTCCTGTCCGGACTTGTCCGATATTTCGTGACTCCGAGATTGACCTTTTGTTTTACGACTTGTTTCTTGGGTTTCACGTCAAGTGGGCCTAGGGACGTCGTGCCCAACTCTTTTAGAGCCCATGTGGGACTCTAAACCGGCCTCTACTCATCCCAAAACTCGAAATCCATCTAACCCTAGCCTCCACCCCTATATAAACAACCCCACCCCTTGGTTTGACATCTATTTGCCACTTTTTCCACCCACCCAAACCCTAGTTCGTGGGGAGCCACCATCAAGGAGGGAGGAGAAGATCCCAAACGAGAAGAAGAAGAGGAGGAAACGAAGGAGGATCAAGATCTCCACCAAGTTTCGTCCTTCACCACCAATTCATCCCCAAGTTCATCACCAACCCTAGATCATCAAGATCCAAGTGTTACCTCCAAGTTTCTTGGTTCATTGGAGTTCTAAACACCTGGTATACCTTCTATTCTCTTTTCCTTACGAGAATTCAACCCCTAATCTCCAAATTTACGTCGATCTAGAAAACCCTAATCTGCTGATCTCGTCAAGTGCGGACTTGTCCGGTCGCAAGCGGACTAGTCCGATCTTTCTGGTTAAATTGTGTTGAATTAATTCTAAAATTTGATCTAATCGAATCCAAACCTGTATAAACTGGTTAAAATCTATTAGAACTAGTTAGTGATCATTAAAAGCAATCTAGTAACAAGTTCTACCTTGCATTGCATCAATCATGCATGTCATGTCATGTTGAGTAATATTTGTGCACTCTTTGATTGTGTTTCTTGTTTTGTATGTTTATTGTGTGGATTAGACGGATTTGCGCTAGAGAGTGCCACGGAGGATCTACAGCATCAAGAGTTTGAAGGCTTTGACCCTAATCAACAGCAAGAGCAAGGCAAGTGTCCTTGAAGCATATTGATCCTGTTTTAAAATAAATGTTTTGTTTGCAAAACTGCATGCTTGTGTCAAATTGATGGGAATCCTATGGTAGGAAGTTTACTAGACTTGTTAAACCACCCTTGTCACCTGGAAATTATGGTAGAGAGTCGGGAAGGGTTTTTACCCTTTTGCTTCGCTTAATCAACTGGGATGGGACAACTGTATCACTCAATTTATTTATGCATGGATGAGATTATGGTTAACATGAACTAGTTAAATATGGTATGGTAATGGGTGATCTAAGCAAGCCTGGTATGTGGATGGGTTGGATGTTATGGTGGTTTGCTTGCTTTAGATCTAAGGACCGGTTCATGCGAGAATAAGCCAGGACTACAGTGCCACCACGAGGCCAAGTTATGGGTGCGGCGTAGCTGATTAATTAGGGCTTTGCTAGTGCTGTTTGGACCATTGTGGATGCTCGGGGAAGGGGTAGTCGGATTGGGTTTGTTGGTGATTGGTGGGACTACCCTGGGATCCGAATGGCTCAAGAGGGGGCCCTTGGTTGAAGATGTGCTCTGCGGGAGACATCGCCACCGGTGAAACCTCAGTGGGGTCTAAATAGGCTAGTAATCCCTTTGTAAAGGCTATTTTGTGATCTCTTGGCCACACACCAACGGAAGTGTGTAATGTGACCGACGGGTCATGGGCATAAGGGAGGTTCTTAGTCGCCGAAGGGTGATGAAATCACAAACACGTGGGTAAAGAGGTACAAACTCTGCAGAGTTAATTAAAACTATCATGATAGCCGTGCTCCCGGTTATGAGCACCTGGACAACTTCCATGATTAGAGGAAAATTGGAATTTGGGATGGTCATGGTTTGATAATGGTTATGGATGGTTATGGATTAATCTCTGGTAATGAATATGGTTATTGGCAATGGTGAAATCTGGAATTTTTTTTGATGATGGTAATGAATTCAGATTTGGTATTATGATATCATTTATGATTATGATGGGTTTACTTCACATACATAAGATATATTGCTTTTCAAATGTTTTACCGTACTTTTCAGCACTTTACCATTATTATTGTCGTCATTTGAATCAGCCACATGTCATACTTTCCACACTTGCTGAGTACGACATGTACTCACTCTTGCAATTCCCCACCCCAACAGTTGCAGGTCAGGACTGGGATTTTAATGGCGATAATGCGGAGTTCTAGGCCGTGTCTACCGTCAGCTTTGCCTGTGGTGTTGATTGGAGCTGCGCATATACATACCCTGTCGCTTATGCTGCATAGTTGCTTAGTTTGCTTAGTTGTTTAATTAGTTTATTTCCGCTGCATTAGTTGAACTTGTCATTAATATTCATTAGAGCTTGTATTCGAGGATTTAATGAATTGTGTAATAAGAATACTTATTTAATAATTTGAGCTGTGGTAATTTTCTGTATATCCTATTGTGATTTCACTCGTGTATGTGTGGTGAACATCCTGGGCACACATATGCGTTAGCTTGGTTCATTTTCGGAACCGGGCGTCACAGGCCGGACTAGTCCGGTGCCAGGGCGGACTAGTCCGGTTAGCGGACCAGACACGGACTAGTCTGCCCCCGGACTAGTCCGGCCTCAGAGCGGACTAGTCCGGTATGCGGACTAGCCGCGGACTAGTCTGGACCCGGACTTGTCCGTCCAAGGGGCGGACTAGTCCGGTCCGACTAGGCTGAAAAATTTTATTTTAGAGCTTTGCCCTCCAATCACTTGTCCTTTTGGACAACTAGCAATGCAAACAAGATTATTGAAGATAAACATGACACAAGCATGATCAATTTTCAAGAAATAGTTTTTTCAAACGGATTTTGAAGAGAAATCATGATTGAGAAGAGTTTTTCAAAAATTGCTCAAAAAGGGAGGAATGAGTTTTAAGCCACATTCCTAGAATCCAAAATGTTGAGCTCACTTCTTAGCTCACAGAAACGCTTCTCATCAAGAGGCTTGGTGAAGATATCCGCTAGTTGATGTTCCGTCCTCACATGAGAAATTACGATGTCTCCTTTCATTGAGTGATCTCGCAAGAAATGGTGTCGAATGTCTATGTGTTTGGTCCTAGAGTGCTCCACCGGATTGTGGGCTATCTTGATGGCACTCTCGTTGTCACACAAGAGTGGAATGTTACGCAAGTTAATCCCATAATCCCTAAGGGTTTGTCGCATCCAGAGAAGTTGTGCACAACAACTTCCGGCTGCAACATATTCCGCTTTGGCGGTGGATAGAGCAATAGAGTTTTGCTTCTTGGAGGACCAAGACACTAGAGATCGACCTAAGAATTGGCATGTACCCGATGTGCTCTTCCTATCGACTTTGCACCCCGCATAGTTCGCATCGGAATATCCAATGAGGTTAAACTTAGATCCTTTAGGGTACCAAAGTCCTAGGGAGGGTGTGTGTACTAGATATCTCAAGATCCTTTTAACGGCGGTCAAATGACAAGCCTTAGGTGCCGCTTGAAAGCGTGCACACATACACACACTTAGCATGATATCGGGCCTAGATGCACAAAGATAGAGAAGTGAACCAATCATAGACCTATATAACTTTTGATCCACACTAGGACCATCCTCATTTAGGTCTAGGTGTCCATTTGTCCCCATAGGGGTTTTGATGGGTTTTGCCTTATCCATGTCAAACTTCCTTAGAATATCTTGTGTATACTTAGTTTGACTTATGAACGTCCCTTCTTTGAGTTGTTTTACTTGAAATCCTAGAAAGAACTTCAACTCACCCATCATGGACATTTCAAACCTCTCCGTCATTATCTTGGAGAACTCATCACAAAACACCTTATTTGTGGAACCAAATATGATGTCATCCACATATATTTGGCACACAAAAAGATCTTCGTTGAAGTGCTTTGTGAAAAGGGTATAATCCGCTTTGCCTATCCTAAAACCATTTTCAGCTAGAAAGTCTCTTAGGCACTCATACCAAGCTCTAGGAGCTTGCTTGAGGCCATAAAGAGCCTTTCGCAATTTGTAAACGTGGTTAGGATAGTCTTGGTCTTCAAACCCTGGGGGTTGCTCTACATAAACTTCTTCCTTGATTGGGCCATTAAGGAATGCACTCTTAACATCCATTTGGTAGAGCTTGAAGTCATGGTGAGTAGCAAAGGCTAGTAATATCCGAATTGACTCAAGCCTAGCTACGGGAGCAAATGTCTCATCAAAATCCAATCCTTCGACTTGTGAGTACCCTTTTGCCACAAGCCGTGCCTTGTTCCTAGTTACCATGCCATGCTCATCTTGTTTGTTGCGGAACACCCACTTGGTTCCAACAACATTAGCTTGTGGGCGCTTGACAAGTTCCCAAACCTTGTTCCTTTCAAAGTTATTGAGCTCCTCTTGCATGGCAACTACCCAATCCGGATCTCTTAAGGCATCTTCAACCTTATGGGGTTACAAGAATAAGACAAAGGAGAAATGCTCACAAAAGTTTGCAACACGTGAACGTGTTGTTACTCCTCTTGTGATATCTCCTAGAATGTTATCAACGGGATGATCCCGTTGAACACTTTGATGAACACGGGGATGCGGAGGTTGAGCTCTTGAATCACTTGCTTCATCTTCTTCACTTTGGTCTCCCCCTTGATCCAAGCCTCCCCCTTGATCTTCATTCCTATTACTGTTTTGGGGAGTATCTAGTGGATCTCCAGCTTGTCCAATGGGGGTTTGACCTACTTCATAATAATGATGGTCACTTGGGCTTTGGGATGGTTCTTGTGGGCGAACATCTCCAAGTGCCATTCTCCTTAGAGCTTCTAGTGGAGGTTCCTCTTGATCAAGGACATGTTGATCAACTTGCTCCACTTGAGAGCCATTGGTTTCGTCAAACACCACGTCACGTGCCACTTCAACAATTCCGGAGGATTTGTTGAACACACGGTATGCATGAGTGTTTGAGTCATATCCAAGCAAGAAACCTTCATCGGACTTTGAAGCAAACTTCGAAGTCCTAGGCTTCTTGTTGAGGATATAGCACTTGCTACCAAAAACGCGAAAGTAAGAGACATTGGGTTTCTTACCAACGAGAAGCTCATAAGGAGTCTTCTTGAGGAGGCGATGAAGGTACAATCGGTTTATGGCATGGCAAGCGGTGTTAACCGCTTCCGCCCAAAACCGGTCCGATGTTTTGTACTCATCTAGCATTGTCCTTGACATCTCAATGAGTGTCCTATTCTTTCTTTCGGCAATTCCATTTTGTTGTGGAGAATAGGGAGCGGAAAACTCATGCTTGATGCCTTCCTCATCTAGGAACTCTTCTACTTGCATGTTCTTGAATTCGGTGCCATTATCACTCCTTATAGCCTTTATCCTCAAGGTGAACTCATTTTGAGCTCTCCTTAGGAATTTCTTGAGGACACCGGGGGTTTCACTCTTATCATGCAAGAAGAACACCCAAGAGTATCTAGAGAAGTCATCAACGATAACTAGACCATACTTGTTGCCACCGATGCTAATGTAAGCAATGGGGCCAAAAAGATCCATATGGAGTAACTCCAAAGGTCTAGTTGTCGTCATGACATTCTTAGAGGGGTGTTGAGCTCCTACTTGTTTTCCCGCTTGACACGCACCACATGGCCTATCCTTTTCAAATACCACATCCTTTAGGCCACGAACGTGCTCTCCTTTAAGGAGTTTTTGAAGGTTCCTCATTCCAACGTGGGCTAGCCTTCTATGCCAAAGCCATCCCATGTTGGCTTTTGCCATTAAGCATGTGTCAAGTTGAGCTTTATCCGTGGTAAAATCCACAAGATAGAGCTTTCCCTTGAGCACTCCCTTAAAGGCTATTGAGTCATTACCCTCTCTCAGAACATTCACACCCTCACTAGAAAAGACACACTTATATCCTTTATCACAAAGCTGTGATATGGATAGGAGATTATAGTCTAGGGAATCAACATGCAAAACATTAGATAAGGTATGCGAAGAGGAGATATCAATTTTACCGGAGCCAAGGATTTTCCCTTGGCTATTATCACCAAAGAAAATTCCTTCACTTGGGTCCTCGTTCTCCTCATACTCTATGAACATGCTCCTCTCTTCGGTCATGTGGTTGGTACATCCGCTATCCAACACCCATTTCGATCCACCGGAGGAGTATGCCTACAAAACAAGTTTATGCCTTCCTTTTAGGTACCCAAGCGGAGTTGGGTCCTCTCACGTTAGTAGTTAGGCATTTGGGCACCCACACGCAAGGCTTGGGGCTCTTGCGGAGTGGCCCAACATATCTAGCAAACACTTTGCCGTGTTTGTTCCTCTTTAGCACATAGGATGCATCAAAATCATGGAATAGAGGATGCGATTCAGATTTAGGCAATTTGTTGCTAGAGTATGAGTTCTTTTCAATTTTAGTTGGGGATGAACTCCCCTTAACAAAGACAATCATGTTTTTGCCATACTTGGAGGTTTTGGCGTTATGCCTTCCACCTCTAGTATAGCCAAGACCATCCTTGACATGGGGAGGTCTTGTGTTGGTGTATGCACTTCGTGCATACGCCACCTTCTCCTTGTCAAAGATGGCACCCTTAGGTGCTTGCTTGCCTTGTGCTGAGTTGAGTTCATCCTTAAGCTTAAGGATTAAGTTAGAGCACTTGCAAGGCGGAGTTGCATTGGATGAGGCTTTTGAGACGGTTGAGCTCTTGGAGGAAGAGGCTACATTGTTCTTGAGAGACTCAACTTGAGACTCAAGGATTTTGTTAACTTTTGACAAGTTCCCAAGTTCATCCTTGAGCTCAATTGTCTTTTCCTCAAGACTTGAACACGTTTTCTTACTTAGAGCAAGTTCATGTTCCAATGCCTTGCTCTTCTCTCTTTCGAGCTCAAGGAGCTCATCAAGCTCTCGACATCTCTCCTTCTCAAGGATGAGCATGTCCTCTTGTCTATTGATGAGATCCTCCTTCTCAAAGATCTCATCCATAAGCAATTTCATCCTTCGCAAGGTGCTTTTGCTTATGTCCTTAAACATGTGTTCATTCTCACTAGCACTATCAAATTCGTCTTGAGAGGAGGTTGTGGAGGAGGGATGAGATGTTACCTTTCTCTTTCCCTCCCTTGCCATGAGGCAAGTAGGTTTGTAGTCGTCGTTGAGGTTGGGGAAGAGCTTGCTTCCCTTGGAGCTCCTCCCGATGGCTATGGTGGCCATCTTCTCCTCTTCTTCTTCGGAGGAGGACTCATCGTTAGAGTCCCACTCCTTCCCCAAGTGTGCTTGTCCGGAGGGCCTCTTCTTCTTGAAAAATTTCTTGTCTTGAGGCTTGCCCACCTTCTTCTTCTTCGCTTCTTCATGTGGGCAATCAGCGATGAAGTGCCCATACTCGCCACAATTGTAGCAAGACCTTTTTGATTTGGGCCTTGCTGTTTCCTTCCCTTTGCCCTCATGGTTGTATCCACCTTTCTTCCTCCTCATCATTCTCCTAAACTTGTTGATGAAGAAGGCCTCTTCCTCATCGGTGTCGAGGCTCTCCTCATCACTTTCCTCTTGCTCCTTTGAAGAAGGTGTTGCCTTGAGTGCAACGTTCTTCATCTTGCAGGCGGTGAATTTCTGAAGGTCGTTGTAGAAGAGCGCCTCCTTCTCCATGATCTCGTGGTTAATGATCCTACCAAGGACCTCCTCCGGGGTCATTTGAGTGAACCCCGGGCTTTCTCGAATCATGGAGCAAAGGGCGACGTTCCTAGGCATAAACGCCCGGATCATCCTCTTCACAACCTCGTGGTCGGTCCACTTGGTGCAGCCATATGATCGGCTCTTGTTGATAAGCACCTTCAACCGGTTGTACATGTCTTGGGGGGATTCACCATCCAAGATGGCGAATCTCCCAAGCTCTCCTTCGATGAGCTCGATCTTGGCCTCCTTGACCACCCGATTTCCTTCATGCGCCGTCTTGAGGGTGTTCCATATGTCTTTGGCCACCTCAAGACCATCGACGCGGTTGAACTCATCTCTTGAGAGAGATGAGATAATCACACCCGCAGCTTGAGCGTTGCGGTGGATGAGGATGGCTTGTTCTTGCGTGATGTTGTCCTCATCCTTCGGGATCTCCACCCCGGTCATGACAATTTGCCACAATGCCGGATTGAGTGACACGAGGTGGATCTTCATGTTGTGTTTCCACATCCCGTAGTCGGTTCCATCGAATTGAGGAGGTTTCCCCAATGGGATGGAGAGGTAGTGGTTGTTGGCGGCAAGGCGTTCATAGTTGAACCCTTGTCGATTGTAGTTGACCCCGCCGCCACCACTTGATGAGCTTGACGGCTCAACCACAGCAATCTTCAACTTCTCCCGGAGCTTCGCCTTGAGCTGGCGAGTCTCCTCATCATCCGTTGGCTTGTCTTGATAAGCCATTGTCTCCTCACGTGTCAGTTGAGAGTCGTTGGTCGACACCTCTTCAAACACCACTCCGGCCGTCTCTCCGAGTTGTTAGACTCTTTGTGGAGAGTCCCGCTCTGATACCAATTGAAAGTTGCCTAGAGGGGGGGGTGAACAGGCTAATCGACCTGCAAATGACTTAATAAAACGAGATTAAATCACAGGGGGCGGACTAGTCCGGTCTGGGGGCGGACTAGTCCGGTTAGCCTGCGTGAAGAACCCTAAAAAGTGTTTCTAGCAAGTTTTAAAGGGATTTTCTCAAGGCTACAAGTGAGGATATGTTTAAGACAAGTTTAGAAACTATCAACACAAGAGTGAGTCAAGTTTTAACAAGATTAAGCAATGTGAGGCACAAGACAAGACTAGCAACCCTAGAACAAAGTATGCAATAAATAAGATGCGAAGAACACGAAGACACAAGGATTTTATCCCGAGGTTCGATTCCACACAAGAATCTACGTCCCCGTTGAGGAGTCCACAAAGGACCGGGTTCACCAACCCTTCCCTCACCAAGTTTACCGCACGGGCCTAACTTGGTTCTCCACTATCTCAAAGTGTGAATACAAGATTCGTTGGGGCTTCTCACAATCTGAGGCTCCCACACCACGAAGATGATCAACAACGCAAAACACACTCAACACACAGCTCACAAAGACTCAATGAGTGCAAGAGATCAAACCGGGAGCACAAGCGCGATGTTCTTCCTCTTCTCCACCACACTAAACCCTAATCCACACAAGAATTAGTTTTAGAGGGAAAGTTGGCAAGAAAGAGGCTTAAGAGTGCTCCAAGTTGGCTGTGGCGGCGCTAGGGTTCTTGTCTATTCAAGAGATGGTTCAAAAGAACCCAGGGGACCTCTATTTATAGAGGTCCCAAGCCCATACTGCTGACTTCAGCAGAAGGGCGGACTAGTCCGGCCTCAGGCCCGGACTAGTCCGGCCTAGGGGACCACTGACCTCTTGTCAGGCCCCGACAGCTGACACGCTATCGTCACACTACCCGCCAAACTTCAAATTCAAACGGTCACTTCAACAACGGACTAGTCCGGTCACCACCGGACTAGTCCGATCTCACACAGAGCCTTTTGCTCCGTGTGAAAACGGACTAGTCTGCGGACCACGGACTAGTCCGGCCCCAAGGGCGGACTAGTCCGGTCCTCCCAGACTTAGTCACAGAACCACTTTCAACACACCAACCCGGACTAGTCCGGCCCCACGGGCGGACTAGTCCGTTCTCACTCAGGACCTCTTGGTCCGGACTCAAACGGACAGGTCCGTGGTTTTGAGACTTAGTCCCCAAAACCCACTCACTGCTACCCGGACTATTCCGGCCACAAATGGACTAGTCCGATCTCAGTCAGACCCTTCTGGTCCGGCCAGAAACGGAATTGGCCGGCCAGGGGCGGACTAGTCCGGCCACCTGCACGGACTAGTCCGGCCCTACTGCCAGACTGCTTATCCACTCTTTTCTCTCAAGGGGTTTGACCTCTAAACCACTTTGAGCTCCCAAACTTGATCTCAATGCACTTTACACACGCACCCTCCTATTTCTACGGCTAGTCTAACTCAACACGCTAGAAACCCTAGTTTCTACGCTTTGAGTTGACTCTGTTTCCTTCCTTTTCCTTTTTGAGGGTTTGCGTCTCCGATCGAGTCCACACCTGTGCTAAGATCACTTGAGCTCATTAGCGACTTAATTGTCGTCATCAATCATCCAAAACCCACGGGGAACCTAGATGCACTTTCAGGAACGTATGCCTATCGGCAAATGTCGTTCGAGTTGTGTAATGCACCCACTTCGTTCCAAAGGTGCATGATGTCTATTTTCTCAGACATGATCGAGGAAATAATAGAAGTTTTCATGGATGACTTTTCCGTCTATGGAAAAACTTTTGATTATTGTCTTGAGAACCTATATAGGGTCTTACAAAGATGCCAAGAGAAGGACATGGTGCTAAATTGGGAAAAGTGTCATTTTATGGTCCGTGGAGGCATCGTCTTAGGATACTTGGTGTCCGAAAGGGGGATGGAGGTGGACAAAGCCAAAATTGAAGTTATTAAAAAGCTTCCACCTCCCACCAACATTAAGGGTATCCATAGCTTTTTAGTCCATGCAGGGTTCTACCGACGATTTATCAAGGATTTTTCCAGAATTGCTAGACCCCTCACTAGCCTATTAGGTAAGGATGTGCCCTTTGATTTCGATGGTGAGTGTCACCAATCCTTTGACATCCGCAAGAATGCACTCATCACAGCTTCAATCATTCAACCCCCTGATTGGATGCTGCCGTTCGAAATCATGTGTGATGCTAGTGATTATGCCGTTGGAGCGGTCCTTGACCAAACCAAGGATAAGAAGCATCATGCAATAGCCTACGCTAGCAAGACTCTATTAGGAGCTCAACTTAACTATGTTACAACTTAAAAGGTGCTCCTAGCAGTTGTCTTTTCTATCGATAAGTTTAGATCATACTTGGTTGGAGCAAAAATCATAGTCTACACAGACCATTCTGCTTTGAAATATTTGCTCACCATGAAAGATGCTAAACCTAGGCTAATCCAATGGATTCTCCCACTCCAAGAGTTTAACCTGGAGATTAGAGATAAAAAGGGAGTAGAGGATTCCGTCGCTCATCATCTCCCACGTATGGAAATCCCAAATACACTAGACATACCTATCAATGATTTCCTACGTGATGATATGTTGCTCAAGGTGGCCGACTCTAACCCTTGGTATGCAAACATCATAAACTTCATGGTTACGAGGTACATGCCATCAGGGCAGGATAAGAAAAAGCTCATTTTTGAGAGTCGACATCACCTGAGTGATGATCCATACCTCTATAGGATATATTCTGATGGGCTGCTTAGAAGGTGCATCCCGACAATCGAAGGCACCAAATCATAAAAAGATTCCGTGCGGCCCCCTATGGCGGGCACTATGGCGTTAACCGTACCCAGGCAAAAATCTAGCAAAGCAAATTCTTTTGGCCCTCAGTGTATGAGGATACAAAGGAATTTGTTCGAAGATGTCAGGAATGCCAAAAGCATGGAGGAATCACTACTCGCAATGCGATGCCCCTCACATATAATCTCCAAGTAGAATTATTTGATGTGTAGGGGATTGACTTCATGGGACCTTTTCTAAAGTCCTATGATTGCGAGTATATTTTGGTGGCCGTAGATTATGTGTCCAAATGGGTAGAAGCATTACCATGCAAACATGCCGATGCCAAGACCGCTCGACAAATGTTTCATGAAATCATTTTCCCACGGTTTGGAACTCCCTGAATGGTCATAAGTGATGAAGGGTCTCATTTCATCAATAAGACCTTCTGGAGCTTTCTGAGGGAGCTTGGGGTTAGGCATAACATTGCTACTCCGTACCATCCCCAAACAAGTGGTCAATCAGAAACTTCAAACAAACAAATCAAGAATATTCTACAAAAGACCATCTTTGAGATGGGTTATGGGTGGAAGAAAAAACTACCCGATGCACTTTGGGCATACTGTACCGCCATTAAGACACCCATTGGAATGTCACCTTTCCAAATTGTCTACGGGAAAACTTGTAATTTACCCGTAGAATTGGAACATAGAGCGTATTGGGCTATCAAGAAGTGGAACATGGAGCTCCACGAAGCTGAAATGTTGTGCAAACTACAAATTTCTGAACTAGAATAATGGAGGGATAAGACGTACCATAGTGCCAAGATCTATAAGGAAAAAAACCAAGAGGTGACAATAAAAGAATTACGCCTAAGGAGTTCAAGCCTGGAGATAAAGTCCTACTTTTCAACTCTAGAGTCAAACTCTTTGGACATAGAAAACAAGTAAATGGGAAGTACCCTATACTGTGGTAGATACTTCATCTCATGGATCAGTTACACTGCAAAATGATGAAGGTCGTCTATTCAAAGTAAATGGGCACCATCTCAAGATCTTTTTATAACCCAAAGAAAATTTGGACAAAGAGGAAGATGTAGTCAATTTGGACTTTCATGCCTATCCTTGATGTTTGGTTAAATTTTCCATATCCAATAAAGCAAACTCCAACCCTCACCTCTCCTTTCCAATCATCCCACTATACCCATTTGACTAAGTAGGAGAGAAGTAAAATGTAGAATATAATAAGTACTTTCCTACTTAGGACTTAGGCACTTATTTTGATTCTATCATACAAAGTGCCATTGTCAAATAAATTGCGACTCACCAGTGTAGGTAAGGCCCGTAGAGTCTTTCACTTTTCCATATTTTTGTATCAAATAAAGATAGGTACAAGAACTAAGTGTGGGGGAGGTCCCACAGGTCTCCCAAAGTGCAACATGCCCGGACCATCATGAAAGAAGAGTTCAGGGCCTCACATGAAGGACCACGAGAAGATTTGACCAAGCCATGATGGCTTGACCCATCCTTCTTCACTAAGACGATGGTTTGTGCTCTCTCACCTTTTATCCCTCTATACCTAATTTTTCAGTTGAAATTGATTATGCATGAGAATATCATCAAAAGTCAACTCATTGGAAATTAAAATTGTACAATTTCATATATCATATTTTGCTAGAGAATGGAATATGTCTACTTCTAATTTCAATTTCATTACCATGTTCTTGAACCACATATCAATTTAGAAAAAATGTCATCTAAGTATTTGATTAATGTGATATGGTAAATGAGTGAAACTTGGAAACTCTCCATGCTGGAATTGAATTTTGGTATTGCAATTTTTAAAGTCATCAGATTTTTTGCCATCCTCTCTCTTAGAATTGAAATACCCACCAAGGCCATATGATAGATATATTGAAAACCAAATGCATATGACACTTTGCATTTTCACTGAACTTTGTCAAACTCTTGACCCTTTTGAGTGACTTACATGAAATCTTTGATTAGGAATTTCTTGTGCACTCTACTATATTCCATGATTTTCACACATCCACCATCAAAAGATAGTCCATGCAAATTCTACAAAATCCCCTCTCAATAAAAAGATGCACAAAAAGGAGTAGAAGGCATGGCTATAAGAGCTCTCTCAAAAAAAAGAGAATTAAAAAAAAAAGAGAACCAATATGTAGCCATGTTTCATCATCGCACAAAAAAAGAGAGAGTGATCAATTGGGAGTCATCATCACCATTCATCATCCACCATTCATAATAAGTGCACAATAATTTCTTTAGTCATTGGTTTTTGTTGCATGGTCTTCTTGTGGGGATCTCGTTTTTGACTTAGTAACATATGAATTGCAAGTGAGCCACTTTTATCCTTACCAAGCTCGAAAAGAACCATATTTAGTCGTAGGAAAAGAAGTGGCAACCCATTCCAAGGTGAGGACTAAACACATTGAGAGATGAGAGCATTCTTTTGAGGAGCATGGCAATATCTTTTTGACTTGAGAAAATATAGCAATTTCCAAGTTTATTTCAGTACGAGGAGTCTAGGTGAACTACATTCAAGCCGTTCCGTCTCTCAAACACTCAAGATGATGTGGTAGCCACATATAAAAGGTTCTTGAACAAAGGTATGTTTTGAAATGTTTTGTATACATATTTCGTACTTGTAGCTGAATTATGATATCATTTAGTTCTTCTTGCCTTCACTCGAGGACGAGTAAAGGACTAAGTGTGGGGGAGTTTGTTGACAGTACTAATTGTCAAATCCGACCGTCAATTCCCTGCATAAAAGCTATGGATTGGACAACCAACATAGTGATAGGGGTTATTTACTAACTATCTCCATAAGTGTTGGTGCAATTGTGTATGCAGGTGAATTATGCCCATAATTAGAAGTATTTACAGGTATCAATCCAAGAAACACAACTTCCAACCAATCAGACGCAAGAACAAGGATTCTTGGGCCCACTAGGAGGAGAAAACCAACTAAAAATGAGGGGAATCACCCATACCCATGATGGGGCCCCACAAAACAGCCTCCCATATGAAAAACACCGCGTTTGGAGCCACCAAAAAGTCGGCCGATGTGCCAGTTCGGCTGACTAGGTAAACGCGCCAAACGCGGTCAACCGCCATGTGTTGGCTCCTCGCGGCTTGGAGATCACAATGGCAACTGAGTCCCTCACTTTTTCTGGCGCCAAACCGACCATTGGAGGGTATAAATAGGGGGTTGGAGGCTCCCTCACTCCACACACCAAAAGATTGAGTCTAGTACTCCACTCCAAAGGTGTAACGCTACCTAAGTGGTTACAAAATAGGGAGAGAGGGAGAAAGAGGAGGAGGAGGCACCGACTTGTCGGGCTTCTTCCACTTAAGGATAGGGTTTGGGCTTATCGAACCCTCTCCATCTTTGTTCCTCGATAGTTCTTTCCATCTCAAGTAAGGTACATGATTTCGAATTGAGTTCATTTATTTAGTTCAATCAAGTTAATTCCTTAGTTGCTTGTTCGTTCATTGCTCTATTCATTTAGAGGCCCTAGTCTTTGCTAGAGAGGTTAGGGAAGTAATCGATATGTAAGACCTATGTGTGCTGAATACATTGGCTTGTAGTGAATACACTTGGCTTTGATGATAAAAGTTTTGAATATCACCAAAACACCTTTTTATCAAGGTCCGACTCTAGCTCTGAGCTACAACAAGGTCCGAAGGTAGGTCCGACTTGGGTTGGGTAGCTCCGGCTACATTAGATGCTAGGTCCGACTTCTTGGTAAGGTCCGACTAGCTTTGGTTAGCTCCGGTGAGCTTTATCTTTAGCTCCGACATGTCTTTGATAGCTCCGGCATATATTTGATAGCTCCGGCATGCTTTTGCTAAGCTCCGACGTACTTTTTCTAGCTCCGGCTTTTGGGTTTACTAGTTCCGACTAGTTCTGGTTAGCTCCGGCGCTAGGTCTTGCTAGTTTTGTAAGCTCCGGCGGGAGCTTGGTTGTACTAGTTTTGGTAAGCTCCGACCCTAGGTTCTACTAGCTCTTGTTAGCTCCGGGTTGCTCTGGCAAGGTCTGGAACTTGACCGAAGTGCTTCTGCTTTTCATTTGCAATGTTTCGTACTTGCTTTACATGATTGGAAAGATTGCTTAGTATCCATTTGCTAAGTTTTTGGTGCGTTTTGGTTGATATGGACGATATCGTGTTACTGTGGTTTTGCAACATGCTTATGTGAGGTTCTCACATAAGGTGTTGTGTTCGGAACTGACGTGAGTCAAGTCGAGGACTTGGGCTCGTATGGATTGGTTGTTTATTCATGTGCAGGTGTTGCTTGAGTTCAAGTCATGGCTGGTGACGGGATCCATTGGACTAGTCTCAGGGGGGAGATGAGGTTCCAACAACCAAGTTCGGGAGGAACTGTGGTTGAGCTGATTAGGAGGTCGCGCAGGATGATTGAATCAAGGGCGGTGCATATGAAGGTTACTGGACATCGAAGGAAGGTGTTCGCACGTATGCATGCGGTGCATGACGTGGCAACATGGTTCCGAAGATGGGATAAGGAAGGAAAGATCTGGTTGGAAGGATCGGATCGTACCGGTTGATGACTTTGGCTGCGGCGGAGTCGGTTATGGCTCAGTATGGAAAGTATTGAGTTGGTTATGTTAGGATTTCGTGTGTGTCACGAATTTGAATTGTTTAGGAATTTGGGATACGTTACTAAGGTGTTTGGAAGTCTTAAGATTGCTTCTATCTATGTATAGAAGAATCTTGAGCAGTTATGGAAAGTTACGATTCGTGATCTGAGTAGGATTGGAGTCCTAGTTGATATTGGGTTGGCCTAAGGGCTGGTTATATAAGCAAGGGAGCCCAGAGCTCGTGGGAGACGACTTTGGGGCTGTTCCTCTTGTGATCTATTGAATAAAATTCTTAGTTTGAAGGAACTTTTGTGCCTTGTTCGTCCGACTTGTTCCAGACAAGTTTTACTCGTCGAGTTTCTGGACAGCACTATCTTTCGTCGGTGGTTTTATCATAACTCGAGTTTTACAGATCCAATTGACATGATTCTTTTTGGGTTGTCTTCACAACTTGATTATCTATCATCTGTCAAAATTTCACAGTCATTGGATTTGTGGTTTCTGAGCTACACGAGTTTCTTTGCAGCATTCCAAAAACTGTTTTTCTCGGGTAGGTCAGATTGACCTTTGTTTGATCGTTAGATCATAACTTGAGTTTCTCTCGACGGATTTGAGTGATTATTCTTGTGTTGTCTTCGTGACTTGATTCTATCTGATATATATAACTTTTGTCACGGTGAAACACGTTTAGATTAGTCTCGGACACGATTTCTTTAACAGATCATTTTTCTGCCGAAAGGGTTTGGGGTTTAATTGTTTCCGCTGCGTAAGATTTTTAAATCTACCAGTCACCCCCCTCTGGTAGATTTTCACGTGCTCTTCGATCCTACACGATAGCGTAGGCGTGGTATCTAGGATTGACATTACCTTTGATTATCTCGTAGTACACAGGTTGTAGAGGTAGGCGGTAGGTGGTGACAATCCTATCCGTCCATTGTAATCCTCCAACATTCGACTACGACATAGGCTCTTGGCGGGAGTCGCTTGGCAAACCAAGGTAAGCCCATGCCCAATACAAGCTGCTATCGATCGACTTGCTTTGAATTAGAAACCCTTCTCTTAGGAAATCCACTCTATCCCTTGCCTACCACCAAGCTTTGTGTCCTTGGATGAACCAGTTAGAATATTAGCACACATGTTCCTTGGATTCAATACCCTTGGGAATACTCTTTAAGGGGAAGTGCTACAGCGGTTTCTCCGTTCGCTTGTGGATTTTCATATGTGACGTACCAGCTGTCAACAGGTGGTGGCAGATGACATGACAGCTCCGGCGCTGGCTGTCGTGGAGACAAGTCCAATGCCGATGCTGGAAGATCACGTGGTAGCGTCGGACCACGTGGAAGAAGTACTTGAGGAAGCTCTGACGATGTTGCAGTCGGCGGCATAAGCTCTGGTATCAGTACCAGAAGTGGCTAAAGCTCTGGCATAAGTTTTGGTGCCAGCCCCGGAGGTGACAGCTCTGAAGGTGACCATGTCCGAGCCATGAGAACCAGAGGATCCGACCGCAGGTCCTCCGCCTTCTAAGCCGATGATTGAAGATCCGACTGCGGGACCTTCTTCACCCGCATCAGAGATGGATGAACTGTCGAAGACTGGCCCTGTCGACGTCAAGTTGTTAGAGTCCATGCTTGTGCCATGGGCTCCACGTCTGTCCCAGAAGACTTGAAGGAACCGGAAGATGGCCCTCAAGCAGGCCCGGATCCAATCCCCCTGGAGCTGTCAATTGACAATGCTTGCTCCAGCCTCTAATATGTTCAGCTTGCCTTCGACTACAAGTGGAGGTCTCTGTTGACGGCTGTTATATACCAATTTAATCCGTCAATTTAACTCAATTATATGAAGGATTTGTCATTTCTTCCACACATCACCTTTCTATCTAACCCAATTCCACTTGGACTTGGAGAAATATGTGTATGCAGCATTTTATGCAGGAAATGAGGAAACATAGAGGGACCAATCCTATAAAATATCATCCCAGCCAATCAGGCAACGACACGTGGCATCCCATGGATCAAATGGCCCACAAACAGAAGTATCTGAGGAGATCCAATGGTGTATCACCCATATACATCAATGGGGCCCACCTAGCAGCCACCTGGAGGAAGCACTCCGCGTTTGGAGTGCTGACTAGGTCGGCCAAACCAGGGGTTCAACCAACCCCTTCCTGGCGCCAAACGCAGTCAAACGACGCGTGTTGGCTCCTCTTGGCTTGAAGGAGTCAATGGTGCCTGATTCACGCGCTTTTGGTGGCGGGAACCGACCTCAATACTAGTATAAATAGGACCCCCTACCCCTCACTTCAACACACACCACTTGAGCTTCATCTCTATTGTATACACTATCATCCATAGTCTTAGAGGAGTTAGGTTGCAGAGAGGAGAGTCTCTAGTCCCAAGTCCAAATTGAGAGAGGAGTAAGGAGTCTCTCTCTTCCCAATCCTACATTGGGAAAGGTATGGCTCATGTATTCTTTCTTGTATTTGTGACTTTATGCATAATAAAGATAGTATCTTTAGTCTCTACTTATACATATACTTGGGCAAAGTGTTTCTTGTTTGATTGTGGAGTCCATGTATGTGGAAGGTATAGCTCCTATGTCTGTTTCATCATGAACATATCTTATTATCATAGAATCTATAGACCCCCACTATAGTCTAGTTAATTATAACATAACTAGGTTAGTATGGATAATTATGTTGTGTATCAACGTTGGTTCAATGATGATATAATTCATTGCCTTAGGATGGATTGTGCCTAGGCTCTTAAGGTAATTACTTAATATAATAACATGGTGCTAGGATAGCTAAGTAGCATTGGATGTATCGTAGACCCACGGATTGAAGAGGTACGCAGTAGGTGGTGACAGCCCTATCCGTCCTTTGTAATCCTCCACGTTCGGCTATGCTACAGGATCTTGGCGGGAGTCGCCCTAGTATTTCTAGGGGTAAGCCCGTGCCCGATGTGTTGAACCACATAGCATAAGTATTCACTATTGATCTAGCTTATGGATAATTAGTTTAGACTATGTATTTGTACAATAGAGCATAGTAGGAGTACCTCCATAACTCTCAACCTTAACTAACCTCTAGGATCCTCTTACCCCCCTTAGACTTGAAAGCTTTTCTGTGTGTCACACTACCTCCACTATTATTTTATCCATCCTTACTAGATTCTTACCTAGACCTTTATACCCTTCCCACTTGATGATTGTTAGATCTCTTCCCTGCCTTCCTTTGGGATCAAATAAATGACACCCTTGGGAATACTCTTAAGGGGAAATGCTACAATGATACCTTCGTGCGCTTGCGGAATTCACTCTGTGATCCAATGGAACCATTAACAATCATTTTTGACACATTAGTTGGAGATGTTTAGTTAATGGTGCATAAGAAATACCAACAAGCATTTCTCGCACTATTGTCGAGGATGATTTGTTAGTATATCTTAGGAGCCATCAACAGTCTCTTGAAGAGGAACACACCATGTTAGGGCGTTGGCGCCAAAAGCTCTTCTTTGAGATGAAGCTGACACATTCCAGGCTCGCTGACCAGAAGGAGTGGATGGCTTTCGAGAAGGCCCGATAGTCATGCCTGAGAAAGGCGTTGGATGTGCGAGAGGACGCTATTAAGGCCCTCGACAAGAAGACTCAAGAGATCTACGAGCATGCACAGTGGGCCCGTGAAATGGCCGATAGCCGCTCGGAGAGTCTTGAGGAGTTGAGGGAAACTCTTCTCAAGCGCCCGAAAAAACTTGATAATAAGGAGTCAGCCTCCAAGAGAAAGAGGAAGACCTCATGAAGAGGGAGGATGAGCTCAACTAGAAGTTGTCCCTGGGGGAGCAAAGCTTGGGTGATCGTGCCAAACAGTTCAATCTGTGGTGCGAACAAGAGAAGGATCAGATATGGCAGGTGGGGGTAAACATCTCCAAAAGAGAGACTGACATCTCCACTAGGGAGGAGAAGGTGAAGGCCAAAGAGAAGGACTTGGTAGTGCGGAGGAACCACATTCACCTCCGAGAGAGGGAGCTCAGCGACCAAGAGAAGCAAGTGGCTGAAATGATCTAGCATCGTGCAAAGGAAGTTGAGCGCTTCTCCAAGGAGGGTTCTGTGGAACTCTCGGCTACAAGGAGATCACTAGAGGTGCTCAAGAACTTGAGAGAAAATGAGTACTAGCAAGTCTGGGATTTTTTGGGGCAGGCAAATGAAGCTTTGGTGCCATTTGGTTTCAGCTCGGTACGTCCGGATGACCCGGAGCTAGAGATGGACAAGGCACTGGCGGCATTGAACTTCGTGGGCAAGAAGCCGGAAGCTGTGGGAGACGTGGTCATCGACGAACTGGAGACAGAAGGAACGTCACTAGCCAAGAACGTTGTCGAATATGTGCTGACGTGTTTCAAGAGTCAGGATCTCCAGATGCCTTTAACTCCAGTGTTCGAAGGACTCGTTGCCGAGGAGGAAGAAGCCGCCAGGACTAGCGTTCAAGAAGCTGCACAGACAATTGCCTCATTTTTCAATAAGAAATCCAGTAGTTAGGACCTCTCCTTTTTTGCCTTCATCTTATAATCCTTTGATTTTGAATGAATGAAATCTTTTTGAATTCCATTTTTTGCGTGTCTTTAGTGCATTGCTCTTTGTCTTATTGGCCCTCTCGTAGATGTGCTCAATTTAATTGTGAACATGTACCAAAAGGATTTGACAATGTCTTGAAGACTTAGACTTCAAACTCGTAGTCAAAATGATATATCCACCAACCGAAGTTTACCTCCAACATCTCCGAGGACCCTTTGTTACAACGACAGCGGGCCCCTTGGGAGTTATCGGAGCTTGGTGGCTTCGACGACGCCCACTATCCACGCTTGGAACGTTGATGGCGGGCCCCCTAGGAGTTGTCGGAGCTTGGTAGCTTGGACGGCGCCCACAATCTATGCATAGAACGTCGATGGCGGGCCCCTTGGGAGTTGTTGGAGCTTGGTAGCCTCAATGGCGCCCACTGTCAACGCTTGGAACGTCGACGGTGGGCCCCCTGGGGTTGTTGGAGTTTGGTAGCTTCGACGGCTCCCACTGTCAACACTTAGCACGTCGACGGCAGGCCCCCTAGGAGTTGTCGGAGCTTGGTAGCTTTGAAGGCGCCCACTATCAACGCATAGAACGTCGATGGTGGGCCCCCTGGGAATTGTTGAAGCTTGGTAGCCTTGACGGTGCCCACTGTCAACGCTTAGAATGTCGACGGAGAGCCCCGTGGTGGTTGTCAGAGCTAGTGTTTCGGCAGCATCCACCATCACCGAGCAAATTGTCATCGAATATTCATTTTTCCTGTGCATAAGAAACAAGAAAAGCAGTAAAATTCGTTCTTTTGTCTATAAATTACTTGCGGCTTATTATCCTTCCTTGAATTTTAGATCCTAAGGAATTTAACATGATGACATAAGTGTATTGCTGAAATCTCTTTAGGTCCAAAAGCCTTCTGGACCAGCCCTACTGGGACCTGCCAGGATATAAGTAGACTGGTGTACTTAGGATGCCTGACTAGTCTAAGTCGATAATACACTCCAGACCTGTCATTGGCTTTGGTGTTCAGGAGAGTAGACTATGCAGCAATGCTAAGACCCAAAAGAAGATTAACGATACAACTTACATATCACATGAGTACCCTGGATTAAATTTTAAAGGGATTACACAACCTTGTTATAGACAAGAAGGTAAAAAAGTAATGACCTTGTACTAATGAAATGCACGTAGAGTCTGTCCGTATAAAATGTTTCTCATTAAGGTCTGAATTACAGAGGAAGACAAGGACACAATTAAAGTAATATGACCAAGTTAAGTGTGCTATTTATCTTTATCTAACCCAGGGAGGGTAAAGACACACCTAAAGTACAAGACCAAGTTAAGTGCGCTAGGACCCTTCCCGACTCTGTCCGTAGACTATAAGAGATACAATTTATACAAACAGACTCACCTCCGTGTAGCTAAGAATAAAACTTACAGAGGTGCTCGATGTTCCATAGATTGGGAAGCGGAGTCCCATCCTGTGTCGCCAAGAGAATGCATCCGGGCCAAGAAACTTTGATAACTCGGAAGGGACCTTCCCAGCCTGGGGAGAGTTTGTCCATCCCTTCTCGAGACAGTATTCTCTGCAGCACCAGATCACCTTCTTCTAGTTGCTGGTTGCGCACGAACATTTAATGATAGTGCCGAAGCACTTTGCGGTATCGTGCGTTCCGAACAGCTACTTGACACCTTGCCTCATCGACGAGGTCTCGGTCTTCACGTCAGAGCTTGTCCCGCGTGGCTTCATCGAAGGTCCGAACTTGGAGAGACCCCATGGTGATCTTTGGAGGAAGGTGAAGCGTCCCGACCCGCAGATCGGAACTCAACATGTAATATAATACTGGGAATGATGTTCAATACAATATATTACAGCATAAGTGAAACCAAATCATACAAAGCTTTTTTATAGCGGCATAGCTTTGCGAATAAAAATGAGAACAACTAACAACATAAGGATAATGGTCAACATAACGGAAACAAGTAGCTCTTCATGGCCCATGGTTCCACCTTCACAGCTTGGGTGCAGGTGCGTCCCTACTCGAAGTCCTCCGACACGTAGTCGGGATCCTCTGAAGATATCAACAACGTTTGAGTACAAAGGTACTCAACAAGTTTCACCTCGCCCTACGGGAGGGGATGCAACAATATACATGCGATGAATAAAATTGCAATGCAACCCGATGCACCCGAACATCTCATCCCGAGATATCCATCATCTCCATCTCACAACAGGTAGCTCTCTAATTGTCAGGACAACACCGTAACCCATCCTATACCGAGGACACGACCATTCGAACATATTTTACACTTCGAAGAGGTTGTATGTTGTACCTACATGCACAGAACTATCCATGAAAGTTCATCATAACCGACATCCAGTCGTAACATCACCTAGTCCAGTTGCCCTCAAACCCCAGGTCATGACTCAGATGAGTCTCCACCCACGAACAATCCACCATGGACAACTGTCGGGCTAGCCACTGGGATTAGGCTACGCCCTACCCATACAGGGTCATGTGGTCGCACTGAAAGGAAGTCAGGTGAGATGTCAAAATAACTCGGTCCTTAAGGCTCACCAGGGCAGCCATCATACACCAAACATGAGCTGTATGTCTACCACCATGGTAGCGCTTACACCAACACTGACAAGTCTACCCCGGTCTCAACAGATGTATACTCACCCTAGATGTACAACGAAACCATCATCACATAATATCATCATCTCAGTATGCAACTACGAAAACTAGTACGAATTCTCTCAATCACTCGAGTCGCAAATACTCACAAATGCAAAATCTATCATACGGGCAACAAGAAATAATCCTCACATAGGTGCGACATGAGCAGAAAGGGATCGATGAAACTTGCCTTCGCTACTGTTTGCGGCGTTGAACTCCTGGTCTTGCGGCGGCTCCGGATTCTCCTCCGGCACTTGCTCTGGACCAACACACGCGCACAAACAAATCATACAAACAAAGCATACATATATTAATACATCATACTATAAATAGTTATATTAAATAGATTATGAGTATTTATAATTTTTAGAAGAAGAATCGTGTTAAACGGAGTTCATATGTGGGAGTTACCGATTTTACAATATAGTGATTGGGTTAATTATGGAATCAATGTTAACTTTGAAGCTTAGACTGCTAGTTTGGTTCTATGGCTGAACCGTACTGGATGTTATGGCATCACAGGCCAAGGCTTGCTGGCACCTCGGCTAATTAAGGTTTAGCTAAATTATGGTCCAGCTAATATAGAAATTAGCTAACCATGGACCTGCATATACACTACCAAAAGACATCCATTGCACGGCCAACAATACAGAGAAAGGAATGAGGTTTTAAGCCTAGTGGCCTGGTCTGCTTGGACTGAGCATGAGCGTCATGGGCTGTTCTCAGCATGAGCCTGCACTCACCCATGAGGGCCAAAAAGGCTTAAATTAATGAGAGGCTAATGACTGGGTTGAGCTGCGGTCAAGTCAGTGGGCTAGGGCTTAGTTACAAATGATCTATTAATCAAATCGTTAGCCTACAGACTAGGCTTCGTCCTCCCCCAACAGGTTTCTGCTCTTCTCTCTTTAGTCACCAAAGCTGACCTAAGGACGTTCAAATCCAAGGAGGGAAACAGAAGAGAGGATGGTCAGGGAAGATGGGAATCGTGCCCTCAGGTCCTAGCATGCCTGCTGGTGGTCGTGAATCCGCCAGGGCCACAGGAGCAGCAGCAAGCTCCACGGAGGGGAACGGTCATGGCCGGAGCTGGTCATGGCGAGCTCAGAAGAGAACAAGAACCGGCGGGAAACAGGTCTCGGAGGGCGGAATGAAGGTCGGGAAAGCTCACTTCGGACGTGGCTTGGACGGAGACGGCTTCCAGGTGGGGATCGACGGTGGGCTTTGCCCTTGCTGCACGGGAGCACGGGAGGACGGGAGGAGAAACACTGGTGTTTCGACTGGTTGAGTGAAGAAGGATAAGGACAGTAGATTTTTATACAGGGTTGAACACGGTAAGTAGGTAGTTGGGTAGATGAACGCAGTAAATCAATCAGATTGTGACAGGAATATTGATTGACTTTTTGTGTGAGCATGCGGTAATACTGGTCGTCGGCACTGAATCCGTCGCACGCGTGCATGCCGAGTGGTCGGGGCGGTGCGTCGACTAGCGGGTGGCACGATTTGGCTGACGGGATGATACGGCCACGGTTCGCAGGGCACAAACTATGAGTATATTAAAGAGTGGCGCGCCGAGGGCTGCTGTCGCAAGTGGACGGTCCGCTAGCCATCTATTTAATTGGTCCTGTTTTATATTTTTATTTTTTTTATTTAAATATTATTCTTACTTAGTCACTCGATTATTTTATAAACTCAATTTATTAATTTACGAAAGACGGGATGTTACAGATCTGCCCTACTTAGATTGAATCTCGTCCTCGAGATTCGGCTAACATTTGAAAAGATGAGGAAACTCTGATCGCAATGCATCTTCCCTCTCCTATGTAGCTTCGTTTTTTGAATGGCTGCTCCACTGAACCCAACAAAGTGTGACAAAACTTGTTCGTGTTTCTCGAGTAACGGTATCCAAGATCTTCACTAGCACCTCCTGGTAGCACAAATCATCTTGCGGGTCTAAAGTGTCTTGTGTCACTTGGTCTTCAGGTACCGCAGACATTTCCTCAGTTGTGATACGTGAAAGACGTTGTGCACGCTTGATATTTCTTCAGGTAGTTGTATCTGATAAGCTACCGCTCCTATCTTTTGCAAAACTAGAAAAGGAACAATATACCGTGGGCCTAACTTCCCACGCACTTGAAATCTATGCGTGCCATGAATCTGAGACACTTTAAGATACACATGATCCTCAATCTCAAAATAGAGTTCACGCCTCCTCTTGTCTGCATAGCTTTTCTGGCGTGACCGAGCTTCCTTTATATTTGCTCAAATTTCCGCTATCTTGTCTTCCGCTGCTACGATGAAGTTCGGTCGCTCCACGATGCGATAACCCACCTCTGACCACATGAGCGGTGTACGACACCTCCTTCTGTAGAGAGCTTCAAATGGTGACATCTTGATGTTGGTCTGATAGCTGTTGTTGTAGGAAAACTCGGTATATGGCAAACTATCTTCCCAATCTTTGCCGTAGGTGAGTACAGCTGCTCTCAACATATCCTCCAAGATTTGGTTGACTCTTTCGGTCTGTCCATCTGTCTGGGGATGGTATACTGAGTTGAAGTCTAACTTAGTACCAAGTGCTCTCTGAAGACTTCTCTTGAAACTGGATGTGAACTGGTACCTCGATCTGAGACTATCCTTGATGGCACACCATGAAGCTTCATAATACGATCTATGTAAAGCTTAGCTAGCTTGTCTCCACTGTAGGTAGTGAGCATAGGAATAAAGTGTGTACCTTTGTGAGGCAGTTGAAGACTACCCATACGAAATCATTACCATTCTTTGTTCTTGGCAAGCCTGTGATGAAATTCATCCCTATCTCATCCCATTTCCAAACTGGGATTGGTAACGGTTGGAGTAGGCCACTTGGCTTCTGATGCTCAGCCTTGATCCTCTGACACACATCGTAGTGGGCCACAAACTTTGCTATGTCACCCTTCATACCGACCCACCAATACTTCTATTTAAGATCCAAGTACATCTTGGTAGCTCCAGGGTGAATGGAGTATGCAGAGTTATGAGCTTCACCAATGATGGTGTTCTGGTAGTGGCATTGTGAAGGCACACATAACCGCTTCTTGAACCACAATATCCCATCGCAATCGACTCTGAAATCTAGAGCCTTGTCTTCACCGATCTGTGCTTTGATCTCCATCAACTTTTCATCCGCTTGTTGAGCCTTCTTGATTTGTTCATCCAGAACAGGTTGAACACTAAGATTGTAGTTGTAGGAGTAAGGTACAACACTTAGGTTCAACTTCAACATCTCACCGCACAACTGCAGTCCTTGCATCACCAAGTGGTGGCAGTAGGCTTTTCTGCTAAGGGCATTAGCTACCACATTTGCTTTACCCAGATGATAATGGATTTCCAAATCATAATCCTTGATTACCTCTAACCATCTTTGTTGCCTCAGGTTGAGTTCTGACTGGGTAAACATATACTTGAGACTCTTGTGATCTGTGTAAATCTCGCATTTGTTCCCGATCAGATAGTGCCTCCAAATCTTTAGAGCGTGCACGAATGTGCCCAATTCCAAGTCATGTGTCGGGTACTTCTGCTCGTGTGGCCTTAGCTGGCGAGAGGCATAAGCTACCACTCGACCTTCTTGCATTAGCACACACCCGAGACCTCGTCTCGAAGCATCACAATAAATGATGAAGTTCTTATGAATATCTGGCAGGACTAGTACTGGTGTTGTGGTTAGCCTTTTCTTCAACTCCTGAAAACTCAGCTCAGATGCTTCGGTCCACACAAACTTCTTGTCCTTCTTGATCAATTCTGTCATTGGTCGGGCAAGTTTAGAGAATCCTACAATGAACCTCTGATAATAGCCGGCCAAACCCAGAAAACTACGAATCTGCGAAACTAATGTTGGTTGCTCCCAATATGGTACATCTTGAACCTTCTTTGGGTCGACTGCAACTCCTTCAACTGTCAGGACATGTCCAAGGAAGCTGACCTTTTGCAACCAAAACTCACATTTGCTAAACTTGGCATATAGTTGATGACTTCGAAGTCATTCCAGAACAATTCGCAGATGTTGTGCATGTTCTTCCTCACTCCGAGAATATATCAGAATGTCATCAATAAAGACAATGACAAACTTGTCTAGATCTTGCATGAACACCCAATCCACTGGAGTCATGAAGTAGGCAGGAGCATTGGTTAATTTGAATGACATCACTGTGTACTTGAATTGTCCATAGCGGGTCACAAATGTTGTCTTAGGTATGTCCTCAGGTCTGATCCTCACTTGATTATATCCAGATCTCAAATCAATAATCGAGAAGAACTTGGCTCCCTTCAACTAATCAAAAACATCATCAATATGAGGTAGAGGATACTTGTTCTTGATGGTCATCGCATTGAGAGCTTGGTAATCTGTACAAAACCTCTTGCTTTTATCCTTCTTCTGCACAAATAGAACTGGTGCACCCCATGGTGATGCACTAGATCCAATGTATCCCTTCTGTTGCAACTAATCTAATTGCTTCTTTATCTTCGTTAGTTCTGGGGCTGCCATTCTGTAAGGCCTCTTGGCAATCGGAGCAGTTCCAAGAACTAGCTCAATGGAGAACTCTACTTATCTTTCTGGTGGTGTGCCTGGCAATTCTTCGGGGAACACATCTGCGTACTCTCTGATTGCCGGTATTTCTTAAAGTGTTGCAGCCTTCAAGTGATTCATCACCGATTCCGAGAAGCTAGACCGAACCTGGCAGGTGACAGTCTTCCCTTCATGGTTGGTCACAGTCACAATCCTTTCTGCACAAGCTATGCTTCCCTTGCACTTGGCCAACCACTCCATGCCAAGGATCACATCTATTCAATGGGAGTCCATCACTACTAGATTAACCAAGAATACTACCCCACTTAGGTTCAAAGGGAGGTTGTTAACTCCTAAGTGGCAGGGTATATAACCTCCGATGATTTGGTTATTAAAGGCCTATTAAGGGCCACTGCTTGTATATCATGTGCCTCTCTGAATTGTGATGATATCAAAGAGTGTGATGCACCAGAATCAAATAGCACTGAAGCTAAGACTGACTGAACCAAAAACTCATCGAGTAACACTCCTGGTGCTGCATCTTCTTCCTCAGTATAGACGTGGTTCACCGTGGCTTTTCCGAAGGGTTGCTGCATCCTAGAGGGTGCTCCACGGCTACCTCCAGCTGGTTGGCGTGGTCCATTAACTGAGTTAGAGTAGACTGAGGGCGATGGCTGGTTCTTGTAAGGACAATTCACAGCAATGTGACCAGGCTCATGACACTTAAAGCAAGTCCTCTAGTCACCCATCCGACTCACTCCTGACTGTTGGGGGTTGAAGGATCCCTGGGGCTTAGCAGGTTGCACTGGCTATTTGAACGTCTGAGTTGGTGCATTGTATGACACTCCACTCTGTGTCATCTGACCTCAGTATACTGGTTGCTGCTGCCTTGGTACTGAGTAGACAAACTGTTGGGTCCTCTGTCCAGAATATGACGACTGAGGAGTCCTCTGAGACTTGGCCTGCTGGAACATCTTATTTCTCTCATACTTCCTTTTCCTCTCCTGCATCTCATCTTTCTTGTTCTTCTCTGTGGTGACAGTTTTTTTACCATGGTGTTGAAATCATGGTAAACAGATGCTCCGATCAACGTTCTGATCTCAGAGTTGATGCCACACAGGAAGGCATCCTGCTTCTTCTTATCTGTGTCCACCGCATTGGGGTCATAGTGGGCCAAGCTAGTGAAACTGTGTAGGTACTGAGTCAAAGTCATACCCCTTTGTTGAAGGTCCCTGAACTCTGATTGCTTCATCTTGACGACACTGCTAGGGATGTGGTGATATTTGAACAGTCTCACAAACTCATCCCATATCATTGTCTTTGCATCTGCATTCATATCTCTGTAACTCTGCCACCAAGCTAAAGCAGGTCCCCTCAGCTGTTGCACTGCTAGTAGAACCTTATCCATCTCAATTGCATGGACAACTTCTAGCTTCATCTCTATCTCTCTCAACTAGTCATCTGCCTCAATCGGGTCATCCGATCCTGCAAACTTGGATGGGTTCATCCTGTTGAAGTCTACAATCTGGTGGTTGCTCTGAGGTGTTGGCTGACGGTTGTGGAGGTCATTGTTGCCTTGAGCAACAAACGTGTTTGCCATCATCTCTAGAAGTCGAGTCTGGCAATCAAGGATAGCAGTCAAGTCCTGGGCAGGCGCCTGGGGAAGTGGTGTTGCAGCCACGCTGGGTGCACTATTCACTAACACCTACAATTGCAGTGCATGCGGAATCTCTAGGAGATCTTAATCCCCTTCCTGACTAGTCCTAAGTCGGTTTGAGTGGCAAGACCTCTATGACAATGGAAGGTGAAGTTAGTCAATAATTTATTTTAACTTGTCCATGTGTATGCATATACACACGCTTGATATATACTATTATATTTTTTTATATAACACGCAGGGCACACAAACATCGAGCATTGCAAGCAACACACCAAATATTCATTCATCAAAGCAAAAGGGTACATGATACATTGGGGCATGTCATCCCTAACTCCATCCACTCAAGGGTCGGTTGGAACCTTTGCCTGACTACCGGGTCCTATGTTGCGGTCTTCGAGATCTTCATCTTCAGCCCCACAAGGTGACGTCGGAGGAGTGGGAGGCACAGGCTCACAAATTCTCCTACGAGGGTTGTACATGTGATACATTGGAACTCCTTCCAGGATTAGCGGTTCAGCAGTCGCACTGAAGTGGCGGTCTTTGTGCTTGGCTTGGTCAACGAGGTAGACACCTCTAACAAGCTGGCTGTGGTGGTCGGCCTCCTCCCTGAGATTCTCTTCAGCCAAAGCGACATGACTTTCTGTGCTCGCAGCACGGGCATTAGCTTACGTTAGTGATAGTTTAGTCTTCCTCCAACGAGTCTCCAATGTTTCCGCGCGCTTGATGAGGGTCTTCACGCACTGGTTCAGCAGGTCGCACAGGTCATCCAAGCTCAACAAATAGCCGAACATGGCGACAATGGTGGGTCATCCTCAGTTGGCACGAGTCCTTCCAGGTTGTGGTCCTCGCCATCCAGGCAGTACGACTATGATCCATGGGTGGGAAATACTTCATGGGTGTGGAACCCAGATGCCAATCAAACACGTGGCACATGTACTCCAGGACTTTGCAGGCAACAAGCTGGTAGGTATCTGTCATGCGACATCCAGAAGTAGTGACGCTCCATGGCTTCATCTCCATGAACTTGTCACTGGCACCCACGTGCACTATGACCTTGCAGCTTTCGGTGTCGTGCTCCGTGAATTCATGACCCATGTACTCCGGACGGTCCGGAATACCAAGTCGAACGGTGGTGGCATAGAGCACCTTGGGGAAGCCGTCTTCGTTGATGCAGAAGGTAGTGATACGATCATTGGCCATCTGACTCAGAACAAGGCACAATGATTAGTTAAGAGTAAAACCAATCACCAAGGCTCTACGGTCAAAAGGTTCCTAAGAGAAATTCCTTCTACGGTCTCTTATGGTCACTTACGTACTAAGGCCCGCATCCCACAGTCAAGTATGGCTCTAATACCACTTGAAGCGTCCTGACCCGCAGATCGGAACTCAACATGTAATATAAGGGAGCAGAGTTTTGGCCACCCCTCAATGATCATCAAAGATATCACTACCGAGCCCACCGCTGCTGCAGATAAGATAAAAGGAAAACAAAGCAAGGACCTGACATCGGCAGTAGCGGAGATTGTTGGACCCTCTCACTCCAACAGATCACTGGAACCCAGCAAACTAAGGAGGAGCCCTCGGCTCCAAATGCTCATGCAGGGACATCGGACCACGCCTCCACCTGCTCAGGAGATTAGCCCTGATGCTGGTACAACTGAGGATATGCTAGCACTCAATCTCTTCCCAGGTCCAATCAAATTCCCCAGTCTTGACTCTCTTGACTCCTGTCGTCCCTACCCTGAACTATCCACTGATGTGCTGCAGGCGATGGCGGTAAACGAGTGCGGCGTCCCCCCTGAGGTGGCGCGCCAGATGATGTCCCTCCCGGAGCTGAATGACGATGCCGTACATCAATCTGGACTTGATGGGAGTGGAAGGCACCGAGCACATTGTGGACTGCTATGTTGCTGATGGGTTCATCTTTTGGGAAACTGCTATTTGGAATTGTAGGGTGGTTTTATTAAACAGTATTGGTTGTTGTTTTGTGGTGTGCTCTATTGAGAACATGCACGGTTGGGAACATTTCTGCATTTTGATCGGCCGGTGGCCGGAACCTCAGCTTATGGCAGTTAGTCTATTCTGGAGTCTATTGGCTGTGACCTATTTCTATGCTGCTTGGCTCATCTGTCTGTCTGATTACTGGTTTGGTCGTTGGCCCTCGTTGCACACTGACCTTAGTTTCATAGGCCACATCCTCATTCAATCGGTCGGGACTACTTCTCGGACTGCCCTTCATACCTAACTATTATTTATGGCGCACAACATAACCCATAACTGGAATGTCTTCAACTTGAACATTCGTGGTCTTAATAACACTACTAAGCAACAAGCAGTCAGGTCCAAAATAGAGGAGGTCCAGGAGTGCAATATCTTCTGTATACAAGAAACCAAAATGGAGCATATTGGCATTTCTTTCCTTAAACGACTGGCACCTAGAAGATTCAACAAATTTGTCTTTGCACCATCCAGGGGTGCCTCAGGAGGTATTTTGGTAGCCTGGAATGACAGCTTGCTTCAGGGGGAAGCTCTGGATATCAGGGACTTTGCCATATTCATGCGGTTCACATCCCGACTGAATGGGGTAGTCTGGCACCTGATCTCGGTCTATGGACCTTGTCAGGGACCTCGTCGGCAGGAGTTCACCGACTGGCTCTGGAATCTCTCATTGCAACCGCAAGAGCTATGCATGATATTGGGGGACTTCAACTTCTATCGCCACGTCAGTGACCGCAACCGCGCGGGAGCGAATATTGGGGACATGCAGATGTTCAATGACATCATCCAACACTTGGGACTTATTGAAATCCCTCTCCAAGGTAGGAATTACACTTGGAGCAACATGCAACAATCGCCTCTACTTGAACAACTGGATTGGTGCTTTACCTCAGCGCAATGGTCCCTATCATTTCCCAACTCCTCACTTTGGCCAATGGCCAGGGACACATGAGACCATGTCCCACTAGTAGCTCAGATATGCACCACCATACCTAAATCAAAATGCTTCCGCTTTGAAAACTACTGGCTCAGACATCCACAGTTTCTCACCATTGTCAAGGACTCATGGGATCAGCCTATGTCAACAGTTGGTAGTGCAAGGAGAGTTTCTGCTAAATTAAAACGTCTGAGATACAAGCTACGCAAGTGGAGCAGATCACTAGGTGGGCTGAAAAAACTGATCAAACGATGCAATGAAGTTATTCTGATCATGGACACAATGGAAGAGCAGAGGATACTATACTTGCAGGAAAGCTGTTTCAGAAACATGATCAAACATCATCTTACTCAGCTCTTAAAGCAACATAATGACTACTGGAGACAACTTATACAAAGCGTTAGGCCATGTTTGGTGATGAGCCAACAAAATTCTTCTTGGCTGCAGCAACAGAAAGATACAGGAGAAACAATATATCAGTCATTCAAGATGACCATGGAGTAGAGCTAATGGATCATGGGCACAAAGCCTCAGCCCTCTGGAAGGAATTTTCGGAAAGGTTAGGGCAATCAGCCCCGACTCAACAATGGCCCCAAATCCACCATTGGGTGCTGCCTGGACAACATCTACATACATTACGCAACCCGGTCACCAGGGAGGAAATTGATGCCACACTTAAAAACATGCCAACCGACAAAGCCCCAAGTCCAGATGGGTTCAACACAAAATTCTTTCAGGCATGCTGGCACATCATTAAGGAAGACATTTATCTGCTATGCTCGGACTTCTTTAATGGCAACATCAGTATCCAGCCCCTGAACAGTTCCTTAATCACTCTCATCCCAAAGATCAATAATCCCCACAAAGTTACAGATTACAGGCCCATATCACTGCTGAACTCCACTATCAAACTGATCACTAAGATACTCTCAGTTAGATTGCAGGAAGTCATCCCAACCATTATCCACAAAAATCAATATGGTTTCATAAAAAAAAAAGAACCATCCAGAACTGCATGGCTTGGGTCTATGAGTACCTTTATCAATGCAAAAAAACCAACACTGGTGTCATAGTACTCAAACTGGACTTTGAAAAAGCCTTTGACAAGGTGGAACATGTCTTCATTATACACATGCTGAGAGTTTTGGGTTTTCCTGAACAGTGGATCACATGGGTAACATACATTCTATCTACTGCCACCTTCTCAGTTCTTCTCAATGGAGTGCCAGGTAAGACTTTCCACTGCAGAAGAGGTGTTCGGCAGGGGGACCCGTTATCCCCCCTGCTATTTGTACTGGCAGCGGATCTTCTACAAATTTTAATCAACAAAGCAGTGGAGTTGGGACTTCTATCTCTGCCACTGCATCAAGAAATGAACGAGGACTTCCCGGTAGTACAATATGCAGATGACACTATTCTAATCCTCAAAGCCAACCAGAGACAACTCTTCTTTCTGAAAAACTTTCTACAATCCTTTGGGGGAGCTACAGGGCTGAGAGTGAACTGGGCAAAATCAAGCTTAACACCAATAAACACTGATGAAGAGGAGGCCACAATTCTAGCAGCCACACTGGGTTGCACTATTGGCTCATTCCCATTTACTTACTTAGGTCTGCCGATGAGCCTCGACAGACCCAAAGCAGATGCCTTTGAAGGGCTTGTCTTAAGGGTGCAAAAAACGCTAACTAGAGCAGCAACATGGTTGTCAATGGCTGGTCGATGCACACTTATCAACAGCATTCTGTCCGCCATCCCAATTTATGCGATGTGTACCATCAAATTGAGACAGTCAGTCATTCAAGCTATTGACAAAGCCAGGAAACAATGCCTATGGAGAGGCTCGGACATCGCTGGCAAAGGCCGGCCCCTGGTGGCCTGGAACCAAGTTACAACACCAAAGGAAAATGGAGGGCTGGGTCTGAAAAGCCTCACTGCAATGAATGGAACCTTGATCATGAAATTCCTCTAGAAAATCTATAACAAAGCAGACATCCCCTGGGTTCACCTCATCAACCAACGCTATTGCAGCAACGGTAAACCCCTGCACAGCACAAAAGGAAAAGGATATTTCTGGTGGAGGGATGTTGTGAGCCTATCTGATTCTTTTCTCAGGAATTTTGAAGTCAAAATTGCCACAGGGGACAAAATTCGACTATGGCAGGATTAGTGGGAAGATCACCTACTCAGAAGGGACATGCCCCGTTTATACTCCTTCGCAAAAAGAACCAACATATCAATGGCCCAATACCTCAGCAACTCAGACCATGGCAATCACTTTTTTCAACCACTGTCGGAGGAAGCACTATTGGAACTGGCCAATCTGGAGGCCATGCTGGAGGAAATTTCACACAGGGAAGCTTCACAGGATGAGTGGACTCCAATAGGGGGAACAAGAACTTTCAGCTCCAAGCTTATTTACAACAACTACTACAAACACATCAACCCACCAACACCCTTTAGCTGGATTTGGTCCTCAAAGGTGCTAAAGAAAATAAAGATCTTCATGTGGCTGATGTTTCGAGACCCGCTCAACTCATGCAACCTCCTGAAGAGGAAAAACGTCACGATTGATGGGAACGACTACACCTGCGTACTCTGTGCTGACAATGTGGAGGAGCTCACGTACCATCTCTTCTTTACCTGCTCCTTCAGCATGGCATGCTGGAATGTCCTTGGGATTCACTGGGACCACGACATCCCCTTCTTTCATACCCTGCAAAAAGCCAAGCTCAGCTGGGGTCGTAGCACCTTCATGGAAACCTTCTCCATAGCGGCCTAGGAGATCTAGATTGCTCGTAACAATGTCATTTTCAGAAACTCTACTCCCTCTGTAAATGCTTGGAATCGATCCTTCATTGCTTCTACAAGGCTTCAGGCCTGCCGTTTTAAGCCAGAGGATAGGGCTAGTGTGCTCGTGTGGCTTCAGGGTTTGTAAAGGATGTTCCTCCCTCTGGAACACCTAGTCAAGCTATGCTGAGCTACTGTAAATCGCTGTTTCCTTGTCTCTTTTAATATATGTTTTATGGCTGCCGGGGTTCTCCCTTGCAGTTTTTCACCGGTCAAGAAAAACATGTAATATAATATCGGGAACGATGTTCGATACAATATATTACACCACAAGTAGAACCAAATCATACAGAGCTTTATTACAGCGGCTTAACCTTGTGAATAAAAATGAGAACAACTAACAACATAATGATAATAGTCAACATAACGGAAACAAGTAGCTCTTCATCACCTATGGTTCCACATTCACAGCTTGGGTGCGGATGCGTCCCTACTCGATGTCCTCCTGCACGTAGTCGGGATCCTCTGAAGATGTCAACAACATTTGAGTACAAAGGTACTCAGCAAGTTTCACCTCGCCCTACGAGAGGGGATGCAACAATATACATGCGATGAAAAAAATAGCAATGCAACCCGATGCACCCGGACATCTCATCCCGAGATATCCATCATCTCCATCTCACAATAGGTAGCTCTCTAGTTGTCAGGACCACACCGTAACCCATCATATACCGATGACATGACCATTCAAATGGATTTTACACTCTGAAGAGGTTGTACGTTTTACCCACATGCACAGAACTATCCACGATAGTTCGTCATAACCGACACCCAGTCGTAACATCACCCAGTCTAGTCGCTCCGAAACCCCAGGTCATGACTCAGCTAAGTCTCCACACACGAACAATCCACCGTGGACGACTGTCGGGCTAACCACTGGGATTAGGCTATGCCCTGCCCATAAAGGGTCATGTGGTCGCATTGAAAGGAAGTCGGGTGAGATGTCAAAACAACTCGGTCCTTAAGGCTCACCAGGGCAACCACCATATCCCAAACCTGAGCTGTAACTCTACCACCATGGTAGCGCTTACACTAACACTGACAAGTCTGCCCCGGTTTCAACAAATGTATACTCTCCCCAAATGTACAATAAAACCATCATCACATAATATCATCATCTCAGTATACAACCACAGAAACTAGTATGGCTTCTCTCAATCACTCGAGTTGCAAATATTCGCAAATTCATAATATATCATACGGGCAACAAGGAATAATCCTCACAAAGGTGCGACGAGCAAAAAGGGATCAATGAAACTTGCCATTGCTATCGTTCGCGACATTGAACTCCTGGTCTTGCGGCAGCTCCAGATTCTCCTCTGGCACTTGCTCTGGACCGGCACACACGCAAACAAATCATACAAACAAAGCACACATATATTAATACATCATACTATAAATAGTTGTATTAAATAGATTATGAGTATTTATGATTTTTAGAAGAAGAATCGTGTTAAATGGAGTTCATATGTGGGAGTTACCGATTTTAAAATATAGTGATTGGATTAATTATGGAATCAATGTTAACTTTGAAGGTTAGACTGCTGGTTTGGTTCTATGGCTGAACCGTACCTGGATGTTACGACATCACAGGCCAAGGATTGTTGGCACCTAGGCTAATTAAGGTTTAGCTAAATTTTGGTCCAGCTAATATTGAGATTAGCTAACCATGGGCCTGCACATACACTACCAGAAGACATCCATTGCACGACCAACAATTCAGAGAAAGGAATGAGGTTTTAAGTCTAGTGGGCTGGTCTGCTTGGACTATGACACTCGGTTCCGAAAATAAACCAAGTGCAATATATGTATGCCCAGAATGTTCAACACACATACACAAGTGCATCACAAATGATATACAGACAATTACCACAACTCAAATTATTAAATAAGTACTTTTATTACACAATACATAATATCCTCGAATACAAGCTCTAATGAATATTAATGACAAGTTTTAACTAATGTAGCAGAAATTAACTAGTTAAGCAAACTAAATAGCTAATCAAACTAAGCATAAGGGTAGCGCTTCAAGCAACACCACAGGCAAAGTTGACGGCAGACATAGCCTAGAACTCCGCATTATCATCGTTAAACTCCCAATCCTGACCTGCAACTGTTAGTGGGAGAGTTGCAAGAGTGAGTACATGTCGTACTCAGCAAGTGTGGAAAGTATGACATCTAGCTGATTCAAATGATGAATATAATAATGGCTAAGTGCTGAAAAGTACATTAAAACATTTGAAAAGCAATATATTATATGTATGTGAATTAAACTCATCATAAACCATAAGTAATAACATAATACTAGTCCATATTTAATTATCATCATCCAAATTCCAGATTTCACCATTTCCAATAACCATAATCAATATCAGAATTTAATTCATAGCCATTCATAACTATAAACCATAAACCAATATCAAACCATCCCAATACCAAAATCCTCTAATCATGTAGGTCATTCAGGCGCTCTTAACCGGGAGCACGACTATTATGATAGTTTTATTAGACTCTATAGAGTTTGTACCACTTTACCCATGTGTTTGTGATTTCATCACCTTTCGATGACTAAGAACCTCCCTTATGCCCGTGACCCGTCAGTCACATTACACACTTCCGTTGGTGTGTGGTCATGAGATCACAAAATAGCTTTTATAAAGGGATTACTAGCCTATTTAGACCCCACTGAGGTTTCACCGGTGGCGATGTCACCTACAGAGCACATCTTCAACCAAGGGCCCCCTCTTGAGACATTCGGATCCCAGGGTAGTCCCACCAATCATCAACAAACCCAATTCGACTATCCCTTCCTCGAGCATCCTTAATGGTCCAAATAGCACTGGCAAAGACCTAATTAATCAGCTACGCCGCACCCATACTTGGCCTTGTGGTGGCACTGTAGTCCTGGCTTATTCTCGCATGAACCAGTCCTTAGATCTAAAGCAAGCAAACCACCATATCATCCAACCCTTCCACATACCAGGCTTGCTTAGATCACCTATTACCACATCATATTAACCAGTTCATGTTAATTATAATCTCATAAATGCATAATTAAATTAAGGGGTATAGTTGTATTCCCATCCCAATTAATTAAGCGAAGCAAAAAGGGTAAAAAGCCCTTCCCAACTCTCTTCCATATATTTCAGGTGACAAGGATGGTTAAACAAATCTAGTGAACTTCCTACCATAGGATTCCCATCAAATTTGACACAAGCATGCAGTTTTACAACCAAAACATTTACTTTAAAACAGAGTCAATATGCTTCAAGGACACTTGCCATGCTCTTGGGCTTGATTAGGATCAAAGCCTTCAAACTCTTGGTGTTGAAGATCCTCCGTAGCACTCTCTAGCGCAAATCCGTCTAATCCGCACAAATAACATACAAGACAAGAGACACAATCAAAGAGTGCACAAATATTACTTAATATGCTATGACATGCATGATTAATGCAAGTGCAGGGTAAAACTAATTAATAAGTTGTTAATGATGTTTGTTAATTAGTTACAATGGTTTTTAACATGTTCATACAGGTTTGGAATTGATCTCAATTAATTTTAGAACTAATTCGATGCAAATTAACCAGGAAAATCGGACTAGTCCGCTAGGGACCAGACAAGTTTGCACTTCGCAAGAACGGCAGATTAAGGTTTTCTAGATCAACGTGAATTTGGAGATTTGATGTTGAATTCACGTAAGAAAAAGAGAATAGAAGGTATACCAGGTGTTTATGACTCCAAGGAACCAAAGATCCTGGGTGCAACACTTGGATCTTGAGGATCTAGAGTTGATGAAGAACTTGGAGATGATTTGGTGATGAAGAACGAAACTTGATGGAGATCTTGATCCTCTTTCGTTTCCTCCTATTCTTCTTCTTGCTTGGGATCTCCTCCTCCATCCTTGATGGTGGCTCTCCACGAACTAGGGTTTGGGTGAGGTGGAAAAGTGGCAAATAGATGTCAAGCCAAGGGGTGGGGTTGTTTATATAGAGGTGGAGGCTAGGGTTGGATGGATTTCAAGTTTGAGATGAGTAGAGGCCGGGTTAGAGTCCCACATGGGCTCCAAAATAGTTAGGCATGACGTATTTAGGCCCACTTAACGTAAAACCCAAGAAACAAGTCATGAAACAATGAGATCAACTTGGAGTCATGATATATTGGATAAGTCCGAAAAGGGATAGACTAGTCCGAATTTGAACAGAGAGAAATCGGACAAGTCCAGACTGGACATCGGACAAATCCGAACTTATCCAGAGGGGAAAAACAGACAAGTCTACTGGAAGACCAGATAAGTCTAGGGACTTAGTGAAATTTCCAAGGAATTGGAACACCGGACTAGTCCGCACAAGGCCGGACAAGTCCGAAGGTGTCCTAAGGCAAAAATAGACTAGTCTGCTGCAAAACGGACAAGTCCAAGGTTAGTCAGAAAGAAATCGGACTAGTCCGCACCAAAATCGGACTAGTCCGCACTTTCCAGAATTCTTAAGTGCGGTTTTGCTATTAATTCATTTTAAACTTGTTCCTTTTTATGTGGTTTAATGTTAGACATATTTAATGATGAATGCAGGGCATGATGCATGAAAATGAGGGTGTTACAAACCTACCCCCTTAAAATGAATCTCGCCCTCGAGATTCGATGCGGGAGAGAAAAGATAAGGAAGTTTCTTCTTGAGATCATCTTCCAACTCCCATGTTGCCTCTGATTCTGTGTGATGCTTCTATTGAATTTTACACCATCTGATAACCTTGTTTCGTGTGACCCTCTCTTTGGTTTCCAAGAATTTGACCGGTTGTTCGGCATACGTCAAATCTTCCTCTAATTCCAATTCTTCCATTGGCACTTGTTCTTCCGGCACTCTCAAGCACTTCTTGAGCTAGGAAACATGAAAGACATCATGAACATCCGATAAATGAGCTGTCATCTCCAACTTATATGCTACTTCTCATCTTTTGTCCAATATCTTGAATGGCCCAATGTAACGAGGTGCTAGCTTCCCTCTTCTGTTAAACCTCTTATGACCTCTCATTGGTGACACCTTGAGGTAAACGAAGTCTCCTACTTCAAAGGCTAGTTTCATTCTCCTATTGTCCGCATAGCCTTTTTGACTTGATTGGGCAGCCCTCAAGTTTTTACGAATAATTTAGAATTGCTTTTCAGCTTCTAGCAACACATCTGGACCAAATACTTGAGTTTCCCCTGCCTCATTCCAAAACAAGGGTGTCCTACACTTCCTTCCATATAGTGATTTGTATAGTGACATCTTCAAGCTCGCTTGATAGCTATTATTATATGAGAATTCCGCATACGACAAACTCTTGTCCCAACTTTTCCCATGTTTCAATGCACACGCTCTTAGCATATCCTCTAAAATCTGATTGGTCCTCTCGGCTTGTCCATCCGTTTGAGGGTGATATGCTGAGCTAAAATTCAACCTTGTTCCTAATGCTTCATGCAATTTTTGCCAAAACCTGGAGGTAAATTGAGAACCTCTGTCCAACACTATCTTCTTTGGAACTCCATGTCGACACACAATATGCTCCATATACAATTCTGCTAGCCTCGCGGTGGTATAGGTGGTCTTGACAGGAATAGTTCAGCTGATTTAGTCAATCGATCCACAATTACCCATATCGAGTCGTATCCGGACTGGGTACGCTACAATCCAACTATAAAGTCCATACCAATCTCTTCCCACTTCCATTCCGGAATTTTCAATGGTTGCAATAATCCCGCTGGCCTTTGGTGTTCCGCCTTGACTCGTTGGCACACGTCGCATAAAGCTACATATTCAGCTATGTTCTTTTTCATGCTATCCCACTGAATGTGGCCTAGAGGGGGGGTGAATAGGTCTTTTTGAAATTTGTCGGAACCTGCAACACTTAACAACCAGTTCAAAACCATAGATATCGGACTAGTCTAGTAAAGTGTGGACTAGTCCGGTGTGTACCCACTAGGTAGATTAAGTTTGTTCGATTAATTTGATTCTTCGATGTATGCAGCAAAAATATACAGTCAAATGAAGTGTTGCAAGATTATGGACTAGGGTATATCACAATTCAATCTTATATTTAATGATTCAACGTAAAGTATGCAATAATGATTGAAACCCTAGATTGATGTGATGAATAAGAACAATGAACACCAAGCAAGACACAAGGATTTATCCCGTGGTTTGGCTCCCACAAAAGAAACCTACGTCCACATTGAGGAGTCCACAAAAGGACCGGGTCTTCTCCAACCATACCCTCGTCGGATCGCCACGAAGGGCAATCCTCTTCCACTTATCACAAAGGGGTGAATAACCGAATTCAAAAGGGGCCTTCTCACATGTTGAGGGCTCCCCTAGATTACAACACGAAATACCACCAAGAACACACTCAAAAGATTGCAATGAAATCACAGGAGTGTGTTAGAGAATCAAACCAAGAGCTCATTGAGTGTTGAACGTGTCTCTCCAATGATCTAGAGTGTATCCTCAAAGGATTGATCTTTGTTGCACTTAAGTTCATGGAGAGATGTGTTTTTGAGGCTCTTGTGAGGTGTGATGGCGCTAGGGTTCGAGAAAGGTTAAAGCTGGGCCGTGCACCTCTATTTATATGGGGTTTCTAAAAGTGACCGTTAGGGTTTAGAAAGATCGGACTAGTCTGTGGTGGACACCACACTAGTCTGATGAGCTGTGTGTAGCAAACCCTAAGTGTCCCAAAATATTAGACTAGTCCGGCTAGGAGCGAACTTGTCCGATTTCGCTTCTGGAAATCTTTGGACTAGTCCGATGGACATCGGACTTGTCCGGACAGTGAAACCCTAAGTGGTTATGAGGACAAGTCCGCACTTGGAAGACTTGTTCGATTTAGGTCAGAGAGTTTTACGGACTAGTCCGTGCTAATATCGGACTTGTCCGATTTAGATCAGAATGAATATCAGACTAGTCCGGTGGTGATCGGACTTGTTTGATTTTGTTTGACTTGTGAAGTGTTTTGAGGACTAGTCTGCACTGGGGAGAACTAGTCCGATTCTAGTCAGAGAGATATCGTACTAGTCCGATGGATATCGGACTTGTCCGATTTTGTGTAGAGAGGATATCGGACTAGTCCACTGACATTCGGACTAGTCCGGTCCTGTATAACTTTGTGCAATGTGTGTGTGTAATTGTGATTGAGCTCTTGGAGGGTGTTTCCTTAACACACTCCATACACAATGATCTACTATTCTTCTTCCTTGAGCTCATTTCCACTTTGCTCCTCATTCTCCCTTCTTTTTGGCACTTTGCTTATTTTGCTATTAAAACCTGTGCTCATCTCAACAAAGAGGTTAGGATCTCATTTGCTTGTCATAAATCATCCAAAACACGCAAGGGATTCCTAGATGTACTTTCAATCTCACCCTTTTTGGTGATTGATGACAACCAATTGAGATTTCACAAAATATGATAAAAATTGAGATTTTCATTTAGCATGCACATATGAGTCTGAAGTACATCAAGCAATGAAAACATAATCCATATGTGCATTCTTTATGGTGGGATGGATAACTAAGTATATTGAAACAACGAGAATGACATAATTGACCTTATTTAACCAAAGGAAATCATATATGACATTCTAGGAGAAAAATCACAGATTTCAACAAATACTTCTCAAATTGATCAAGCATTGCATCACAGAACCATAATTAACTTAAGAACATAGTTAAAGCTTTAGAACCCACAAAATAGTCAAAAAGCATAAAAGAGAGCTCTCTCCTCGCATCCTACAGCTAAGGCTAAGACCCCCCCCCCTCAATTTCTCCCCCTTTGGCATCAAGACACCAAAAAGAAGGAGAGGAAGGTCCTAAGGTCTTCACTCTTCGCTGTCAGTCCTCTCATCGTCGTCTTCGTCGTCTTCAGGCTGCTGAGGAGGAGGAGGAGGAGGAGGTGCGGAGCCACTCGAGCCCCCAATGCCAAAGTAGGCAAGCTCGGAGGGGGTGAAGGGCCCGAGCTCAGTGAAGTCTGAATTGGAATCTTCAGAGATTACCGAAGACCCAATGGGCTCAATCTCCAGTTTCTGGCATATTTGCTTCACATTGGCCTTCACATACTTCATATCTTCCTTTATTTTCTTGTTGAGTTTATGGGCCTTCAGTTCGGCCTTTTTGCAGGAAGCGAAGATGGCAACCAAGTATTTGAAGATCCCACTGGCAGATCCCCTTTGAAGGGCTACCCTACTGGCAGCGGCAGCTATGACATCTTCAGTTCTTCTTGCGGTGCCTCAGGACTGGAGACCTGCGAGGGAGCAGCCTGGATGCTTGGCTTCTGAGGCATATGATGCCTCAAGGGTAGATGCTCCACATCCTTGACGAATTCAATCCCGGTGACCTTCTAGATCACAAATATCAGATATGGAGCATACCCACAAGACCTGTTGGGTGTGCAGGATATGTTGACCATGTCATTCCATATGTAGTCCGCCACATCAAACTGGCGGTCCTTGATTATCACTCTCATCAATGTCCGGAGATAACCCTGCACACTCTCGGCATCTCCATCCTTGGGAGCGATGGTCTTCCTCAAGACTCTATTGAGCACCACAAAGAACGGATTCATGTTCTTTGTGGATGGAGGGTTAAACTTGGAGTTTGGATCATATAGGAACTTCATCCTATCCTTCTCAATGACACCTATGTTGTGGATGATCAAGCAGTCAGGTCTTGAGGTGTCAAGGTGAAGCACACTCGCAAAATCTTCTTGAGTGATACTGTACTTGGATCCGTGAGTCATCCAAGTAACACTTTCCTCATCTTCACTTGAGAAATGGCATGTTGCAAAGAATTGTGCTATGGCCTCATCATTCCAGTTGTTCCTGAAGGCAAAGAGATCCTTCAAGCCATGCCTCTTAATAGCTTTCACCACTTCAGTGAACGGGGAGCAGCCCTTCTTCTCAAAGTGTGCCCAATCAATCCATTGACTGCGCACAACCGGTGTCTTCATTGGGAGATACATATATTTGTAGAAATCTTTATGGAAGTTGCACCAAAATCTTCCATCGACAGCTTGCTTTGGTCTGTCATACCAATCAATGCTTCTGAACTTTGCTACCGAATCACTGCCTTTCCCGTTGAACTTCTCTTCAGTGGGGTCCCGGACCCCTTCCCTTGGAGCATGCAGCTTCAACGGGCCAACTGGACCCGTTGCTGTCCCTTTGCCCTGGCCTTTGGCTAGGCGGGCACTTGTCGAGCTAGGGCCACCACCGGTGGTAGCCCTAGAAGCTGGCACCTTGGGGGCCGGCTTCTTCGCTAGCACTTTCCTCTGAGCCTGTGGAGGAGACGGAGCTAACTCGGAAGGACGCTCTTGGCATTTCTTGCCAAGGCTCGTCGAGGGCCGAGGTGCCACCTCGTGGTCCATCTCGGCCTCAAAATCGGAAATTTCATCATTTGTGCTCGACATATCCTGGGGATGAATTGAGAAAGACATGAATGATAATGGATGATACAAGGCATGGGTGAGAAAGAATAACAAGGAATTGCATTGAGGAATTAACAGGTTAGGTTTTGAGTTCAGAAAAATTGGACTTGTCCGGTGTACAGGCACGGACTAGTCCAGAGTGACCGGACTTGTCCGTGCATGGACCGGACTAGTCCGGTATTAATTCTCAAAAACCTAAGTGACTGGACAAATGTTGATTCCTAACGCAGAACTAGCTTAGCATAAACGTAATACATCAAGGAGGCATGTATACAGTGAAATATGCTACGCTATTTGATCAATAATGAAGAAATTTGGGATTTCTAGGGTTAGGGTGAAAATTACCGAAGAAATCGATTGATTATCGAGGAGGAAGGTGTTGAAGTCTGGACTTGTTCGAGAACTTCAATCTTCGAGCAAGGATGCTTGATCTCCACCCAAATGCAGAGCTTTTTGGTGGAGGGGATGCAAAATCGCCTTGGGAGCTCGAGTGGAAGAGAGAGAACGCGTGAGGAAAGAGTGGAGGTGAAGAAATTAGGGTTTGGCGGCGGCTAGGGTTATGGAAACGAAAAATCGGACAAGTCTAGAGATGACCGGACTAGTCCGAACTTTTCCATAGGACTATATTGGAATAGTCCGTTATCGACCGGACTAGTCCGGCCTAACTGGCACTCCGCGGACTAGTCTGCATGGGCGGACTAGTCCGGGTAACCACGGACTAGTCCGTGGTCACCAGGCAAGAATTTCTTAGCCCATTCATATATATTTAAAGGTACATATTTAGAAAATAGAAGGGCAAATCCAATCAAATAATCTTGATGAATATGATCAGTAAGCATACAACAATCAAGCAATGATCATAATTCACCAAGATCTAGTAATTGACATAGTTTTCCGAAGAAAATTGGGAGAGATGATTTTCACAATCCAACCAACATATTTTGAAGAATTCATACAGGTATGCAAACTTTCAAGCCACACTCCGAGCATCAAGGATATTTAGTTCATTTCGGAGTTCGCAAAAGCGTTTTTCATCAAGTGGCTTGGTGAATATGTCAGCCAATTGCTTTTGAGTGTTAACATGGGAAATGGCTATGTCTCCTTTCATGGAATGATCTCTCAAAAAGTGATGTCTTATATATATGTGTTTAGTTCTAGAGTGCTCAACTGGGTTGTGGGCAATTTTGATGGCACTCTCATTGTCACAAAGGAGTGGAATATGGTTCATATTGTAATCGTAATCCCTTAGAGTTTGTCGCATCCAAAGGAGTTGTGCACAATAACTCCCGGCTGCAACATACTCCGGTTCGGCTGTGGATAAGGCAATGGAATTTTGTTTCTTGGAGGACCAAGAAACTAAGGATCTCCCTAGGAATTGGCATGTACCAGAGGTACTTTTTCTATCTACTTTGCATCCGGCATAATTTGCATCGGAGTAACTAATGAGATTGAATTTTGAGCCTTTTGGATACCAAAGACCAAGGTTGGGTGTATGAACTAAATATCTCAAGATACTTGTTACGGCTGTCAAATGACACTCCTTAGGATTGGCTTGAAATCTTGCACACAAACATACACTGAACATAATATCTGGCCTAGATGCACATAAATAGAGTAGAGATCCAATCATGGAGCGATATACCTTTTGGTCGACGCTAGGTCCATGTTCATTAAGATCCAAGTGGCCATTTGTTGCCATGGGAGTCTTTATAGGCTCCACCTTGTCCATACCAAACTTCTTGAGTATATCTTGCGTGTACTTGGTTTGGCTTATGAACGTTCCTTCCTTTTGTTGCCTCACTTGGAATCCCAAGAAGTACTTTAGTTCTCCTATCATTGACATTTCAAACCTATCTTTCATAATTTTACTAAATTCCTCACAAAAAGATTGATTAGTTGACCGAAAGAGTATATCATCAACGTAAATTTGACAGATAAAAAGATCATTGTCAAAACTCTTTGTAAATAGTGCATAATCTACTTTGCCAATTTTAAAGCAATTTTCAATTAAGAAATCTCTAAGACACTTATGTCAAGCTCTAGGAGCTTGTTTGAGGCCGTAGAGAGCCTTACGCAATTTAAATACGTGGTCGGGGAACTCTTCGTCTTCAAACTCGGGGGGTTGCTCCACATACACCTCCTCCTTGATTGGTCCGTTGAGAAAGGTGCTTTTCACATCCATTTGATAGAGCTTGAAATCATGGTGAGTAGCATATGCAAGTAATATTCTAATGGATTCAAGTCTAGCTACGGGAGCAAAGGTCTCATCGAAATCCAAACCTTCGACTTGTGAATACCCTTTGGCCACAAGTCGTGCCTTGTTCCTTGTCACCACCCCGTGTTCATCTTGTTTGTTGCGGAAGACCCACTTGGTGCCGACAATGTTCGCATTGGGTCTTGCCACGAGTTCCCACACCTCGTTTCGCTTGAAATTGTTCAATTCTTCTTGCATTGCCACCACCTAGTTAGGGTCCTTCAATGCATCCTCAACATTGCGCGGTTCCAAAAAGGATACAAACGAATAGTGTTCACAAAAGTTAGCTATACGAGATCTAGTGGTTACTCCCTTTTGGATGTCACCGATGATATTGTCGATTGGGTGATCCCTTTGAACGCATTGGTGTACTCTTGGGTGTGGCACTTGAGGCGCTGTATCTTCATGATCATCTTCTTATCCCCCTAAATGGTTGTCCTTGTTGATTCGTTGATCATCTTTGTATTCTTGTGGTTGATCTTGTGTGGAAGCTCCCCCTCGATCGTTGACCTCCTCTTGTGGTTCATCTTCCTCATGCATGTGTAGAGGTGATTCTTGTGGTCGAACTTCACCTAAGGCCATTCTTTTCAATGCTTGACAAGGAGCTTCTTCTTTACCTAGTACACATGGATCAACTTTCTCCTTTTGGGAGCCGTTAGTCTCATCGAACACTACATCACGTGCTACTTCAACAAGTACAGAGGTCTTGTTGAAAACACGATAGGTGTAAGTGTTCGAATCATAACCAATCAACAAACCTTCATCGGACTTCGAAGCGAACTTTGAAGTCCTAGGCTTCTTGTTCAAGATATAACATGGAGAACCAAAAACTCGAAAATACGAAATATTGGGCTTGTTACCGGTGAGTAGCTCATAGGATGTCTTCTTGAGTAGTCGATGAAGATAAAGTCGATTTACGGCATGGCAAGCAGTGTTAATCGCTTCCGCCCAAAATCGATCCGAGGTCTTGTACTCATCGAGCATTGTTCTTTCCATCTCTATGAGAGTTCAGTTCTTTCTTTCGGCAACTCCATTTTATTGTGGGGAGTAAGGAGCTGAAAACTCGTGCTTTATGCCTTCTTCATCAAGGTACTCCTCCACTTGTGTGTTCTTGAACTCCGTGCCGTTGTCGCTTCAAATGTTCTTGATTGTCAATGAGAATTCATTTTGAGCTCACTTGAAGAACTTCTTGAGTATTCCTTGTGTTTCTGACTTATCAAGCAAAAAGAAAACCCAAGTGAAGCGAGAAAAATCATCAATAACTACTAAACCATATTTGTTACCGCCGATGCTTATGTAGGCAATTGGACCAAATAAGTTCATGTGAAGTAGCTCGAGCGGTCTTGTTGTAGTCATGACGTTCTTGGCGGGGTGAGGTGCTCCAACTTGCTTCCCGGCTTGGCACGCGTTACAAGGCCTGTCTTTCTCAAACACAACATCCTTTAAACCTCGGATGTGATCGCCCTTGAGGAGTTTTTGAAGGTTCCTCATACCAACATGTGCGAGCTGTCTATGCCACAGCCAACCCATGTTGGTCTTTGCAATCAAGCATGTGTCAAGTTCGGCTTTATCCTTGTTGAAGTCAACAAGATAAAGATTTCCCTTTAACATACCCTTGAATGAAATGGAACCATCACTCCTTTTAAAGACGATCACACCCTCGTTAGTGAACAAGCAATTATAACCTTTGTCACATAATTGAGATATGGACAGCAGGTTATAATCTAAGGATTCAACATGTAATACATGAGAAAGTGTGTGTTTAGATGATATGGCAATTTTACCGGTACCAAGCACCTTTCCTTAGCTATTATCTCCAAAATAGATGCCCTTATTTGGATCCTCATTCTCTTCATATTCAACGAACATTCTTCTTTCTCTGGTCATATGGTTGGTGCAGCCACTGTCTAACACCCATTTAGATCCACCAAAGGAATAAGCCTGCAAAAACAAATTATGCTTTGGTTTTAGGTACCCAAGCTTGTTTGGGTCCTTGGAGGTTAGTTACAAGACATTTGGGCACCCACACATGAGACTTGGTGTTCCCATGGCGTGGCCCAACATAATTAGCGTAAACCTTTCCATAATTATTTCTCATTAAGACATACAAGGCATCGAAAGTTCTAAACAATAACGGTTGTTGTTTATATACAGGACTAGTCTGGGAGGTCGGACTTGTCCGGAGGACAGGACTTGTCCGGACCCCGACCGGAGTAGTCCGAACTTTTTCAGTTTGAGAGGGTCTTCCCTTTACAAAGGCAATCCTCTCCTTGTTATTCTTATGGCTTTTAGCATGTTGCTTTTCACCATAAGAATAACCAATGCCATATTTGACATTTGGAGGTCTTTGGACCAAGTATGCACTGCGTGCATATTTGATCTTCTCCTTGTCAAATATGCCACTTTGGGTAGGATGCTTATCCATTGTAGAGGTTGGCTTGTCTTTCAAACTGATGTCAATTTTATTGCATGTACAAGTAGAAGCAACCTCAGTTTTAGTAAGTTGAGAAGGTGAATTTGAAGAGGATGAAGATTCACCTTGCTTGAGTGACTCAACTTACACTTCAAGGATCTTGTTAACGTTGATCAGGTCGGCAAGTTGGTCCTTGATTGTATAATTTGAGTCGGTTAACTCCAAGCAAGTTTCCTTGCTTGAAGCTAACTCAAGCTCTAGTGATTTGCTTTGTTCCTTTTCAAGTTCTAGAAGCTTGTCAAGTTCGACATATTCCTCCTTTTGGGAGATGATCATGTCCTCTTGACGATGTATTAACCTCTCCTTCTCAATAAGTTGATCAATCAATAATTTCATTTTTGTGGCTGTTTTCCTATCTAGTCCAATAAGCATATCCTCATTATCACTATTGATTTCATCATCACTAGAATAGGAATGCACGGAAGGGGGCTTAATGGTTACCTTGCGTTTACCTTCCTTTGCCATAAGGCAAGTGCCATCTCCCTTCCATGCGCCGAGTGTAGGGAAGAGAGTAGACTTCTTGGATGTCTTTTCGATGGCTATGCTAGCCATCTCTTCTTCTTCGGATGATGAGGACACATCATTTGAGTCCCACTCTTTCCCAATGTGCACTTGTTCGGCTTGTTTCTTCTTCTTGAAGAATTTCTTGGGTTGAGGCTTGGCTTCTTTGGTCTTCTTCTTGTTCTCTTCATATGGACAATCAACTATAAAGTGGCTATACTCACCACAATTATAGCATGCCCGCCTCAACTTTGGCTTTGTTCTTTCCTTGTACTTTCCTTCGCTTGACTTTGTACCTTGTCTCTATTTCATTATTCTCTTGAATTTCTTCATGAACAATATCATGTCTTCTTCGTCTAATTCACTGCTCTCGTCGTCACTGTCTTCTTCTAGTTCTGCTTCTCTAGCTTCTTTAGATAGGGGCTTGAGGGTGGACTTCAAAGCAACCCCTTTCTTCTTTGCCGAGGTGAGGTCGGCAATCTCCTTGACATCTTTTGCTTGTTTTTCAATCATCTCAAAGTTGATGATCTTGCCAAGCAATTCACCCGGAGTCATTTTCTTGTATCCGGGGCTTTCTCTAATCATTGAGCATAGGGTGACGTTACGAGGCATGAAAACTCTAAGGATGAGCTTCACCACCTCGTGGTCATTCCACTTCTTGCTTCCATGTGATCGAACCTTGTTGACGACCGTCTTTAACCGGTTGTACATATCTTGAGGTGACTCGTCTTCTTCAATTGCGAATCTTCCTAATTCGCCTTCGATCATTTCAATCTTTGCTTCACGCACATGTCAGTCACCTTCATGTGCAGTTTGCAGTGTGTCCCATATCTCCTTAGCAATTTCGAGTCCATCCACCTTGGTGAACTCATCCTGACTGAGCGAAGAGGTAATTACGGCCGCGACTTGAGCATTTCAGTGAATTGCCTGCTCTTGGCTTGGTGTGAGCTCTTCGTCGTCGTCTGGGATATCTATACCTGTGCACACAATATGCCATAAACTTGGATTGAGGGAAATTAGATGCATTTTCATATTTTGCCTCCACATTGAGTAATCACTTCCATCGAAGTGTGGGGCTTTTCCAAGTGGGATAGATAAATAATGATTATTGTTGGAATTAAGACGATCATAGTTGAAAGGGTATCGGGAGTAGTCGGTATGACTACTCCCCTTCTTCTTTTCTTCAATCTTCAATTTCCCTTTGGAAAGTGTCTTCTTTCGTAGGAGCTCCTTTAGTTCTAGCGTCTCCTCATCGTTGTCCTTGAAGGCTTGAATGGCTTCGAGGAGCTTCTCCACCTTGAGGTTCTTTTCATCATCAACCTTTTCTTGGTTGTTGCTCTTGTGGATGTCCTTCATGTCCGACATGATCTTCGAGCGATTAGACTCTTTCTTAAAGAATCTGCTCTGATACCAATTGAATGTGGCCTAGAGGGGGGTGAATAGGTCTTTTTGAAATTTGTCGGAAGCTGCAACACTTAACAACCAGTTCAAAACCAGAGATATCGGACTAGTCCAGTAAAGTGCGGACTAGTCCGGTGTGTACCGACTAGGTTGATTAAGTTTGTTTGATTAATTTGATTCTTCGATGTATGCAGTGGAAATATACAGTCAAATTAAGTGTTGCAAGATTATGGACTAGGGTATATCACAATTCAATCTTATATTTAATGATTCAACATAAAGTATGCAATAATTATTGAAACCCTAGATTGTTGTGACGAATAAGAACAATGAACACCAAGCAAGACACAAGGATTTATTCCGTGGTTCGGCTCCCACAAAGGCAACCTACGTCCACGTTGAGGAGTCCACAAAAGGATCGGGTCTTCTCCAACCCTACCCTCGTCGGATCACCACGAAGGCCAATCCTCTTCCACTTATCACAAAGGGGTGAATAACCGAATTCAAAAGGGGCCTTATCACACGTTGAGGGCTCCCCTAGATTACAACATGAAATACCACCAAGAACACACTCAAAAGATTACAATGAAATCACAGGAGTGTGTTAGAGAATCAAACCAAGAGCTCAATGAGTGTTGAACGTGTCTCTCCAATGATCTAGAGTGTATCCTCAAAGGATTGATCTTTGTTGCACTTAATTTCATGGAGAGATGTGTTTTTGAGGCTCTTGTGAGGTGTGACGGCGCTAGGGTCCGAGAGAGGTTAAAGTTGGGCCGTGCACCTCTATTTATATGGGGTTTTTAAAAGTGACCGTTAGGGTTTAGAAAGATCAGACTAGTCCGTGGTGGACGTCGGACTAATCCGGTGTGCTGTGTGTAGCAAACCCTAAGCGTCCCAAAATATCAGACTAGTCCGACTAGGAGCGGACTTGTCCGATTTCGCTTCTGGAAATATTTGGACTAGTCTGATGGACATCGGACTTGTCCGGACAGTGAAACCCTAAGTGGTTATGAGGACAAGTCCGCACTTGGAAGACTTGTCCGATTTAGGTCAGAGAGTTTTATGAACTAGTTCGTGGTAATATCGGACTTGTCCGATTTAGATCAGAATGAATATCGGACTAGTCCGGTGGTGATCGGACTTGTCCGATTTTGTGTGACTTGTGAAGTGTTTTGAGGACTAGTCCACACTGGGTAGAACTAGTCTGATTCTAGTCAGAGAGATATCGGACTAGTCCGATGGATATCGGACTTGTCCGATTTTGTGCGGAGAGGATATCGGACTAGTCGGTGACATACGGACTAGTCCGCTCCTGTATAACTTTGTGCAATGTGTGTGTGTAATTGTGATTGAGCTCTTGGGGTGTGTTTTCTTAACACACTCCATACACAATGATCTACTATTCTTCTTCCTTGAGCTCATTTCCACTTTGCTCCTCATTCTCCCTTCTTTTTGGCACTTTGCTTATTTTGCTATTAAAACATGTGCTCATCTCAACAAAGAGGTTAGGATCTCATTTGCTTGTCATAAATCATCCAAAACTCACAAGGGATTCCTAGATGCACTTTCACCCACCAATAACATGCCTTTAGGTCTTTGTACATCTTCGTACAACTGGGGTGAATTGAGTATGGCGAATCATGTGCCTCCTTTAATATGGTCTCTCGAATATGCTTGACATTGGACACGACAATTCTTTTTCCAAGCCATAAGGTACCACGTTCATCCTCATTAAATCTGAATTCTCGTCCCTCCTGGGTCCTTTCCTTGACTTCCTAAATCTCCTCCTCCTTCGTTTGACCCTCTCGAATTTCTTGCTTCAAGGTAGGATTTAACTCCATCATCCCCATCTCATTCACAAATCCAAGGTTCAACCGTTCAAACTCCTTACATAACTCGGATGGCGACTCCCGAACCGCGAGTTGATGACTTACTCCTTTCCGACTCAAAGCATCGGCCACTACGTTAGCCCTCCCTGGGTGATAATTCATTCCCACATCATAATCCTTGATGAGCTCCAACCATCTTCATTGCCTCAAATTTATATCCGTTTGTGTGAATATGTACCTGAGACTCTTGTGATCCATATAGATTTCACACCTATGCCCAAGTATGTAATGTCTCCAAATTTCCAATGCATGTACCACGGTTGCAAGTTCCAAATCATGCATCGGGTAATTCTGCTCATGTTTCTTCAATTGTCTCGAAGCATAGGCTACCACTTGATCTTCTTGCATGAGCACGCATCCAAGTCCTTGTCTCGATGCATCACAATAAATATTGAAACTCTTTCTCACGTCTGGCAATATAAAAATTGGGGCTATAGTCAACATTTTCTTCAACTCCTCAAAACTCTCTTGACAAGCTTGAGTCCATTGAAACGCTCTCCCCTTCATTAGCAACTCCGTCATTGGCTTGGCAATCTTGGAAAAGTCATTGATGAATCGTCGGTAATATCCAACCATCCCAAGGAAACTCCTTATTTCCTTTACATTTTACGGCGGTTTCCACTTTAACACGTCCCTCACTTTTCCGGGGTCAACCGATACTCCTCCTGAGATGATATGACCCAAAAATGACACTTCCCTTAACCAAAACTGACACTTGTTGAACTTGGCATACAATTGATGCTCCCTCAATTCCTACAATGTAAGCCTCAAGTGTTCCTCATGTTCCTTCTCATCCTTCGAGTATATCATAATATCATCAATGAACACTACAACAAACTTATCCAAGTACTCCATGAATACCTTATTCATGAGGTACATAAAATAGGCAGGTGCATTGGTCAATCCAAAAGACATCACGGTTTACTCATAAGATCCATATTGTGTCCTAAAAGTTGTCTTGGGTATGTCTGACAGTCTAATCTTCATTTGAAAGTATCCCGACCTCAAATCAATCTTGGAGAAAACACAGGCACCCTTCATCTGATCAAACAAATCTTCTATACGGGGCAAGGTGTACTTGTTCTTGATGGTCACCTCATTGAGAGCTCGGTAATCCACACACATCCTTTGCGTCCCATCCTTCTTATCCACGAATAAAATCGGCGCTCCCCAAGGTGAAGAGCTTGGGCAAATAAAACCCTTCTCTAATTGCTCTTGAATCTGCTTCTTGAGCTCCGCCAATTCCTTAGGAGGCATCCTATACGGCCTCTTAGCTATAGGTGCAGTTCCAGGTATTAAATCAACAATGAACTCGATGTCTCGATCAGGTGGCATACGTGGCAACTCATCCGGGAATACGTCCAAAAATTCACATACCACCGAAATCTCCTCAATTTGAGCACCTTCCATGTGATTCAACTCTAATTGCTTTGGTGCGGTTTGAGATGCTTCAAATTCTATGGTGATCCCTTCCTCATTAGTCAACTTCACCGTCTTCGTGGCACACTCAATGACTTCATTGTGCTTTCTTAACCAGTCCATACCAAGTATAATGTCCAATCCTTGAGATTCCAAGACAATGAGGTTGGCGAGGAAATCTACCCCCCTTATTCTAAGGCTTACTTTTGGACATACTATATTTGTCCTCATCTCTCCTCCAGGAGACTTAACCAATAGAGTGAACTTCATATGAGAGATAGGCAAACTATACTTGGCAACATATTTCGATGCAATGAATGAATGTGATGCTCCAAAATCAAATAGCATGGTCACGGGGTTGAAGTTTGCGAGGAACATACCAATGACCACGTCATCCCCTTGTTGAGCATCCTCCGTAGAAACATGGTTGACGTTCCCACGAGCAAAGTTCTGTTGTCCACAGTTTTTTTGCGGCTGTCCTCCATTGGATCTTGGGTTTTGCCTCGATGCATTGCTTCCTTGACCAATGTCTGACTTAGGGCATTGATGTGCAAAGTGTCCAGCTTCTCCACAAGTATAGCACTTCTTAACTCCACCAGAATTTGGACGGACTTGATTTCGAACGTTTGCACCAAGAAAGTTGGCACAAGATGCATAAGGCGTTGAAGGCCTAGGTGCCTGCATGACAGGGTGCTGCTGCACAAACTGAGTTGGGCACGATGTATATCCAGGGCGTTGTACAGGAGTAGAAGAGCTGTAGTAGGGTGCATTAGGTGGCGCAAAGCGAGGGCGCACATTACTTCCTTGTTGCTGTCCTTAATATGGAGCCTTCCTCTTGTTGTCTTGCTCCATATCACGGACCTTGTTCTCCACAACAATGGGTTTGTCCACAAGTTTCTTGAAGTTGGCATAGTCACAGTTGAGCAATTGCACTTGGATTTCGTTGTTCAAGCCTGTCATGAACAAGTATTGCTTCTGGCTGTCTCGGTTCACATCTTCAAGCGCATATCTTCAGAGTTGAGTGATTTTATTGAGATATTCACCCACAATCGATCTTCCTTGCCTCAAGTTCTCAAATTCTTGCCTCTTCAAGATCATAACACCTTTCGGCACATAATGAGAATGGAAGTTTTCTTTGAATTTGGCCCAAGTAATCCTCTCTTGATTCTCATGAGCATTGCATAGCGAATCCCACCAATCGGCAGCTGCTCCAACAAGTTGATGAGAAGCAAATAGCACCTTCTCCCAGTCACTGCATTGGACAATAGCAAGTTTCTTCTCTACGGACTTCAACCAATCATCCGCATCCATAGGGTCAGCAGTTTGAGCAAAGGTTAGCGGCCTAGTCCTCATAAACTCTCCCAACCGGTTATGAGGAGGTGGGGGTGGTGGTGGAGGCATGTGGGGCTGATTGTTGACATTATCAGCCTATAGTTGTCCCATAGTCTGTATCATGGTCTGCATGAGCTGGTTTTTCATAGCCAATAGCTGCTCAATGTTGATATCTCCATGGGCAGATCCTTGTCCATTGTTGTTCTGAGGCACTCCATTGATCTCCTCCTCATCATTGCCATCCCTCTGGTTCCGAATCCTCACCATTTCAAGAAAAGCAAGAGATAAGAATTTAGAAGACGTCCCCAACTATATGCATCAAGGGATATGAAACTAATCAACTAGCTATACTAGCCTAGGTGGACATGGCAATGCTAAAGCATCACCCACACACAAGCAAACAATATATATAGCAAACAACAAGCCAAGCAAAAACACATTGATTCCTGAGTGCTCCTATGTGCTCTAAAGTGTCCATTCTATCTAGGCCGCGTCCGACGGTCAACCTGTGGCTCTGATACCAATTTGTGACACCCGATTCCGAAAATGAACCAAGTGCAGTATATGTGTGCCCAGGATGTTCAACACACATACACAGGTGCATCACAAATGATATACAGACAATTACCACAGCTCAAATTATTAAATAAGTACTTTTATTACACAATTCATAATATCCTCGAATACAAGCTCTAATGAATATTGATGACAAGTTTTAACTAATGCAGCGGAAATTAACTAGTTAAGCAAACTAAATAGCTAAGCAAACTAAGCATAAGGGTAGCGCTCCAAGCAACACCACAGGCAAAGCTAACGGCAGACACGGCCTAGAACTCCGCATTATCACCATTAAACTCTCAATCCTAACCTGCAACTGTTGGTGGGGGAATTGCAAGAGTGAGTACATGTCGTACTCAGCAAGTGTGGAAAGTATGACATGTAGCTGATTCAAATGACGAATATAATAATGGCTAAGTGCTTAAAAGTACATTAAAACATTTGAAAAGCAATATATTATATGTATGTGAAGCAAACTCATCATAAACCATAAGTAATAACACAATACCAGTCCATATTTCATTGCCATCATCCAAATTCCAGATTTCACCATTTCCAATAACCATAATCAATATCAGAATTTAATTCATAACCATCCATAACCATAAACCATAAACCAGTATCAAACCATCCCAATACCAAAATCCTCTAATCATGTAGGTCATCTAGGCGCTCTTAACCGGGAGCACAACTATCATGATAGTTTATTAGACTCTACAGAGTTTGTACCACTTTACCCATGTGTTTGTGAACCTCCCTTATGTTCGTGACCTGTCAGTCACATTACACACTTTCGTTTGTGTGTGGCCAAGATATCACAAAATAGCCTTTACAAAGGGATTACTAACCTATTTATACCTCATTGAGGTTTCACCAGTGGTGATGTCTCCTACAGAACACATCTTCAACCAAGGGCCCCCTCTTGAGCCATTCGGATCCCAGGGTTGTCCCACCAACCATCAACAAATTCAATTCGACTACCCCTTCACCAAGCATCCTTAATGGTCCGAATAGCACTAGAAAAGCCCTAATTAATTAGCTATGCCGCACCCATACTTGGCCTCGTGGTGGCACTGTAGTCCTGGCTTATTCTCGCATGAATCGGTCCTTAGATCTAAAGCAAGCAAACCACCATATCATCCAACCCATCCACATACCAGGCTTGCTTAGATCACCCATTACCACATCATATTAACCAGTTCATGTTAATCATAATCTCATAAATGCTTAATTAAATTAAGGGGTATAGTTGTATTCCCCGTCCCAATTAATTAAGCAAAGCAAAAAGGGTAAAAAGTCCTTCCCGACTCTCTTCCATATATTCCAGGTGACAAGTATGGTTAAACAAATCTAGTAAACTTCCTACCATAGGATTCTCATCAAATTTGACACAAGCAAGCAATTTTGCAACCAAAACATTTACTTTAAAAACAGGATCAATATGCTTCAAGGACACTTGCCTTGCTCTTGGGCTTGATTAGGATAAAAGCCTTCAAACTCTTGGTGTTGAAGATCCTCCGCAACACTCTCTAGCGCAAATCCGTCTAATCCGCACAAATAATATACAAGACAAGAGACAAAATCAAAGAGTGTACAAATATTACTCAATATGACATGACATGCATGATTAATGCAAATGCAGATTAAAACTAGTTAATAAGTTGTTAATGATGTTTGTTAATCAGTTACAATAGTTTTTAACAAGTTCATGGAGGTTTAGAATTAGTTTTAGAACTAATTTGATGCAAATTAACTAGGAAAATCGGACTAGTCCGTTAGGGACCGGACAAAACTGAAGCTCATTTAACTGAAGCTCTTTATAAATGGTTGTGCAAAACTGCATTAAGTTTTCACGACTTTTGCTACAACTTCAGTTTTAACCAACGCTAAATTTGAAGTTAGAAGCCCCAAGCGTGTACAGGTGAGGTCCTAATGTTCTTGGCTAATTATTTATCTATGACTGAAAGCATTTTCTCATGACTATCATAAATTTGCATGTGATGATCTAATTACTTCTATGGTTTCATCAAAATAATGTGGACAGAGAAATTGTACTAAGACTGAAAAAATTGTCATCAAGGATTATATACAGACTTAATTCCTAAATTTGAACAGAAACATAGGAATATATATACATGTCTGGAAAGCTTAAGGAGTCCTCTAACAAGTTTCTATTCGACACTAAGGCTAAAACTCACAATAACAGGGTGTACAAAAAACAAAAAGAGGGATAAACATATATTACCTGCTCCGGTGTCTGCTGCGGCGGAAGCGTAGGAATCTCGATATCCTGACCGCTATGTCGAGCAAGAGACTGCCATTGCAAAATATAAGAAGATATATGTTATTGAAATGCTATAAAATTTAACTACGGTACTTTAAATTACTTACCGCCACCGCTGCTTGCATCTGGGCCATCATTAAGATCGTCCTCCGCTGCTCCTCTCTCGACCTCTACAGCTCTGTCTGGGTCTGCGTCAGTGTCTCGTTCAAAGTGAGGAGCTCCAGCTGGGTCTGCGAGAGACGACCACTGCTGGTCAAAACGGATGAGGCCTGCGATGATGAAGCGCCTCTCAAACGTCGCGTCGACCTCGAGTCGACAACTCCATCTAAAATGGCAAACCTGCAAAAGAATGAAAACACTAAGTAGAAGAAGATAAATTGAAAAAGAAATGAAACACATGAAGAACTCACCGTCCATGGGCCTTCCCGCCTCCGCTCGCGTACGCGACTTGGGGGTCGATCGGCGCGCTTTCCCAATCATAATCTGCACCGTGTATCTTCGCGTCCTCCTGCACGTATTTTGCCTACAAAACAAAGAAATCTTGTAAGCATGTCAATAATAGTATTAGTTATAACGAAATTGATAAATTTTGAAAACTTACCAGTCAGTCGGCTGCGACCTGACTACACGACCCTGGCTAAGAAGGGTCACTTCCCTTGTGACCTCTCTTCCAAACCTGGGTCAGGGTCGGCTCATGACCCATCTCTCGCTCCTGTATAGCCATGTTAGTGAGATAAATATATTAACAACACATAAATAAATTGAAAAATTACTTACCATGCGTTTAACCAAATGCAAGTAGTCGTCGTCACCATAGTTGTGCTTGTCGTCGAACCCCATGCGGCACTGTCTAGCCTTTGTGGACTTATTGATGAAAGCATCGCTATCCCAGTACCGACGGAGAGCTAAGTATGCCTTGGTGTTACCCTGTAACCAGGAAATAGTAACCTGCACATATTTCATTTTTTGTCAATGCAGTTAACATACATAGATATTGTAAATATTTAAAATATTAAAAAATTACCTCCGCATACTGCTCCTATGTCAAGTACGCGTTGGAGTCCTTCCTAAACGCACCCCTTTGCTGCTCTTGCTACAGCTCCCGGGGGTGCCGCTTGTAGTACGCATTGACGGCCTGAATTCGGACGTTCGACAACGCCGTCGTCGTGAGCTTCCGAGCATTGTAATGGAACACGCGTCTCGTGTGGTCCTCCATGCCCAGTTCCTCTACTTGGAACCTCAACTTTAATCAAACAAACATTTAAGTGATATGCATTAACAATTCAAATGAGTTGAAAAAATAAAACAGTTAAACTTACCATAAAATCGTGTCACACGGCTCCGTGAGCCGTGCCGTGGACCGGGTGAGAGACACGAGCGTAGTCGTCCCACGACAGGACAGGGAAAACCGTCAATGACACCGGGGTAGTGCAACTTCACGATAGCACCCAGGACACCGTTAACCTGCCTGTGGTGTTTCTCGGTACCCATGAATGAAAAGTTGACAAACATCTGCAAAATATATTAAATAATTAAGAAAAGGAAAACAACATCTAATATTTAATATACTATATACAATTTTTACCTGTCACCGACGGGACAGATCGTGGTCCGCTAACAAGTAACCGGAGGAGGAGCCGCAAAGTGGGTCCTCCTCGTCCGTTGCCTCTGCTGCGACGCCGCCGCGTCCTGTGACCCTGAAGGCTCTGCAGAACCACCGGAGTCCAAAGGAAGGCTTGCGGTAGCCGGCTGCAGAGGAAGGCTAGCGCTAGCCGGCTCTGAAGGGAGGCTAGCGCTAGAGGGCTCCTGTAGCGGCCCCGCCTCTGACTCGGGCTCCTGTAGCAGCCCCCTAGCCTCTGACTCGGACTCAGAAGACTCTGAGTCAGACTGCACAAAAGAAAAAGATTGACAATAAATAATTATTAACAACAGCAATTTATAAATAACTTTATTGTAAACTAAAATTTACCTCCGTCCGCTAAAAGCACACATGAACTGAGGGTGGAGCGTGCGCCAGAAAGAGGTAACGTCAGCTCGAAGGTAACAAGGTCCCTGAGCAAGGGTCTCGTGGCGGCTCAAACCCTCTCACTGGCTTCCCCTCTCCCTTCACCTTCCCCTTTGACGACATCCTGTTGCAATGAATAAATGATTAATATGTAAAGATAATATACAAAATTAATGTTAAGTTCATGAATAAAACGTTACATCAAAATTCATCAACATCACGGTCATGCACCCTACTCCTTAAACCAGCCCATCAATCTTCTTCTTCTGCATATCATTTTCATTTGCGCAAATCAGTAGGTTCGACTAAGTCATCAATATCTTTAGTTTCCGATTTTGATTCTGTTTCCGCTTCCGTGTCAGTCTCGATATCTTGAGTGTCTCCAACTAAGTCATCGAGTCCTACACCGGGCTCGACGTAGAAGGTGTCTGGCAACTCTTCCTTTTGGTAGACCACATCAGCCTCAACTTCCTAATGGTAATCATCATCTCCTGGAGTGTATAACCGCTCACGACGATTAACCTTATGTACCACCCACCAAGCTTTGAATTTATTGCATAGATAAGGTAGATAGTACACTTGCTCTACTTGGTGTGCAAGAACTAATGAATTGAATCCTTTCAACCGTTCCTTGTGTTTTACTTCGATCATGCCAAACTTGTTTACTCGAATTCCATGAATGGAATCAAACCATTCGCAGTCAAAGAATATTGCTCGAATTGTCTTGTTTCTGACAAAAGTGAATTCAAGGATTCTTTTAATAATTTTGTAGTGTTGAGTTTCATTTTCTTGCGAATCGATTGCCCTCATCACAACTCTAGTATTACATATTGCCGCGAGAGGACGAAGAGATTCAAATTGAGTTGTACGGAATCGAAAGCCGTTGACGTCATATCGACCATAGCTTCTAACATTAACCACTCCACAGGATAGTTGTCGCAAATCTTCATGGACGTTGGCATCTTTTTTGCACTGTCCAAGATATGAAGTTATTAAACAACGTAAGCATTCTTAAGTTATAAGAAAATGTTTTTAACATCGATAAGTTAATGAGAACACGTTACATGATCTCAAAACCAGGAAAGAAAATTAGATCCCCTGTTCCTTCTCGTCGAATCTGTTCTATTTGCTTGCTCGTGGGTTGATATCTATGTCTCCAATTTTGCTTGTCGAACATACTACACAAAAAGAGAACCTTCTAGAATACATGTGTTGGAAAAGATGGTGAAAAGCATAAGTGTAGGAGAAACACTTACTTGAAATAGTCGTTCATTTCTTCCATATTAGCGTACATGTACAAGAAAGCAGCATGCCTTTCTTTTTCGCTAACATCGTAGGAAGTGTAACGACCAATAGTAGTGCCTCTTGTTGCAAAAATGGAGAGATTGCTACAAGGAGGTTGCTCATCCATATTGTACCGCATTAACGAAGTATTAACATTGTGTTCCTCTGCAAAGTAAATACTTGAGAAGTATCCTACTTCCTTAAGAGTAAAAGCTTCGGCGATGCAACCTTCAACCCTTGCCCTGTTACCAACCATTGATTTCAGATATCTAAGTGCTCTTTAACTATGATACATCCACCTATATTGCACGGGACCGCACACTTTCGCTTCAAATGGAAGATGAATTAAGAGATGTTGCATTGGATTGAAAAATCCTGGAGGAAAAAAAATTTCCATCTTACACAAAAGTATCGGATTCTCCTTCTTCAACTGAGTCATCATCTCTGGCATGATTTCTTTAGCACAGAGTTGCCTATAGAAGTGGCTAAGCTCGGCTAACACCTTCCACACCGCATCGTCAAAGTAGCCTCGAAACATAACAGGCAGAAGTCTCTCCATGATTATGTGATAATCATGACTCTTCAACCCAATGATCTTTCCCATTTTCACATTCACGGCTCGTCTCAGACTAGCTGCATAACCATCTGGGAATTTCAACCTTTGCAACCATTCGAGAACTTCTTTCTTTTCTTTAGGTCGAAGACAGAAAGGAGCGTGTGGTTTACCACCATTTTCGGAGAGCTCAAGAGTTTGACGGTTACAAAGCTCGGTGAGATCCTTTCGAGCCTTTAAATTGTCTTTTGTTTTGCCCGTCATGTACATGCATGTGCTTATGATACATTCGGCCATGTTACGCTCTTGATGCATGACATCAATGTTGTGCCTTAGAATCAACGACTTTGCGTACGGTAGCTCCCAAAGTCCACATATGTGAGTCCAATTGTGTTTGTCTCCGAAATCTTCAAAGTATCCAGGACGACCTTCATCTGGCACCAATTTGTCCAACATATCAGATATTTCTGAGCCGTTAAGACGTTTCGGTGGTCCTTTAGTGACAATAGTGTTCTTTCTAAAAACATTTCTCTGTTGTCTAAACAAGTGATTCGGAGGCAGCCAACGTCTATGACAATTGAAGTAAGATATCTTTCCTCCATGGGTAAGTCGAAAGCATCGGTATCCGAGGCACATATCGGACACGTCAACCGACCATGAGTGCTCCATCAAAAAAACATGTCGTATGCCGGAAAACCATGGACGAACCATAAATAAGCAGCTCAAAGGTTGAATTTCAGCTTCTTGTAATAATTGTACGCTTTGACTCCTATCCACAACATTTTCAACTCTTCTATCAACGGTTTCAACATCACGTTGGACGTGACCCAGGATGATCCGGCCCAGGTACAATGAGGCTAAGAAACATGAACTCATTCTTCATGCAAAAAGCTGGTGAAAGATTGTACGGAATGACAAAGATGGGCTAACAGGAGTACGGTGCGGCGTTTGTGTTGAACGGCGTGAACTCATCTGTCGCCAACCCGACGTGAACATTTCTTGCTTCACGACCGAATTCTGGGTCGAACCGGTCCAGCGCCTTCCATGCCTCACCATCGGACGGGTGCGTCATGACTCTATTGTTCTGACACTCACCTTCTTTGTGCCATCTCATGTGTCTTGCTGTTTTTTTTTTTGAAAGGAACAGCCGCTTCAACCTCGGTGTCACGGGTAAGTAACGAAGCTTCTTACGTGCGACTTCCGTTGTCACAGTATCACCATCGTTATTAACAACTTCGACAAACCTCGGTTGACCACATTTCAAACATTTGTTCTCATTGGCATGCTCTCCCCAGAAAAGCATGCAGTTGTCCGGACACACATCAATCTTCTCATACTTCATACCAAGACCGAAAAGAATTTTCTTCGACTTATACATATCTTTAGGCACTTTGTTGGGATATGGAAGGGCATCGTTGAACAAATTGATGAGCTCATTGTAACAGTTATTAGAAAAGAAGAACTTAGACTTAATTGTCATAAGTCTAGTCACAAAATTGAGGATTGTCATTTTAGTGTGTCCATGCAGCGGCTCTTCTGAATCTTTGAGATGTTTGAAGAACTTTTTAACCTCTTCTGTTTGAGGATCCTCTGTAAGCTCTTGTTGTATAGCTTCCAACATCTCATCCATCATATCAACCTCCGTGGCATCATCATTGTCTGCTTCCACTTCTTGTATAGCTTGAGAAGTTGGCTCGCCATGGAAGTTCCACAACTCATAATGTGACACGTAACCATTTCGACACAAGTGCATCGTAAGTTCCACTTTGTCCAAAAATACTCCCTTTCAGAATTTTGTACATGGGCGCCGTGCCTTATCGCTATTTGACAACGAAAAAGCTCCTTCCACAAAAGCTCATGTCTTGGCGTACCACTCATCTGAGTGACCACCAGTTCTGCTTTTCCAACCAGTATACATCAAACTACGATATTCGCCCATGTTTGACTCTGCAATTTAAAGCCGGACAAAATTACCGTTAGTTTCTCGTTAATTTATAAACGATAGAGAAAATAATGAGAGAGATAGTGAACTGGGTCCGTTGGGGTCCGCCATACACACGCGTGTGGTGATTTAGTCACATACTTTAAGTTCACACTAAATGGGCCACGACTATAGATGGCCAAATGGGCTGGGCCAAATGGGCTGGCCCGAAGTATGATAAAAAAAGCATGGCACAAGCACAGTTTGACACGAAAAAATTGGGACCGGGCCGGCCCGAAGCCCGACACAGGCCGTGCTTGGGCTTGACCTTAAGACCGTCGGGCTAGCCCGGCACGGCCCGATTAAGGGCGGCTCAGTCGACCCGTCAATGTGGCTCAATGAGGCCGACTGACCCGGCCCGACCATGACCCGTTTAGCCCACTTAGCATATAAAAGTAGTAACCTGGAATTCCAAACCCTACAACACCTCCCACTCCTGTTCGGTCGCCGCCCCCGCACCCAGCACCCCGTTCGACACTTCGAGCACCACATCCCGAATCATGCCCGTCCTTGGCCCTTCTCTCTCCTCCCGGGTCATCGAGTCCCCCGGACCCCTCAGCTCGTATTGAGTCGTCGGCCGCCGCCTGCCATCTGCGATGCCCAGCCCGATTCTTCCCCGAATCTATGAGGATGCAAGGCGAGCTCGACGAGCGACGACTCCTAGACTCCCGACCAAAAGAGGCGAGACCCCCGGTAGGCTACGGCGAGCCGACAAAACTGTTGGCAAAGAAGCTGCAGAGGAGGCGACGAGGCGCGAGGAGGTGACCACGACTCGGCCAGGCTTCGGGCAGGCACGACACGCTCGGCCCGTGAACGGGCCCGACATGATTCTACAGGGGAAAATGGGATCCGTCGTGCTTGGCTTTGGCTTATGGCCCGTCGTGCCGGCCAGGCCTGGCACTGCAAATTTGCGGGCCATGTCGGGCCTAATATTTTCAGGCACGAGCCCAGCCGGGCTCGGGCTGGGCCGGCCCAAAACAGCCCATTGGCCACCTATAGCCACGACAGAACCAAAGTGCCCCGACCGGCCGTTCCTGACGCCGCCCTCCTCATGGCGCCCGAGCTCGGTGCCCCAATAGCACCCCCGGCGCCGCAGCGCCCCGACGACCGGCGGCCCCCGTCTCCGCCCTCTGCACAGCGGTCGAGCTCGGTGCATAATGAAACCAATTAAGCATAATATACACTACACTAATTAAGAATAATCTACACCAAGAAAATTAAGCATAATTAAGCAACTTAACCACTTAAGCATAATTAAATAAACATAATCTAAAGTAAGCAAATTAACTAATTAAGCATAATTAAATAAACAGTTAAGCAATTTAAGCATAATTTAAATAATTTAATTCAATTCAATTTCAAATTTGAACAATTCTTTTCAATTTGATTCCAAATCAATTCAAATTTGAACAATTCAATTCAATCGAATTTCAAATTTCAGTGGGAGGGTTAGGGTGGGGTGGGGTGGGGGCGTTTGGGGGGTATGGGGAGGGGAGGGGGGCTCGAGGAGGGGAGGGGGAGGGTGGGGGGACCTCTGCAGGGAGGGTGAGGGGGGCAGCGCTCGGTCGGGGAGGGGAGGTGGAGGGGGGCCTGGGAGGGGAGGGGGGCTCGCGGAGGGGAGTGGAGGGGGCGGCGCTCGGGGAGGGCGCGGGGAGGGCCGGGACAGCGGCGGTCGGGGAGGGGGGGGTGGCGCTCGGGGAGGGAACGGGGGGGGGGGGGGGGGTGGTGGGCCGGCGGTTGGGGAGGGGAGGGGAGGGGAGGAGTTGTACCAAGTGGTGGCGGCAGCGGCTGAGGCGGCGGCGTCGGGCGAGGGCGCGAGGCGGCGGGGAAAAGAGAGAAGCGGCACACGGGTAAGGAAAAGAGAGGCGCGTGCGGGTAGGTTAATTTCCTTAAATTCGTCGGCTAATTAATATAATTACGTCGGCCATAATCGTAGCCGACTAAGTTATGCTTAACTTATGTCGGCCTATTAACTTACATCGGCTTGGGATCTTCACCGACGTAAGTTTATGTTTTTTCCTGTCGGTCTACTAACTTACGTCGGTCGCCGACGAAAGTTAGTTAACTTACGTCGGTTTCTTCTGGCCGACTTAAGTTATTTTACTTTCATCGGCTGGCCGACGTAAGTTAATACGGCCGACGTAAGTACTCGTGTTTCCTGTAATGAGTTGATGAAGAACTTGGAGATGATTTGGTGATGAAGAACGAAAATTGATGGAGATCTTGATCCTCTTTCATTTCCTCCTCTTCTTCTTCTTGCTTGGGATCTCCTCCTCCCTCCTTGATGGTGGCTCTCCACGAACTAGGGTTTGGGTGAGGTGGAAAAGTGGCAAATAGATGTCAAGCCAAGGGGTGGGGTTGTTTATATAGAGGTGGAGGCTAGGGTTAGATGGATTTCAAGTTTGAGATGAGTAGAAGTCGGGTTAGAGTCCCACATGAGCTCTAAAAGAGTTAGGCACGACGTCTCTAGGCTCACTTAACGTAAAACCCAAGAAACAAGTCATGAAACAAAAGATCAACTCAGAGTCACGATATATTGGACAAGTTCAAAAAGGGTCGGACTAGTCCAAAGTTGAACAGAGAGAAATCGGACAAGTCTGGACTGGACATCAGACAAGTCCGAACTTATCCAGAGGGGAAAAACAGACAAGTCTGCTGGAAGATCGGACTAGTCCGAACAAGTCCAGGGACTTAGCGAAATTTCCAAGGAATTGGAACACCGGTCTATTCTGCACAAGGCCGAACAAGTCCGAAGATGTCCAAAGGATAAAAACAGACTAGTCCGTTGCAAAACGGACAAGTCCGAGATTAGTCAGAAACAAATCGGACTAGTCTGCACCAAATCGGACTAGTCCGCACTTTGTAGAATTCTTAAGTGCAGTTTTGCTATTAATTCATTTTAAACTTGCTCCTTTTTATGTGGGTTAATGTTAGAAATATTTAATGATGAATGCAGGGCACGCGATACTCGCTCCGCTCGCTATAATCTTACTAAGATCAATTATAGCTTATGATGCATAAAAATGAGGGTGTCACATGGACTGAGCGTGAGGGTCATGGGCTGTTCTCAGCATGAGCCTGCACTCACCCATGAGGGCCAAAAAGGCTTAAATTAATGAGGGGCTAATGACTAGGTTGAGTTGCGGTCAAGTCAGTGGGCTAGGGCTTAGTTAGTAACGAGCCATTAGTCTAATCGTTAGGCTACAGACTAGGCTTCGTCCTCCCTCAACAGGATTCTGCTCTTCTCTCTCTAGTCACCAAAGCTGACCAAAGGACACTCAAATCCAAGGAGGGGAACAGGAGAGAGGATGGCCAGGGAAGATGGAAATCGTGCCCTCAGGTCCTATCACGCCTGCTGGTGGTCGTAAATAGGCCAGGGCCACAGGAGCAGCAAGTTCCACGGAGGAGAACGACTATGACCGGAGCTGGTCGTGGCGAGCTCGGAAGAGAACAAGAACCGGTGGGAAACAGGTCTGGGAGGGCGGAGTGATGGTCGGGAAAGCTCACCTCGGACGCGGCTTGGACGGAGACAGCTTCCAGGCGGGGATCGACGGTGGGCTTTGCCCTAGCTACATGGGAGCAAGAGAGGACAGGAGGAAAAACGTTGTTGTTTCAACTGGTTGAGTGAAGAAGGATAAGGACGGTAGATTTTTATATAGGGTTGAACACAGTAAGTAGGTAGTCGGGTAGATGACTGCAGTAAATTAGTCAGACTGCAACTGGAATACTGATTGACGCTTTGCATGAGCGTGTGGTGATACTCATCGCCGGCACTAAATTCGTCGCATGTGTGCACGCCGAGTGGTCGAGGCGGTGCGTCGACTAGCGGGTGGCGCGATTTAGATGACGGGACGATACGGTCTCGGTTCGCAAGGCACAAACTATGAGGATATTAAAGAGTGGCACGCTGAGGACTGCTGTCGCAAGTGAGCGATCTGCTAGTCAACTATTTAATTGGTCTTGTTTTATATTTTTATTTTTTTATATAAATATTATTCTTACTTAGTCACTTGATTATTTTATAAACTCGATTATTTAATTTACGAAGGACGGGATGTTATAGAAGGACTGCTTTAGCTCCGTACACACAAAAAAAGGTGTCTCTCTAATTGCCCGACTAGGTGTTGCCCTGCTTGCTCAAAATGCAGACGGAAGTGCCTCTATCCAGTTGGTACCATGTTTCTTCGGGCACTCATATGTGCGCATCTTGAGTCCTTTGAGTATTTCTGTATTAGATCTCTCAGCTTGGCTATTGCTTGTTGGATGAGCTACTGATGCACAGCTGACTTGTATGTCGAGATCTTCACAGTACTCTTGGAATGCTGCACTTGTGAATTGGTTTCCGTTGTAGGTAATGACTCTATTCAGAACTCCAAATCTGCAGACTATGGACTTCAAGAACTTGATAGTTGATTGCTTGTTGATTGTCACAACTGGGGTTGCTTTCGGCCACTTGGTGAACTTGTCAATGGTGACGTACAGGAACCTGTAACCTCCAATGGCTTTTGAGAAAAGTCACAAAATGTCCATCCCCCACACAGCGAATGGCCATGTGGGAGGTATCATTTGCAGTAACTGAGCCGATGTGTGAATCTACTTCATGTGGAAGTGGCACGCTTCACACTTCTTTACCAGTTCGACTGCATCCTGGAGCGTTGTAGTCCAATAAAAATCATGTTGGAAAGATTTACCGACCAACGTGCAAGAATACGCGTGGTTCCCGCACTCGCCTTCATGGATCTCCACGAGTGGTTCGCGGCCTTCTTCCCGCGAAATTCACCGCATTAGAACACCGTTGGCACCACGTCGGTAGATATCCCCTTCTACCAACGTGTATCTTTTAGCCAACCTGACAATTCGATCAGCGGAAGCACCGTCTTCAGAAAGGATATTGTCCTTCAAATAGCTACAGATCTTTAAGATCCATGCATCAGAGCTAACTTGAGCTTCTGGATATTGCGCGTTGGGTTGCGCAGAGCTTCCTACAGCGCCTACGATCCTTAGTGGGCGCCATGGTAACAAGGCCACCGACACCGCCAGCTTTGAGGTGCTGGTCTCGCCCCCATCACTCAATTCGGCGGGCTGAGCGGCAGGTCCTGACAATCTTCTGACAAAAACTCCTTTGGTTGCTGTCGCATGGCGTGGAGGTCGAGCTCGGTGTCGGGGCGCGTGTAGGAGCTGCCGAAGTTCGCCGTGAATTGCCGGCACAGCTCATCCCAAGAGGTTATAGACCCCTCGGGAAGGTTCATCAGCCATGAGTGGGCTGATCCAGTCAGGACAATTGGGAAGTAGTTCACCAGGGTGGTCTCATCCGCTCCTGCAGCAAGGAGCATCATGGTGTAGATCTGCAAGAACTCTGGCGAATTGATGCTTCCGTCGAATCTCTCTAGGATGTGTGGCCGGAACTTGCCCTGACCACATTGCAAAGCGGAGGTGCAGAGCAAACGCCAAGCAGCCCCCCACGGGCTTTGTTGGAGAGGTAGATGGGACAACATACCCCAAGGGGGTCTTCTGCGCGACGTGCGGCACTTGCTGGACCTGCGGTTGTGGCACTGGTTGCACCATGCGCTGCTGCAACGGTACTGGCTGTGCCAAGTATTGTTGTTGCATATCTTGATGTAATAAGTACTGTAGGGGAGCTGTCGAACTGACATACTACTGGTTAGGTGGCGGAGGGTTTACCTGCGGTGCACCTTGGATGGGGGACGCGTCGTGAACAGGGCACTGAGGGCCATATTCAGCATTGAGGTTGTGCTGCTTCTCTCACAGCCGCTCGATGATGACGCGGCCATCCTTGTGAGTTTGACGACGGTCAAGCTCAGCCCTGAGGTCCTCCGTGGGGAGCCGACCAATGCTCGTAGGCTTGGAGGAGCGTGAGTTGGTCGTGTGATGGTCAATGGATGGTGTGCGTGACAACGACACGAGGCACCTTCCCCTATTTGGGGAGTTGATGGCTGCAATGACGAGGTGGTCGATGTCTTGGACTCACTGCTGAGACGTCCCCTGAGAGGCATTCAGCGATGGTGGGTGGTGGAGGAGGGCTCTGGCCGCCGCTAGAGCGCTCTCCGGGCTTGTTGTTGGGGGTGCTGGTGGAGCCGACTGGGCAGGGGCGTGTCCCGATGTGCCCTTTTGGCCAGCCGTACCTGCACGGGGGCACGACGGACTAGAGAGTGTTGCTCGAGCGACGGATCTGGTCACCGGACGACGGCCTCGAAAATCGCCTTCCACGGGCCTAATGAACACCATGGTTGGTGAAAGCGCTACCACTTTTTTGAGGGAAAAAACCCCTACCTGGCACGCCAAATGTCGAAGGGTCAATGCGACACTTCCCTTGGATCTGCTAAAGAGCAGCCCGCGGAGGTTCTTGTTCGGCGGGGCTTAGGCCTCAAACTAGTGTTCTAGCGAAAGAGTATGAGACAGTCGAGTTTTTACGTGGTTCGGGCCGCAAGGAGCATAACACCCTACTCTATGGTGGATTGTACTGCTGGTGAGTGTGTATGCGTATGTGTGTGTATCGGGGATTCTGAGTCTGGTCCGTGTAGCGATGGTAGTCTGGGCCTTTTATTGGCAAGGTCGGACGCCTTACAAGTGGGGTTTCGAGACTCGACAGGTGGTCCCGGGGCGATCTTATCCTAAAAGATCTAAGGCTTCTCCTGTAAGCTTGCTCTGACTGCGGACATGAGGTCTCGCTGTCTTGCCGCCCGTGTTGTCAGTAGCCCACACACCGTTGCTGACATTGGCAGGGAATGTCCCATCCAACTGTCTCTGGCACCACAAGTTATCCCACTTGGCGGAGTGGGATAGTGTAGGATCGAAGAGCACGTGAAAGGCTACCAGAGGGGGGGTGAATGGTAGATTAAAAAATCTTACGCAGCGGAAACAATTAAATTCCAACCCCTTTGGCAGAAAAATGATCTGTTAAAGAAATCGTGTGTGAGACTAATCTAAATGTGTTTCACTATGAAAAAAGTGATATATATCAGAGATAATCAAGTCACAAAGACAACACAACAAGAATCACTCAAATCCGTAGAGAGAAACTCAAGTTACGATCGAAAGATCGAACAAAGGTTCATCTGTTCTACCGAGTAAAAAACAGTTCTGGAACGCTGCAAAGAAACTCATGTAGATCAGAAACCAAAAATCCAATGACCGTGAAATTTTTACAGATGATAGATAATCAAGTAGTGAAGACAACCCAAAAAGAATCACGTCAATTGGATCTTTAGAACTCGAGTTATGATAAAACCACCGATGAAAGGTAGTGTTGTCTAGAAACTCGACGAGTAAAACTTGTCTGGAACAAGTTGACGAACAAGGCACAAAAGTTCCTTCAAACCACGAATTTTATTTAATAGAACACAAGAGGAACAGCCCTAAAGTCGTGCACCACGAGCTTTGGCCTCCCTTGCTTATATAACTAGCTCGAAAGCCAACTCAACTCAAATCAGGACCCTAATCCTACTCAGTTCACGAATCGTAACTTTCCATAACTGCTTAGGACTCTTCTATACGCAGATAGAAACAATCTTAAGACTTCCAAACACCTTAAGAACGTATCCCACATTCCTAAAACAACTCGAATTTGTGACTCACACAAAATCCTATCATAACCAACTCGATACTTTCCATACCGAGCCATAACCAACTCCATCGCAGCCAAAGTCATCAACCGATACGATCCGATCCTTCCAACCAGATCTTCCCATCCATAAACCATCTTCAGAACCATGTTGCCACGTCATGCACCACATGCATACGTGCAAACACCTTCCTTTGACGTCCAGTAACCTTCATATGAACTACCCTTGATTCAATCATTCTACACGACCTCTTGACCCGCTCAACCAGAATTCCTCCTGAATTTGGTTGTTGGAACCTCATCTCCTTCATGAGACTAGTCCAAAAGATCATGTCACCAGCCATGACTTGAACTCAAGCAACACCTGCACATGAACAAACAACCAATCCGTACGAGCCCAAGTCCGCGACTTGACTCAAGTCAGTTCCAAACACAACACCTTACGTGAGCACCTCACATAAGAATGTTGCAAAGCATAGCAAAACGATATCAACCATATCAACCAAAATGCACCAAAAACTTAGTAAAAGAATACTAAGCAAACTTTCCAACAATATAAAGTAGGTTCGAAACATTTCACATTAAAAGCCGGAACATTGCGATTAAGCTCCGAACCTAGAAAAAGCTAACCGGAGCTTGAGCTGGAGCTTACCAAAGCTAGTACAACCTAGCGCCGGAGCTTATCAAAGCTAGTACAACCTAGCGTTAGAGCTTATCAAAACTAGCAAGACCTAGCACTGGAGCTAACCAAAGCTAGTCGGGCCTAGTCATCCCAAAAGTTGGAGTTAGAAAAACATGTTGGAGCTAACAAAGATATGTTGGAGCTATCAAAGACATGCTGGAGCTATCAAAGTCATGTCGGAGCTAAATACAAAGCTCACCGGAGCTGCCCAAAAACATGTCGGATCTAGACAAAGAAAGTCGGACCTATTGTCGGACCTTGCAGAAGCTCGAGCTAGAGTCGGACCTTGCTAAAAAGATGTTATGGCAGCAGTCAAAACTTTTATTGTCAAAGCCAATGTATTCAACACACATAGGTCTCACAATCTCCCCCTTGATGAATGCATTGGCAACACCACTTAAGATCCGAACATTGGCTTATTCACATTAAAAATTTTGAAAACAATTTTTCCCCCTTTGTAAAACAGAAATAAAATGAGAAAAAAAATTATCCCCCTGAGAAGAATCATGCCAAAAACAATTTCGAATATGTGCAATGTGTAATCAATATGTGCAATGTGTAATCAATTTCTCCCCCTTGCATACTTATCTTAAAAAATTCACATATTATCTCTCCCCCTTTGACAATGTATTCAGCAAGATTCAAAAGAGAAATTTTAATTATTATGAGCATATTATAACATATACATATAAAACAGAGCTCATCCAAGTCATACTATCAAGTAACTTACATTATCACAACAATGAGATACATAAAGTAGTGTAAGCCATGCTAGAGATCAAATGTAATTTTCAAATTAAGCAAGTCATGATCTCACAAACTTAACTATTTCAATACCTGAAAGCATGACACTTGTTGCTGCATTTTATTATTTTTCAAGGAACCAATTTAGATCATATGATATTTGCAAGAGATTATATGCGCATCTGCCTTATTCTAACCAACCAAGCCAAGTCTATGTCATTTGACAATGAGAAGCTTAAGTACATGGTTTTAGTCATACACAACTTCTTCCAAGTTCATATCTAAGTGCAATGATAAGCCATCTCAAAAGAAGAAGTGCAATACATGCATATTCTCTTGATCTTTTCTCAACTTATATTTGTTCATAAAAACTCAACATGTGAGTTGATTACTTGATTAATTCTTTACGATTAAAGCACTTGTGAGCATGCAACAAGTTCAAAACAGCAAGAAAGTTCGACCATTACCAGATTTAGTGTAAGTAATTATTCCAATTACTAGACACGGCAAAAACTACAAAATGTATAACACGAGTAATGTAGCAAGAACTTTCAGCATGTAAAAGGAATCACAAAGTCATATATGTATGAAATACTATGCTCATATTATTTTAATTTCAGATTCCCACATAGACTTCTAGGGTTTGAAAACTCCACCTCAATTTAAGCCATGAGGATGCATAACCCCTATTTCACTACGAATGAAACAAAAACGAGTGAAATTCAAAGGTTTTGTAAAAATGTCAGTCAATTGTTATTCGGTATCTACATGGTGAAGCACAATGTTTCCTTTTTCAACATTATCACGAAGAAAGTGATACCTAATGTCAATGTGCTTAGTTCTAGAATGTTGCACAAGGTTTTTAGCAATGCAAATGGCACTAGTGCTATCACAAAATAGTAGAACACTATCTAGATCAACCCCATAGTCCTTAAGTGTTTGAACAATCCAAAGAATTTGAGAGCAAGCACTAGCAGCAGCTACATATTCAGATTCGGTGGTGGATTGTGCAACTGAACTTTGTTTTCTAGAGGACCAAGCAACACGAGAATTACCAAGAAAATGACAAGCACCGGAAGTACTTTTCCTATCAATCCTACAACCTCCAAAATCAGCATCAGAAAAAGCTTTCAAGGTAACGGTTGAGGAAGAAGGAAGAAAAATACCAAATTCTTGAGTTCCATGTAAGTACTTGAGAATCCTTTTGACGGCTTGACGATGTGAAGCACGTGAGGAAGCTTGAAACCGTGCACAAAGACATATGCTGAATTGTATGTCCGGTCTTGATGTCCTGAGGTACAAAAGTGATCCAATCATACTTCTATATTCTTTTTGATCCACGGATTCACCATCTTCATCAAGTTCAAGTGTTGTTGCTGTTCCTATTGGTGTCCGAAGAAGCTTGCTTTTGTCCATGTTGAAGCGCCTTAGGAGGTCTTTCGTATACTTCGTTTGATGCACAAAGGTACCCTCCTTGGTTTGCTTGATTTGCAGCCCCAAAAAGTACGTGAGTTCTCCCATCATACTCAACTCAAATTCTGAACTCATCATAGCTGAAAACTTGGACACAAGATCATGAGAAGGACAACCAAAGATAATATCATCCACATACACTTGAACGAATAATGGGTCATTGCCATGCTTAAGCACAAAAAGAGTTTTATCAACCTTGCCCATAGTAAACACCTTTTCAAGTAAGAATGTTTTTAACCTATCATACCATGCTCTAGGGGCTTGTTTGAGACCATACAAGGCTTTGTACAGTTTGTAAACATGATTAGGAAAATCTGAATTTTCAAAACCCGGTGGTTGTTTGACATAAACCTCCTCATCTATGTAGCCATTAAGAAAAGCACTTTTAACATCCATTTGATATAGCTTAAAACCTTTAGATGCAGCAAAAGCTAACAAAATTCTTATGGCTTCTAATCTAGCAACAGGAGCAAAAGTTTCATCAAAATCTAGACCTTCAACTTGAGTGAAACCTTGAGCAACCAACCTAGCCTTATTCCTAACCACAACCCCATCCTCACTTTTTTTATTTTTAAACACCCATTTAGTTCCAATTAAAGTGTGACCTTGAGGAGGAGGTACAAGTTTCCAAACATTATTTCTTTCAAAATTTTCTAACTCTTCTTGCATGGCAATAGTCCAAGATTCATTAGTGAGTGTGTGTGATATATCTTTGGGTTCAAAAGAAGCAACAAAAGTAGAATGAGCATGAGAGTTTGAATCGCAAAACCTGGACCGTGTAACTCGTTCGTGCAAGCTTCCAACAATCTGTTGTGGAGGATGAATTTTGAGAACCCGGAGGGGAGTGGACATTTCACAAGATTCTTCTTCTTCATGTTCATCACAAATCGATGAGCTTGTGACTTGAGGAGGATTTGGACTAGCAATGGTGGTCGTCGGTGTTGGCTGCGAATCAAAATCAGGAGCTCGAGCAATGTCATTAGCTGCTGAATTTTCGGGCAGCAGCTCCACCTCTTCCTCATCTTCAACGAAAATGTTTTCCCCCCGCGGATATGGATCTAGACCTGCAATGTTTGAGCTAGTACCAGGGCTAGATTCATCAAAAGACACTTCACAAGTCTCTACAATTTTGTTAGTGTCAAGTAAAAGCACATGGTAGCCTCTGGTATGAGATGGATAATCAAGAAACATGCCATCAATGGATCTAGGTTCAAATTTATCAAGATTACCATATTTCTTAACAAAGCATTTGCAACCAAAGACCCAAAAGTGTGTAACACTAGGCCTATGTCCAAACCGGAGCTCATATGGTGTTTTACCTAGCTTAGCACGCAAGAAAACACAATTTGAGACATAACAAGCGGTTGCAATCGCATCAGCCCAAAATTTCCTAGGAGTTTGATATTCATCACGCATAGTCCTAGCCATCTCAACTAAGGTTCTGTTCTTTCTTTCTACAACACCATTTTGTTGAGGTACATATGGTGAAGAAAATTGATGAACTATTCCATTTTCAGCACAAAAGTGATCAAAAGATTGATTTTTAAATTTTGTTCTGCTATCACTTCTAATTGCTTTTAGAGATCCTGGCTGATCAATTGATAATATAAGAAATAAAGTTCTAAAGTGACTAAAATCTTCATTCTTAGATGCCATAAAGTAAACCCAATAGTATCTAGAATAATCATCAACAATCACAAGAACATATCATTTACCTCCGAAGGATTGAACACGTGAAGGTACTACGGTGTCAAGGTGCAAAAGTTGACCCGCTTCAGTTGTCATGATCATTGTGAGAGGATTATGTGAACCTGCAACCATCTTAGCATGTCTACAAGAAGAGCACACAATTTCTTTGTCCCCTTTAAGCTTAGGCAACCCACGTATGCCATCAAGAGCACTAACATGCATTAGGTGATCAAAGACTACGTGACCAAGTCTACGATGCCAAAAATATAAGTCCTTTGAATCATTAGCAACTAGACACCTATGCTTAGAGGAAGACATGTCAAAATCAGCTTTAAAAACTCTTCCAAACCGATACATGCTAAAAGTAAGCTCACTATTTGAACCTACAACTTTGCAGCAGTTTTTATTGAAAATAATTTCCAGATTTTCATCTAGCAATTGTGAAACAAAAAGAAAGTTGTATTTCAAATTTTTGACAAGTGTCACATCCTTCAAAGTGTAGTGATCATTTACTCTAACCGAACCCTTAGCAATTATAGGAGTTGAAGAATTATCAGCAAAAGTAACATTCTCTACACGTGACACAAAAGAGAGGGAGGAGAACCATTCTTTGTTACCAGTCATGTGGCATGAGCAACCTAAATCCACAATCCAAATGTTCTCCTTCCTCAAACATGTAACCTCATCGTCGTCACTATTGTGTTATGCATCCTCCTGACTTGATCTTGATCTTGTTTTGCCCACCATCAAGCATAAGTTGGCCAAATCATCTTCATCATCATTGCTTCCAATGTCCACGTCGCTTGAACCAAGTTCCTGGAGTGCGGAGATAAAACTGTTCACCAGTTGGCGACCTGGAAAGACCTTCTTCTTCTTCTTATCATTTGTTGAGGAGTGCTTCGTCCTTGATTGTTTTTCTTCTCGGGAAGTAGAACCTGAAAGGTTAGGGCATTCTGTATGAAAGTATCATGTCTTACCACATTCGAAGCATCGTTGAGGTCCGAAGCTTCCTCTCCTTCTGGTTCTCACATTTTGCAATGCTTTTGAGAACCTAGTAGAGAGGAGTGCTAGATCCTCCTCTGGAAATTCCTCGATCTGCTCCAGGGTTAGTGAGGACAACAAAGCAAGAGTATTGCAAGATGATGATTGGTCGGAGCAAGGCATATCACGTTGTGAGACAAATGCAATAGACTTATTTGGGTTCTTACGTGATAAGATATCAATTTCATGAGTTTTGAGTTTAGAGTAAAGCACATCTAAAGTAAGTGTACTCATGACAGTAGATTGACAGATAGATGTAACTTTCATCTCTCAGATTGACATGTCTAATGCACTAAGAAGTTGCCTAGTATTTTCAGCATCAGAAAAATTAACGTTGACACTACGCAAGTTACTGAGAATTTTGTTAAAGCGAGCAAAGAGATCATCAATGGACTCACTGGGTTGCATATCGAAGCGCATGTATTCTTTCTTGAACATGTCTTGCCTTACCTCCTTGATCGTGTTGGATCCTTCGTGATAGTCACAAAGTGCTCTTCATACATCGTATGCCGATCGGAGATGTGCAACGCGGTCGAAGTCGCTCTGAGTGAGTCCTTGGATGATCAAGTTTCGGGCTTTGTTGTTGTTGTCGATGTCCCGTAGGTTTGTAGCCGTAACTTGATCGTTTGGTGGCACTTCGTAAGGCTTGTACACCTTCTCCCATATTGTGAAGCCTTGAACTTGGATGAAAGCCTCCATGCGTGCCTTCCAAACCTGAAAATCAATACCAGCAAACACACATGGTTTGGCGGAGTATTTCTCCATGATGATTAGTCAAAAACACGTGCAAATCACAATGATTAGAGCACTGTGACTCTGACACCAATTGTAAGATCGAAGAGCATGTTAATGGCTACCAGAGGGGGGAGAATGGTAGACTAAAAAATCTTACGCAACGGAAACAATTAAATCCCAACCCCTTTGGCAGAAAAATGATTGTTAAAGAAATCATGTGTGAGACTAATATAAATGTGTTTCACTAAACAAAAGTGATATATATCAGAGAGAATCAAGTCACAAATACAACACAACAAGAATCACTCAAATTCGTCGAGAGAAACTCAAGTTACGATCAAAAGATTGAACAAAGGTCAATCTGTTCTACCGAGTAAAAACAGTTCTCGAACACTGCAAAGAAACTCGTGGAGATCAGAAACCACAAATCCAATGACCTTGAAATTTTGCCAGGTGATAGATAATCAAGTTTTGAAGACAACACAAAAAGAATCATGTCAATTGGATCTGTAAAACTCGAGTTATGATAAAACCACCGACGAAAGATAGTGCTGTCCTGAAACTCAACGAGTAAAACTTGTCTGGAACAAGTCGGACGAACAAGGCACAAAAGTTCCTTCAAACCACGAATTTTATTCAATAGAACACAAGAGGAAAAGCCCTAAAGTCGTGCACCACGAGCTTTGGCCTCCCTTGCTTATATAACCAGCTCGAAAGCCAACTCAACTCAAATGAGGACCCTAATCCTACTCAGTTCACGAATCGTAACTTTCCATAACTGCTTAGGACTCTTCTATACACAGATAGAAACAATCTTAAGACTTACAAACACCTTAGAAACGTATCCCACATTCCTAAAAAAACTCAAATTCGTGACCCACACAAAATCCTATCGTAACCAACTCGATACTTTCCATACCGAGCCATAACCGACTCTGCCGCAGCCAAAGTCATCAACCGATACGATCCGATCCTTCCAACCAGATCTTCCCATCCATAAACCATCTTCAGAACCATGTTGCCACGTCATGCACCGCATGCATACATGCAAACACCTTCCTTTGACTTCCAGTAACCTTCATATGCACTGCCCTTGATTCAATCATCCTGCGCGACCTCCTGACCCGCTCAACCACAATTCCTCCTGAATTTGGTTGTTGGAACCTCATCTTCTTCCCGAGACTAGTCCAAAGGATCCTTTCACCAGCCATGACTTGAACTCAAGCAACACCTGCACATGAACAAACAACCAATCCGTACGAGCCCAAGTCCGCGACTTGACTCAAGTCAGTTCCAAATACAACAACTTACGTGAGCACCTCACATAAGCATGTTGCAAAGCATAGCAAAACGATATCATCCATATCAACCAAAATGCACCAAAAACTTAGTAAAAGAATACTAAGCAAACTTTCCAACAATGTAAAGCAAGTTCGAAACATTTCACATTAAAAGCCGGAACATTGCGATCAAGCTCTGAACCTAGAAAAAGCTAACCAAAGCTTGAGCCGGAGCTTACCAAAGCTAGTGCAACCTAGCGCCAGAGCTTATCAAAGCTAGTACAACCTAGCGCCGGAGCTTATCAAAACTAGCAGGACCTAGCACCGGAGCTAACCAAATCTAGTCGGGCCTAGTCATCCCAAAAGTCGGAGCTAGAAAAACATGTCAGAGCTAACAAAGACATGTAGGAGCTATCAAAGACATGCCGGAGCTAAAGACAAAGCTCACCGGAGCTACCCAAAAACATGTTAGATCTACACAAAGAAAGTCGGACCTATTGTCAGACCTTGCAAAAGCTCGGAGCTAGAGTCGAACCTTGCTAAAAAGATGTTATGGCAGCATTCAAAACTTTTATTGTCAAAGCCAATGTATTCAGCACACATAGGTCTCATAGATAGGTCTGCGGTGTCTTCACTGTGATGCGATTAGTCGTAGCGGTACCTGATATTAGGCGTGCATCGCGCCATGCGCCTGGGGAAGCCGCGTATATTCAAGGCTTGACGGAGACAAGGCGCACCGCCCTCTTAACTTCCTCACTATCCGCTCAAGGCAAGTGGACTGACCATGCGGCTGTCCGGGATCTCTCCGCCATGGTGGAGGCCACGCCCGTCTCGCGGGCCATGTGGCAGCTCGGGAGCTCACCTCCATGGGGGAGGCCAGATCTCGCCCCGCGATCCACATGGAAGCTCGGGAGCTCACCTCCGTGAGGGAAGCCGGATCCTCCCCCAGCTTGGGTGCTTGCCTCCGCGGGGGAGAGTGGGTCTTGACTTCATGTGCCACATGGCAGCTTGGGAGCTCACCTCCGCGGAGGAGGTCGGGTCCCGTCCTACTGGACATGTGGCTGCCTGGGAGCTTGTCGTCAAGGTGGAGCTGAGTTCCTCCTTCGGGATGTCTTGTGGGCACCCCGGACCTTCCATCAGAGGCTGGCGGGTCCGGGTCTCTTGAACACATGGCACCCGCGGACCTGTCCCTGCTGGGAGGCGAGGTACTTAGGCGGCTCTAGCCTGTGCGCGAGGGTACCCGGTATGTCGGGTACCGATAGGTACGAATCTTCTTCTTGAGCAACTCGTACCCTCCTGGAGGGGTCCATATATTCTTCTTCATCAGTCCGGACCTTCACGGAGGGGTCTAGACCTTCTTCTTGCTTAGTAGAAACTCCCTCGATTGAGAGAGGTTGATCCACATGCATCTTGCCTTTAGGATCTGTGCCTGGGGGCTGGGACCCAGACTCGCCTTCAGGTAGCTCCAGACCCTCCCGAAGGGGTCTAGGCTCTTGAGATGAAGATGGATCCAGTATCTCTGTGACCAGGACCATGCTGACAACCACCATAGTTATCGAAATGTAAAGCAAAAGAGGCTCACCACGCTCCGGTGCTACCAAAACTGGTAGTTTGGTGAGGAGCTGCTTGAGCTCTTGGAATGCCTTGTTTGCTTCTTCGGACCAATGAAATGGCCCGGACTTCCTCAATAGCTTGAAGAAGGGAAGCGCCCGCTCTGCCAGTCTTGAAATGAATCGGTTGAGCGCAGCTAGACACCCAATTAGCTTCTGGACGTCCTTAGCTTGTGTTGGGGACTGCAGCTCTTCAATGGTCTTGATCTTCACTGGATTTGCCTCGATTCCTCGATGAGTCACCAAGAAACCAAGGAGCTTTCCAGAGCTGACCCTGAAGACGCACTTGTCTGTGTTGAGCTTCGTACGCGTCAAGCGCAGCTTGTCAAAAACACCTTGCAGATTGTCAAGGAGTGATTCTTGTTCCTCACCTTGACGATGATGTCATCGATGTAGACCTCCACCAAGTACGAGATGAGCTCTCTAAACGTTTTGTGCATGGCTCGCGCAAAAGTTGAAGCAGTGTTTTTGAGACCGAAAGACATGGCAATGTAACAATACACCCCATCTACTGTAATGAAGGCAGTATGCTCTTAATCTTCCGTAAACATTTGAATATGATTATATCTAGTTTATGCATCTAGGAAACATAGTAACTCACACCCGGAGGTAGAATCCACTATCTGGTCTATTCTAGGAATTGGAAATGGGTCTTTTGGGCATTCCTTATTCAAGGTGGTGTAGTCGGTGCACATCCGAAGCTTCCTGCCGACCTTTGGTACAACGAATGGGTTTGCCAACCACGAGGATGGTTGACCTCCTGGATAAAACCAACGTCAAGCAACTTCTTGATTTCTTGTCTGATGAAGTTCTGCTGCTCGGCAGATTGCTTTCGTGGCTTCTTATGTACTGGCCATGCATTGGGGTATATCTTTAGGTCGTGCTCGATCACCTCCCTAGGGATCCTAGGCATCTGTGATAATTGCCATGCAAACACGTCTACATTTTCCCGAAGGAAAGTGATGAGCGCAAGTTCCTATTTCTCATTCAGACCTACCAATATACGAGTAGTATAGGCAGCATCGGAACCAATTTGTATGACTTTAAGGGGAATGTCGGTGTCGCTGCTTGGTTGCACACGAGGTGCAGAGGTTGAGCCATGTTGACGCGAGCTCGAAGGTTGTTGAGCTGGTTGCTCCTTGCCAGATTCTTCTTCTTGCGTCGTTGCGAGCGCATGAAGTTCTTCCAACGTAGTGACTCCTGCAGTGCGATCTCCACAGATCTGAAGGATGCCTGAAGGAGTCAGCATCTTCAACACCAGATAGCCATAATGCGCTATAGCCATGAACCTATACAGGGTTGGCCTTCCTAGAATGGCATTGAAGGGAAGGCTAATGTGTGCCACATCAAAAACCAGCTTCTCGGACCTATAGTTGTCCCGAGTCCCGAAGGTCACCGAGAGTGTAACTGATCCAAGAGGAGTGTAGGCTTTCAGACCTACTCCAGAGAAAGGACGTGAGGGTCTAAGGTCCGATACGCTGAGCTGGAGCTTCACAAAGGCTGCAAAGCTGAGGAGGTTGAGTGTTGCACCTTCGTCTACCGAAACATGGTAGAGCTGGATGTTGTTGACGGTAGGAGAGACCATCAAAGGCAACTGACCAGCTCCTGTCATGTTCTTCGGGCAATCCGAAGCATCGAAGGTGATGGCAGTATCCATCCACTTCTAATAAGGTTCTACCTTAGCGGTGGAAGTTGCGGCAGCCATCTCCCGACGCATTATCTTGAGGATACGCCCAGAGGTAATATCCCAAGACCCTCCATATATCATATGGAGAGTCTTCCGACGCTCGTTGTCGGAGATATCAGAGTCATCGTCGATGGTGTTTGTTGTTGCGTTCAACAAGCCGCTAGACCTCGTGACAGTCTTCAAGGTTATGGGTGTTCGTTTTGTGGATCGAACACCACATCTTCTCAATGTCACCATCCTAAATGATGGTTGGGGTCGTTTTTTAGGGCATGGCCCTAGCCACCAGGAGCTGCAGCAGCAGCAGTAGGTGTGCCGGCCAACGACTTCTTCTAGTCGTTGGGCTTCTTCCTCTTCTTTCCACTGCCGGAGGCAGTAGCTTCAGCCTTGGAGGAGGGTTTACCAACCTCCATAGCTGGTTTGGAGTGCATCTCACGGCCCTCCACGGCTTTGGCGCATTTGTTTGCCAAGCTGGAGAGCTCTGTCACACTGCTGACATCTTTAGTTGCCAGCTTCTCTAACATATTCTTATCCCTTAATACTTGTTGGAAAGCGACAACGACAGAAGCATTTGAGATAGAAGGTATTGTATTTCATACCTGAGGAAACCGTTGGATGAATGATCGCAGCGATTCTCCCAACTTCTGTTGTACGGCAAATAGATCCATCTCAGTGCCACGTCGGGTATAGGAGCTTCTGAAGTTGGTGATGAACTAGCGACAAATTTCCTCCCAGCTGTAGATGGAGTTAGGAGGAAGACTCATGAATCAGGACCTTGCTATCTTGATTAGAGCCACGGGGAAGTAGTTAGCCATCACGGCCTCATTGCCTCCAGCTGTGAGGATCACAGTGGAATAAATCTAAAGAAATTTGGCGGGGTTGACTGTCCCGTCGTATTTCTCCGGCAGATGAGGCTAGAACTTAGGTGGCCAATCTGCCATGCGAAGATGCATGACAAGGGTTGAACAGCCGCCCCCCACTCCCAGTGGAGAAGGTTTTCCTCGAGCCTCTCGCCTCTTGCGAGCGCGCTCGACATGGACGTGGTCGTCCTGCCTCATGTATCGACGGTCGAGCTCCAAGCGGAGGTCTTGTGTTGGGAGCCTTGATGCCGTATGAGTGCGGCAAGCCCCGGGGGGGGGGGGGGGGGGGTAGTGACATCACTTGTTGGGAGAGTGCACGTCTCCTGTGCTGCGACCCCTGAGGACCAAGTCTACCAGACATGGTCCTATTTCTTGAAGGTGCCTGGCCAGCATGGGGCGGACCTTGGTTGCTGATGGCATTGGCTGCAGCTACAACTAAATGCTCAACATCAGCATGCCATATTGCACCATGGCAGCTGGAGGAGCTTCGGGTGCTAGAGGATGTTGAATAAGAGTCCGCGCTATGTTATGCGCATTCTCAGGGTTTTTTGTCGATGCAGTGACCGACGCGAATACACCATCTTGTTGCAATGGTGGAGGTGGTGGTCGAACGACACCCGCTGAGACAACAGCGTTGGCTAGCTACTGAATGTTGGAGGGATTTCCTCCAGCAGGCTGCTCAGCCAAACCATTGAATGAAGCGGCGGCGGAATTCACCATCTTGAGATCTTAGGCCCCCTTCCTGGTGCGCCAAAGTTCGAAGTGTAACAGCGACACATCCCAAGGTACTACTAAAGCATAGTCTGCAGGGGTTTGTATTCGGTTGGGGCGCGCGTAAGATCAAGAACAAGAGGTGAACACCGAGGGTTTTTACGTTGTTCGGGCAACCTGAGCGTAATACCCTACTCCACAGGGTGATTGTTGATTTTATAAGTGTGTAGCCAGTGTCTGAGTTTGCTTGTATGCCTATATGCTTTTTATCGTGCGGTGCATCCCTTTTATATGCTAAGGACTGGTTGTTACAGTGCATGCCTGACCCGACAAGTAGCCTTGGCTATCATTAACACCCTAAACACGATCTACTGGTGTTATGGGTGATTAACTATGTGATAACGTGCCTTAATTGCGGTGTTACCAGTCTTGATAGCCTTCTAATCATGTGTCATTAATATAGCATTAATGACACATTAACCAGGTCTTGTAACGGCTATTTAATAGCCTCTTGAATGTCCGTGCCAATGGAGATCCGGCTACCTTCCTGTTGCAGGCTTAGTTTTGGAGGTCTGACACGTGGCAGCAACGAAACTTCCCTTTGCTGGGAGGCAGGTCCGGAGCTACTTGACACGTGGCAGCACTAGAGCTTCCCTCTACCAGGGGTTAGGTCCTGAGCTACTGGACACGTGGCAGCATTGGAGCCTCCGTGTGAAGGGAGGTAGGTCCGACCCTGCAAGACACGTGGTAGCTCTAGAGCTGCCCAAACGAGGGAGGCGGGCCCAGTGTTGCGGGACACATGTTGCCTTTAGAAATCTTCAACACTGGCGGGTGGAACTCCATGACTTTATCCACAATATCAAGGGGTACCTGGTATCTAGGGTACCGACAAGGCAACTTGGTCAACTAATTTAGTCTCTTCCGATGTAGTATTAGTGATTGGACGATGCGGTAAATTGATTCAGAGATACTGCCTTAATTTGGGAACCTCACGGCTCAAGAGAGAAAAATTTCCTAGCGAAGCGAAAATAGAGCTTAGGATTAGGGGTGGGCAAAAAAACCAATAACCGAAAACCGGAACCGAATTAACCGGAACTGAAACCGAATTAACCGAAACCGGTGAAACCGGACCTAATTTCGGTTCCCAGACTGCGAAAACTGAATTTTTATCTGATTTTCGGTTTTTTAATCTGGTTAACTGGGTGAACCGAAATATTTACCCAATCAGCCCAGGTGCATGCATCAGCCCAACCGGCCCAGGAGGCAGAAGCCCATCCGCATCAGCTAACCGCCGGCGCCAGCCGCCCAATGTTCGATCCCCCACTCCCGTCCTCTCCTTCCCGACAAAACCTAACCGACTCCTCCGGCCGCCGCATCACACCCGCTGCGGGAGCTCCGTCCCGCCCGCTGTCGCGCCCAGCCGTGACTCTGCCGCCTCACCCACCATCCGTGCCCGACCGCCACCCCGCCCGTCGCTGTGGCCGGCCGTGACTCCGCCGCCCCGCCTGCCGGCCGTGCTCGACTGCGGCTCCGACGCCCCGCCCGCCGGCCGTGCCCGGCAGCTGCCCCGCCCGTCGCCGTGGCCGGCCGTGACTCCGCCGCCCTGCCCGTCGCCGTGCCCCATCGCGGCTCTGCCACCCTGCCTATCGTGGTTCCCTGTCATACCTCCGTCGTGACGAGCCCCGTTACAAGGCGCCAAGGCGATCTGTTAATGGTCGATTTTTTCGGTTTAACCGAAAACCGAACCAAAATACTCGGTTAACCGGTGCCCCGGTTTTATTTTTTTTAGGATAATTTCGGTTCCTATTTTTCAAAAACCAAATTTGTAAATAAACCGAAAAACCGAACCGAATTTCTCCGGTTAACCGAATGCCCACCCCTACTTAGGATTTAGGGTGAGGATTTATGGTTTAGGGTTTGGAATTAAATTTAAATTTAAAATGTCATATACGTAGAACACAAAGAGCTGAACTACAGAACAAGAAAAAGGAGGCTTATAAGACTAGCAGGTTTGAAACATTTTTTTAAAGAAAACTATGGTGGGGATGACCACATGAATTCTTTCATTTAACTAAAAGTGCTGTTACAATGAATTTCGTCGAACGTTGACAAATCATTATTAGAATTAAATGGAGGTCAGAAGGTTGCAACTACTATCATATTACATCAGTAACTTGGGTACACCAATTTAAAGCATCATCAGTACATATTAAGCATTACACGCACACCACCCACAACTTGAAGTGTTCAGTTAACATGCGAGATGTGGTTGGTGTTGATAGGGTAGTAATATCGAATACCATTTTATTCCTCCGCTTCCAAATCACCTATAACACAAGAAGAAATAAAGTATCAGTGATATATGGTTGTTATTGATGGAAGGAGTGTTAGTATAACTGGATAAGTACAGATATCAAGACTGAACTAGTCTGAAGCAGTCCAGTTTCAATAACTGGACTAGTCCAAACCCTGATCGGACTAGTCTGGTCAGTTTAGCAACTGTCAGTTTGAACACAAAATTGACACATGTCCTAATTGAAAGGACACAACCCACCGAATGTACTATCCCTGATCGGGGGACACAGCTATTCCTAAAGGGTCGGAGACCCCCTCTTGTGTCTCTTGGTCAAATATAAGAAGAGGGTCAAGTGTAAGATCAAAATATGCTTTTGTATGCATATACACACACTATACACACTTGAACTCTCTTAGTTCTCAGAATACGATCAACACACCAAGAGAAGAACAAGGGGAAACGCCTCTCGTCGTTGTTCTTCTTGCGACCTCGCCTTGTTGGCTCGATGGCCATATCGTCAAGCAACAATAGAGATGGAGGAGAAGGTATTAGAGGTATTCTTGTGCTATTAAAGAGATAGCACTTGATGTTGTTATAAGTGGAAGAAATCAAATAGGAAATATCTGATGGTAATTAAGGGCACTATCACTGAGGCCATTCGGGGAGCAATCCCTGAATGTGACACTGCTGTTGAATACCTCAAAAGGATAGAGAATCAGTTCATTGGTTCTTCTAAGGCCACGGCAAGCACTCTTATCAAGAGGCTTGTCACTAAAAAGTATTATGGAGGTGGTGTGCGTGAGCACATCTTAAGGATGACAAATGTGGCTGCAAAGCTTAATCCGATGGATTTGGAAATCAAAGATGAGTTCATTGTGCATCTCATCATTGTCTCACTTCCTAAGGAATTTGATACTTTTGTCATCAACTACAACACTCAACCTGAACTATGGAACATAGAAAAACTCATGGATATGTGTGTTCAAGACGAAGAGAGGATTAATAATGATGCTATTAATTACGTGAAGGGAAAAGGTAAAGCTCAGAATAATTATTCTTCTAAGATAATAATTACGTGAAGAAATTTTTAAGAATCATGGTTCTTCTCACCATGATAAAGATAAGGGTAAGGCTCCACAAAGCCATCCTTACCATAAGGATGTGAAAGTGGAGAAAGTTCAGTGTCGCTTTTGTTTAGACAAAGATCACCATCACAAGGATTGCATAAGCTTCTTTAAATGGTGTTGCAAAAATGGTAATGATTTTGTAATTTTTGTTGATGGATCCTTGCTTTTAGATTATACACCATCTAGTTCTTGGATTGACTCAGGTGCCACTGTGTACATTTGCAATTCGTTGTAAGGGTTAAATATGAGAAGGACCCTAGAAAGAGGGGAAAGAGCCATTAAAGTTGCTGATGGCTATGAAGCTGAAGTGAAAGCCGTTGGAAATTATCCATTAGTATTAAGAAATGGCTTTGTACTGATACTTCAAGATGTATTATATGTACCCACTTTAAGTAGAAATCCGATTTCAGTATCATGCGTAGATGATAATGGTTATGTATGCAAATTTGGCAAAGACAGATGTATAATTAAATTTGATAATAAGATTGTTGGTGCTGCCATAAGACAAGGCATGCTATACATATTATCTATGCATGATGATATTAATGTTGTAAGCGACAATCAGTTTTTCTCACATCAGATTAAGCGTAAGAGAATCGATTATGAAATGTCTTTGAAATTATGGCATAGTTGCTTAGGCCATATTTTGAGGAGGAGAATTGAACAATTGATTTTACAATTGATTCTTCCTCATTTGGATTTTTCGGATTCAGGAGAATGCATAGACTGCATTAAGGGAAAAATTGTTAAGAAAATTAAAAAAGGTGTCATACATAGTGCAGGAATTTTGGAATTAATCCACATAGACATTTGTGGTCCATTTCCCATAGTATATGTTGATGGTTTTGATTCATTCATAACCTTCACATATGACTATTCTCATTATGGTTGTATTTATCCAATTAAAGAACACTCTGAAGCGTTGGATAAATTTAAAATATTTAAGACTGAAGTTGAAAATCAGCACAACACTAAGATAAAAGTTCTTGGACCATTTGCTCGGTTCATACAGGAAAATGGCATATGTCAGAGTGTGATTCCGGCAATTCTCCTGGTACTACCGTGGGCAGCCCGCGGAGTTTGTAGTTTGGTTATGGGCACGCAGAGATTCAGAACAAGATGGCAAGTTGACACGAGGTTTACGTGGTTCGGGCCGCCTGAGCGTAATGCCCTACTCCACGGGTGTGTTGCTGTTGTATTGAGCGTCTGAGCACTAGAGTGTCAGAGACTAGAGTGCCTTGAGCGTGTCTATGGGCGTGTCTGGAAGTCTCTCCCTGTGTATCGCTCGACCAGTCCTTTTATAGTACAAGGACTGGTTGTTACATCGTTAGCCTGGCCCGACATGTGGCCCTGGTGGTTACTGATGCTTAATACACAATTAATCTACTTAATTACCCTTAATAGTACGGTAACGCGCCTTGACAGTGGCGTTACTGGTATTAAGGGCCCTCCGATCGTGTGTCATTAAGATAGCATTAATGACACTTAATTGGGTCTTGAAGTCTTTAATTGTCCTTGAAGGTCCGAGTTGTTGGAAGTCTACCACTCTACCTGTTGAGGTTGAAGGTCCGGCGGTTGGACACGTGGTAGCTCCGGAGCTTACTGTCTTGGACGAGTAGGTTTGGTGTTGTTGTACACGTGTCAGTAGTGGAGCTTCCCTCTGTCGGGGGTTAGGTCCGGGGGTGCCACACAGGTATCTAGTCTGGAGCTTCCCCATGCGTCGGATGTAGCTCCGGTTTAATGATACACGTGGCGGCACTGAGACTAACTATAGAAGGGAGGCACGTCCGGTTCCGAGTGACACGTGGGGTCTTCAGAGGTCTTCAACACTGATGGGTGGAGTTCCTTTGTTCTTTTTGCGGTCCCAAGGGGTATTCGGTACGTAGGGTACCGATAGTGGCCCCTGGGCCCACCTCTGGGAGAGACCTTTTGGATGAAGTCATTCTGCCGGAGGTGGGTCCATCTTTTGATTTCCATGCCAAGTCTTCAAGGGTCTTTGGATGTGCCGTTGAGGTGGTGGTTCGCAGTTAAACCACCGCCGCGTGGTGCCTTCAGGATGCGGCAGATGAGATATGCGCGTGCGGATCTCACGCAATTGAAGGTCGCCGGTTCCCAATACGAAAACCGTATCGGTTCCGCGTGCCCTGTCAGGCCGCCGCCTTCGGGTTTCCCGCCTCTCATGATGACAACTGTTCGCCTGGGGTAAGGACCTCAACTTGATCCTCAGGGTGGCCCCGGGCCCCCTTGTCATTGGCAGGGTGAAGTTTTTGAACTGTATCGTCGGCTCCTCTGCGGTTTCCATCCAATCGTTACGAGGGCTTACTTAAGAAGGAAAGCGTGCACCGTTTGGGGATTCCTTGTGCCTTCATTTGAACTTGTGCTTGAATCCTCCAAGTTTTTGCTTGCTCTTCTTCTCTCGCCCCACCGTGTTGCGATGGAGTTGGGTCTCCGCAAGAGCCGTCTGACGACCGATGGTGATTTGAAGAAGGTCCGGACCTACATGGGGTGGACCAGTGACTCCTTCAACCACGTGGTCTGCGCCAGCAAGCTCCCGTTCAAAAAGGAGCGCGCCGGCTACATGGTGTACTTCTCCGCGTACGCCATGGTGGGACTGATCCCACCTTTCTCCACCTTTCTCTTGGTGTTGTTAGACTTCTATGGTCTGCAGCTGTACCACCTTGGCCCCCACTCCATTCTTCTGGTGTCGACCTTTGTCCACTTCTGCGAGATGTGGGTGGGTATTCCCCCCTACGTCGAGCTCCTCCGCACCTTCTTCACCATCCACACCAACGGCAAGAGTAACGAGTACCTTGGCTTCTACTATTTTGTGAAGCGCAAGAAGTGCCCGTACAAGTACTTGAGGTCGTTCCCTTCTGGCAAGTGGAACGACTAGAATAAGGATTGGATTGTCATCATGGCAGAGGAGCACGAGAAGCTGGAGCTGCCTGAAGGCCTCCCCAATGTCGACACTGAAGCTTGGAGCGAAGTTACGGTGCTATCAGACGCCTTCAACCCTGCCCTCACCAGGATCCGCCAATGTGTGGAAGGAGCGATGACTCCTCAGGCGGTCTTCTACAACTTCCTGGTCAATAGGTGGGCTCCACTGAAGAAGAGGGAGAAGCTCGCTTGGGCCCTCAACAGCGTGATGGATGACGACCGGATCGAGACCTGTTTGAAGTCCAACCTGGAAGGCGCAACTTTGGAGCTTCATCTCAAGAAGTTCCAGCACAGCATCGACGTCGAGGGAGATGACTTGACTCCTCCGGCGGCTTTCCTCCCTCTGAACATGGAGGTGGAGTTCAGCAGGGAGCTCCAGCGGAAGATGCCGGTGCTTAACGACCTCGGTGAAGTTAAGAGGCGTTCGACCACCAAGCTGTCGATCCTCGGAGCTTCCGAGGGTGGACCTGCTCCTGTCCCGAGATAGGGAGTTGAAGTCGTGGGCAAGAGCAAAGAGTTGGCCGAGCCCTCGAGCCGTAAGAGGAAGTTGAAGCACTCTGACGGGGGGTCCGTCAGACCTGCTCCTTCCACGATAGCTCCTTCTCCCCAGCGGGGGAGGTCTTCGACGGCGACAACCACTCCAATAGCAACGTCTCCTCGGGAAGTCAGCTCCGGCCATGTGACTCCGATACCAGTGCCAGCTAAGGGCTCTAGGTCCAAGGGTCCTTCTCAGTCGAGGGGGGGCCTCAACTAAGACGTTGCTGACAGCGGCAGCAAGCTCTGGGGAGCCTTCCGAAGCTACTACGCCAGTGGCGACAGGGTCTGGTCCTAAGCGTCCGGTGAAGAGGTTCCGCGCTAGCTGGAGCGGAAGCCTTCCAAAGTAAATTTGATTTTTTACCTCAGTTGATTGTTTTTGTTGTAATCATATTTTGAGTTTCTTCGTCCTTCATCCACAGGGTACCCAAAAAAGGGGTTGAAGCTTTGGTTCCTGCAACAGCGGCTGATGTTGTGCAGGCGGAGGCTCCAGCTCGATTTCCAGCGCCGCCCCAGGTGGTGGGTGAGGTCGCGGCAGCTCCGGCGGCAGCTGTCGTGGTCCTTCACCTCGAGTCATCCCCTGATGCTCCCGTGGTAGCGCCGGACCACGGGAATGAATATGTACCAGCGGCACCAGCTCCGGAGGTTGAAGCTCCAGTTTTGGATGTTGTGATGATGGATACTCCAGCCTCAGAGCCGGAGGTAGTTGCTGTTCTGGCCCTAGAGCCGGATGTTGTCGAAGCCCCGGCGGTGGAGCCGGTGGTTTATGAAGTTTCGACGCCTGAGCCGGCTATCGCAGAGGTGCCGGCCCCTAAACCATTAGAGGTCAAAGCGCAGGCGCCTGAACTGGCGGCGGAGGAGGCACCGGCTCCGGAGCCGGAAGTGGCCTCAGCTCCGGCCAAATCTTCAACGCCTGCCCCAGAGGTGGTGGTTGCGGAGGTGCCCGCGCCTGAGGAAGAGTGCCAAGATGAAGTTGTCGGTCCCCCGCCTGAGGGACCAGTTGCTGATGACCTGGCGCCAGGACCTTCGGAGCCGACTCCGAAGGTAGAAACTTCCATTGCAGGACCTTCCTCGATGGTGGCTGAGGCTATACCAGAGGACGGCCCTAGTGCCGCGAAAGCTCAGGGGACTGCTCTTGTAGAGTGGGACCTGATTTTTGTTACGTAGAACCCGCTGGAGCCAGCGGAGAGGACCCCGGCAGGTTTGGAGCAAATCCCCTTGTCGTTATACATCGACAACGACTACTCCAGCCTTCGTCAGGTTGAGCTGGCCTTTTACCACGACAGCAAGGCTCTCGAGGAGGAGCACCAAACCCTTAGGAGGTGGCGCAACCAGCTCCAATTCGAGACCAAGCTGGTGCAGACAAGGTTGGCCGATGACAAGGAGTGGGTGAAAAGGGAGAAGGCCCGGTTGGAGTACTGGGGTCAGCTGCTGGATGAGAGGGAAAGCATAGTGTGATCCCTCAACAACCAGTCCCGGGCCATCCATGAACAGGTCGTGGCTGCTAATAAATTATCGAATGATCGCCAGGAGAAGCTCAGCGCCATCCACGACAGCCTCGTAAAGCACCGGGAGGATCTTGAGGAGAGGGAGAAAAAGCTCGAAGATGAAGAGCAAAAACTCCTGGAGCTGCGTGATGACCTCGTGAAGGGGGAGGCGGAGCTTGCTCAGAGGCTGGCTCTGGGTGACAAGAGCCTCGCGGAGCGCACCAAGAAGTTGGAGGAGCTCTGCGAGAAAGAGGAGAAGAAGGCCTGGCAGCAGGGACATTACCTCACCAAGAGGGAGAATGAAATTGCTGCCAGGGAGAAGAAAGTGCGGGGATGGGAGAAAGACCTAGTCGATCGTCGGAACAAGATCCACATACGGGAAGAGGAGCTTGGCAAACTCGAAAGGCAAGTTGCTGAAAAGATTCAGCAGCACGCCAAAGAGGTCGAGCGCCTTGCCCGGGAGGATTTGGAGCTTGCGACGACCAAGAGGTCCTTGGAAGAGGTGTGAGGCTCAAGGCTGCGGAGTCCCAACAAGTTTGGGACTTATTGGGCAATGCCAATGACGCGCTGACGCTGCCGGGTTTTAGTCCCGTGCGTCCTTACGACCCAGAGCCGAAGCTGGACCTAGTGTTGAAGGCGTTGAGCTTGGCGGGCAGCAAACTCAACAAGATGGGCGATGTCATCGTGGACAAATTGGAAACTGAAGGACAATCCCTGGCGAAGAACGTCACAGAGTACATGCTAATGTGCTATACAAGCTGGGATCCTCATTTCCCACTAGACCCGATGCTCGAAGGTCCCATCGACGGAGAGGGAGATGCCGCCAAGGCCAGCATGTCGGAGGTTGCCCAGAAGGTCGCCTCATTCTTCCATAGGACTTAGGACTTTCTCTTTGTATCTTCCACTTGTATCTTCTCTTCCATTCCTTAATTTTGTAATCTCTTGTCCTCAGATGAATGAAATCCAAGAATTATGAATTTCATTTTTTGTCTTCAACACCTTTGTCCCACTTGGCCCCCTGGTAGATGTACACAATTTGATTGTGAACATGTACCAAGAGGAATGTGACATTTTGTTGAAGACTTGCGTGCTTCGAACTTGTAGTTTGTAGGTCTGAAGTCGTCGATAGTAGGGCCCCCTAAGGTTGTCGGAGCTTAGTAGCTCCGGCAGCGCCCACTGTCAACACGTGGAGCGTTGGCAGCAGACCCCATTGGGGTGTCCTCCCACCATCTTTTCTTAACGTTGACGACTGGCCCCCTGGATTTGCCAGAACTTGGCAGCTCCGGCGACGCCTGCTATCAATGTTTGAAACATCGACAGCGGACCACCTTAGGGGGTGGCGGAGCTTTGATAGCTCCGGCTTCATCCACTATCATCATGAGATCTTTATTTTTCCTGCACACTTAAGTCAAAAAAAATAGTAAAATCCATTTTTCATCTATAACTCGTTTGCGGCTTATTATTCCCGAACCTTTAGGTCGAACGCAATTCTATATACATTCAAGTGCATTGGCTTGTTTTCTTCAGGTCCGATCATTTCTGGACTCGCCTTACTTCGGCCTGCCGGGGTGTAGGTAGAGTGGTGTACTTAGGGTGCAGGACCAGGCTAAGTCGATAGCACACTCCGGACCTAGATTGGCTTGGCGGCATTCAGGTGAGTACGCCATTCAACAATGTTTAGACCCGGAAGAATTAACAATGCCACTTGAATTATACATGAATTGCTCGAGCTAAAGTTTCTTGAGAATTGCACAACTTTGTTATATACAAGAAAGAGAAAAATAAAAATATTGAGTCTGTACAAAATAAATGCACATGGAGTCTGTTTTCACATAATGATGTCTTTCATTATAGGTTCGGGGTACAGGGGAAACAAGTACACTCTTAGGGTACGGAACCAGGCTAAATGTGTTGCGTGTCTCGTTTGACCCAAGGTAGCTAGCTACACTTTTAGCTCTGAGACTCTGACAAGTGTTGCCTGAACTTTGCGGACCTTTCGGGAAAGGTCCGGCTGTTCTCCTAGAGGAGCTACCCGACTCTGTATAATGACGCTATAACATACATCACATGTAATTACAGACTCACCTCCGTGATATTAAGCGTAGAACTTACAGAGGTGCTCAATGTTCTAAGGACTAGAGAGCGGTGTCCCATCCTCAGTTGCCAAGTGAACGCATCCGGGACGGGATACTTTGATCACTCGAAAGGGTCCTTCCCAGCTGGGGGAAAGTTTGTTTAACCCTTCTCAAGTTTGTATTCTCCGTAGAACCAGATCGCCTTCCTCGAGCTATCGGTTATGCACATGCCTTTGGTGATAGCGCCGGAGTGCTTGGTGGCATCGTGCATTTCGAACAACTGCTCGGCACCTTCCCTCTTCAACGAGGTCAAGGTCTTCACGTTGGAGCTGGTCCTGCGTGGCTTCGTCGAAGGTTCGGACCCGGAGTGACCCCAAGGTGATTTCCGGAGGAAGGACTACTTTAGCTCCGTACACCAGGAAGAAGGGTGTCTCTCCAGTTGACCGATTTGGAGTTGTCCTGTTTGCCCACAAGGTGGGCGGAAGCTCTTCAATCCAGTTGGCTCCATGTTTTTTCAGGCGCTCATATGTGCGTGTCTTGAGTCCTTTTAGGATTTCTGCATTTGCTCTCTCAACTTGGCCATTGCTTGCCGGGTGAGCTACAGAAGCATAGCTGACTTGGATGTTGAGGTCTTCGCAATATCCTTGGAATGCAGAACTTGTGAATTGGGCCCCGTTATCAGTTATGATCTTGTTTGGGACTCCAAATCTGCATATTATGGACTGCAAGAAGTTGATAGCTGATTGCTTGTTTATTTTCACAACTGGAGTTGTTTTCGGGCACTTGGTGAACTTGTCAATGGCGACATACAGGAACTTGTAACCCCCGACGGCTCTTGGGAAAGGTCCCAAGATATCCATCCCCCACACAGCGAATGTCCATGTAGGAGATATCATTTGTAAGGGTTGAGCTGGTGTGTGAATTTGCTTCGCATGAAACTGGCATGCTTCACATTTCTTCACTAGCTCAGTTGCATCCTGGAGTGCTGTAGGCCAGTAAAAACCATGTCGGAAGGCTTTACCGACCAACGTGTGGAAAGACGCGTGGTTCCCACACTCGCCTCCATGGATTTTTGCGAGGAGCTCGCAACCTTCTTCCCTTGTAATGCACCGCATTAGGACGCCGTTGGCACCACGCTGGTAGAGATCCCCTTTTACCAGTGTGTATCTTTTAGCCAATCTGACTATCCGGTCAGCAGATACATTATCTTCAGGAAGGAAGTTGTCTTTCAAGTAGCTCCGGATCTTCGAGATCCATGCATCGAAGCTAACTTGAGCATTTGAGTCTTGTTTGATGGGTTGCTCGGAGCTTCCTACAGCACCTACGACCCTTGATGGACGCCATGGTAACAGGGCCATCGGGACCACCAGCTTCGAGGTGCTGGTCTCGCTCCCTTCGCTCAGTTCGGCATGCTAAGCTGTTGGTCTTGACAATCTTCAGACGAAGGTTCCGTCTGGAGCCAGAGCTCCGGTTGAAGCTTTCGTCGAGAGTTCATCGGCTTCAGCATTGTTGAGACGTTGGACATGGCAAAGATCCAGGACGTCGAAGTCCTTCTGAAGCTTCTGGACTTCAAGTAGATATGCAGCTTGGTGTGGGTTGTTGCTGCAGCATTCACCTTTGACTTGTTTTATTATGAGTTGCGAGTCACCCTTTACCAACAGCTGCTTGACACCATATGATAGTGCCACCCTGAGCTCATAGATTAGTGCTTCATACTCCTCCATGTTGTTGGTCGCCTTGAAGTCAAGGTGAACCATGTATTTGACCTTCTCCCCAGTCTGAGCAAGGAGAAGGACTCCATCTCCAGCCCCCTACTTCTGCACAGAGCCGTTGAAGTAGAGAGTCTAGTGAGGCTCGGTGAAGACCGGAACCTTGGGTTCCGGCTTCTGCTCACTAGGGCCCCTAGGATTTGATGGAGAGGGGGTCCATTCCACCACGAAGTCCGCCAATACTTGACTCTTTATCGCTTGTCTTGGGACGAATTCAAGATCGAACTAGGCCAATTTCGCTGCCCACTTTGCAATGTTCCCAGTAGAATTTGGGTTATGCAAGATTGCATGCAGTGGATAAGAGGTTACTACTGAAATCTTGTGAGCTTGGAAGTAGTGACAAAGCACCCTAGAGGCAATGAGAACTGCGTAGAGCAGCTTATTCACCTCCAGGTACCGAGTCTTGGCGTCATGGAGTACTTCACTGATAAAGTACACTGGGCGTTGGACTGTCTGGACCCTCCCGGAGGGGCCCGGAGCTTCCTCCTCATCAACACAGACCCTCCCGGAGGGGTCTGGACCTTCTTCGAGGACCTCCAGGTTCTTTCTTGAAGAACCTGGAGCTTCTTCTAAAGTGATCCGGACCTTCCCGGAGGGATCCGGATGTTCTTGTTCAGCAACAGCATCTCCTCCACTTGAAGAAGGTTGATCCTCTGGCGTCTCGCTTTGAGGATCCAGGTCTGGGAGCTGGGACCCAGACTCGCCTTCAGGTAGCTCCGAACCCTCCCAGAGGGGTCTGGCTTTCTGAACTGGAGATGGTTCTGGTCTTTCCGCAACCAGGACCATGCTGACAACTTCGTTAGTTGCCAAAATGTAAAGCAGAAGTGGCTCACCAGGATTCGGAGCTACCAAAGTTGGTAGAGTGGTAAGGAGATGCTTTAGATCTTGGAAAGCCTTTTCTATTTCTTCAGACCATTGGAATGGTCCGGACTTCCTCAATAATTTGAAGAAGGGTAGCACCCGTTCTGCCAGTCTTGAGATGAACCGGCTGAGGGCAGCTAGACATCTAGTCAGTTTCTGGACGTCCTTGATACGGGCTGGTGGCCGCATGTCTTCAATAGCTTTAATCTTCGCCGGATTCGCTTCTATTCCTCGGTGGTTCACCAAGAATCCAAGAAGCTTTCCGGAGCTAACCCCGAAGACACACTTGTCCGGGTTCATCTTCGTGCGTGTGATTCGCAACTTGTCGAAGACAGCTTGCAAGGTGTCAAGGAATGACTCCTTGTTCTTGATTTTGACGACGATGTCATTGACTTACACTTCCACTACATCTCTAATGAGCTCTCCAAATGTTTTGTACATAGCTCGTACAAACGTTGAAGCAACGTCTTTGAGACTGAATGGCATGGCAGTATAACAATATAATCCATCTACTGTGATGAAGGAAGTATGTTCTTCATCTTCCCTAGACATTATGATTTGATGATACCCACAATATGCATCTAGGAAACACAGTAATTCACACTCGGAGGTGGAATCCACTATCTGATCTATTCTAGGTAGTGGGAATGGATCCTTTGGGCATGCCTTATTTAGTGTAGTGTAGTCGATACACATCCGAAGCTTCTCGCAGGCCTTCGGTACAACGACTGGGTTTGCTAGCCATTTTGGGTGGAAGACTTCTCGGATGAATCCAGCTTCGAGCAACTTCTTCACTTCTTGACGTATGAAGTTTTGTCACTCTACTGACTGCTTCTGAGGCTTCTGATGTACAGGCCGAGCGTCGAGATAAATCTTCAGATTGTGCTCAATCACTTCCATAGGGATCCCAGGCATTTGTGACGGTTGCTAGGCAAACACGTCGACATTAGCCCAGAGGAAAGTGATGAGCGTGAGTTCCTATTTGTCGTTTAGACCTCCCGATATATGAGTGGTCTGAGTGGCATCGGAACCGATTTGGACGACTTTGACGAGAATGTAAGTGTCGTCGCTTGGTTGCACGCGAGGTGCAGAGGTTGAACCTCGATGACGAATGTGTCAGTACCCTGGGTACCGTATACCCCTTGAGATTGCAAAGATCTCAAGGAAAGGTCATCTACTTGATTTGAAGACCTTCGGAGGCCCACATGTCAGACATAACCGGACCCGCTTCCCCAACATGGTTAGCCCCAGGGTCACCACGTGTACCATCAAACTGGAGCTACCGCCCACAAGGGGAAAGCTCTGGGCTATGTACCATAACGGCACCCCCGGACCTAACCCCAGACTGAGGGAAGCTCCGGAACTGACACGTGTCTGGTGGCACTGGACCTATCTGTTCCTCACAGCATACTCCGGAGCTTCCACGTGTCCTACCATCGGATCTTCAGCCTCAAACCTCCAGTAGACTCCACAACGGCTCCGGATCTTCAAAGGGGAATCAAGGACTTCAAGACTCGATTATGTGTTATTAATACTATGTTAATAACACACGATCAGACGACCTTAATTACCAGTAACGGTGTTGTCAAAGCCTGTAACTCGGTCATTAAGGGTAATTAAGTGCATCAAATGTGTATAAATATTAGTAACCGCCAGGGCCACATGTCGGGCCAAGCCAACTTGTAACGGCCTGTCCTTGTACTATAAAAGGACAGGCTGACGATACATAGGACGGATCTGGACTGATCTGACCTGCCCTGATCTGATCGCGCACTCTCAACTCACGTTGAGTTCATACATCCAATACAACACCAACACACCCCGTGGAGTAGGGTATTACGCTCAGGCGGCCCGAACCACGTAAATCTTCGTGTCTCCTGTGTCATTTTACACTTCACCTTCTTGAATCTCCGCGCGCCCACACCGAACTTCAAACTCCGCAAACACTTTAGTAGTGTCGGGAGATCTGCCGGATCAAAACCACCGACACTTCCGCAAACACCGAATTTTGTAATCCATTGTCTCCAGATGAATGAAATCCAAATTTTTGTGAATTTCATTTTTTGTCTTGGGCACTTCTTGCGCTTCACAAAGTAGTAGAAGCCAAGGTACTCATCACCCCTTTCGGTGGTATGGACGGTGAAGAAGGTCCGGAAAAGCTCAATGCAGGGGGGATGCCCACCCCCATTCCGCAGAAGTGGACGAAGACAGACACTAGAAGAATGGAGTGGGGGCCAAGGTGGTATAGCTGCAGACCATAGAAGTCTAGCAGCATCAAGAAAAAGGAGGAAAAAGGCAGGACCAACCCCACCATGGCGTACGCAGAGAAGTACACCATGTCGCCGGCGTGCTCCTTCTCGAACGGGAGCTCCCCACTGGCGCGGACCTGGTGGTTGAAGAAGTCCGAGGACCACCCCATGAGGGCCCGGACCTTCTTCAGGTCACCTTCGGTCTTCAAGCGGCTCTTGTGGAGACCCAACTCCATCGCAGCACAGCGAGGCAAGGGAGGAAAAGCAAGCACGAGTTTGGGAGTTCGAATGCAAGTTCAGATGATAGGCGTAAAGAACCCCAGACGGGGCGCGCTTTCCTTCTTAAGTAATCCCCCGCAACGCTTGGATGGAAACCGCAAGGAAGCCGAAGATACTATTCAAAAATTTCACCCTGCCGATGACAAGAGGGCCCGGGACCACCCCAACGATCAAGTCGAGGTTCTTACCCAGGCGAACGGTTGTCATCAAGAGAGGCGGAAAGCCCGAAGGCGGCGGCCTGACAAGGCGCGCGGAACCGATACGATTTTCGTATCGGGAACCGGCAACCTTCAATTGCGTGAGATCCGCACACCAAAGATCTCATTTGCCGCACCCGGGATATGCCACGCGGCGAGGATTTAACTCCAAAACTATCGCCAACGGCACATCTGAAGACCTTTGAAGACTCGGCTCAAAAGTCGAAGGATGGACCCACCTCCAGCGGAATTACTTCACCCAAGGGGTCTTCCCCATAGGTGGGCCTAGGGGGCCACTGTCAGTACCCTGGGTACCGTATACCCCTTGAGATTGTAAAGATCTCAAAGAAAGGTCATCTACTTGATTTGAAGACCTTCGGAGGCCCACATGTCAGACATAACCGGACCAGCTTCCCCAACATGGTTAGTCCCAGGGTCGCCACGTGTACCATCAAACCGGAGCTACCGCCCACAAGGGGGAAGCTCCGGGCTATGTACCATAACGGCTCCCCCGGACCTAACCCCAGACCAAGGGAAGCTCCAGAACTGACACGTGTCTGGTGGCACCGGACCTATTTGTTCCTCACAGCATACTCCGGAGCTGCCATGTGTCCTACCGTCTGATCTTCAGCCTCAAACCTCCGGTAGACTCCACAACAGCTCCGGATCTTCAAAGGGGAATCAAGGACTTCAAGACCCGATTAAGTTTCATTAATACTATGTTAATGACACACGATCGGACGACCTTAATTATCAGTAATGATGCTGTCAAAGCCCGTAACTCGGTCATTAAGGGTAATTAAGCGCATCAAATGTGTATCAATATTAGTAACCGCCAGGGCCACATGTCGGGCCAAACCAACTTGTAACGGTTTGTCCTTGTACTATAAAAGGACAGGCTAACGATACATAGGACGGATCTGGACTGATCTGACCTGCCCTGATCTGATCGCGCACTCTCAACTCACGTTGAGTTCATACATCCAATACAACACCAACACACCCCGTGGAGTAGGGTATTACGCTCAGGCGGCCCGAACCACGTAAATCTTCGTGTCTCCTGTGTCATTTTACATTTCACCTTCTTGAATCTCCGCGTGCCCACACCGAACTTCAAACTCCGCAAACACTTTAGTAGTGTCGGGAGATCTGCCGGATCAAAACCACCGACAGAATGCTCGGAGGTTTCGGAGCTTGCTCCTTTCCAGATTCTTCCTCCTGCGCTGTAGCAAGCGCATGGAGTTCTTCCAGAGCAGTAACTCCGGCGGTGCGATCTCCGCAGATCCAGAGAACACCTGATGGTGTTGGCATCTTCAACACCAAGTAGCCATAATAAGCAGCAACCATGAATTTGTACAAGGCTGGCCTGCCCAAGATGGCGTTGAATGGCAAGTTTATCTGCGCCACGTCGAAGACCAACTTCTCAGTCCTGTAATTATCCCGAATCTCGAAGGTCATCGGGAGAGTAATGGCACCGAGTGGAGTTATGGCCCCTGGGCCTACTCCGGAGAAAGGTCGGGAGGGGCGAAGATCCGAAGGTCGGAGTTGAAGCTTGACGAAGGCCTCAAAACTTATGAGGTTCAGCCCCAAACCTCCGTCCACCATCACGTGGCGGAGTTGGATGTTGTTGATGGTCGGAGATACCATCAATGGGAGTTGGCCAGCACTGATCATGTTTCGCGGGCAGTCCGAAGCATCGAAGGTGATGGCAGTGTCCATCCACTTCTGGTGTGGCTCCGCCCTGGCGGTGGGATCTACTGAGGCCATGTCCCGCCGCATTGTCTTGAGGACACGGCGAGAGGTGATGTCCCATGAACCACCAAAGATGGTGTTCATGGTCTTCCAGAGCTCGTTGTTGGAGGCATCGGAGTCGTAGTCAACGGAGGTATAAACAGCCTTCAAGACCTTTTTAGGGTCCTGAAAGCCTAACTCCTCTTCAGTCGGAGCTTCAAAGACTTTTGTTTTCCTTCTCTTTGATGGAAAGGAGCTTCTTCCCGGCGCTTGTTGTAGCGCTCGGCGAGGTTCTGGACCTCTCGGCAGCCTTCCAGGTTGTGGTTTTTCGTCTTGTGTATGGGACACCACATCTTGGAGCTGCCACCATCTTCGAACGACGGTCGAGGACGTTTCTTAGAGCGTGGCCCCCGACCACCCAGAGCTGCAGCAGTAGCGGCTGTCGGTGTGCCGGCCGACAGCTTCTTCTTGCCGTTGGACTTTTTATTCTTCTTGCCACTCCTGGAGGTAGCGGCTTCACCCTTGGAAGACTTTTTGTTATCATTCGGAGGTGGTTGGGAGTGCATTTCACGGCCCTCAGCAGCCTTGGCACACTTGTCTGCCAAGTTGAAGAGTTCCGTGACGCTGATGACTTCCTTGGTCTCCAGCTTCTCCAGCATCTTCTTGTCTCGAACGCCCTATCTGAATGCCACAATAATAGAGGTGCTTGATATAGAAGGAATGGTGTTTCGTGCTTGGGAGAACCTCTGGATGAAGTATCGCAGGGACTCTCCCACTTTTTGCTTCACAGCAAAAAGGTCCAGTTCCGTGCCTGGTCGGGTGTATGAGCTCCCGAAGTTGGCGGTGAACAGTTGGCACAGCTCCGCCCAACTGTTGATGGAGTCAGGCGAAAGGCTCATGAACCAAGACCTGGCGGTCCCAGTTAAAGCCACGGGAAAATAATTGGCCATCACGGCCTCGTTGCCTCCAGCCGCAAGGATTGCGGTGGAGTAGATTTGGAGAAATTTGGTGGGATTGACAGTCCTGTCAAATTTCTCCGGCAAGTGAGGCCGGAACTTCTGCGGCCATCTGACCATGCGTAGATGCATGGCCAAGGCAGAACAGCCTCCTCCTACTCCCTCAGGAGCAGGGTTGTCTCGAGCCTCTCGCCTCTCGCGAGCACGCTCAATGTGGACACAGCCGTCTTGTTGCCGGTAACGACGATCGAGCTCCGCCCGGAGGTCATGAGTCGAAAGCCTGGTTATCGTGTGGGTACGTCGCGCCCCAGAAGGCAGTGACGTTGCTTGTTGAGATGCAGCACGCCTCCTGCGCTGCGAAGCGTGCGGACCAAGTCTACCCGACATGGTCCGATGCTGTGATGGGGCCGGCCCCGAGGGGGAAGACTGAAAGTGCATCTAGGTTCCCCGTGGGTTTTGGATGATTGATGACGACAATTAAGTCGCTAATGAGCTCAAGTGATCTTAGCACAGGTGAAGACTCAATCGGAGACGCAAACCCTCAAAAAGGAAAAGGAAGGAAACGGAGTCAACTCGAAGCGTAGAAACTAGGGTTTCTTGCGTGATTGAGTTAGACTAGCCGTAGTAATAGGAGGGTGTGTGTGTAAAGTGCATTTAGATCAAGTTTGGGAGCTCAAAGTGGTTTAGAGGTCAAACCTATGAAAGAAATGAGTGAATGAGTGGTCTGGCCGTAGGGCCGGACTAGTCCGTGCAGGAGGCCGGACTAGTCCGCCCCTGGCCGGCCAAGTCCGTTATCGGCCGGACCAGAAGGGTCTGACCGAGATAGGACTAGTCCGTTTGTGACCGGACTAGTCCGGGTAGCTGTGAGTGGGTTTTGGGGATGAAGTCCCAAAATCACGGACTTGTCCGTTTTAGACCGGACCAAGAGGTCCTGAGTGAGAACGGACTAGTCCGCCCGTGGGGCCGGACTAGTCCGGGTTGGCTAGGAAAAGGTGCTTCTGTGGCTAAGTCTGGGAGGACCGGACTAGTCCGCCCTAGGGGCCGGACTAGTCCGTGGTACTCAGACTAGTCCGTTTTCACACGGAGCAGAAGGCTCTGTGTGAGATCGGACTAGTCCGGTGTTGACCGGACTAGTCCGTTCTGGAAGTGACCGTTTGAATTTGAAGTTTGGCGGGTAGCGTGACGATAGTGTGTCAGCTGTCGGGACCTGACAAAGGGGTCAGTGGTCCCCTAGGCCGGACTAGTCCGGGCCAGTGGCCGGACTAGTCCGCCCTTTTGCTGAAGTCAGCAGATTGGGCTTGGGACCCCTATAAAAAGGGGACCCCCGGCCTCATTTCGAATACCTTTGGAAAAACTCAAACCCTAGCGCCGCCACAGACAACTTGGAGCACTCCTAAGCCTCCTTCTTGCCTACTTTCCCTCTAAAACTAATTCTTGAGTGGATTAGGGTTTAGTGAGGTGGAGAAGAGGAAGAACATCGCGCTTGTGCTCCCGGTTTGATCTCTTGCACTCGTTTGAGTCTTTGTGGGTTGTGTATTGAGTTTGTTTTATTGTGTTGATCACCTTTGTGGTGTGGGAGCCTCAGTTTGTGAGAAGCCCCAACGAACTTTGTAATCACCGTTGTGATTAGTGGAGAACCAAGTTAGGCCCGTGCGGTAAACTTGGTGAGGGAAGGGTTGTTGGACCCGGTCCTTTGTGGACTCCTCAACGGGGACGTAGATTCCTTGTGTGGAATCGAACCTCGGGATAAAATCTTTGCCCCCTTGTGTTCTTCGCATTCATTCTATTGATTACTTTGTTCTAGGGTTGGTAGTCTCGTTTCATACTCCGCATTGCTACAAACTTGTGGAAACTTGACTTGCTCTTGTGTAGGTTGTTGCTCAACTTGACTTAAACATATACTCACTTGTAGCAACGAGAAAATTCCCTAAAACTTGCTAGAAACAATTTTTTAGGGTTATTCACGCAGGCTGACCGGACTAGTCCGCCCCCTGACCGGACTAGTACGCCCCCTGTAATTTAATCTCGTTTTATTGAGTCATTTGCAGGTCAATTAGCCTATTCACCCCCCCTCTAGGCAACTTTCAATTGGTATCAGAGCCGGACTCTCCACAAAGAGTCTAACAACTCGGAGAGATGGCCGGAGTGGTGAATGACGATGCATCGAGCAGCAACTACGAGGCGACCCGTGAGGAGACGTTGGCTTATCAAGATAAGCCAACGGACGATGAGGAGACTCGCCAACTCAAGGCGAAGCTCCGGGAGAAGTTGAACATCTCCAAGATTGATCCGTCAAACCAATCAAGTGGTGGTGGCGGAGCCAACTACAACCGGCAAGGGTTCAACTATGAACGCCTTGCCGCCAACAACCACTACCTGTCCATCCCATTGGGGAAACCTCCCCAATTCGATGGAACGGACTACGGTATGTGGAAACACAACATGAAGATCCACCTCGTGTCACTCAACCCAGCGTTGTGGCAAATTGTCATGACCGGGGTGGAGATTCCAAAGGATGAGGACAACATAACTCAAGAACAAGCCATCCTCATCCACCGCAACGCTCAAGCTGCGGGTGTGATCATCTCATCTCTCTCTAGAGATGAGTTCAACCGTGTCGATGGCCTTGAAGTGGCCAAAGACATATGGAACACCCTCAAGACGGCGCATGAGGGAAACCGAGTGGTCAAGGAGGCCAAGATCGAGCTCATCGAAGGAGAGCTTGGGAGATTCGCCATCTTGGATGGTGAATCCCCCCAAGACATGTACAACCGGCTGAAGGTGCTGATCAACAAGAGCCGATCATATGGCTGCACCAAGTGGACCGACCACGAGGTGGTGAAGAGGATGATCCGGGCATTCATGCCTAGGAACGTCTCTCTGTGCTCCATGATTCGGGAAAGCCCGGGGTTCACTCAAATGACCCCGGAGGAGGTCCTTGCGAGGATCATCAACCATGAAATCATGGAGAAGGAGGCGCTCTTCTACAACGACCTCCAAAAGTTCACCGCCTCCAAGATGAAGAACGTTGCACTCAAGGCAACGCCCTCTTCAAAGGAGCAAGAAGAAAGTGATGAGGAGAGCCTCGACACCGATGAGGAAGAGGCCTTCTTCATCAACAAATTCAAGAGAATGATGAGGAGGAAGAAAGGGGGGCACAACTATGAGGGCAAGGGAAAGGAAAGAGCAAGGCCCAAATCAAAAAGGTCTTGCTACAACTGTGGCGAGTATGGGCACTTCATCACTGATTGCCCACACGAAGAAACGAAGAAGAAGAAGGAAGGGAAGCCTCAAGAAAGGAGATTCTTCAAGAAGAAGAGGCCCTCCGGACAAGCCCATTTGGGGAAGGAGTGGGACTCTAACGATGAGTCCTCCTCCGAAGAAGAAGAGGAGAAGATGGCCACCATAGCCATCGGGAGGAACTCCAAGGGAGGCAAGCTCTTCCCCAACCTCAACAACGACCACAAGCCTACTTGCCTTATGGCAAGGGAAGGAAAGAGAAAGGTAACATCTCATCCTTCCTCCCCAACTTCCTCACATGATGATTTTGATAGCGCTAGTGAAAATGAAAGTATGTTTAAGGACATAAGTAAAAGCACCCTACGAAGGATGAAATTGCTTATGGATGAGATCTTTGAGAAGGAGGATCTCATCAATAGACAAGAGGACATGCTCATCCTTGAGAAGGAGAGATGTCAAGAGCTTGATGAGCTCCTTGAGCTCGAAAGAGAGAAGAGCAAGGCATTGGAACACGAACTTGCTCTTTGCAAGAAAACGTGTTCAAGTCTTGAGGAGAAGTCGATTGAGCTCAAGGATGAACTTGGAAGCTTGTCAAAAGCTAACAAGATCCTTGAGACTCAAGTTGAGTCACTCAAGAACAATGTAGCCTCTTCCTTCAAGAGCTCAACCCCCTCAAAGGCCTCATCCAAGGCAACATCACCTTGCAAGTGCTCCAACTTGATCCTTAAACTTAAGGATGAACTCAACCTAGCACAAGGCAAACAAGCACCTAAGGGTGCCATCTTTGACAAGGAAAAGGTGGCATATGCACGAAGTGCATTCACCAACACAAGACCACCCCATGTCAAGGATGGTCTTGGCTATACTAGAGGTGCAAGGCATAACGCCAAAACCTCCAAGTATGGCAAAGACATGATTGTCTTTGTTAAGGGGAGTTCATCCCAAACTAAAAATGAAAAGAACTCACCCTCTAGCAAAAACTTGCCTAAATCTGAACCGCATCATTTATTTCATGATTTTGATGCATCTTATGTGTTGAAGAAGAACAAACACGGCAAGGTGTTTGCTAGATATGTTGGGCCACTCCGCAAGAGCCCCAAGCCTTGCGTGTGGGTGCCAAAATGCCTAACCACTAACGTCAAAGGACCCAACTCCGCTTGGGTACCTAAAAGAAAGGCATAAAACTTGTTTTGTAGGCTTACTCCTTCGGTGGATCGAAATGGGTATTGGACAGCGGATGCACCAACCACATGACCGGAGAGAGAAGCATGTTCATAGAGTATGAGGAGAATAAGGACCCAAGTGAAGGAATCTTCTTTGGGGACAATAGCCAAGGGAAAATCCTTGGCTCCGGTAAAATTTCTATCTCCTCATTACATACTTTATCAAATGTCTTGCATGTTGATTCTCTAGACTATAATCTCCTATCCATATCACAACTATGTGATAGAGGATATAAATGTGTGTTTACTAGTGAGGGAGTGAGTGTCATTAGAGAAGGTAATGACTCGACAGCCTTTAAGGGAGTGCTCAAGGGAAAGCTCTATCTTGTGGACTTCACCGCGGATAAAGCTCAACTTGACACATGCTTAATGGCAAAAGCCAACATGGGATGGCTTTGGCACAGAAGGCTAGCCCATGTTGGAATGAGAAACCTTCAAAAGCTCCTTAAGGGTGAGCATGTTCGTGGCCTAAAGGATGTAGTATTTGAAAAGGATAGGCCATGTAGTGCTTGCCAAGCGGGAAAGCAAGTAGGAGCTCAACACCCCTCTAAGAATGTCATGACGACAACTAGACCTTTGGAGTTACTCCATATGGACCTTTTCGGCCCCATTGCCTATATTAGCATTGGTGGCAGCAAGTATGGTCTAGTTATCGTTGATGATTTTTCAAGGTATACTTGGGTGTTCTTCTTGCATGATAAAAGTGAAACTCCCGGTGTCCTCAAGAAATTTCTAAGGAGAGCTCAAAATGAGTTCACCTTGAGGATAAAGGCTATAAGAAGTGACAATGGCACCGAATTCAAAAACATGCAAGTAGAAGAGTTCCTAGATGAGGAGGGCATCAAGCATGAGTTTTCCGCTCCCTATTCTCCACAACAAAATGGCATAGTCGAAAGAAAGAATAGGACGCTTATTGAGATGTCAAGGACGATGCTAGATGAGTACAAAACATCGGACCGGTTTTGGGCGGAAGCGGTTAACACCGCTTGCCATGCCGTGAACCGATTGTACCTTCATCGCCTCCTCAAGAAGACTCCTTATGAGCTTCTCATTGGTAAGAAACCCAATGTTTCTTACTTTCGGGTCTTTGGTAGCAAGTGCTATATCCTCAACAAGAAGCCTAGGACTTCGAAGTTTGCTTCAAAGTCCGATGAGGGTTTCTTGCTTGGATATGACTCAAACACTCATGCGTACCGTGTGTTCAACAAATCCTCCGGAATTGTTGAAGTAGCACGTGACGTAGTGTTTGACGAGACCAATGGCTCTCAAGTGGAGCAGGTTGATCAACATGCCCTTGATCAAGAGGAACCTCCACTAGAAGCTCTAAGGAAAATTGCACTTGGAGATGTTCGCCCACAAGAACCATCTCAAAGTTCAAGTGACCATCCTCTCTATGAAGTAGGTCAAAACCCCATTGGACAAGTTGAAGATCCTCTAGATGCTCCCCAAAGTGATAATGAGAATGAAGATCAAGGGGGAGGCATGAATCAAGGGGGAGACCAAAGTGAAGAAGATGAACCAAGTAATTCAAGAGGTCAACCCCCGCATCCTCGTGTTCATCAAAGTGTTCAACGGGACCATCCCGTTGACAACATTCTAGGAGATATCACAAAAGGAGTAACAACACGCTCACGTGTTGCAAACTTTTGTGAGCATTTCTCTTTTTTCTCATCCTTGGAACCACATAAGGTTGAAGATGCCTTAAGGGATCCGGATTGGGTAGTTGCCATGCAAGAGGAGCTCAACAACTTTGAAAGGAACAAGGTTTGGGAGCTTGTCAAGCGCCCTCAAGCTAATGTTGTTGGAACCAAGTGGGTGTTTCGCAACAAACAAGATGAGCATGGCGTGGTAACTAGGAACAAGGCACGACTTGTGGCAAAAGGATACTCACAAGTTGAAGGATTGGATTTTGATGAGACATTTGCCCCCGTAGCTAGGCTTGAGTCAATTCGGATACTATTAGCCTTTGCTACTCATCATGATTTCAAGCTCTACCAAATGGATGTTAAGAGCGCATTCCTAAATGGTCCAATCAAGGAAGAAGTTTTTGTAGAGCAACCTCCGGGATTTGAAGACCAAGACTATCCTAACCATGTGTACAAATTGCGAAAGGCCCTTTATGGCCTCAAGCAAGCTCCTAGAGCTTGGTATGAGTGCCTAAGATACTTTCTAGTTGAGAATGGTTTTAGGATAGGAAAAGCGGATTATACCCTTTTCACAAAGCACTTCAATGAGGATCTTTTTGTGTGCCAAATATATGTGGATGACATCATATTTGGTTCCACAAATAAGGTGTTTTGTGACGAGTTCTCCAAGATAATGACGGAGAGGTTTGAAATGTCCATGATGGGTGAGTTGAAGTTCTTTCTAGGATTTCAAGTGAAACAACTCAAAGAAGGGACGTTCATAAGTCAAACTAAGTATACTCAAGAAATTCTAAGAAAGTTTGACATGGACAAAGCAAAACCCATCAAAACCCCTATGGGGACAAATGGACACCTAGACCTAAATGAGGACGGTCCAAGTGTGGATCAAAAGCTATATAGGTCTATGATCGGATCACTTCTCTATCTTTGTGCATCTAGGCCCGATATCATGCTAAGTGTGTGTATGTGTGCACGCTTTCAAGCAGCACCCAAGGCTTGTCATTTGACCGCCGTTAAAAGGATCTTGAGATATCTTGTACACACACCTACCCTAGGACTTTGGTACCCCAAAGGATCCAAGTTTAACCTCATCGGATATTCCGATGCGGACTATGCGGGGTGCAAAGTTGATAGGAAGAGCACATCGGGTACGTGCCAATTCTTAGGTCGATCTCTTGTGTCTTGGTCCTCTAAGAAGCAAAACTCTATTGCTCTCTCCACCGCCGAAGCTGAATACGTTGCAGCCGGAAGTTGTTGTGCACAACTTCTCTGGATGCGACAAACGCTTGGGGATTATGGGATTAACCTGCGTAAAATTCCACTCTTGTGTGACAACGAGAGTGCAATCAAGATAGCCCATAATCCGGTGGAACACTCTAGGACCAAACATATAGACATTCGACACCATTTCTTGCGAGATCACTCAATGAAGGGAGACATTGAGATTTCGCATGTGAGGACGGAACATCAACTTGCGGACATCTTCACCAAGCCTCTTGACGAGAAGCGTTTCTGTGAGCTAAGAAGTGAGCTCAACGTGTTGGATTCTCGGAACGTGGCTTAAACCACATTCCTCATATATTTTGAGCCACATTTCGAAAAACTCCTCTCTATGTCGATTTCTCCTCAAATTTGTTTGAGAAATCTATTTTCTTCATGAAAATCTTCATAAGTTGTTCTTTATTGACTCATAATCATGTTTGTCATGTTTTCCTTGCTATATCTGTCCAAAAGGACTTATCTTTATGGGCAAAACCCAAATATATTGTTTTCAGCCCAGCTGGACCGGACTAGTCCGCCCCTATGGCCGGACAAGTCCGGGTCAGACTAGTCCGCGGCTAGTCCGCACACCGGACTAGTCCGGCCTTCCACCGGACAAGTCCGGACCCGGACTAGTCTGGGTCTGGTCCGCAGACCGGACTAGTCCGGCCCCTCAACCGGACTAGTCCGGCCCTTGGGGACTTAAACCCCCAGGCGGCCCGGACCCCCTCTCTCTCTCTCACTTGACTCTCAAGCTTCCACGCGCGCACAACCGCCCCCAAATCGGCGATTTTGCGCTCCAACCACCAAAACTCAACTCCAATCCGCGCATCGAAGTCCTTGGGAGTGAGGGATCACTTCCCGCGCTCCACCTTCGAGATCCACGCCGATTTCGACGACTCAAGCGGATTTTTGAAGGTATTTCACCGTTCCTCAAAAACTAGCCCCATTCTTGATTCTTCAAGTTTTTGATAGGAACACCTTCATTAATGTTGTTCTATACACCCTTGCGATCATAGCCTAGGAGTATTGCGCATTGGTTCACAAATTTTTCGATGAATCGATTAGGGTTAGGGTTCTTCCTGTGTAACCCGGACTAGTCCGGCCACCAGGCGGACAAGTCCGGTTTGCACAGGGCAAACCCTACTTCTAGTTGGTTCTCGAGATCTTTTCGGCAATACTTCTTCTTCCTAGGCTCATATCTTCCTCTCTCCATCCTTTGCACAGAATGTCAAACTCCGAGCGCTCTCCTCCGCGTGTCAACCTCGAGGGGCGTACCAAGGCCCAAATTGCCGAGGCTCGGACTAAGGTTGCGCTAATGGAGGCGCAGAAGGCCAAGGAGGAAAGAAAGCTCAAGGCACTCGAAGCATCCAAGGTGGCTGCGAGCATCTACAATGAGGATGAAGCCATTGCCCGTGCCACCGCAGAATCACTGAATGAGCTGCGAAAGAAGAAAAGAGAGGATAGGGAGGCCCATAACTCCAAGGCCGCTGAGGCCAATGCCCCAAAGAGGAAGAAGCTCGTCACTCTTGGCGAGAAGGCTAAGGGCAAGGAGCCAGCCCAAGAAGAGGCTGTCCCTAGGGTCGAGCGTGACCCGAAGAAGGGAAAAGCTCCGGCTCCTATCGAGCCAAAGAAGAAGAACCCCGCTGTCAAGATATCAGCTAAGAGGGCTGCTGGTGGGGTTGTGATCAAGGAAAAGGGGAAGGCCACCTCTATTGGCCCCCTTGAAGTCCACACACCGGAAAGGAATCCCAACCGGCAAAAGGAACTGTCGGCAAATGTGTTTCATGGCAAAGGGGCTGAAAAGGCCCGAAGGCTAAGGACCGAGAAGGTCTATAAATTTGAAAGGAGCACAGCTGATCCCAGGTTTTGGTGTGACTTCCACTGTGACTATTACAGGCTAGTCTACCAACAAATGAAGAAGCCAGTGATAGAGGCTCAGTGGGTGGACTGGGACTATATGGCGAAGAAGGAGCACTCGGCCTTTGATGCCGTGATTGAAGCTGCCGAGCGCCATGATCTCAAGAAGATCATGGGCTTCAAATATGATTGGAATGTGGAAGTTATTCTCCAATTCTACTCCACAATCTATTTCACAAGCTCAGGTGACAGGAGGATAACTTGGATGACTCATGGTGAACAATACTCTGTCACCTATGCTGAGTTTGCAAGGATCCTTGGTCTTGAGGCTCACATGGACCACGAGATCATTATCTCGAACCTCAAGGCAGTGGATCGTGAGGAGCTGGCTTACATGTATCCAAGCCATCTCCCGTTTGATGCCGGACTAGCTCGGAACATCAAGCCATTCTACAGCATCATGAACCGGATACTTAGGAGGACCATTGCACCCAAGGACGGTGATGCAGGGGTCATTCAAGGAAACCTAAGGCACCTGCTCATTCTGATTGATGGGGAAGAGAAGTTCAATCTCGTCGACTACATCTTCGACGACATCTTCAACATCTCGCATACCCCCAACAGGGCGTGCGGGTATGCCCCTTACATTATGTGCCTTATTGAGAAGGTGTCGGGCGTGTCCTTTGTCAAGGATGTATCGCACCGACCTCTGCGCCCCCAGAAGCCGCCAAATGTGTCGGTGCCTCCAAGACGCAAGAATGCTGATCCTCCGTCTCGCCCAGTGGCGCCTCCGTCTCCGCCTCCGCCTCAGTCCATGAGTGCGTTCTTCAAATGCTTCAAGGCCATCTTCACCTCGTGCCGGAAGCAAGAGATTCGCGCTCAGAGGGCACACAAGCGCCATGAGAAGTATCTCAAGGCGGTGTGTGAGAAGCTTGAAGTTCCGATGTCATCTCCTGAGGAGAGTGATGGGGAGATCACTCCTTTCCCCGTCTTCACTGCCGATGAGCTTGCTCAGCTCCAGGAGGATGGAAGCTCCTCTCGGGCAGCTCCCTCGGCAAGGGAATCCTCCAACAACGACGACAACGACGAAGAGCCAGAGGCAAACATTGAAGACTCCGAAGCCACTGAGAGCGAAAGTGGAGAAGATGAGGACTAGGTTTAGTTAGTTGTTCCCCCTTCTTTTCCTTTTTGGTGCCTTGATGCCAAAGGGGGAGAGTTAAGGGAGTTTAGTGAGTTTAGTCCTTTTGTGGGGGTGTTTTGTGATGTATGACTGTCATGTAAGTGTGTTTTGTGATGTATGACTGTCATGTAAGTGTGTTTTGTGATGTATGACTGTCATGTAACATATTTATGCTCTTGGATGTTTACATTTGTGCAAGACTCGTTAATGTTGCTTACTATCAACATATTGCTCTTATTGTCAATCTTATGAATGTATTGATGTTATTCATGTCTTGTCACAAACTGTTGAGCACATCACGTAGGCACCCCACCATAACGTGTGTGGGTATGAAAGAACTTCTCCATCTCTTTTACATGTTGCATACATTGAGGGGGAGTCATTCATACGCACACATGTTATGAAAACCAAAACTTTATACTCTTATTTGTGAAGGACTTAATGTGTTGTCATCAATCACCAAAAAGAGGGAGATTGAAAGTGCATCTAGGTTCCCCATGGGTTTTGGATGATTGATGACGACAAATAAGTCGCTAATGAGCTCAAGTGATCTTAGCACAGGTGAAGACTCAATCGGAGACGCAAACCCTCAAAAAGGAAAAGGAAGGAAACGGAGTCAACTCGAAGCGTAGAAACTAGGGTTTCTTGCGTGATTGAGTTAGACTAGCCGTAGTAATAGGAGGGTGTGTGTGTAAAGTGCATTGAGATCAAGTTTGGGAGCTCAAAGTGGTTTAGAGGTCAAACCTATGAAAGAAATGAGTGAATGAGTGGTCTGGCCGTAGGTCCGGACTAGTCCGTGCAGGAGGCCGGACTAGTCCGCCCCTGGCCGGCCAAGTCCGTTATCGGCCGGACCAGAAGGGTCTGACCGAGATAGGACTAGTCCGTTTGTGACCGGACTAGTCCGGGTAGCTGTGAGTGGGTTTTGGGGATGAAGTCCCAAAATCACGGACTTGTCCGTTTTGGACCGGACCAAGAGGTCCTGAGTGAGAACGGACTAGTCCGCCCGTGGGGCCGGACTAGTCCGGGTTGGCTAGGAAAAGGTGCTTCTGTGGCTAAGTCTGGGAGGACCGGACTAGTCCGCCCTAGGGGCCGGACTAGTCCGTGGTCCTCAGACTAGTCCGTTTTCACACGGAGCAGAAGGCTCTGTGTGAGATCGGACTAGTCCGGTGTTGACCGGACTAGTCCGTTCTGGAAGTGACCGTTTGAATTTGAAGTTTGGCGGGTAGCGTGACGATAGTGTGTCAGCTGTCGGGACCTGACAAAGGGGTCAGTGGTCCCCTAGGCCGGACTAGTCCGGGCCAGTGGCCGGACTAGTCCGCCCTTTTGCTGAAGTCAGCAGATTGGGCTTGGGACCCCTATAAAAAGGGGACCCCCGGCCTCATTTCGAATACCTTTGGAAAAACTCAAACCCTAGCGCTGCCACAGCCAACTTGGAGCACTCCTAAGCATCCTTCTTGCCTACTTTCCCTCTAAAACTAATTCTTGAGTGGATTAGGGTTTAGTGAGGTGGAGAAGAGGAAGAACATCGCGCTTGTGCTCCCGGTTTGATCTCTTGCACTCGTTTGAGTCTTTGTGGGCTGTGTATTGAGTTTGTTTTATTGTGTTGATCACCTTTGTGGTGTGGGAGCCTCAGTTTGTGAGAAGCCCCAACGAACTTTGTAATCACCGTTGTGATTAGTGGAGAACCAAGTTAGGCCCGTGCGGTAAACTTGGTGAGGGAAGGGTTGTTGGACCCGGTCCTTTGTGGACTCCTCAACGGGGACGTAGATTCCTTGTGTGGAATCGAACCTCGGGATAAAATCCTTGCTCCCTTGTGTTCTTCGCATTCATTCTATTGATTACTTTGTTCTAGGGTTGGTAATCTCGTTTCATACTCCGCATTGCTACAAACTTGTGGAAACTTGACTTGCTCTTGTGTAGGTTGTTGCTCAACTTGACTTGAACATATACTCACTTGTAGCAACGAGAAAATTCCCTAAAACTTGCTAGAAACAATTTTTTAGGGTTATTCACGCAGGCTGACCGGACTAGTCCGCCCCCTGACCGGACTAGTCCGCCCCCTGTAATTTAATCTCGTTTTATTGAGTCATTTGCAGGTCAATTAGCCTATTCACCCCCCCCCTCTAGGCAACTTTCAAAGACCTTGATTGCTGATGCCATCAGCTGCTGCCGCAACCAGATGTTCCACATCAGCTCTCCACTGCTCCATAGCACCCTGGGGTGCTCCTGGAGGCGGTGGACGTTGGAGAAGAGCATGTGCGGCATTAATCGCATGTTAAGGGTTGTTGTTCGCCGATGCAGTGACCGACGCAGACGCCCCATCTCGACGTCCAGCTTTATTCGCAGGAGCAGATGGTGGCGGTGGTGGCATGACTCCTGCTGGAGCCACAGCACCTGCTGGCTGCTGCGTGTTGGAGGGGTTACCTCCAGCAGGTTGCGCAACAGGATTGCCATTGGACGATTCAGCAGCAGAGTTCACCATCCTTGAATCTCGGGCGCCCCTCTGGCGCGCCAACTGTCGAAGTGTGATTCCGGCAATTCTCCGGTACTACCGTTGGCAGCCCGCGGAGTTTTTAGTTTGGTTGTGGGCGCGCAGAGATTCAGAACAAGATGACAAGTTGACATGAGGGTTTACATGGTTCAGGCCGCCTGAGCGTAATACCCTACTCCACGTGTGTGTTGTTGTTGTATTGAGCATCTGAGCACTAGAGTGTCAGAGACTAGAGTGCCTTGAGCGCGTCTGTGGGCGTGTGTGGAAGTCTCTCCCTGTGTATCGCTTAACCAGCCTTTTATAGTACAAAGACTGGTTGTTACATCGTTAGCCTGGCCCGACATGTGGCCCTGGCAGTTACTGATGCTTAATACACAATTAATTTACTTAATTACCCTTAATAGTACAGTAACGGGCCTTGACAGTGGCGTTACTGGTATTAAGGGATCTCCGATCGTGTGTCATTAAGATAGCATTAATGACACTTAATCGGGTCTTGAAGTCTTTAATTGTCCTTGAAGGTTCGAGCCATTGGAAGTCCACCACTCTGCCTGTTGAGGTTGAAGGTCCGGCGGTTGGACGCGTGGCAGCTCCGGAGCTTACTATCTTGGACGAGTAGGTACGGTGCTGTTGTACACGTGTCAGTACCGGAGCTTCCCTCTGTCGGGGGTTAGGTCCGGGGTGCCACACAGGTATCTAGTCCGGAGCTTCCCCATGCGTGGGATGTAGCTCCGGTTTAACGATACACGTGGCGGCACTGAGACTAACCATAGAGGGAGGCAGGTCCGGTTCTGAGTGACACATGGGGCCTTCAGAGGTCTTCAACACTGATGGGCAGAGTTCCTTTGCTCTTTTTGCGGTCCCATGGGGTATTCGGTATGCAGAGTACCGACAGCATAGTTGCCCAGTATTCCACACCAGGCGAGTCTTAGCAAAATGGAGTAGCGGAACAGCGAAACCGTAAGCTACTGGATATGGTAAGATTCATGTTAAGTCAATCAGATTTGCCGGTTAGCTTATGGATAGAGGCATTAAAAATCGCCAATCATATGATAAATCGGGTTCCTACTAAGTCGGTGCCTCAAACATCATATGAGTTGTGGACAAGACGTAAGCTCTTATTAAGCTATATGCATATATGGGGATATCCCGTTGAGGCAAAAATATTTAACCCAAACACTAGTATGTTAGATGCTAAGACAATAAGTTGCCATTTTGTTGGCTTTACAGAAAAGAGTAAGGAATATTTTTTCTATTGTCCATAATGATATATTAAGTTTTTAGAAACAAGGCATGTCATCTTTTTAGGGGATGTCATGATCAGGAAGAGTACGGTAAGATGAGAAATTAATCTTGAAGAGAAGAGGGTTTATGTACCCTCTCCAATGATTCAAGAACCATATTTCTCATTACCTACTATTGTTGAATCATCGATGCCTATTGGTGAAGATTCAACACATGTTGTTAGTTTTCCATTGGCAAGAAAATTATTAAGAGAGGTTGAGCATTCTCAGCCTACTGTCATTAATAATGAAGATCAACAACAGCCTCAAAATGAGGATAATGTGCAGTTAAGAAGATCTCAATGAGAAAGAAAACCGGTCATTTCGGACGATTATGAGATCTATTTGAGTGAGGCAATTCAAATGGAGGGTGATCCCGCCACATTTGCAGAGGCTATGAGAAGTCATCAATCATCTGAATGACGTAAAGCCATGGAGGATAAAATGAGATCTATGGATGCCAACAAAGTCTAGAATTTAGTTGAGATTCCTAATGGAGCCAAAATATTAGGTTGTAAATGGATCTACAAAATTAAACGTGACTCCAATGGGAATAATAATAAGTTTAAGGCCAGACTTGTTGTAAAAGGCTTCACTCAAAGAGAAGGGATTGATTATAATGAGACATTTTCACCCGTCTCAAGTAAGGATTCATTCAGAATTATTATGGCATTAGTTGCACATTATAATTTAGAATTACATAAGATGGATGTAAAAATGACGTTCCTCAATGGTGATCTATATGAGAATGTTTATATGACAAAACCAAAAGGTTTTGTTGTTAAGGGTAAGGAACATATGGGATGCTACTTAAGAAAATCCATTTATGGACTTAAACAAGCATCAAGGCAGTGGTATCTCAAGTTCGATGACACGATAAGAAAGTTTGGGTTTAAAAAAAATAACGAGGACAATTGCATTTATGCTAAGTTTAAGAACAGTAAATTTATTTTATTCGTGCTTTATATAGGTGATACATTATTTGCAAGTAGTGATGTCAATCTACTATCAGAAACTAAGAAGTTATTATCCTCTAATTTTGATATGAAAGATCTTGGTGAAGCATCCTATGTATTGGGCATAGAAACTCACTGAGATAGAAATAAAGGGGTATTAGGCTTATCACAAAAGACATACTAGAGAATGTACTAAGAAAGCACAATATGTATAAAAATAAGCCTTAGCCTGCTCCGATTGTCAAGAGCGATAAGTTTGGGAACTTTCAGTATCTCAGAAACCAATATGAGATCGATCAAATGAAATTGGTTATATATGCTTCTGCTGTCGAAAGCCTTATGTATGCTCAAGTTTGTACTCGCCCTGACTCAGCTTATGTGACCAAAATGCATGGCAGATATCAAGGCAATCTAGGAATTGATCACTGGAAGACAATTAAGAAAGCATTAAGATATGTGCAAAGCACAAAAGGTCTGATGTTGATGTATAGTAAGTCATACCCTTTTGAAGTAGTAGGATATTCGGAATCAGATTTCGCGAGTTATGTGGATACTAAAAAATCCACATCAGGCTATATATTCACCCTCGTGAATGGAGCTATTTCGTGGAAAAGCTACAAACAAACTGTCACTGCATCGTCCACAATGCATGTCGAGTTTGTTGCATGTTATGAGGCAACCGGGCAGACAATTTAGCTTAAGAAATTTTTATCCAGTCTTAGAGTGGTTAGCAGCATTGAAAAACCACTTAAGCTATACTGCGATAATGAGCCCGTTGTATTTTACTCTCACAACAACAAGTCAAGTGGTGTTGTCAAACACATTGACATTAAGTTTTATGTTGTGAAAGATCGAATTCAAGATCATACCATAAGTCTTGAGCATATAAGTATCAAGCGTATGCTTGCGGATCCGCTAACAAAAGATCTTCCACCCAGCATGTTCAGTGAACATGTAGCCGACATGAGTTTAAGGATGTGTTTGGTTTGATGTCAAGGTTGTATTGGATAGGATCATCTATATTTGTCTGTACTGGATCATTCAAGTTGATGTTTGGTTGAATGGATTAGATGATCCGGTTTTCTGTTTGGTAAGTTGGATGAAAGATGGATTGGATGATCTAAGTTCATGTTTGTTTGCATGGATATGAATGATAAAGTTAGATATAATTACCATTTTTAAAAATATGGTGACCTTACCACACTTGTCAAACTTGTATGCACCAACCTTATAGAAGTATTCCAGTATTCTGGTAACTGTTTGTATGCAAGTTCGTTTCATGGGGTTTCCGTGTTCAGTATTCCGGTAACTGTTTGTCAAAACCACGTGCCAGTCTAAGTCTAAAGTCTAAATCCTCAAAAGAAGCGAGGAGTCAGCAGTTGCCGCGGTTAACAACACATGCAAATGCAAAGCTCTTACTTTAATATCTACTCCAACAGGGATGTTTCAACATGGAGCCACAAACACAGCAGTCATATACCAGTGTCAAATATAACAGTCATGTACCAATGCCGAACAAAACAGTCATATACCGATGCAATGATCAATATCATCCGAACAATGCAGCTACTAGAAGGATGATCTTGATGAGATGATCCAACTTCCCTAAGCAGCATGCCTGTCTGGCTCCTAGTGCATTCTGCTAGCAATACAACGGGACTCTGAAAATCCAGTCATCATCGATACAGTGAATGATGAAACCAAGAGCCGGAGCAAACAAAGAGCACCAGGGCGATGGTGGTGCTTCGGATCGGCATGTAGCGACGCTCGGGCTGGGGCCGACGGAGGAGTGCTCGGGCAGCGCTCAGGCTCAGCACGCGGTGCCCCTCCGGCTGGGGCGACGGAGGGCTCGGGCCTGGATCTGTTCGGAGAAGGGACGCAACACGGCGACGGCGATTCAGGCCTGGTCTGCGGCGACGAACTCGGTCCTGTGCCTCTGCTCCTAGATCGGGAATGATCCTACCTGCTCAGAGGACGATCTCCGTTGCCGGCGTCTCTCCGTTGCCTGCATCAACTCCAATGAAGCACGGCTGCGCCTCTAGAATGAAGAGTAAAAATACAGCTGGGAGGTAACCCTATGTGTTGACGCGCGCCAGGTGTTCTCACGGCGGACACGGACAGGCGGCCTGTCCGGCCAAATTCTCCGGATCATCTCACCTAGAATCTAAAACGAATATTCCTTATATTGGATGACTATATCTATCCTAACTTTGAAACAAACACTGAATTGTATCATCTAGTCCAATTCAATTTAACTCAATCCACCCAACCAAACACACCCTAAGAGAGAACCTATGATCTCTGGATATTTAGAGGTCAAGTAAGAGTAAGATTCATTTTAAGTGTGAGAAGTATTGTGGTCTTCAAGTCCAACAATATGTAATGGGTTGTTGTGATGTGACGTGCCTTATATGTCAAGCATGAGAAAATATATACTAAGTTTAGTATTAAGTATTTGGTAAGTTTTAGATACGAGTTCAAGGGGGAGAATGTTAGTATAGAGCAAGTCCGAATATTAAGACCGGACTAGTCTAGATCCTGACCAAACTAGTCCAATTAGTTTATCAACTGTCAGTTTGAATTCGAAATTGACATGTATCCTAATTGAAAGAACACAATCCACCAAATGTTTTGTTCCTGATCAGGAGACACAACTATTCTTAAAGAGCGAGAGGTCTCCTCTTGTGTCTCTTGATCAAATATAAGAAGATGGTCAAGTGTATGATCAAAATATGCTTTTGTATGCATATACACACACTCTACACACTTGAACTCTTTTTGTTCTCAGAATCCGATCAACACATCAAGAGAAGAACAATAGGAAACGCCTTCCGTTGTTGTTCTTCTTACGGCCTCGCCTTATTGGCTCCATGACCGCATCATCAAACAACAAAAGAGATAGAGAAGAAGGTATTAGAGGTGTTCTTGTGTTATTCAAGAGATTGCACTTGATGTGGATCTTGTATTCGGTTTTCTTCCATGTATTTCGAAATGATTTAGTGGTATCCTTTTAGGCTGTCAAGGATTCTATCAAGAAGTCCTTCATTTTCTTTATAAAATCATGCATTGTGGATGGGACGACATGATCAGAGAGAATGCAGGATAAAGCTCTTTTATTGTTGGGCATTGGACAAATAGATGATCAGTAGTTTGTGGCACACAGAAATAGAAAATGGACAATCAACATAGTCGAGAAGAGCGAGGCCGTAGAGAAAGGTTATCGTGTATGTATTGCCACGTCTGACAATCCAAAAAAACACTTGCAGTTTTTTTTTGTGCAAAATGGTTCCGGTTGTGTTCTTGGAACCGCATGTGATGTCAGCACGTCAATATTTTCCAGAAAAACACTTGCACTTTTTTTTTGTGCAAAATGGTTGTGTTCTTGGAACCGCATGTCATGTCAGCATGTCAATATTTTCTACGCACCTACCTACCAGCCATGGTTCATTATGTGACAGCAGAAGCATGTAGTCTGATGCGTTCCTTTCCTTCGTTTTTCTAGGAAGCTGCCAGGATGGACTCCTTCGCTTGAGTCCACCGTCCGCCTCCTATCGCCACGCCACCGCACACCAGTGCGCCACTCGCAGCAGTCGCTCCATGCCCCCGGCCGACGACGCACCGTCAGGCTGTGCTCGCACGCAGTCGGACGGCGGGGGCGGGGCGCGCGTTCCGTCTCCAGCTCGCACGCTCGTCCGTACCACAGCATGGCATTTAACGGCGCCGGCGGATAACAGCGGTAGTGTTGGATTTTTTTGGATAATAATCAAGGTTCAAAATAAAATTTCTTAAAAGATTTAAAGGTTCATATATGACAATATATGTGAGCTAAATTTTACTACCACATGCATTAGTATGAGCTGAGTGAAACTTGTCTATTAGTAGAAATATTTTAATACCTAGAATACGAGTGATACATGCATGCATGTCACAGCTCGCAGGGCCTGCTCTAGGATTTTGAGGGCCCTAGGCGAAATCAGGATCGTAGGCTCTTGAAGCCAAATATTTTATTTTTTTAATACTAATATATACTATGCAACATAAATAAATCTTATTAAAATTAAAAACAAAAGGTAGAAGTAAAGTGTTGAAAATATTAACAAATATGAATGACTTAAGCAGGAGATGAACAATGTCTATTGTTTTTTCATAAAAATAAATTTCTTCATGCATTGCTTGAAGCAAAATCATTATGGACGGTTCGAAGATCAATATTGTTTAAAATATTATTCTCAATATGAAGTCAATCCATTCAATCTGTCTTGTGATATTGTTGACCTTAAATTGTTTTTCAGTAATTTTAGTTTTGAGAAGCTTCTTTCAGTTGATGCAACATTTTAATATCCAATAAGAAGAAAACAACAAGGAAGTAAATTAGGGAACTTAGTGGCCCCTTTTCAATGGTTGGATGGTAGGGAGGACCGGAGGATCCCGAACTTCAGAGGTATGGCGCGGCAGCAGTAGCAGGCAATGAGTAGGACCAGTCAATGGCGCAATACAATGCTCGGCAAGGGGAAAACCAGAGTAGAGAGAGAGTCCGAGAAGGGCCTAGCAGACAATGGTTGTCTTCAACTCTTGGACGATCTACGAGCTGACCACCTACTAAAGTTAATTCGAGCTCAGTGACTAGCTGTTTTGCTTTGTATGCATATGTGCAAGCCAGTAAACAATATACATCAGTCACATATTTTTATGAGCCCCTCTCCGCTGTGGGCCCTAGGCCATTGCACCTCTGGCCTATGCCTAGAGTCGGGCCTGACAGCTCGCCTCGCGAGAAACGTCTCGCCGGCGTTTCGTAAATCCAGCCTCAAGTAGATCCAATCTTTATTTTTGCTGTCTACATTAACAATAAACGACAATATTTACTTCGATGTTCCAGCTATAGTCTACAGATATGTTATTTCAATTTAGATAATGGAAAAAGCTTCCAACATTTCCCTCATAAGAGGTTATGATCACATTATTACATCACAGTATAATATTAAACTTCAAACAGCGATGTATGAAAAATATAAAGTTCGCCACCATATAACCAGGGGAACAATTATTCAATCACCGATCACTACAGGAAAAAGCGATGTATGAAAAATATAAAGTTCGCCACCATATAACCAGGGGACAATTATTCAATCACCAATCACTACAGGAAACGTGCAAAGAAATGTCGGCTTTATCGCAGTCGGTAAGCTGCAGTAACTGACGAGTTCATAGTAAGATTGTCGGCCTACCGACGGCTATAGCCATCGACTGTTGCTCGACGTTCTTAAGGCCCTATAGCCGTCGGTGCAAACGACTTTAGACCATTAAAGCCGCCGGGCACCAGATACTGACGGCTTTAGTTGAAAACCAAAGACTGTTGGTCTAGCCACACCGATGGTCATAACGCCATAAAGGCGTCGGCTAGAGGGACCCTGCGTCTTTAATGCGCTTAGAGCCGTCAGCGCCCCGGGCGTACCGACAGCCATACGGTGGACACGTGTGCGCCTGGGAGGCCATATAGTTGTCGGTCTGTGTGACGCCCGGTTCCGAAAAATGAACCAAGTTAACGCATATGTCTGCCCAGGATGTTCATCACACATACACGAGTGCAATCACAAACGATATACAGATAATTACCACAAGACAAGATTAATTAACCAAATTTTATTAAACAACCATATTATCCTCAAATACAAGATCTAATGAATATTAATGACGAGTTCAACTAATGCAGCGGAAATAAACTAATTAAGCAAACTAAACAGCTAGACAACATAAGCAATAGGGTATAGCGCAGCTCCAATCAACACCACAGGCAAAGCTGACGGTAGACACGGCCTAGAACTCCGCATTATCACCATTAAACTCCCAATCCTGACCTGCAACTGTTGGAGAGGATTGCAAGAGTGAGTACATGTCGTACTCAGCAAGTGTGGAAAGTATGACATGTGGCTTATTCAAATGTCGACAATAATAACGGTAAAGTGCTGAAAAGTACATTAAAACATTTGAAAAGCAATATATTACATGTATGTGAAATAAACCCATCATAATCATAAGTAATATCATAATACTAGTCTGAATTCATTACCATCACCAGTAATTCCAGATTTCACCATTTGCCAATAACCATATTCAATACCAAAAATTAATTCATAACCATAATACCAACCATAACCATCTCAAATACCATCCCAATACCGAGTACCCTCTAATCATGGAAGTTGTCCAGGTGATCATAACCGGGAGCACGGCTATCATGATAGTTTTATTTAACTCTGCAGAGTTTGTACCTCTACCCACGTGTTTGTGATTTCATCACATTTCGATGACTAGAACCTCTATTATGCCGTCTCACACTTTCGTCGGTGTGTGGCAAGAGATCACAAAATAGCCTTTACAAAGGGATTACTAGCCTATTTAGACCCCACTGAGGTTTCACCAGTGGCGATGTCTCCAACTGAGCACATCTTCAACCAAGGGCCCCCTCTTGAGCCATTCGGATCCCAGGGTAGTCCCACCAATCATCAAAAAACCCAATCTGACTACCCCTTCCCCGAGCATCCACAATGGTCCAAATAGCACTGGCAAAACCCTAATTAATCAGTTACGCTGCACCCATACTTGACCTCGTGGTGGCCCTGTAGTCCTGGCTTATTCTCACATGAACCGGTCCTTAGATCTAAAGCAAGCAAACCACCATAACATCCAACCCATCCACATACCAGGCTTTCTTAGATCACCCATTACCATATCATATTAACTAGTTCATGTTATCCATAATCTCATCCATGCATAATTAAATTGAGTGGTATAGTTGTTTTCCATCCCAGTTGATTAAGCGAAGCAAAAGGTAAAAAACTCTTCCCAACTCTCTACCATAAATTCCAGGTGACAAGGGTGGTTTCGAAAATCTAGTAAACTTTCTACCATAGGATTCCCATCAATTTGACACAAGCATGCAGTTTTGCAAACAAAACATTTATTTTAAAATAGGATCAATATGCTTCAAGGACACTTGCCTTGCTCTTGCTGTTGATTAGGATCAAAGCCTTCAAACTCTTGGTGTTGTAGATCCTCTGTGGCACTTCCTAGCGCAAATCCGTCTAATCCACACAATAAACATACAAGACAAGAAACACAATCAAAGAGTGCACATATATTACTCAATATGACATGACATGCATGATTAATGCAAATGTAAAGTAGAACTTGTTAATTGATTGCTTTTAATGATCACTAACTAGTTCTAATAGCTTTTAACAAGTTTATACAGGTTTGGATTCGATTAGCTCAAATTTTAGAATTAATTTGATGCAATTTAACCAGAAAGATCGGACTAGTCCGCTAGGGACCGGACAAGTCCGCACTCTGCGGGATCAGCAGATTAGGGTTTCCTAGATCGACGTAAATTCAGAGATTAGGGGTCAAATTCACGTAAGGAAAAGATAATAGAAGGTATACCAGGTGTTTAGGACTCCAATGAATCAAGAAACTTGGAGGTAACACTTGGATCTTGATGATCTAGGGTTGGTGATGAACTTTGAGGTGAATTGGTGATGAAGAACGAAAGCTTGGTGGAGATCTTGATCCTCTTTCGTTTCCTCCTCTTCTTCTTCTTGCTTGGGACCTTCTCCTCCCTCCTTGATGGTGGCTCCCCATGAACTAGAGTTTGGGTGGGTGGAAAAGTGGCAAATAGATGTTATTCCAAGGGGTGGGGCTTTTTATATAGAGGTGGAGGCCAGGGTTAGATGGATTTCGAGTTTTGGGATGAGTAGAGGCCAGTTTAGAGTCCCACATGGGCTCTAAAAGAGTTAGGCACGACATCCTTAGGCCCACTCAATGTGAAACCCAAGAAACAAGTCGTAAAACAAAAGATCAACTCAGAGTCGCAAAATATCGGACAAGTCCGGAAAGGATCGGACTAGTCCGAAGTCGTCCAGAGAGAAAATCGGACAAGTCTGGCCAAACATCGGACAAGTCCGACTATAAACGGAGAGGAAATCGGACAAGTCCGCTGGAACACCGGACTAGTTCGGAAAAGTCCAAGGACTTAGCAAATTTTCAAGGACTCTTGGAATATCGGAATAGTCCGCATAAAATCGGACAAGTCCGAAAGTTTCCAGGGGGCAAAATCGAACTAATCCACAGAAAAAACGGACAAGTCCATTTTTAGTCAGAGAGAAATCGGACTAGTCCTCAGCAAAATCGGACTAGTCCGCACTTTCCTGCGTTTTAAGTGCGGTTTTGTTCCAAATCAATTTTAAACTTGTTCCTTTTTATGTGGGTTAATGTTAAACATGTATATGAGTGCATGTAGGGCATGATGCATGAAAATGATGGTGTTACAAACCTACCCCCCTTAAAATGAATCTCGCCCTCGAGATTCGACGCAGAAGAGAAGAGATAGGGAAATTCCTTCTTGAGATCATCCTCCAATTCCCACGTTGCTTCTTTTTCAGTGTGGTGCTTCCATTGAACTTTACACCATCTAATAATCTTGTTCCTTGTGACTCTCTCCTTGGTTTCCAAGATTTTGACCGGTTGCTCGGCATAAGTCAAATCTTCCTCTAGTTCTAATTCTTCCATTGGCACTTGTTCTTTCGGTACTCTCAAACACTTCTTGAGCTGGGAAACATTAAAGACATCATGTACGTCTGAAAGATCAGCTGGCATCTCCAACTTATATGCTATTTCTCCTCTTTTGTCCAAAATCTTGAATGGTCCAATATAGCGAGGTGCGAGCTTGCCTCTTATGTTAAACCTCTTATGACCTCTTATCGACGACACCTTAAGGTAAACAAAATCTCCTATTTCAAAGGCTAATTTCCTTCTCATATTGTCCGTATAGCCTTTTTGCCTTGATTGGGCAGCCCTCAAGTTTTCACGAATTATTCGGACTTGCTTTTCGGCTTCCTGCAACACATCTAGACCAAATACTTGAGTTTCTCCTGCCTCATTCTAGGATAAAGGTGTCCTACACTTCCTCCCATAAAACGCTTCATATGGTGACATCTTCAAACTTGCTTGGTAACTATTGTTGTATGAAAATTCCGTGTATGTCAAGCTTTTGTCCCAACTTTTCCCATGCTTTAAAGCACAAGCTCTTAACATGTCCTCTAAAATCTGATTGGTCCTCTTGGTTTGTCCATCCGTTTGAGGATGATATGTTGAACTAAAATTCAACCTTGTTCCCAAAGCTTCATGCAATTTTTGCCAAAATCTGGAAGTGAATTGAGAACCTCTATCCGAGACTATCTTCTTAGGGACTCCATGTCGACACACAATATGCTCCATGTATATTTTGGCCAATCGTGCAGCTGTATATTTGGTCTTCACAGGGACAAAATGAGCTGACTTGGTTAAGCGATCCACAATTACCCAAATTGAGTCATACCCGGACTGAGTACGTGGTAACCCAACTATGAAGTCCATTCCAATTTCTTCCCATTTCCATTTAGGAATCTTTAATGGTTGTAATAATCTGGTTGGCCTTTGATGTTCCGCCTTGACTCGTTGGCACACATCACACAATGCTACGTATTCAGCTATGTCCTTCTTCATGCTATCCCACCAATAGCAAGTCTTCAAGTCTATGTACATATTCGTACAACCGGGGTGAATCGAGTAAGGCGAGTCATGTGCCTCCTTTAATATTGTCTCCCGAATATGCTTTACATTAGGCACGACAATCCTTTTTCCAAGCCATAAGGTACCATGTTCATCCTCGTAAAATCTGAATTCTCTCCCTTCTTCAGTCCTTTCCTTGATTTCCTTGATCTCCTCATCTGCGGTTTGGGCCTCTCAAATTTCTTGCTCCAAGGTTTGGTTTAACTCCATCATCTCCGTCTCATTTACAAACCCGAGGTTCAACCTTTCAAACTCCTTACATAACCCGGATGGTAACTCTCGAACTGTGAGTTGATGACTTACTCCCTTTCTACTCAAAGCATCGGCACTACATTGGCCTTTCCCGGATGATAGTTGATCCCCAAATCATAATCTTTGATGAGATCCAACCATCTACGTTGCCTCAAGTTCAGATCCGTTTGTGTGAAAATATATTTCAAACTCTTATGATCCATATAAATTTCACACCTATGTCCAAGGTTATAGTGTCTCCAAATCTTCAATGCGTGTACCACGGCCGCGGGTTCCAAATCGTGCGTGGGGTAATTCTGCTCATGTTTCTTCAATTGTCTTGATGCATAGGCGACCACTTGACCTTCTTGCATCAATACACATCCAAGTCCTTGTCTCGATGCGTCGCAATAAATGTCAAAACTCTTGCTCACGTCCAGCAATACCAAAACTGGGGCTGTTGTCAACCTCTTCTTCAACTCCTCAAAACTATTTTGACAAGCTTGAGTCCATTGGAATGCCTTTCCCTTCATTAGCAACTCCGTCATAGGCTTGGCTATCTTGGAAAAGTCCTTGATGAATCTACGGTAATATCCAGTCATCCCAAGAAAACTCCTTATTTCCTTTACATTTTGCGGCGGTTCCCACTTCAACACGTCTCTCACTTTTCCGGGGTCAACCGATACTCCTCCTCCTGAAATTATATGACCCAGAAACGACACCTCTCTCAACCAAAACTGACACTTGCTGAACTTGGCATACAATTGATGCTCCCTCAATTTCTGCAATGTAAGCCTCAAGTGTTCCTCATGTTCTTTCTCATCCTTCGAGTAGATCATAATGTCATCAATGAACACCACGACGAACTTATCCAAGTACTCCATGAAGACCTTATTCATGAGGTACATAAAGTAGGCATGCGCATTTGTCAATCCAAAAGATATCACGGTGTACTCATAAGATCCATACCGTGTCCTAAAAGCTGTCTTGGGTATGTCCGACGGTCTAATCTTCATTTGAAAATATCCCGACCTCAAATCAATCTTAGAGAAGACACAAACACCCTTCATCTGATCAAACAAGTCATCTATACGTGGTAAGGTATACTTGTTCTTGATTGTTACCTCGTTGAGAGCTCGGTAATCTACGCACATCCTTTGGGATCCATCCTTCTTGTCCACGAACAGCACGGGCGCTCCCCAAGGTGAAGAACTAGGGCGAATAAAACATTTCTCTAGTTGCTCTTGAATTTGCTTCTTGAGCTCCGCTAATTCAATAGGAGGCATCCTATATGGCCTCTTAGCTATAGGTGCAGTTCCAGGTATTAAATCAATAACAAACTCAATGTCTCGATCGGGTGGCATACCTGGCAACTCGTCCGGAAAAACATCCAAAAAATCACACACCACCGGAATCTCCTCAATTGTGGCACCGTCCATATGATTCAACTCCAATTGCTTCGGTGCGGTTTGAGATGCTTCAAATTCTACGGTGATCCCTTCTTCATTGGTCAACTTTACCGTCTTCGTGGCACACTCAATAACTCCATTGTGCTTCCTTAACCAGTCCATACCAAGTATAATGTCCAATCCTTGGGAATCCAAAACAATGAGGTTGGCGGAGAAGTCTACCCCCCTTATTCTAAGGCTTACTTTTGGACATACTATATTTGTGCTCATCTCTCCTCCAGGAGACTTAACCAATAGAGTAAACTTTATATGAGAGATAGGAAAACTATACTTGGCAACATACTTCGATGCAATGAACGAATGTGATGCTCCAGAATCAAATAACATAGTCGCGGGGTTGGAGTTGGAGAGAAACATACCAATGACCACGTCATCCGCTTGTTGAGCATCCTCCGTAGAGACATGGTTCACGTTGCCACGAGCAAAATTCTGTTGTCCACGGTTCCCTTGTGGTTGTCCTCCATTGGGTCTTGGGTTTTGCCTCGGTGCATTGCTTCCTTGACCAAGGCCTGACTTAGGACATTGATGCGCAAAGTGTCCAACTTCTCCACAAGTATAACACTTCTTAACTCCACCAGAATTATTGGAACAAGCTTGGTTTTGAACATTAGCACCAGGAAAATTAGCACGAGGCGCATAAGGCATTGGAGGCCTAGGTGCTTGCATGACAGGGCGCTGCTGCACAAACTAAGTTGGACGCGGTGCAAATACAGGGCGCCGAGCAGGAATAGAGGAGCTGTAATATGGCGCATTGGGTGGTGCAAGGCGAGGGCGCACATTACTTCCTTGTTGTTGTCCTTGATATGGCGCCTTCCTCTTGATTTCTTGCTCCATCTCACAGATCTTGTTCTCAACCACAATTGCTTTGTCCACAAGCTTCTGAAAATTGGCATAATCGCAGTTGAGTAGTTGCACTTGGATCTCATTGTTCAAGCCCCTCATGAACAAGTATTGCTTCTGGCTGTCCCGACTAACATCCGCAGGCGCATACCTTGAGAGTTGAGTGAATTTATTGAGATATTCACTCACGCTTGATCTTCCTTTCCTTAAATTCTCAAGTTCTTGCCTCTTCAGGATCATAACACCATCGGGCACATAATGAGAACGAAAATTCTCCTTGAATTCGGCCCAAGTAATTCTCCCTTGGTTCTCATGAGCATTGCAATAAGCATCCCACCAATCCGCAGCTGCTCCAACTAGTTGATGAGAAGCAAACAAGACCTTCTCCCGGTCACTGCATTGAATAATAGCTAGCTTCTTCTCCACGGACTTTAGCCAATCATCTGCATCCATAGGGTCAGCGACTTGAGCAAAGGTTGGCGGCCTGGTCCTCATAAACTCTCCCAATCGGTTATGAGGAGGCGGGGGTGGCGGTGGAGGCATGTGGGGTTGATTGTTGATGTTGCCAGCCTGCAGTTGTCCCATAGTCTGTATCATGGTCTGCATGAGCTGGTTTTGCATAGCCAAAAGCTGCTCAATGTTGGTAGCTCCATGAGCAGGTCCTTGCCCATTGTCGTTCTGAGGTACTCCATTGTTCTCCTCCTCATCATTGCCATCCCTCTGGTTGCGAGTCATCACCATCTGAAGAAAAGCAATAGGTAAGAATTAGAAAACGTCCCCAACTATATGCATCAAGGGATATGAAGCTAACCAACTAGCTATACTAGCCTAGGTGGACATGGCAATGCTAAAGCACCCCAAAATCCTCTATTAAGCACACAAGCAAACAATATATATAGCAAACAGCAAGCCAACAAAATCAAATTGATTCCTGAGTGCCCCTATGTGCTCTACAGTGTCCCTTCTATTTAGGCTGCATCCTACGGTCAACCTGTGGCTCTGATACCAATCTGTGATGCCCGGTTCCGAAAAATGAACCAAGCTAACGCATATGTGTGCCCAGGATGTTCATCACACATACACGAGTGCAATCACAAACGATATACAGATAATTACCACAAGACAAGATTAATTAACCAAATTTTATTAAACAACCATATTATCCTCGAATACAAGCTCTAATGAATATTAATGACAAGTTCAACTAATGCAGCGGAAATAAACTAATTAAGCAAACTAAACAGCTAGACAACATAAGCAATAGGGTATAGCGCAGCTCCAATCAACACCACAGGCAAAGCTGACGGTAGACACGGCCTAGAACTCCGCATTATCACCATTAAACTCCTAATCCTGATCTGCAACTGTTGGGGGGATTGCAAGAGTGAGTACATGTCGTACTCAGTAAGTGTGGAAAGTATGACATGTGGCTTATTCAAATGTCGACAATAATAACTGTAAAGTGCTGAAAAGTACATTAGAACATTTGAAAAGAAATATATTACATGTATGTGAAATAAACCCATCATAATCATAAGTAATATCATAATACCAGTCTGAATTCATTACCATCACCAGTAATTCCAGATTTCACCATTTGCCAATAACCATATTCAATACCAGAAATTAATCCATAACCATAATACCAACCATAACCATCCCAAATACCATCCCAATACCGAGTACCCTCTAATCATGGAAGTTGTCCAGGTGCTCATAACCGGGAGCACGGCTATCATGATAGTTTTATTTAACTTTGCAGAGTTTGTACCTCTTTACCCACGTGTTCGTGATTTCATGACCTTTCGATGACTAGAACCTCTATTATGCCGTCTCACACCTCCGTCGGTGTGTGGCCAAGAGATCACAAAATAGCCTTTACAAATGGATTTCTAGCCTATTTAGACCCCACTGAGGTTTCACCGATGGCGATGTCTCCAACTGAGCACATCTTCAACCAAGGGCCCCCTCTTGAGTCATTCGGATCCCAGGGTAGTCCCACCAATCATCAACAAACTCAATCTTACTACCCCTTCCCCGAGCATCCATAATGGTCCAAATAGCACTGGCAAAGCCCTAATTAATCAGCTACGCTGCACCCATACTTGGCCTCGTGGTGGCACTGTAGTCCTGGCTTATTATCGCATGGATCGGTGCTTAGATCTAAAGCAAGCAAACCACCATAACATCCAACCCATCCACATACCAGGCTTGCTGTGACGCCCGGTTCCGAAAATGAACCAAGCTAACGCATATGTGTGCCCAGGATGTTCATCACACATACACGAGTGCAATCACAAAAGAGTATACAGAAAATTACCACAAGACAAGATTAATTATCCAGATTTTATTACACAAGCTATATTATCCTCGAATACAAGCCCTATGAATATTAATGACAAGTTCAACTAATGCAGTGGAAATAAACTAATTAAACAACTAAGCAAACTAAGCAACTATGCAGCATAAGCGATAGGGTATGTATACGCAGCTCCAATCAACACCACAGGCAAAGCTGACGGTAGACACGGCCTAGAACTCCGCATTATCGCCATTAAACTCCCAGTCCTGACCTGCAACTGTTGGGCTGGGGGATTGCAAGAGTGAGTACATGTCGTACTCAACAAGTGTGGAAAGTATGACATGTGGCTGATTCAAATGACGACAATAATAATGGTAAAGTGCTGAAAAGTACATTAAAACATTTGAAAGGCAATATAGTATAAGTATGTGAAGTAATCCCAACATAATTACGAGTAATACCATAATACCAAACCGAATTCATTACCATCATCAATAAGTCCAGATTTCACCATTGCCAATAACCATATTCAATACCAGAGATTAATCCATAACCATCCATAACCATTACCAAACCATAACCATCCCAAATTCCAATTTGCCTCTAATCATGGAAGTTGTCTAGGTGCTCATAACCGGGAGCACGGCTATCATGATAGTTTTTAGTTAACTCTGCAGAGTTTGTACCTCTTTACCCACGTGCTCGTGATTTCATCACCTTTCAGCGACTAAGAACCTCCCTTATGCCCATGACCTGTCGGTCACATTACACACTTCCGTTGGTGTGTGGCCAAGAGATCACAAAATAGCCTTTACAAAGGGATTACTAGCCTATTTAGACCCCACTGAGGTTTCACCGGTGGCGATGTCTCCCGCAGAGCACATCTTCAACCAAGGGCCCCCTCTTGAGCCATTTGGATCCCAGGGTAGTCCCACCAATCATCAACAAACCCAATCCGACTACCCCTTCCCCGAGCATCCACAATGGTCCAAACAGCCCTAGCAAAGCCCTAATTAATCAGCTACGCCGCACCCATACTTGGCCTCGTGGTGGCACTGTAGTCCTGGCTTATTCTCGCATGAACCGGTCCTTAGATCTAAAGCAAGCAAACCACCGTAACATCCAACCCATCCACATACCAGGATTGCTTAGATCATCCATTACCATACCATGTTTAACCAGTTCATGTTAACCATAATCTCATACATGCATAATTAAATTGAGTGATATAGTTGTTTCCCATCCCAATTGATTAAGCGAAGCAAAAAGGTAAAAACCCTTCCCGACTCTCTACCATAAATTCCAGGTGACAAGGGTGGTTAAACAATTCTAGTAAACTTCCTATCATAGGATTTCCCATCAATTTGACACAAGCATGCAGTTTTGCAAACAAAACATTTATTTTAAAAACAGGATCAATATTCTTCAAGGACACTTGCCTTGCTCTTGCTGTTGATTAGGGTCAAAGCCGTCAAACTCTTGATGTTGTAGATCCTCCGCGACACTCTCTAGCGCAAATCCGTCTAATCCACACAATAAACAACAATACAAGAAACACAATCAAAGAGTGCACAAATATTACTCAATATGTCATGACATGCATGATTGATGCAAATGCAAGGTAGAACTTGTTACTAGATTGCTTTTAAAGATCACTAACTAGTTCTAATAGCTTTTAACAAGTTTATACAGGTTTGGATTCGATTAGATCAAATTTTAGAACCAATTCTACACAATTTAACCAGAAAGATCGGACTAGTCCGCTAGGGACCGGACAAGTCCGCACTTGACGAGATCAGCAGATTAGGGTTTTCTAGATCGACGTAAATTCGGAGATTAGGGGTTGATTTCATGTAAGGAAAAGAGAATAGAAGGTATACCAGGTGTTTAGAACTCCAATGAACCAAGAAACTTGGAGGTAACACTTGGATCTTGATGATCTAGGGTTGGTGATGAACTTGGAGATGAATTGGTGGTGAAGGACGAAACTTGGTGGAGATCTTGATCCTCCTTCGTTTCCTCCTCTTCTTCCTCTTGCTTGGGATCTTCTCCTCCCTCCTTGATGGTGGCTCCCCACGAACTAGGGTTTGGGTGGGTGGAAAAGTGGCAAATAGATGTCAAACCAAGGGGTGGGGCTGTTTATATAGAGGTGGAGGCTAGGGTTAGATGGATTTCGAGTTTTGGGATGAGTAGAGGCCGGTTTAGAGTCCCACATGGGCTCTAAAAGAGTTAGGCACGACGTACCTAGGCCCACTTAATGTGAAACCCAAGAAACAAGTCGTAAAACAAAAGATCAACTCGGAGTCGCGAAATATCGGACAAGTCCGGACAGGACCGGACTAGTCCGTAGTCGTCCAGAGAGAAAATCGGACAAGTCTGGCCAAAAATCGGACAAGTCCGAATTTGAACAGAGAGGAAAAACGGACAAGTCCGCTGGAACACCGGACTAGTCCGCAAAAGTCCAGGGACTTAGCAAATTTCCAAGGATTCATGGAATATCGGACTAGTCCGCACAAAATCGGACAAGTCCGTTTTTAGTCAGAGAGAAATCGGACTAGTCCTCAGCAAAATCGGACTAGTCCGCACTTTCCTGCGTTTTAAGTGCGGTTTTGCTCCAAATCAATTTTAAATGCTCCGAATCAATGTTAAACTCGTTCCTCTTGCTATGGGCTAATGTTAAACATGTATATGAGTGCATGTAGGGCATGATGCATGAAAATGAGGGTGTTACAAACCTACCCCCCTTAAAATGAATCTCGCCCTCGAGATTCGACGCGGAAGAGAAGAGATAGGGAAATTTCTTCTTGAGATCATCCTCTAACTCCCAAGTTGCTTCTTTTTCGGTATGGTGCTTCCATTGGACTTTACACCATCGAATCACCTTGTTCCTTGTGACTCTCTCCTTGGTTTCCAAGATTTTGACCGGTTGCTCGGCATACGTCAAATCTTCCTCTAGTTCCAATTCTTCCATTGGCACTTGTTCTTCCGGCACTCTCAAACACTTCTTGAGCTGGGAAACATGAAACACATCATGTACGTCTGAAAGATGAGCTGGCATCTCCAACTTATATGCTACTTCTCCTCTTTTGTCCAAAATCTTGAATGGTCCAATATAACGAGGTGCGAGCTTGCCCCTTATGTTAAACCTCTTATGACCTCTCATTGGTGACACCTTGAGGTAAAAAAAATCTCCTATTTCAAAGGCTAATTTCCTTCTCCTATTATCCGCATAGCCTTTTTGCCTTGATTGGGCAGCCCTCAAGTTTCCACGAATTATTTGGACTTGCTTTTCGGCTTCTTGCAACACATCCGGACCAAATACTTGAGTTTCTCCTGCCTCATTCCAGAATAAAGGTGTCCTACACTTCCTCCCATAAAGCGCTTCATATGGTGACATTTTCAAGCTTGCTTGGTAACTATTGTTGTATGAAAATTCTGCGTATGGCAAACTTCTGTCCCAACTTTTCCCATGCTTTAAAGCACAAGCTCTTAACATGTCCTCCAAAATCTGATTGGTCCTCTCGGTTTGTCCATCCGTTTGAGGATGATATGCTGAACTAAAATTCAACCTCGTTCCCAATGCTTCATGCAATTTTTGCCAAAATCTGGAGGTAAATTGAGAACCTCTATCCGAGATTATCTTCTTAGGGACTCCATGTCGACACACAATATGCTCCATGTATATTTCGGCCAATCGTGCAGCTGTATACTTGGTCTTCACAGGGACAAAATGAGCTGACTTGGTTAAACGATCCACAATTACCCAAATTGAGTCATACCCGGACTGAGTACGTGGTAACCCAACTATGAAGTCCATACCAATTTCTTCCCACTTCCATTCCGGAATCTTCAACGGTTGCAATAATCCGGCTGGCCTTTGATGTTCCGCCTTGACTCGTTGACACACATCACACAATGCAACAAATTCGACTATGTCCTTTTTCATGCTATCCCACCAATAGCAAGTCTTCAAGTCCTTGTACATCTTCGTACAACCGGGGTGAATCGAGTAAGGCGAGTCATGTGCCTCCTTTAATATTGTCTCCCGAATATGCTTTACATTAGGCACAACGATTCTCTTTCCAATCCATAAGGTACCATATTCGTCTTCATCAAATCTGAATTCTCTCCCTTCTTCGGTCCTTTCCTTGATTTCATTGATCCCTTCATCTGCGGTTTGGGCCTCTCGAATTTCCTGCTCCAAGGTTGGGTTTAACTCCATCATCTCCATCTCATTTACAAACCCGAGGTTCAACCGTTCAAACTCCTTACATAACTCGAATGGTAACTCTCGAACCGTGAGTTGATGACTTACTCCCTTTCTACTCAAAGCATCGGCCACTACATTAACTTTTCCCGGATGATAGTTGATCCCCAAATCATAATCTTTGATGAGTTCCAACCATCTTCGTTGCCTCAAGTTCAGATCCGTTTGTGTGAAAATATACTTCAAACTCTTATGATCCGTGTAAATTTCACACCTATGTCCAAGAATATAGTGTCTCCAAATCTTCAATGCATGTACCACGGCTGCTAGTTCAAGATCATGCGTGGGGTAATTCTGCTCATGTTTCTTCAATTGTCTTGACGCATAGGCGACCACTTGACCTTCTTGCATCAATACACATCCAAGCCCTTGTCTTGATGCATCGCAATAAATGTCAAAACTCTTGCTTACATCCGGCAATACCAAAACTGGGGCTGTTGTCAACCGCTTCTTCAACTCCTCAAAACTCTCTTGACAAGCTTGAGTCCATTGGAATGCCTTTCCCTTCATTAGAAACTCTGTCATAGGCTTGGCTATCTTGGAAAAATCCTTGATGAATCTATGGTAATATCCAGCCATCCCAAGAAAACTCCTTATTTCCTTGATATTTTGCGGCGGTTCCCACTTCAACACATCCCTCACTTTACCGGGGTCAACCGATACTCCTCCTCCGGAAATAATATGGCCTAAAAATGGCACCTCTTTCAACCAAAACTGGCACTTGTTGAACTTGGCATACAATTGATGCTCCCTCAATTTTTGCAACGTAAGCCTCAAGTGTTCCTCATGTTCCTTCTCATCCTTCGAGTAGATCATGATATCATCAATAAACACCACAATGAACTTATCTAAGTACTCCATGAAGACTTTATTCAAGAGGTACATAAAGTAGGCAGGTGCATTTGTCAATCCAAATGACATCACGGTGTACTCATAAGATCCATACCGTGTTCTAAAAGCTGTCTTGGGTATGTCCGATGGTCTAATCTTCATTTGAAAGTAACCTGACCTCAAATCAATCTTAGAGAAGACACAAGCACCCTTCATCTGATCAAACAAATCCTCTATACGGGGCAAGGTGTACTTGTTCTTGATTGTTACCTCGTTGAGAGCTCGGTAATCCACGCACATCCTTTGGGATCCGTCCTTCTTGTCCACAAATAGAACGGGCGCTCCCCAAGGTGAAGAGCTAGGGCGAATAAAACCCTTCTCTAATTGCTCTTGAATTTGTTTCTTGAGCTCCGCTAATTCCATAGGAGGCATCCTATACGGCCTCTTAGCTATAGGTGCAGTTCCAGGTATTAAATCAATAACAAACTCAATGTCTCGATCGGGTGGCATACCTGGCAACTCATCCGGAAACACATCCAAAAATTCACATACAACCGGAATCTCCTCCATTGCGGCACCGTCCATATGATTCAGCTCTAATTGCTTCGGTGCATGTTGGGTTGCTTCAAATTCTACGGTGATCCCTTCTTCATTAGTCAACTTCACCGTCTTTGTGGCACATTCAATAACTCCATTGTGCTTCCTCAACCAGTCCATACCAAGTATAATATCCAACCCTTGAGAATCTAAAACAATGAGGTTGGCGGAGAAGTCTACCCCCCTTATTCTAAGGCTTACTTTTGGACATACTATATTTGTCCTCATCTCTCCTCCAGGAGACTTAACCAACAGAGTAAACTTCATATGAGAGATAGGCAAACTATACTTGGCAACATACTTCGATGCAATGAATGAATGCGATGCTCCAGAATCAAATAACATAGTCGCGGGGTTGGAGCTGGCGAGAAACATACCAATGACCACATCATCCGCTTGTTGAGCATCCTCCGTAGAGACATGGTTCATGTTGCCACGAGCAAAATTTTGCTGTCCACGGCTTCCTTGTGGCTGTCCTCCATTAGGTCTTGGGTTTTGCCTCGATGCATTGCTTCCTTGACCAAGGCCCGACTTAGGACATTGATGTGCAAAGTGTCCAGCTTCTCCACAAGTATAGCACTTCTTAACTCCACCAGAATTATTGGGACGAGCTTGGTTTTGAGCATTGGCTCCAGGAAAATCAGCACGAGGTGCATAAGGCATCGGAGGCCTAGGTGCTTGCATGACAGGGCGCTGCTGCACAAACTGAGTTGGGCGCGGTGCATATCCAGGGCGCTGAGCAGGAATAGAGGAGCTGTAATGAGGCGCATTGGGTGGCGCAAAGCGAGGGCGCACATTACTTCCTTGTTGCTGTCCTTGATATGGTGCCTTCCTCTTGATTTCTTGCTCCATCTCACGGATCTTGTTCTCAACCACAATTGCTTTGTCCACAAGCTTCTGGAAATTGACATAATCACAGTTGAGCAATTGCACTTGGATCGTATTGTTCAATCCCCTCATGAACAAGTATTGCTTCCGGCTGTCCCGGCTAACATCCTCAGGCGCATACCTTGAGAGTTGAGTGAATTTATTGAGATATTCACTCACGCTTGATCTTCCTTGCCTTAAATTCTCAAATTCTTGCCTCTTCAAGAGCATAACACCTTCCGGCACATAATGAGAACGGAAACTCTCCTTGAATTCCGCCCAGGTAATTCTCTCTTGGTTCTCATGAGCATTGCAATAAACATCCCACCAGTCTGCGGCTGCTCCAACGAGTTGATGAGAAGCAAATAGGACCCTCTCTCGGTCACTGCATTGGACAATGGCTAGCTTCTTCTCCAAGGACTTGAGCCAATCATCCGCATCCATAGGGTCTGCGGCTTGAGCAAAGGTTGGCGGCCTAGTCCTCATAAACTCTCCCAATCGGTTATGAGGAGGTGGGGGTGGCGGTGGAGGCATGTGGGGCTGATTGTTGATATTGCCAGCCTGCAGGTGTCCCATAGTCTGTATCATGGTCTGCATGAGCTGGTTTTGCATGGCCAAAAGCTGCTCGATGTTGATAGCTTCGTGAGCAGGTCCTTGCCCATTGTTGTTCTGAGGCACTCCATTGTTTTCCCCCTCATCATTGCTATCCCTCTGGTTGCGAGTCCTCACCATCTGAAGAAAAGAAATAGGTAAGAATTAGAAAACGTCCCCAACTATATGCATCAAGGGATATGAAACTAAACAACTAGCTACACTAGCCTAAGTGGACATGGCAATGCTAAGGCATCCCAAAATCCTCTATTAAGCACACAAGCAACCAATATATATAGCAAACAACACACCAAGCAAGAACACATCGATTCCTGAGTGCTCCTATATGCTCTAAAGTGTCCATTCTATCTAGGCTGCATCCTACGGTCAACCTGTGGCTCTGATACCAATCTGTGACGCCCGGTTCCGAGAATAAACCAAGCTAACGCATATGTGTGCCCAGGATGTTCATCACACATACACGAGTGCAATCACAAAAGAGTATACAGAAAATTACCACAAGACAAGATTAATTATCCAGATTTTATTACACAAGCTATATTATCCTCGAATACAAGCCCTATGAATATTAATGACAAGTTCAACTAATGCAGCGGAAATAAACTAATTAAACAACTAAGCAAACTAAGCAACTATGCAGCATAAGCGATAGGGTATGTATGCGCAGCTCCAATCAACACCACAGGCAAAGCTGACGGTAGACACGGCCTAGAACTCCGCATTATCGCCATTAAACTCCCAGTCCTGACCTGCAACTGTTGGGGTGGGGGATTGTAAGAGTGAGTACATGTCGTACTCAGCAAGTGTGGAAAGTATGACATGTGGCTGATTCAAATGACGACAATAATAATGGTAAAGTGCTGAAAAGTACATTAAAACATTTGAAAGGCAATATAGTATAAGTATGTGAAGTAATCCCAACATAATTATGAGTAATACCATAATACCAAACCGAATTCATTACCATCATCAATAAGTCCAGATTTCACCATTGCCAATAACCATATTCAATACCAGAGATTAATCCATAACCATCCATAACCATTACCAAACCATAACCATCCCAAATTCCAATTTGCCTCTAATCATGGAAGTTGTCCAGGTGCTCATAACCGGGAGCACGGCTATCATGATAGTTTTTAGTTAACTCTGCAGAGTTTGTACCTCTTTACCCACGTGCTCGTGATTTCATCACCTTTCAGCGACTAAGAACCTCCCTTATGCCCATGACCTGTCGGTCACATTACACACTTCCGTTGGTGTGTGGCCAAGAGATCACAAAATAGCCTTTACAAAGGGATTACTAGCCTATTTAGACCCCACTGAGGTTTCACCGGTGGCGATGTCTCCCGCAGAGCACATCTTCAACCAAGGGCCCCCTCTTGAGCCATTCGGATCCCAGGGTAGTCCCACCAATCATCAACAAACCCAATCCGACTACCCCTTCCCCGAGCATCCACAATGGTCCAAACAGCCCTAGCAAAGCCCTAATTAATCAGCTACGCCGCACCCATACTTGGCCTCGTGGTGGCACTGTAGTCCTGGCTTATTCTCGCATGAACCGGTCCTTAGATCTAAAGCAAGCAAACCACCGTAACATCCAACCCATCCACATACCAGGCTTGCTTAGATCATCCATTACCATACCATGTTTAACCAGTTCATGTTAACCATAATCTCATCCATGCATAATTAAATTGAGTGATATAGTTGTTTCCCATCCCAGTTGATTAAGCGAAGCAAAAAGGTAAAAACCCTTCCCGACTCTCTACCATAAATTCCAGGTGACAAGGGTGGTTAAACAATTCTAGTAAACTTCCTATCATAGGATTTCCCATCAATTTGACACAAGCATGCAGTTTTGCAAACAAAACATTTATTTTAAAAACAGGATCAATATGCTTCAAGGACACTTGCCTTGCTCTTGCTGTTAATTAGGGTCAAAGCCGTCAAACTCTTGATGTTGTAGATCCTCCGCGGCACTCTATAGTGCAAATCCGTCTAATCCACACAATAAACAAACAATACAAGAAACACAATCAAAGAGTGCACAAATATTACTCAATATGTCATGACATGCATGATTGATGCAAATGCAAGGTAGAACTTGTTACTAGATTGCTTTTAAAGATCACTAACTAGTTCTAATAGCTTTTAACAAGTTTATACAGGTTTGGATTCGATTAGATCAAATTTTAGAACCAATTCTACACAATTTAACCAGAAAGATTGGACTAGTCCGCTAGGGACCGGACAAGTCCGCACTTGACGAGATCAGCAGATTAGGGTTTTCTAGATCGACGTAAATTCAGAGATTAGGGGTTGATTTCATGTAAGGAAAAGAGAATAGAAGGTATACCAGGTGTTTAGAACTCCAATGAACCAAGAAACTTGGAGGTAACACTTGGATCTTGATGATCTAGGGTTGGTGATGAACTTGGAGATGAATTGGTGGTGAAGGACGAAACTTGGTGGAGATCTTGATCCTCCTTCGTTTCCTCCTCTTCTTCCTCTTGCTTGGGATCTTCTCCTCCCTCCTTGATGGTGGCTCCCCACGAACTAGGGTTTGGGTGGGTGGAAAAGTGGCAAATAGATGTCAAACCAAGGGGTGGGGCTGTTTATATAGAGGTGGAGGCTAGGGTTAGATGGATTTCGAGTTTTGGGATGAGTAGAGGCCGGTTTAGAGTCTCACATGGGCTCTAAAAGAGTTAGGCACGACGTACCTAGGCCCACTTAACGTGAAACCCAAGAAACAAGTCGTAAAACAAAAGATCAACTCGGAGTCGCGAAATATCGGACAAGTCCGGA